>LR738715.1:202781894-202886288 GCA_902687465.1 Secale cereale | reverse complement strand
GTTGGAGTTGTTGAAGTTGCTGGAGTTGTTGTATGGAGCTCGAATCATTGGAGGAGGAGGAAGCCAGAATTTCTGTTGTTTCGCAGCCAACTGAGACGATGAGGTAGAGTGAACAGCATCTCGAATTCTCTTCTTAGAAGCCTCCATCTTAAGCTGAGCTGCTTCTTGTTTCAAAGCCATATTATAGAACTTATCGAATTCGTCTGGCTCGAACAAAGTGAGAGCAAGCTGAAGTTCATCTTTGAGACCTCCACGGAACTGATAGATTTTGCTCTTTGCATCAGGAATGTCTTGCTTTGCATAGCGAGCGAGGTTTTGGAACTTGACATTATACTGATAGACTGTCATGGAGCCCTGCTTGAGGTTGCGGAATTGCTCACGCATACCCTCAATGACACTTGTAGGAATGTGATGCGAGCGGAAATCCCTGCAGAAATTCTCCCATGAGATCACTTGACCCGGCCTTGAGTCTTTGTACTGCTGCCACCAGTCAGCTGCTTGATCTTTCAGTTGGAAGGCTGCAAACTTCACATAGTCATCTTCTTTCACGTTACTGCACTCAAAATGCTTCTTGATATCGGTCAGCCAATCTTCAGCATCGAGAGGGTCGACACAGTAACTGAAAGCTTTAGGATTGTTAGCCAAGAACTGGTTGAGGGTAGCATGGTGCTGCTGGAAGAAGTTGCCTTGGTTCATTGGAATGCCCTGATTAGCTTGATTAGCTTGATTAGCTTGCATCATCTGCATCATCTGCATCATCAACTGAGTGTTCTGAGCAGTAGTCTGCATAATTGCTCTCCAAGCCTCAGGCGGAGGAGGAGGTGAAGGAGGATGCTCTGGAACCTCTTCCACCTCTGGGTTGGCATTCGGAACCTTTTTCGGAGCCATCCTGTAGAGATGACCACGAATCAGCAATTGATTGACAAAAGGAATAAGCTGAATCAATGGAATGAATTGCAACAAGTCTTCACAATAATCATTCGAACAATAAGAACGAATGAAATCATCCGAACAAGAGGAACGAATGAATTTCTCGGTTAAATGATAACATCAGTCTTCACGAGAAGCCACATAGGGATCAAAAGGATAAATAATAAAAACAACAAGGTACGGAAAGGAACAAACACAAGAGAGGAGTTTCGTTCTAACATCTTTGTGCTGAAAGCATATGAACGCGTTACGAAAAGGTTTTGCAATCCCCGGATCAGCATAGCCAAGGACCCTTTAAGATGCAACTCCTGATAGTAACCTCGGTCATATAACCTCTTCACTCAATGTCGAACCCCGAACTCACTAACCTGCATTCGTTGGAAGAATGCCTACGATCTACTGGATAAAACCCACCTATAGTTTTCCGAAAGATTCCAGTTATGCAATCAGGTGTTGGGGATACACGGGAAGCACCGCGCAATCAACTCTAACCTACATCCAGGTGTATCCATCCTTCAACACATAACCAGTCTTTCTCGGAAACTGTGAACCTCGGACCTTCGAAAAGCATCCACTATAACAAGCTATGGCAATACTCCCGAACTACCTCCCCAGTACTGGGTGATGTCGGGGTTATCTTGCCACTGGCCGTATAGGGGAGATTTTCAATGTCGGCCGTCTTAAGTATTTAGTACTGTCGCGATATGCTTGTTACAACGATACCCCGAAGCTCAACTCCTCGGTAAAAGGAGGCATCGGGAACAATATCCTTGTCACAAGAACATCGAAACAATCCCAGAATACTCGCGGGATTCCTAAAAAAAAATTTGTGCAAATTTTGAAGATAGGAGAGACAAGAGTAGACGTCAGGAGTCCTCACCAGAGAGAAGGGGGATGAGAAGCAAAGAAATCCTACTCTCCGATATAATATAGGACTCAAAAAGTTTTTCAGTGTGTGCCTAGACTCAACCGTCAACGGTTCGATCAAGCAGTGGGGGCTCCTAGGTCGGAGAAGGCTCTGAATACCAACTTGTAATGCCCAGGATGGAGTTATACCTCCTACGTGTCGAGGCACGACTTAAAGGCATAAGTCCATCCTAGAATGATCTCAAGTTTGGTAATCTTTGCACAACTCATGTAAAAGAGGGATAGTAAACTGAAAATAGTTGGCTTACAATCGCCACGTCACAGAATCACAGTACAAGTCTCAAACATCATACAATAAGATCACTACAACCCTCTAAGGGCAAAAGCCAAATGTCAAAGTACCAAAATCAGATAAATAAAACAACCACAGGCGGATCGAATCCTAGTAAGAGTCTCCACTACTGATCGTCCGGGTAGCGCACGTAGTAACGACTACGCTCCTCGTCGTACTCCCAATCCAGCTCGGTGCCATCACCCGGATAGCTCACAGCTGGACCTGCATCTGGTGTGTGAAGTAACTGTGAGCCACAGAGGACTCAGCAATCCCGTTCCCGGGTAACAGAACTATCAAAGCCTTTAGGTGAGGGAAAGGCTGAAGAAAGAACAAGTCTGCAGCAGCAACTAGCATCTAACTTACGCAAGTGAGAGCGAGAAGAGAAGGCATCGGCGAGAAGTGATCACGAAGTGATCCTAGCTACAAGCTCACAAACATAACCCCTCCGTGTTCATCTCCCGAATCCCCATTCGGAAATTGACAGTCACGGAACACACGCTGGTAGTGTATTAGCATCATTGTGTCAAGTTATCTACAACCGGAATTAACAAGCTCCCATCTGCCACATAACCGCGGGCACGGCTTTCGAAAGTTCAAACCCTGCAGGGGTGTTCCAACTTGACCCATTACAAGCCCACGATCCGCGGAGTCGCAACTCCAAAGTGGGAAGACCCGAGTATCCTCGGAATCCCGTGCTCAAGATATACCGAGCTAAGGTAAGGCTAATCCAGCAAATCCTCCCGGCGTGCCGACACCCTGATAGTAGCCGCGCGTATTTAGTCTCAGGCCACGACCGGATGAGCACAGCGTACAGTGGCCGAAATACCCAAGTTGCCAAGGGGGGCCCCGCACACGACTCTAGTTTGGACCAACACTCAAATCGAGCACTGGCCCAGGGGGGTTGAATTAATTAAGCCTCGGGTTAATTACTCCCTCGGAAAGGTTTTAGTTGTGTTAGGCGAATAGTACCAATGTTGGGACTTGCTGGAAAAGACTTAGCAATTAGCGGTTTATCGAGGGGGTCCCATACACCCCAACCGTGTTAGGAACGCATAATCAAGGAACATAAAACCAGCTTATACGGATCCTAACGGCATGAGTGGAACAAATCACCAAGCAAAAGGCTTAGCCTTCCACCCTTGCCAATATATAGGTGATTTCAGTTAAAGCATTTATATAGTGTGATATAACCCAACCAAACTTCAACATGAAGCAAGCATCTTTGATCTTCATCTGCAACTAGCAACGCTATAAGAAGGGCTGAGCGAAGCGTACTTAGCCAAGCAACGGTTTGCATAGGTAGGGTGGTTAAACATGGCAATTGGTTACAAGTAGGAGGCTGACAAGAAGAACATGGGCATCGAGGCAAAACTATAGATCGAGACTACTAGCAATAGGCAAAGATAGTAAAGTTATCGGGGTTCGGTCATCTTGCCTGAAGAGAAGACGTTCGGATCGAAAGAAGGGTCCTCGTGCTCAAACTCGTTGGAAACCTCGTGCTCAACCTCGTTGGAAAACTCGTGCTCAACTTCCGGCTCTAAACAAGACAAACACACCAAGCACCAATCAACACGATGCAATGCGCACTCGAAAAACATGAATGCATGATGGATGCACTAAAGATGCACATGGAGCACGTAAAACATCACTCAAGCAAAACACCTCAAAACAAGATAACAACCTGATATTATTAATCTACACAGAAAAACACCCAAGTTTGATATAAGATTCGCTGAAATCGGAGTTACGGGCTAAAAGTTATGCCCGAAACAAGATTTGAGCGAAAACTGCAAATTACAGCAACATAGCAACTTGGGAGCTCAAAATAATTAATCTACAGCACCCAAAAAGCATGGCAAAGGACTTGAACACAAACTAGATATAATGTACAGCAACTAGGTCCAAAGTGCACCCCCAACGGAGTCACGGATCAATAGCAATGATCTTGGACATATTGAACTTTGAAATAAAATTCTGGCAGCAGAATTTTATTGAAAGTTTGGAGCAAAAGATAAACATGCTACAGCCACTCAAATGGACATGTGAGGACATGGATGGAAAGACTACAATATATACTTCAAGGAACAATCAAAATCCACCCCAAAACTATCATGCTTTGTCCTACCACATCACACGAACATGGCATCGGAACGTTACAGATTTCAGACTTAGTGAAATTTCACTAAGTCCTAAAACAGCAACATCATCATAGCATCAAAAAGAGCATGTTTGAGTCACCTCGAAACTAAACATGGCAAAGGGTAAGCACCTCATCAAAATACATATGACGGTGATCCCGAAACACACAAGGATGCATCATTGTGGTGAACACACCGATTGCAACGAGCTCAACAAGATGGCATTTCATAACAAGTGAAAAACACAACATGTGAACATGGCACTTTGCAACAATGATAACAAGGAAACAATAAATCTACCATGCAACCTATCACACACAACACGTAGTTCGTGACGAGACGAACACGTGGACATGTCATTTGCATCGTTTGGACAAACGAGCTAAAAGATATCACAAGTCAAAGGTGGCACAAAAATAACACATAACAGTAGTTTATATCATGATGCACTTTTGCAACAGCAAAACAAGTGTCAAGATGACATCTAACATGCATGACTACAACAGGTAAAACGTAGAGGGCATCTCCACGAACATCTGGACATGCTACACGCGCAAAACGGAGCACCAGGCACAAAGTTAGGGCAGTTTGAAGATTGCATCTCAGATCAGGATTTAAAGGACTTAGGGAAAAAAATAGGGTACCTCTCCAGATCTGGATCTGGAGGAACAGTACGGGCCGGCCGGATGAACAGTACCGGCGGCGGCCCGGATGAACAGTGCGGCGGCCCGACGCGGCCTGGAGCTGCGGAAGCCTGGCGGCGGCTGGCGAAGTGGGGAGGCCCAGCTGGCCCTGGCCTGGCGAGGCGAGGACGCGGGAGCGGGCCGGCGGCGCGCGACGCGGAAGGCCCCGCGCGGTGGCGATCCAGCTGGTTCAGCGGGGAAGGAGCGGAGCGGCCCGCCCGGGTGGCTGGGTGGCGAAGTGGGGAGGCCCACCCGGCGCGGTAGGAGGCGGCCCAGCGGTTATCGCGGCGATCTGGTCCCGGCGCGGACCACAGGGGCGAAGCGGCGGGAGCTGTACGGGCCGGGGTGGCTGGACGGCCCAGCGTGGCGCGGAGGGGCCCGGTCGGCGGCGATCTGGTCCCTCCACCCGACCTGGCGCGCGGCCTGGCTCGGAGGGGATCGAGCCCGAGCGCTGGCGCCAAGTGGCCTCGAGCGGAGGGTCGAAGCGTTGACCTCGAACGACGAGGTGCTCGGCCGATCCCGAATGATGCGGCGGCGGCTGCTGGAAGGATCTGGCAGAATTCGGATCTGGAGTAGAAAAGAAAAAAAAAAGAAAAGGAACTAGAGGAGGAAGAAGAAGGGGATAGAGATGCCCAAGATAGACTAGGGGGGGTCTATTAGTAGCAGTTTTAGACTAGGGTTTGGAGATTAGGGGTGTCTAGGAGCCCTCCGATCGTGATCCAACGGATCCGATCGCGGGGATAGAATAAAAGGGCCTAGACAGAGATAAAAGAAAGCAGCAGGGGTATTTCCGGGACACGAAGCGAAGGCACTTCGGGCCCACACGAGCAACGGAGGGAAAAGTCAACGGAGTCCAAACGAGACGAGATTTGGGAGGCGGGTTGCACACAACAAAACAACAACACACAACACAACCTCGCGGCACACCGGTAACGTAAAACGCCCGAACAACAAAGTAGGCCTACGGGACGTCACGGACACGTGAGGGAGCTCCGGAACACGAAACGGACAATGGGAAGAAACGCACGGAACCGGAAGCAACCCACAACACAAATGCAATGCGATGCACATGTCTACATGATATGAATGAATGCCACACACTCACACAACAAAACGACGAAAGCCCGAAAGACAAGGAACCCGAAATGGAAATAGATGAAACCGGAGATTTATTATATACCCAAAAGGGAAAGTATTACATCCGGGGCATTACACGGCCTTCTCTGGATGACCGTAATCCCACGACAGAACAAAATTTCGGACATTCGAGGACTTCCGGACGTTCGGTCCCTCATGAGCCACCGGACGTCCGGTGCCCAGCGGAGGTCCGCTCCCTGTGCGCGTTGTTTACTCCTGGGCCGAGGGCCATGTACCCCTTCGCCCCCCTAGACTATTTATACTCCTCCACCTACCTCTTTTTTGGGTTAGAATTGTGATAGCTCATTTTATAGATAGAGCCTTGCTCATCCTTAGTGGTTCATCTCCTCGAGAGACCGCGGCCTCCACGAAGAAGATCCACATGGATTCAAGACCTCCTCACGGAGAAGACATCAAGACCTCCTCACGGAAAACACTATCGCTACTTGCATCATCCTTAGTTGATCGTGGATCGTGTATCACTCTTTGCCTTTCCGGATCTAGCATATGTGTTACCTAAACTTGTTGATTTGAGTGTTATCTTCTTGGCCTTCTTGTGTTTTCCCTCGTTGTCGGCGTCCTGGGAACCAGGGTACCCATACTTGCCTGCCTGCGGGCCGCGACGTGCTCCTACCACGGCCTGGTACGGCCCAGCTGATCGACCAGCTGCCCAAGACCCTCGCGAGGGAGCTAAGCCTCTCGAGGAGAACAACGTCAAGACCCCCTCAGGAGCGGCCTCGGCAAGGTGCTCCGGCGGGGCGGAGAATCCAAGGCCAAGCTTTCCTTAGGAGGAGGCAGTGATGTCAGCAGTGACGCACCGCGCCAGGGGGTGCCAGCGTTCGCCAGCGGCGCAGTTGCCATTTCGGTGCAAGGGGGATAGCGCAGCCGTAGGTTCCCGAGGAGCGGGGCAAAGGTTTCCCCATTGGTGCAACAAGACCGAAGACCGCAAGGACGACAAGGAGGATGTCACCGTCGAGCCCACCACCGCGTCACCGTCTGATCCTTTTGTAGGCGAAGACTGCTTTTGTCAGGGTAGGAACGTCCTTGTGTTCCCGCTAAAAAATGGCCGTTGTGGGATCCCTTCCCGCCTAAACATTTCGGGGGAAGAGGACCATGGCCGCCTATATATGTAGCTAGGATCCCCACTATGAAGGGGGGGATAGATCCATACACTCGGTCACCACACAAAGGAGCAATAACACTTGCCTCCTGACCCTCCTGAGCTCACCTCCTAAGCTCGGGAACCACCGTACTAGTTCATATTCCAGCCCTCCCGAGGCCAATCCACCAAAGCAGGAAGTAGGGTTTTACACCACGCGGTGGCCTGAACCTGGGTAAACTCTTGCGTGCTTCACTTGTTGTTTGCTTGAATCTCTTCACCGATGAGGGCGAGATGCTAGGTAGACGCGAGCGGGAGAGATCTTCGTTCACGCCCCTGTGTTTGAACTTCTTGGGTTTTAGGGAGCACCGAATCTGACATTTGGCGCGCCAGGTAGGGGGCGTTTCAAAATATCGCCTCCCCGACGACCTCACCTCCTGTCTCTGTTCAGTGCCGCTACGATGATTGTAGCCTGCCACATCCGCGCAGGGGCTGACACCCTCCCCGTCGACCGAGCGGTGTCGGCGGACCGCGTCACCCATGGGCGCTCCCCTCCTTCCTCGACGGCGCTCTTGCCGGCCGGGCCATCGGAGGGCGGCATGCTCCGCCACTCCCGCCTCCTGTGGCCTCGCCGGTCGCGCTCTTGATGGCATGACGGCTGCCCCAGCACCGGTCATCCACAAGAAATCACGGCACGCGAACGGCCTGCAACGGCGCGCACTTTTGGCAGGTTGGGGCTGCCGCCCAGCCGCTGGAGGCCTTGCGGGCACAGAGCATGCAGGGGCCCACCATCACCTTCGGCCTCCGTGACCTCGCCTCAGAAGCGGCCGGCACTAGCGTTCTCCCCATAGTGTGCACGCCCACCATCTGCGGGGTGGCCGTGATGAAGACCCTCGTCGATAGCGGCACCGGCCTCAACATCCTTTCCCCTGATGCCTTCGGTCATCTGCCCGTGTCCTACAGGAAGCTCCTCCCCACCAAGCCCTTCTCAGGGGTCGCGGGCTCGGCCGTTCTGCTCGGCTAGATCCGCCTCCCGGTCACCTTTGGCACACCGGCTAACTACCGGACTGAGCTTATCGACTTTGATGTCGCGCCCATCCACCTGCCCTACTACGTCGTCCTCGGCTTCCCAGCCTTGGCAAAGTTCATGGTGGCGACTCACCCGGGCTACAACACCGTCAAGATACCCGGGAGCAGCGGCGTCATCACCGTCAAAGGGGACCCCAAGGCCACCCTTCAGGTCCTCGGGCGCGCTTATAGGGCTGCTGCCGCAGCTCACCCAGGAGTGAAGGGGGCTCCGGAGGCTCCGAAGGCCGCGCCTACCAAGAAGAAGCAACTCTTCTCTCAGGACCCCGCCGAGACGAAGCAAGTGCCCGCCGATGAAGAAGCCTCAGGAGCCACCTTCACCATCGGTACGAGCATGAATCCAGAGCAAGAGGCAGCGCTGGTCAGCTTCCTCAAGGCCAACAAGGACGTGTTCGCCTGGAAGGCCGCGGATTTGGTCGGGGTGCCTAGGCACGTCA
The DNA here is from genome assembly GCA_902687465.1 of Secale cereale. Classification (NCBI taxonomy): domain Eukaryota; kingdom Viridiplantae; phylum Streptophyta; class Magnoliopsida; order Poales; family Poaceae; genus Secale; species Secale cereale. Next base: position 202,877,577 of record LR738715.1, on the reverse strand, counting down.
TCGAGCATCACCTCACGGTGTGCCCCAATGCGCGCCCTATCAAGCAGAAGGCGCACAGACAAGCCCCAGAGAAGCAGGCCTTCATTGTTCAGGAGGTTAGGAAGCTAGAGGAAGTAGGCGTCGTACGAGAAGTACGGCACCCGGAGTGGCTGGCCAACCCTGTCATAGTCCCGAAGAAAGGAGGCAAGGAACGCATGTGCGTCGACTTCACGAGCCACAACAAGTTCCGCCCTCAGGTCCCATTCCCTCTTCCGTGCATCGACCAAATCGTGGATTCAACAGCTGAGTGCGACTTGCTCTGCTTCCTCGACGCTTTCTCGGGCTACCGCCAAATCAAGATGGCGGTGGAAGACGTGGAGAAAACGACATTCCTGGCCCCATGGGGGGTCTACTGCCACACTTGCATGCCTTTTGGGTTGAGGAACACGGGCGCCAGCTTCTAGCGCCTGATGCACATCACCCTCGGCCCTCAGCTTGGGAGGAATGCGGAGGCCTACGTCGACGACATCGTGGTTAAAACTAGGAAGGCCAAGACCCTCATCCAGGACCTAGAAGAAACATTCGCCAACCTACGCAAGGTGAAGCTGTGCCTCAATCCGGAGAAGTGCGTGTTCGGTGTACCCTCTGGCAAGTTGCTAGGGTTCCTGGTTTCGCACTGGGGCATTGAAGCTAAAACGGAGAAGATCAAGGCCATCGAGAGAATGAGGCCGCCCACAAACCTGAAGGAGATGCAGAAGCTTGCCGGGAGCGTAACGTCCCTGGGGCACTTCATCTCTAAGCTTGGGGAAGGTGCCCTTCCGTTCTTCAAGCTCATGAAGAAGAAGGGGCCCTTTGAGTGGACTCCGGAGGCTGATGCCGCCTTCCGGGACCTCAAGGAATACCTCACCAGCTCGCCGGTTATGGTAGCGTTGCGACCCCTGGAGCCCATAACTCTCTACCTGGCTGCAACGCCTCATTCCGCCAGTGCGGCACTAGTCGTGGACCGCGAGGAAAGGCCCCGAAGCCCAAGGCCACCGGGCGGCTCGGCATCTTCAGGGCCCACGCCGCCCCCTGACGCGGCCCAGAGGCAGATTCGACCATGGGCACTGACGGCCCTGCCACTCTGCAAGAGGCACCTAAGGTTCCTAAGGCACCCGTAGACCCTGCTGCGCCGACCCTCGTGGAGCACCCGGTGTACTTCGTCAGCACCGTATTGCACAACATGCGCTCGCGCTACACGATGCCCCAGAAGTTGCTCCTGGCGCTCCTCGTCGCCTCCAGGAAGTTGCGCCACTACTTCCAAGGCCATCCCATCAAGGTTGTTTCGTCATATCCTCTCGAGAAGGTACTACGGGGCCTGAATGTCGTTGGGAGGGTCGCCGAGTGGAACATCGAGCTTAAGGCGTTCGAGTTGGAGTTCAGCACCACGCGGATGATTATGGGAGCAGCTCTGGCAGACTTTGTGGCGGTGTAGGATCAAAAGTATGTCTAGAGGGGGGGGTGATTAGACTACTTGTAAATATAAAAATTCTGTCTTTTGATCAAGAACAGTTTTTGGCAGATTCACAATTATGATCAAGTCAAGCATCACCCTACACATGCAATTCTAGAGTATTGGCAGCGGAAAGTAAATTGCACATGTAGTAAAGAGAGGTGGAGAAGAGCAAACGCAATTTGGAGACGCGGTGATTTTTCCCGTGGTTCCGATAGGTGGTGCTATCGTACATCCACGTTGATGGAGACTTCAACCCACGGAGGGTAACGGCTGCGTGAGTCCACAGAGGGCTCCACCCACGAAGGGTCCACGAAGAAGCAACCTTGTCTATTCCATCATGGCCTACGCCCATGGAGGGCTAGCCTTACTCGGGGTAGATCTTCACGAAGTAGGCGATCTCCTTGCCCTTACAAACTTCTTGGTTCAACTCCACATCTCGATGACGGAGGCTCCCAAGCGACACCTAACCAATCTAGGAGGCACCACCCGCCAAAAGGTAATAGATGTTGTAGATGATGATGAACTCCTTGCTCTTGTGCTTCAAATGATAATCTCCCCAACACTCAACTCCCCTCACTGATTTGGCTGTGGTGGAAGAAAGGATTGAGTGGAAAGCATCTTGGGAAGGTTAGAGATCAAGTTTCATATGGTGGGAGTGGAGCAACTTGATCTCAACACAAGGATAGGCAGTTCTCTTCTCAGAAAGTGTAAGGTAGGAGTGGTAGTTCTTTCTGATGGCTCTCTCCACAAATGAAGAGGGGGTGGAGGGGTATATATATATCCTCCACACAAAATCCAACCGTTACACACATAATTGAGCAATCTCGGTGAGACCGAAGTGGACAACTCGGTCAGACCGAAAGTTCAAATAATGTGAACGTTGGGGTTTTCGGTGGGACCAAAAATACCATCTCGGTTATTCCGATTTGAGCCAAGACAGGAGCTTGCCAGTTTCGGTAAGACCGACTTTATCATCTCGGTGACACCGATTTGATGACAGAGGGTTACAGAAGCTTGGCAGCCCATGTTTCGGTGAAACCGATTTCAAACTCGGAATATCCGATTTTTCTAGGGTTTGGCTTATGGCTGAGGTGGTTCATCTCGGTGTGACTGAGTTTGGATAATCGGTGGGACCGTGATTACTTATGAGTGTATTTTGTAGTGAAGGTTGCTGATAGTTGAAGGAGATATATCACTAAGCACTTGAGCAACCAGATCATCAACATAACCTCATCCCCTTTTAATAGTATTGGCTTTTCCTATGGACTCAATGTGATCTTGGATCACTAAACCAAAAATGGAGTCTTGAGCTTTTGCCAATGCTTGCCTTAGCATTTTGAGGGGTCCACTTCTTCAGTCATTGCCATACCCATATCACTGAACTTCTCTGAAATGATTCTCAAGTAACTATTAGTTCAATGATATATATGTCGTTATTAATTGCCAAAACCACCCGGGGATTAGTTGCACTTTCAATCTCCCCCTTTTTGGTAATTGATGACAACATATAGATCAAAGCTTCGACAAGAGATATAATCAATGAATAATATCGTCGCTTTGAGAAGTATGTGATAAGCAAGAGCTCCCCCTAAATTTGTGCATTATTTAAGATTTGCGTTTGAATGCAAATGCACAATCGATTAGGATCATGTGTCACTCTTCCATGTCACATACATCTTGGTGGAGCGCACAAAATGATAAGAATGAACAGCATGCACCCAATCACCAAGACATGAGTAAATAGCCATACAAGATAGGAATAGCATATGATAAGCATTAAGCACACATTAAAGCATAGTATGACCAAGCACTCATTAAGGTAGCATCAAACGTAGTATCAAGCACACTGAAAGTTTCGAAAACCAAAACTATCTCAAGGAAACCGCAAAAGAACGAAAGAGCAAAATCGCAAAGACAACATCACTCTCTCTCTCGAAGCCCTATGATCTATACAATTTCTCCCCCTTTGGCAACAAGTTACCAAAAAGTTCGAAAAAGCATAGAGCTAAGCGTCATTGTGGGCTCTGCTGGCGGCTCCCGTCTGGGTTGATGTCGGAGTAGATATGACGGCATCGGCGAAGACTTCAGCTGATGTCTGTGCTGGAGGAGTGGACACTGGAGCTGTGGCTGGAGTGACTGCTGGAGCTGTGGGAGGTGCTGAAGCGGTAGTCCTGGTGTCAGTCACTGGAATAGCAGCTGATCGGGATCCTCTGGGAACCGGAGCAGTCTGGCGATGAGAGTCCTGGACTAAGTCATCCTGCACAAGCTCTGCCTTGTCCTGCTTTGCTTCCTCCATATCTGCCTCAAGCTTGTTGACGGTCACCTGAATTTCAGTCAGCTTCACGTCCAGAGCGTGGATTTTCTCGTCAACAATCCTCTCTAAGCTCTCCTGAGATTGTTCAATGCTGGCCAGGCGTTGTTCAATCCTTTGGGTAGCTTCAAGAATCTGCTCTCCGAAACTCTTTGGTTTAGCTGCTGCTGCTGCTTCTTTATCAGCCTTGGCTTTCTTAGCAGCTTCTATCTTGGCTTGACCTTCAACAGATGTTGGATCCTCCTCGTCCATCACAACAACATTGTCTTCATGCTCTGGCTGCAGGGGTAAGTGTTTCCTATCCAACAAGAATTTGCCCGTGCCAGACTTGGCATTGATAAGCATCTGAATCTGTGGGGCAAATCCACATGACCTCTTCTGGTCAGCTGCAGTCCTCTTAATGGTCTCTACCATTAAGTCCATCACCTTGAAAGGTGCCTTCTCATCAAGTATATGCAGCATGTTGATAGAATAGCCTCTGATCATGCGATGATCTCCAGACTTGGGCATCAAGGTATGCCTCAGAATAGTGTTAGTGGTAGGTAAACCTGCCTGGAGATAGTAGACCGAGCCGAGCTTCCATACTTCCAAATCTGCTGCGGGGATCTCCTTGTACATGTTCTTCATGGAATCATGATTCTTCTTTGGAATCCCATAGACATCAATGTCATCTTCTCGCTGTACTGGAGCATTCAGAATTTCTGCCCATTCTTCAACAGAAGAAGAGAACCTTTGACCTTCAGTCATCCAGGTGATCTTCCCATCAGGATAGAAGTGAGCTGTGGCATAGAATTGCATAATCATCTCATCGTTCCAATCTGTCAGTTTCTGACCCACAAACTCTGCAACTCCACATGCAGTGAAGCTCTCATGCACATGTGGAAAGAAGTCTCTATGCTCTTCGCTGTCAATGTATTCCCAGTCAACGTATCTAGTGTCTGCGACTATAGGCTTCTTGTCCATCAGCACAGTCTCATAGAAGTCCTGCTGCTCTCTGGTGTGGAATCTGGGGTCTACAGCAGTCCTTCTCCTCACGGCATATGGGTCAGCTTGTCTCCATAGCCTGAGACCTCTATCTTTCCTTGCCTTCATATCCTCGGCTTGAGGATGAGCATCATTGTGAAGTGGCAGTCTTGGACGGAGTTTCAGCAACACTTGTTCTTCCTCATCAGACTCAGCTGGTGGCACATCACCCGTGTTCTTCTCAGATGCTGGAATGTTTCTGGTAGTCCTCTTGGGCTTGGCAGCAGGTTTTGCTGGGGCTGCCTTAGCTTGAGCAGATTTCTTGGGCTTTGAAGTAGCTCCGGCCTTAATGGCATCACCCATGAGCTTCTGCTTCTGAGGAGCAGGCTGGGGTGCTTCTTCTTCTTCCTCATCCTCGACTGCTGCATCTGCATGAGGATCGCTATACACAACCCTCTTTCTCTTGGAGGTTTTCTTCACTTTGCTTGGGGCTGGCTCTCCCAAGTTCAGCTTCTTGGCAACAGTGGATTGCTTGACTTTGCTGGTGCCCTTCTTTGACTGCTGACCTTGTTGCTCTTTGGCAACAACCTTTCTCTTAGGCTTGGAGGACACCTCTTCCTCAGCAACGAAATCAGAATCCTCATCATCGGAGTTCTTCTCCTTTCTAGCTCTGGTGGCTGCAGGAGGCAAGCCACTTGGTGTACTCCTCTCACCATCATCAAATGGACTGCTAGTCTCAGGACTAGTGTCTACTTCAGGAATGTCCGCAATAGGTGACTCTGACCTGTTCTGACTGTCACTGGCATCTGACATGGCTGACAACCTGTGAATAGATAAGGTATAGGCAGAGAAGAAGAGTTATCACAAACTGCAGAAGTTTTTGCAAAAAAAAAAAATGAGTTCAAATTTTAGTTTTAAGTTTTCACAGAAGGCATTTCGGTCAGACCGATTTTCAGTTTCGGTGAATCCGAAGTGTGTAACAGAAACTTTACACACCACTTTCGGTTTGACCGAAGTGGGTTTCGGTCCTGCCGATACACTAGGGTTTCACTAAAACTATATTTCGGTCACACCGATTTGCACAACTCGGTTGGACCGAAAGGTGCAGTGCAATGGCCAGAGGCCGAATCGGTCACACCGAAATTTTAAAATCGGTTTCACCAAGATGTGTTCCGTGGAAACCTAACCCTAAGAATTTTACTCGAAACTAGTTCAAACGAACCGATCTGGTGGAAAAGAAGATTTCAATCGTGGCCAGATATTGGGCAAACCAAACGTGCATTGAATCGGAGATGGGAGCACGAGTGGGATCAAGACTCACCCTAACTTGGTGGAGTCTCTCTACGGCGGCAACGGCGCGGAGGAGAAGGCCGTTGACGGTGACGGAGACCTGCGGCGAGGGCGCACAGGCGACGACTGCGACGATCCGGAGATCAGGGCGACGGCAGCAGGGGATGTGGGGCGAAAACGTTTGAAGGAGTAATCAACGCGCGCAGCCCTCAGTATATATATCCCTTTGCTGTCGGTGGGACCGAGTTGAAAAACTCGGTGGCACCGAGATGGATAACTGTCAGGCAGTTATGCATTTCGGTCACGCCGAAAATTACAACTCGGTTTCACCGAGATGAAACCTAGATCAGTCTAAATGCTTTCGGTTTGACCGAGTTTGAGAAAGTTGGTCTGACCGAAATCACTTAGAAGGTTTTGGAAGTTAGCCCTTGACGGATCGGTGGCTCCGAGTGCTCCTCACTCGGAGGGTCCGAAAATGACTTGTTCAAAGTTTGTGATATAAGCATGAATAAAATTTGAGACAAGAAAGCATAGATAGCTAGGGGAGGTACTTAAGCATTCTTGTCCATCCATTTGGCCAGAAAAAAATCAAAACAACCAAAACAACAAATGGATGTCCTCGAATGGATAAAATCATGCATTCAACATGCTCACACAATAAGATAGCAAATGAAATATGTGTCAAACATGCACAACCAAAACTCTAGCTACTAGCACACAATTTGTTGATGACTAGGTCATCTTTATATGAGTATTTTGACTTAGGAGCCAAATGAGAACATTTGATCATAGGTCATACTCATCGTTTAAGCACAAGTGGGGTTACCACTTTTACATAAAGCATTGATGTGTTCACATCAGTTGAAGATGCTTTAGCTCAATTTTTAGAGCAAAGCTCCCCCTAGATGTGAGAACCCCTTTTAAAGGGTCAAACTAACCTTGGGTTGTCGTAGAAGACTTCATGTAGATGTTGAAGATGTAGATGCTCAATGTTGATGTAGATCATCAAGAGTTGGGAGCTATCCTTTGGATTAGGGCACTTTCAATACCTACATGGGTTAGTCCCACAAGGAACAAACAAGGATATCCATGGACATAGATTGAAGTTCACAATAGATGATGTCCATGAAAGCAATGATTACCTTGTCCCTTGACTTACCAACAAGAGGGTTTGTGACTCCATGAACTAGTGCATGATGTGGAAGTTGGTTGCACAAAGTTCTTTGCCAGAATGAATGTGAGTGAAGTATGTTGGCGGAGTCACCCTCAAGAACTTTCTAGTTCTTCTTCTTCGGGATCCACATCATCTTGATGGGAATCCTTGGGGTTGTAGTTGAGCTTGACGAAGTAGAACTTGATGTTTCCTTGGGAACCCACTTGACCATGGCTTGAGGTGCTTCAGTGAATGTATCAATCTTCTCTTGAAGCTTGTCCTTGGCTTTCAGCTTGTGGTCTTGTGGTGGAAGGTCATCTTGAGCTTGTTCCACATTGGAAGAAGTAGGATCATACTTCTCCTTTTGAGAAACAAACTGTGGAGTAGGATATTGACCTTCTTCCCACTCAACACCTTCGGCGTTGAACTTTCGCTCAAAACCTATCCCTTGATTCTTCCGGTGCCTTCCTTGCTTGCGAATAATTTCCTTAAAGTTCTTGCTTCCGGCAAGACTCTTGTAGACACCTTTCTCTATGATCCCTTTCAATAAAATATTCTCTTGCTCAAGTGTAACTTGGCTTGAAACATTGTTAGTGGAATCAAGAGAACTTGGGGCCTTTAGCCATGAAGCATCTTCCAATTCCCTCATTTGGTGAATCAAATAGGTCGTAGGAGTTGGAGTTGGAGGATACGAGAGCAAGACCGGCAACACCTTCATCTTGACTGTAGTCGGAGTCGGAGTGATAGCTTCCATCGAATTGATCGTCGGAGTCGGAGCCGGAGACCCATTCACCTACATGAGCTTGATGTCTTCTTCTTGTGTAGCTCCTTGATGACTTGTCTTTCCTCTCCGAATCCTTGCTTCTCCGAGAGGGTCTTCGTTCATAACGATCATCTCTACTCCTTCTCTCTTTCCGCGGTGACTCATCTCTTGATCTTCTTCTTGGAGATTCTTCTCTTCTCTTGTGGGGAGCCGTACACTCATTTGAGTAGTGTCCGGGTCTTCCACAATTGTAGCAGTTTCGATCACGACTAGAAGATCTCTTTTCATCATATGATCTAGACTTTGAGCTTCTCTCTTTGCCTCTATTCTTGTAGAATTTGTTGAAGTTCTTAACCATTAGGCTTATCTCTTCATTGGAAACTAACTTGTCACTTGAGGTTGTGGGAGCATCACTTGTAGCTTTGTAAGCACCACTTGACTTGTTGTGAAGCTCTTCCTTATCCTTAAGTGTCATCTCATGAGCAACAATTCTTCCAATGACTTCGGTTGGCTTGAGAGTCTTGTAGTTTGGCATCATTTGGATCAAAGTGCACACGGTGTCATACTTTCCATCCAAAGCTCTTAGAATCTTCTTGATGATGAATCGGTCGGTCATTTCTTCGCTTCCTAAGCCGGCAATCTCATTTGTGATGAGAGCAAGCCTAGAGTACATTTCAGCGATCCTTCACCATCCTTCATCTTGAACTTGTCAAGTTGACCTTGAAGAATATCTAGCTTTGATTCCTTCACAGACTAGGTACCTTCGTGCATTTCAACCAAAGTATCCCAAATCTCTTTAGCATTCTCAAGACGGCTGATTTTGTTGAACTCCTCGGGACACAAAGCATTGAAGAGAATGTCACAAGCTTGAGCATTGTTTTGCAACATCCGCAACTCTTCCGGTGTAGCTTCGCGATCCGGAACTTTTCCTTCCTCGAAGAATTCACCTTGCATGCCAACACAAATAATGCCCCATGCGGCTGGGTTATGACCAAGAATATGCATTTTCATTTTATGCATCCAACTAGCAAAATTTGTGCCATCAAAGTAAGGACCTCTACGATAATTACCCTCACTAGACGCCATACTCTCCTAGGTTGTGAGACCAAGCTTATGGAGTCCAATGCAATGGAAACCAATACAATGGAGACCAAAGCTCTGATACCACTTGTAGAATCGAAAGTATGTCTAGAGGGGGGTGATTAGACTACTTGTAAATATAAAAATTCTGTCTTTTGATCAAGAACAGTTTTTGGCAGATTCACAATTATGATCAAGTCAAGCATCACCCTACACATGCAATTCTAGAGTATTGGCAGCGGAAAGTAAATTGCACATGTAGTAAAGAGAGGTGGAGAAGAGCAAACGCAATTTGGAGACGCGGTGATTTTTCCCGTGGTTCCGATAGGTGGTGCTATCGTACATCCACGTTGATGGAGACTTCAACCCACGGAGGGTAACGGCTGCGCGAGTCCACGGAGGGCTCCACCCACGAAGGGTCCACGAAGAAGCAACCTTGTCTATTCCATCATGGCCTACGCCCACGGAGGGCTAGCCTTACTCGGGGTAGATCTTCACGAAGTAGGCGATCTCCTTGCCCTTACAAACTTCTTGGTTCAACTCCACATCTCGATGACGGAGGCTCCCAAGCGACACCTAACCAATCTAGGAGGCACCACCCTCCAAAAGGTAATAGATGTTGTAGATGATGATGAACTCCTTGCTCTTGTGCTTCAAATGATAATCTCCCCAACACTCAACTCTCCTCACTTATTTGGCTGTGGTGGAAGAAAGGATTGAGTGGAAGCAACTTGGGAAGGTTAGAGATCAAGTTTCATATGGTGGGAGTGGAGCAACTTGATCTCAACACAAGGATAGGTAGTTCTCTTCTCAGAAAGTGTAAGGTAGGAGTGGTAGTTCTTTCTGATGGCTCTCCCCACGAATGAAGAGGGGGTGGAGGGGTATATATATAGCCTCCACACAAAATCCAACCGTTACACACATAATTGAGCAATCTCGGTGAGACCGAAGTGGACAACTCGGTCAGACCGAAAGTTCAAATAATGTGAACGTTGGGGTTTTCGGTGGGACCGAAAATACCATCTCGGTTATTCCGATTTGAGCCAAGACAGGAGCTTGCCAGTTTCGGTAAGACCGACTTTATCATCTCGGTGACACCGATTTGATGACAGAGGGTTACAGAAGCTTGGCAGCCCATGTTTCGGTGAAACCGATTTCAAACTCGGAATATCCGATTTTTCTAGGGTTTGGCTTATGGATGAGGTGGTTCATCTCGGTGTGACTGAGTTTGGATAATCGGTGGGACCGAGATTACTTATGACTGTATTTTGTAGTGAAGGTTGCTGATAGTTGAAGGAGATATATCACTAAGCACTTGAGCAACCAGATCATCAACATAACCTCATCCCCTTTTAATAGTATTGGCTTTTCCTATGGACTCAATGTGATCTTGGATCACTAAACCAAAAATGGAGTCTTGAGCTTTTGCCAATGCTTGCCTTAGCATTTTGAGGGGTCCACTTCTTCAGTCATTGCCATACCCATATCACTGAACTTCTCTGAAATGATTCTCAAGTAACTATTAGTTCAATGATATATATGTTGTTATTAATTGCCAAAACCACCCGGGGATTAGTTGCACTTTCAGGCGGAGTGGACTGACGCGCCGGAGTGGGGGGGGGGGGGCAGCGAAGACCGTCACTGGCCCCCGGCGATGAAGCCTCAGACGGATGGGTGGTGCACTTCGACGGCGCCTTCTCATGCCTCGGTGCGGGGGCTGGTGCCGTGTTTGTATCTCCCTCTCAGGATAAGTTGTACTACACTATGCAGCTCTGCTTCCAGCAAGGCGAGAAGGTCTCCAACAACATCGCAGAGTACGAGGGCCTAATTGTTGGGCTCAAGGCTACCGCTGCGCTGGGGGTCAAGCGTCTCACCATCAGGGGTGATTGGCAACTACTCGTCGACTTCTCCAACAAGAAATACAAGCCTAAGGACTAGCACATGGAGGCATATCTGGAGGAGGTGCGCAAGATGGAGAAGCGATTCCAAGGGCTGGAGGTGCAGCATGTACCAAGAGGCACCAACAAAGAAGCGGACGATATCGCCAAATGAGCCTCCAAGTGAGAGCCTCAGAGGCCGGGCGTCTTCGAAGAGCGACTACTCAAGCCGTCGGCGGCACCGCCAGCCCCTGAGCCGGCCTCCCCTCAGCAGGGGTTACCTGCGGCACCTCCGGACGGCGCCCCGTCCTGAGGACCACCCTCGGGAGCTCACCTGCTGCTCGCTGCGGAGCCCGAGGAGGGTTGCTGGAGCCAAGAGCTCAAGATGTAGCTGCGACACGGCACCCTGCCAGACAAGAAAGAAGGCGCAGAGCGCGTGGTCCGACAGGCCTCGGCTTACTGCGTCCAAGGTGGTGAACTCTACAGGAGGCGCCCCAACGACGTCTCGCTAAAATGCATCTCGAGGAAGCAAGGGCGTGAGCTGCTGGCTCATATCCACAGTCGAGAGTGCGGTCATCACTCATAGTCCCGCACCCTCGTGGGCAAAGCCTTCCGCAGTGGCTTCTACTGGCCCACGGCGCTCAACGACGTCACGGAGCTCGTGCGGGCTTGCGAGGCATGCCAGTTTCACGCCAAGCAGATCCACCAGCCGGCGCAGGGCCTCCAGACGATTCCGCTCTCCTTGCCCTTCGTGATCTGGGGATTGGACATCCTGGGTCCATTTCCCCGCGCAGCAGGGGGCTACCGCTTCCTGTACGTCGCCATCGACAATTTGCCAAGTGGGCGGAGGTGGAGAATGTTCGTGCGATCCCAGCCGGGTCGGCTATCAAGTTCATCCAGGGCCTCGTGAGGCGATTCAGGGTCCCCAGCCGCATCATCACGGATAAAGGTTCGCAGTTCACAAGCAATCTCTTCAGGTCATATTGTGCTAACCTTGGAGCACAGATCTACTACGCTTCGGTGGCTCGCCCCAGGAGCAACGGCCAGGCCGAGCGCGCCAATGCGGAAGTCTTGCGTGGCCTCAAGACGCGCAACTTTAAGAAGAAGCTTGAGGCTGGCGGCAGGGGCTGGATCGACGAGCTCCGGTCCGTGTTGTGGTCAATCCGAACCACTGCCACCAAACCCATGGGGGAAACTCCTTTCTTTCTCGTCTATGGGGCGGAGGCGGTCCTCCCTCATGAGGTCAAGCATCGCTCCCCACGGGTCTTGTCCTTCAATGAGGAATGCCAGGATGCCGCCTAGCGGATGGACCTCGTGCTCGGCGAGGAGGGCCACCGCCGAGATGCCCTCAGGGCGGTACGTTATTAGCAGGCGCTGCGGCGGTACCACTGCCGCGTCGTCCGCGCAAGAACGCTTGAAGTTGGTGACTTGGTCCTGAGGCAGGTCCTCTCCCGGGAGGGGCTGCATAAGTTCTCGCCCATGTGCGAGGGCCCGTTCAGAATCGCTCGTGTCTCTAGGCCTGGTGTTGTGCGCCTGGAGACGCGCGATGGGATACCTATCCAGAATTCCTGGAACATCGAACAGCTCAAGAGGTTCTATCCGTAATCAAGTCTTCGTGCCCGTGAAGGTCTCCGCCCATGACACTCTCACGTAATAATGAGTTGGGGCTGTACACACCTCGGAGTCTCCTGTGCGTTGCTTACGGGCCCTCAGACGGGGCTCCCACCCACGCCCCAGTGGCAGTCCTTAGCTCCGCGCTGGGAAGAAGACGTAGTGTAGGGGTCGGACGCGACATTTTTTTCTTTTTTTGGCTTGGTGTTTGGCTGTCAGCCTTTTCTACTTCCTTGGCTATCAGCCCTTCCTCTACCCCATGCTATGAAGTTCTCGTTTTCTTGCACTTCCTGCATTTGGTTGAAAGTCTTGTTTGGGATCTTTCTCGCCGGTTTTAAGTTCAGCTGCGCCACTCGCTCTACTTCGCATGCCTCGCGCATGGGGGCTAGGGCACGGTCGGTCACCGGCCCTCGTCTGCCGCGGCCCCGTGACCTCGCCTGGCCAAGCCTGCTCAGGCTCTAGCGCCGGGCTTCTCAGTCCGCGCAACCTATCCTACCGAGCCGGCTCAGGCTTTGGTGTTCTAACCCGTGCTCTGCGCTCTCAGCAGATCTCAGCGGCTCACCCCCGCTCAAAGGCTGCATGAGCCCTTCATATTCGGCCACCCTGTCACGACCCGATGGGGCTCATGACGCCAGAGTCAGGAGGACTCCGCCTCAGGACGTCACGACGCATAAAAGCTAAGTAATTTCACCAAGGCAACAAAAAAACATGACAAAAAGTTCTTGCTTCCTACATATATCACAGTCCATTACACGCCTCCTTGAGGCAACTTGAAATTTTGATGCAGAAAGGACATGAAGGAAAGGAAAGGAGAAGAAGCAGAGGTCGCTCCCGCTCAGTCGGAGTTTTCCAGTTCCTCCGGCTTCACCGAGCCACAGCGGCGCGGCAACCCCCTCCCCTCGCCAAGCCGAGCTCGGCGGCGTGGTGGTTCGTTGCGGCCGCCACTGCTGGAGGAGCTGCTGTTGACACAGAGGGGGGACCCATGGCGCCCCCAGGACTGAGATCATCTTCGGAGGAGGAGCTGCTCCTCCGGACGCCGTCCCTGTCGTCCTCTTCGTCATCGACCTCAGGACAGCACCCAAGGCGCCTCCCTTCCTTCGAGAAGACCCTGACGAACAGTGTGGAGAAGCCATCGTACCTGAAGTGGAGCACACACCTCCCCTGCAGCCGGCATGCGCGAGAAAACGATTGCTAGCCGCACTCCAGGAACACATCGCCCGAGGGAGCCACATCAACCTCCACCCAGGACGCACCATTGCAGCAACCGTAAGCTTGCAGCCAGATGCCGCCGAGGCCTCCGGCTGGTAACACGTCACTGAACGAGCGGGGAAGCCTGAGCCACGGGCTACCAGGCTTCTCCGCCCACACCATGAACTCCGACGACACGTCGAAGGAATGGAGCTGCGGGCGTAGAGGACGCGCGACCGACAGGCACCGTCGCGCGCCTCCTCTCCCTCCACGGCCACGACCACCTTCACCACGGGAGGACGTCCCGCGCCTCTCACCAGCGGCCATGGCAGAACTCGGAAGGTCGCGCCCGCCTCCCCGAGGAGTCGCTGCAGGTGCAGCAGCATGCTTGCGGGGACGACCGCAGCCCCTTTTCGGCGGCAGCGGGGCCGGATCCTTCGGGGCCTTCCCCTTCTCCGCGGCGGACGGATTCCTCAACGGCGCCATGGAGATCTCGCGACAGGAGAGAGAGCGAGGAACAAGCAAGCGGAAGACGGCGCTGGCTTGAAAACGGCTTGGGGGCTCCCCCCTCCCCCCTGAGTCCCATTTATAGGGCGGAGGAGCCCAACTGCCAGCCACTGGCACCAGAGCCATAATGCCCCCGTCGTGTGCGCCAAGGAGTTGTCAAGTCACACGATCACCAAGACTGTGTGAGGAGCGGAGCCGCCATGTCCCATCCAACCGTCGCACGTCGGTCTGGCCCGCGGCCTTTTAGGGCCCGCGGCGCTTCGTCCTCGACTAAGGCTTCGCCCCGAAGCCAACTCCGCACGTGCCTTCGGCCCGGGGGCTACTGTCGGCGTCCTGGGAACCAGGGTACCTAGATTTCCTGTCTGCGGGCCGCGACGCGCTCCTACCATGGACTGGTATGGCCCAGCTGATCGACCAGCTGCCCAAGACCCTGGAGAGGGAGCTAAGCCTCGCGAGGAGAACAACGTCAAGACCCCCTCAGGAGCGGCCTTAGCAAGGTGCTCCGCAGGGGCGGAGAATCCAAGGCCAAGCTTGCCTCAGGAGGAGGCAGTGATGTCAGCAGTGATGCACCGCACCAGCGGGTGCCAGCGTTCGCCAGCGGCGCAGTTGCCATTTCGGTGCAAGGGAGACAACGCAGCCGTAGGTTCCCGAGGAGCGAGCAAAGGTTTCCCCATTGGTGCAACAAGACCAAAGACCACAAGGACGACAAGGAGGATGTCACCGTCGAGCCCACCACCGCGTCACCGCCTGATCCTTTTGCAGGCGAAGATTGCTTTTGTCAGGGTAGGAATGTCCTTGTTTTCCCGCTCAAAAATGGCCGTTGTGGGATCCTTTCCCGCCTAAACATTTCGGGGGAAGAGGACCGTGGCCGTCTATATAAGTAGCTAGGATCCCCACTATGAAGGGGGGGATAGATCCATACACTCGGTCACCACGCAAAGGAGCAAGAACACTTGCCTCCTGACCCTCCTGAGCTCACCTCCTGAGCTCGGGAACCACTGTACTAGTTCATATTCCAGCCCTCCCGAGGCCAATCCACCAAAGCAGGAAGTAGATTTTTACACCACGTGGTGGCCTTAACCTGGGTAAACTATTCCGTGCTTCACTTGTTGTTTGCTTGAATCTCTTCACCGACGGGGGCGAGACGCTAGGTAGACACGAACGGGAGAGATCTTCGTTCACACCCCTGTGTTCAGACTTCTTGGGTTTTCGGGAGCACGGAATCCGACACTCGTGTTCTTCGTGTTCATCCTTGGGATCCCTCCTTTTCGTGAAAGATCAGCCTATTAACGGGTTGCCCCCGCATCATTTGGTATCTAGAGCCTATGTTGATCACGAATTTGGAGCCCCTACCCTTGTTTTCTAGCCTTGTTTTATTGATTTTGTCCCAATTTCAAAAATTCCCCACAAAAATATCCCCGATTGTTTTTCTGTGATTTGTTGATTTGACGAAGTTTTGTTGGATTTGATTCGTGGATTTGCTTTGCCACGAGTGGATCTAGCTTTTCCCCAAATTTCACCTACAAATTCGGCCAATTTTGACCAATTTGGCCACCCTTCCCACGAACCATAGCAGTTTGCCCGAGCACGAAACAGCCCAGGCACCGGTCGTCCGCCAACCTACTGGACGTCCAGCGACCGGACGTCCAGCGACCGGACGACCGGTAATCCACCGGACATCCGCTAATCCCTAACGAAACTGAACTTCCTCGGTTCTCATTCCACCTTCCACACACGCATACCCATTTACACTTCCACATATACCCTACCACTACCACCAATGCTCAACCGCCATCAATTCGATCTTACCTCATTTTGTCTTGGATCATTTGAGTTGTGGTTTACCCGTTTCCTTGTGTGTTTCGGCTATCTTCGAATGGAACGACATCGACAAGACCACTTCTCAACCTCAACACGGACGGTAACAACGACGACACATTGTATACTCGACCTTGATTTTGCATTGATAACCCCACATCGACCATTTTGCGTGGCTTTCCCTTCGAGACTAGCAATTTGAGTATTGCCGAGCAACGACACTTGTGCACATTACATATTATCAAGCCACAACATATCATAATAGAAGTCTTAGTGTCATCTTATCATCATATTTTCTATCACAAGGGTGCCATAGCATATACACAATTGCTATCTCGTTTCGAAAAGCATCGCATAAGTACCCTAGCAAAAGAGCTCAAAGACAAAGAGCTAATCAAGCTTGTAAGCAAAAGAAAAAGATAAGCAAAGAGATTTTAAGCAAGAACCATAGCATCGCAACCAAACATATCATATCATATGGTACCATACTTGATCATCCTGGATCATCGCATAGAAACAACAAACATATAGCATACGTGGTATAGAGGTCGTTGCATTTTTGGCTAGTAGGTCGTGCACAAGTCTCGTATCCGCCTTTAGAGCAATCGTGCTAGCGTCTCTCTGGTGTTGTGCAACAACAACATTTACCGCTCACCCTTGGTTTGCATGACCCCATTTATCTGTTTGCGCGTGTGAAAGCACAAGTGCTCCCTGGGTGATTTTGGTAATTAATGTCAAGATATCTCTTGTTGGACTAATGTTTTCATCTAGTATATTTCAGACAAGTTCAACAAATGGAGTGGCATGAACTAGAGGATGTGGAACCCCTTCAGGATGATGAGGACAAAGGATTGGCTCAAGATCAAAGCTCAGGACTCTACATTTTCTATTTCAGTGATCCAAGATCACATTGAGTCCATAGGAAAGCCAATACTATTAAAAGGGGATGAGGTGTTGCTTAATGGCTTGCTTGCTCAAAGTGCTTAGTGATATGCTCCAAAAACCCTCAACACTTTCTCACATCCACATATGTCCCAAACCAAAAGTCAAACTCGGCCCCACCGAAAAGTTCTATCCGGCGCCACCGAGTTCATTTGACATAGCCACTGCCACTAAACCCTAATCATTTCGGTCTCACTGAAAGGTTTCTCAATCTCATCGAGATGGGAATGTAAACTCTGTGTTTCCTATTTGAAACATTTCGGTCTAACCAATATGTGAGGATCGGTCTCACCAAGTTAGCATTGCAAACTCTCTGGTGCCTCTTTGTAACGTTTCGGTCCCACCGAAACGAGTGAATTGGTCCCACCGAATTTGCCCGACCAACTCTCTGTAAGCTCATTACCAAAATCGGTCCCATCGAGTTTGTGTAATCGGTCTCACCGATATTACGTTATGCCCTAACCCTAATGAAATTGGTCCCACCGAGTTGATCATATCGGTCCCACCGAAATGCCTAACAGTCACATTATGAACTAAATCGGTCTGACCGAGTTCTCTGAATCGGTCCCACCGAGTTTGGTAAATTGTGTGTAATGGTTGGATTTTGTGTGGAGGCTATATATACCCCTCCACATGGAGAGAGCCATCAGAACATACCTACACTTCCATCATACATGTTCTGAGAGAGAACCACCTACTCAAGTGTTGAGATCAAGATATTCCATTCCTACCATATAAATCTTGTTCTCTAGCCTTCCCCCAGTTGTTTTCCACACAAATCTTTCTTCCACCATATCCGAATCTGTGAGGAGCTGTTTGAGTGTTGGTGAGACTATCATTTGAAGCATTTGAGCAAGGAGTTCATCATCAACACACTGTCTATTACCTTTTGGAGAGTGGAGTCTCCTAGATTGGTTAGGTGTCACTTGGGAGCCTCCGACGAGATTGTGGAGTTGAACCAAGGAGTTTGTACGGGCAAGGAGATCGCATACTTCGTGAAGATCTACCCTATTGAGGCAAGTCCTTCGTGGGCGATGGCCATGGTGGGATAGACAAGGTTGCTTCTTTGTGGACCCTTCGTGGGAGGAGCCCTCCGTGGACTCGCGCAGCCGTTACCTTTCGTGGGTTGAAGTCTCCAACAACATTGATGTACGATAGCACCATAATACGTCTCCAACGTATCTATAATTTTTTATTGTTCCATGCTATTATATTATCCTTCTAGGATGTTTTATGGGCTTTTATATACACTTTTATATGATTTTTGGGACCAACCTATAAACTCAGAGCCCAGTGCCAGTTTCTGTTTTTCTCCTGTTTTAGGGTTTCGCAGAAAAGGAGTATCAAACGGAGCCCAATTGACCTGAAATTTAACGAATGAAGTTTTTGGACCTAAAGAAGCCCACAGAGTGCCAGAGGGGGACGAGAAGACCCACGGGCTGCCCACGAGGGTGGGGGGCTCCCCCCCTACTAGGCGCGCCCCCTGCCTCGTGGACAGCCCGTAGACCCCCTTTGCTTGGCCCCGACTCCAACACATCCTATATATACTGAAACCTCCGGAAAATAACCTAGATCGGGAGTTCCGCCACCGAAAGCCTCTATTGCCACCAAAAACCAATCTAGACCCCGTTCCGGCACCCTGCTGGAGGGGGAATCCCTCTCCGGTGGCCATCTTCATCATCCCGGCGCTCTCCATGATGATGAGGGATTAGTACACCCTCGGGGCTGAGGGTATGTATCAGTAGCTATGTGTTTGATCTCTCTCTCTCTCTCATGTTCTTGAGATGGCACGATCTTGATGTACCGCGAGCTTTGCTATTATAGTTGGATCTTATGTTGCTTCTCCCCCTCTATTCTCTTGTGATGGATTGAGTTTTCCCTTTGAAGTTATCTTATCGGATTGAATCTTTAAGGATTTGATAACACTTGATGTATGTCTTGCATGTGCTTATCTGTGGTGATAATGGGATATCACGTGATCTACTTGATGTATGTTTTAGTGATCAACTTGCGGGTTCCATGACCTTGGGAATCTACGCATAGGGGTTGGCACACGTTTTCGTCTTGACTCTCCGGTAGAAACTTTAGGGCACTCTTTGAAGTTCTTTGTGTTGGTTGAATAGATGAATCTGAGATTGTGTGATGCATATCGTATAATCATGCCCATGGATACTTGAGGTGACAATGGAGTATCTAGGTGACATTAGGGTTTTGGTTGATTTGTGTCTTAAGGTGTTATTCTAGTACGAACTCTATGATAGATTGAACGGAAAGAATAGCTTCGTGTTATTTTACTACAGAATCTTGAATAGATTGATCAGAAAGGATAACTTTGAGGTGGTTTCGTACCCTACCATAATCTCTTCGTTTGTTCTCCGCTATTAGTTACTTTGGAGTGACTCTTTGTTGCATGTTGAGGGATAGTTAATGATCCGATTATGTTATTATTGTTGAGAGAACTTGCACTAGTGAAAGTATGAACCCTAGGCCTTATTCCCTACCATTGCAACACCGTTTATTCTCACATTTACCACTTGCTACCTTGCTGTTTTTATATTTTCTTATTACAAAAACCTATATCTACCATCCATATTGCACTTGTATCACCATCTCTTCGCCGAACTAGTGCACCTATACAATTTACCATTGTATTGGGTGTGTTGGGGACACAAGAGACTCTTTGTTATTTGGTTGCAGGGTTGTTTGAGAGAGACCATCTTCATCCTACGCCTCCCACGGATTGATAAACCTTAGGTCATCTACTTGAGGGAAATTTGCTACTGTCCTACAAACCTCTGCACTTGGAGGCCCAACAACGTCTATAAGAAGAAGGTTGCGTAGTAGACATCAAGCTCTTTTCTGACGCCGTTGCCGGGGAGGTGAGTGCTTGAAGGTATACCTTTAGATCTTGCAATCGAATCTTTTAGTTTCTTGTTTTATCACTAGTTTAGTTTATAAAAGAAAACTACAAAAAATGGAATTAAGGTTACCTCATATGCTTCATCTTTTTAATATCTTTCGTGAAAATGATGGGAAGGAAAATTATGCTCAAGTACTAGAATAAGAATTACATATAATGCTTGGCATAAAATATGTGCATGATGAGCATGATTGCAATGTTGTTAGTATGAATTCTTTGAATACCCATGATGCTAATGATATGCAAAGCCACAAGCTTGGGGATGCTATTTTTGATGAAGATGATATGTTTAGTCCCTCAAGTTTTGATGAGAAAATTTATTATGATGAAAGCATGCCTCCTATTTATGATGATTATTGTGATGACACATACGCTATAAAGAATAATGATAACCATGAAACTTGTCATCATGATTTTAGTTTTCAATTGGATTATGCTTCACATGATAGTTATTTTGTTGAGTTTGCTCCCACTACTATTGATGAGAATAAATTTGCTTATGTGGAGAGTAGTAAAATTTCTATGCAAGGGGATCATGACAAGAATGCTTTATGTGCTGGTTATAATGTTGAATTCATTCATGATGCTACTGAAAATTATTATGAGAGAGGATCATATACTTGTAGGAATTGCAATAATATCAAGTTTCCTCTCTATGTGCTTAAAGTTTTGAAGCTATGCTTGTTTTCCCTTCCTATGCTAGTTGATAATTGCTCCCATAAGTTGTTTGATTACAAAATCCCTATGCATAGGAAGTGGGTTAGACTTAAATGTGCTAGTCATATTCTTCATGATGCTCCCATTTTGTTTCAATTCCTACCTTTTATGCGAGCATCATTGAAATCATCATGCCTAGCTAGGGGCGTTAAGCGATAGCGCTTGTTGGGAGGCAACCCAACTTTATTTTTATTTTCTTTGCTTTTGCTTCTATTTAGGAATAAATATTGCATCTAGCTTCTGTTTAGATGTGGTTTTATGTTTTAATTAGTGTTTGTGCCAAGTAGAACCTTGGGGAAGACTTGTGTGAAGTCTATATGATCATGCCGTGAAAAACAGAATCGTTAGCGCTCACTAGAATAGTCACCAGATTTTACTGGAGTGTGCTATTTAGTTTATTCTTTTTGCAGATGATTAATAGACAAATTCCTCACGTTTACCAATTTATTTCAAAAAAATTGGAGTTACAGAAGTATGTGAAAGTTACAGATTACTACAGACTGTTCTGTTTTTGACAGATTCTGTTTTTCGTGTGTTGTTTGCTTCTTTTGATGAATCTATGAGTAGTATTGGGGAGTATGAATCATAGAGAAGTTGGAATACAGTAGGTTTAACACCAATATAAACAAAGAATGAGTTCATTAAAGTACCTTTGAGTAGTGGTTTGTTTTCTTGTACTAACGGAGCTCACGAGATTTTTGTCTAAGTTTTGTGTTGTGAAGTTTTCAAGTTTTGAGTATTGCTTTGATGGACTATGGAACAAAGAGTGGCAAGAGCCTAAGCTTGGGGATGCCGAAGGCACCCCAAGGTAAAATTCAAGGACAACCAAAAGCCTAAGCTTGGGGATGCCTCGGGAAGGCATCCCCTCTTTCATCTTCATCTATTGGTAACTATACTCGGGGCTATATTTTTATTCACCACATGATATGTGTTTTGTAACACCCCATATGTGATACCTTCCATATATGGCAATAAAGATATTATCAATTTGATCCTTGTCCTTTCCTTGGGGGTTCTTTTCATTTATGCATTATTATTTTCATTGCAATGTCATCTTATTTTCTTTCTTTGCATTCATGCATTACTCATCATCACCATTGCATCGTGATCTCCATGACCTTCTTTCACTTGTTGTGTTGCATCCTTAGTTGTCTTGTCATGGTCATGTGAGTACCTTGTTCTTGTGTGTTGGTGATGCTAAACCCTAAACCCCCCCCCCCCTCTATCTTTTGCATCACTCTTCTCCTTCCTTCTTTTCTTTCCTTTCTTTAATCAATTTTGCAAGTGACTTAGCCTCTTCCTATAATGTTCATCTCCTCCCCACATCTTCGTTACTATGAATTGAGTCACATTGCAAAGCCTTGCCTCAATATGAAATGATTTGGTTAGGTTCAAAAATGGCAGAAGTTTGAAACATATTCAAACTTGTTTTATTTTTTTACCTCTAAAAATGCCCAAACCAATTTTATAAAATAGGGCATAAATCCAGGAGCATGGGGATATTTTATTTTCCCTCAAACTCCTTTTCTTTTAGCCTGTGCTTTTCCTTTTATTTTTCTGATTGAGGAAAAATAAAAAAATAAAAAGGCAACAACGCAGCAACCAGCAGCCCAGCAGCAGCAGCAGCCACTTGGGCCCAGCCTTCCCCTCGGCCGAGCTCCAGCGCGCGCCTGCAGCCCAGCACAGCCTGCACGCACGTACTTGCCACCATTTCTCATCCGCGCCCCCGCTTACTGTAACATCCCAAAATTCTAAATTTTGGAATGTTATAATAAATAGATAGATTTGATTGCTTGTTGATTGTGCTGAGTGAAATTGAGTGAAATATGAAACTTTTGAAAGTTAAATGAGAGGGAATAAAATGACTTTCCCAAAACTTTCACTTTGCATTTTGATCTCCAGGAATTCAATTTATTTTCAACACAAAACCCTAGATTGAAGATAATATGACTTCTTCCATTTATTTTAAATGATAAAGGGTTCGAAAGGATTTTGAATTTCAATCTCGAGATATTTCGTATTCAGAAACTTTATGCGACTCAATGATTTTCCAGAGAGAAGATAAAATGACTTCTTCAAATTATAGGAAATATGAGTTGGAAGTTTCTAAAATTTTCTTTAAAACTCATTTTCAAATATTGAGTTATTTGGTTTTTATTCAAAATATTTTTCTCCAAAAATAAATTATATGGAAATTAGGGTAACATAATTCCCTACAGCAGAAAATTGGAGAGAAATAAATTTGAAGTCATTTTGGTATTTTAAAAATGATTTTTTTACTGGTTTTTATTGCAACAGTAGCACCTTTTGATTTATTAGAATTTGTGGGCATTTTATTTGATAGTTGGAAAATGTCCACCTTGTAGGATTTGTTTTTCTGCAAATTTTGATATATTATATGCCCATATAATATTTTAGTTTAATTTTTATGTTATTCGTTTTTTTCTGTCTGTTTAAAAAAATCTTTCTCGCCGACTCGGCCGACCCAGCCGAAGCCAGGCCACGGCCCAGCCAGCCGCCACCTTCCCCGACGGAGACTGCCGCGGGCACGCCTCCCGGAGTCCGCCACCGCGCCGCCTCTCCATGCCCCCTCGCCCACGGCACTCCTCCCCCTCTCCGCTTATAAAAGGGCACCGCCCCGGGCCCGTTCCGCCGCTGCACTCTGATGTCTACTACACGCTTCTATTCCTGTAGATAGTGTTGGGCCTCCAAGAGAAGAGGTTTGTAGGACAGTAGCAAATTTCCCTTAAGTGAGTAACCCAAGGTTTATCGAACTCAGGGAAGTGGAGGTTAAACGTACCCCTTTCAAGCAACCCTGCAATCAAGATACAAGAAGTCTCTTGTGTCCCCAACACACCTAATACACTTGTCAGATGTATAGGTGCACTAGTTCGGCGAAGAGATGGTAAAATATGGATGATAGGAGTGGCAAAGCAAAGTAATATAAATCTGTAATAAAAAGTGCAGCAAGCAAACAAGTGGTAAACGTGAGCACAAATGGTATTGCAATGGTGGAAACAAGGCCTAGGCTTCATACTTTCACTAGTGGCAACTCCCAACAACATTAACATAATCGAATCACATGATATTTCCCATAAAACATGCAAGGGGGACGCACTCGGAGGTCATTCCTTTGTGGTCAAGAGAGGACGAGAATTATGTAGGGCTACAAAAGCACACCTCTAAGTTCGTAGTTCTCAATCTATGGATTTCCCAATGTCACCGCGGCCATCCAAAGAGAGTACCACAATCACCACAACATATCTCAAGGATAGTCAAAGACAAGCACCAAGAGACTCTCAATCTTCAATCAACACACAAAAGAGGAAATCACTCATGAAAATATTCTTCTAATCCATGTCCAATAGACCGCTGTCACCTTGGTCTCGGAGATTATACTGGATAAAGACAAGTGAGTACATCAATCCAATACATAGAGGAAGGGGAAATATCATGGGATCACCCTAGATTAACATAGCCTATGATCACAACGAAGATCATATCATGGGAGAGAGAATTGACCACATAGCTACTGGTAGAAAACCTCAGCCCCGAGGAGGAACTACTCCCGCATCATGGAGGGAGGAAGCAACGTCGATGGAGATGAATCCGGGGGCACTTCCCCGTCCCGGCAGGATGCCGACACAGGAATTCTGGTCCCCCGAAACTTGGTGGCGATGGCGGCGGAGATCGGAATAGCTTCTGGAGAAAAGGGTTCCGTCCTCGAGGGTTTTGGGACGCGGTGTAAATATATGCCAAAGGGGGTCGCCAGAGGAGCTAAGGGGGGCCCAGGGGGCCTGGCGGCGCGACCAGGAGGGGGGCGCCCCCACAGGGCACCTGGAGCCCTTGTGGGCCCCCTCCGGCCCTACTTCGGCCGCATGGAAGCTTCTGGAGCGCTGATTTTTTCTATATTTTTCCCTGAATTTTTCTGGCAATTTACATAATGGGAAAACCTGAAATACAAAAACTGCAGAAAACAGAAACTGGCACTGGGGTGCACTGAGTTAATAGGTTAGTCCAAATATGATCAAAAGTGTATGGAAGTGCATAAATATCATAGCAATATCACACAAAAGAGGCATGGAGCAAGCAGAAATTATAGATACGTTTTGGACGTATCAACATCCCCAAGCTTAATTCCTGCTCGTCCTCGAGTAGGTAAATGATAACAAGTATAATTTCTATGGTGACATGCTATTAACCATATAAGAACTTTTCATAGTCACATGACAAATGCTTACTGAGATAATGAATCTGTAGTAATTAAGTTGCCTCATGAGAATATCACAAAGAACGGAAAGTTTTACAATATGATACTAAAACACTCAATAGATTTGTAGTGAGCATGGTGTGCAAACATGACAAAGTGGTACCTCGCTTGCCCCCTTTAGTGAAGCAAAACATAAATGCAGGGGCACCTCCAAAGTTTAAGTGACGACTAGATACAATGATTTCAGAATAAACAATATCATAGTCATGCAGAAGACAATGGTACTTTGGGACAATGCACATTACACTCAGAATGACAATCATGCTCTCAATAGTTGGTGCTTTAAAGAAAGAAGGTGGAGACTCTCGAACCGTGGCTTTTGATGGCAAGGTTGAAAACCCGTGGTCGGAAACAAAAACTAAACATGTACCAGAGCTCTTGGTTTTTAAAAACAGAGGTAATAATTATTTTTTAGAGATGCATATTTCGTCAACGAATGCTAGCAGATAACTCAATTACTTCTCGAGCTGGACAAGTTTCGAGGAACGGCTCCCGCACGAGGACGATCACATCCTCTTAATCTCCTTTGTTTGTCACTGCCAAAGTTTTCTGATTTCTCATGAAGAAAGCGTGAAGGAGGGTTCATTTGTTGTATATTTTTTAATGAGCCGGGTGCACTCTTTGCCAGTTCCTTCTCGTATTAGGGGTTTGCACATTAGACATGCAATCCCGGGATGAAGCTTGTCCAACTTAAAAAGATCATGAATTAACTACTACTTCCTCATGAGCTAAAACAGAGGCACAAAAGAGAAATGCTTTTTTGAATAATTTTGAGATGGTACACGAAAGTCTTCGTTAGGAATGGCAGGTAAATACCATGTATAGGAAGGTATGGTGGACTCATATGGCATAACTGGTTTAAAGGATTTTGGATGCACAAGCAGTCAGTCCGCTTAGTACAGGTGAAGGTTAGCAAAAGACTGGGATCGACCAACTAAGAGAGCAATGACGGTCATAATCATGCAGAGCGACAAAGCAACATTGAATCGGGCATGGAAGTTATATCGCTACTCAGAAATTAAAGATCAGCAAGGCTTGATAGACTTCCTTTACAGTCTTAAATATGCGTGAGCATATGCCAAGTCAAACAAAATAAATTCTTGGAGGAAGATATCACTAAACCATACCACATCATAGGCAAACAAATCATGTTGGTACTTCAATAACACATTAAGAACCCCCCAGCTATTTGAGACTAACCATAAGAAAACATGAACTACTAAGCACCATTATGCACATAGCATTTTCATCATAGACATATCAACCAGTGCAACAGAAGCCAACTCTCTTAACAAGATAAGCATGATAACTCAAGAGAGTTCCAGCAACCAACTAAACAAAAGCTCTTTAAAAAGTAAAGCTTGAAAACTAAGAGCTAAACATGACAGTAGCTATTGAAAGACAAAGAACACACACAGCAAAGATAAGCATGAAAATTCTATGTTGTGTTCTAGGTTGAAGTGGAGCGTGTTTCTCTCCCACACAAAGAAAGCTGGGTTCTAACTCGTTATGAACAGCAAGCAAAGCTAAAGAAAACTAAAAAGGAAACTAAGAGCAAGACGCTCCAAGCATAGCACATAACGCATGAAGTGATTAAAATATAGTGGAACGAAAGACGAACTGATAATTGTTAATGGAGAAGGGGATGCACGGGGGCATCCCCAAGCTTATACGCTTGAGTCTTCTTGAATATTTCTTGGGGGTGCACGGGGGCATCCCCAAGCTTGTGAAGGAAATATGCCCTAGAGGCAATAATAAAGTTGTTATTTATATTTACTTATATCATGATAAATGTTTATTATTCATGCTAGAATTGTATTAACCGGAAACTTAGTGCATGTGTGAATACATAGACAAAACAGAGTGTCCCTAGTATGCCTCTACTAGACTAGCTCATTGATCAAAGATGGTTATGTTTCCTAACCATAGACATGAGTTGTCATTTGATCAATGGGATCACATCATTAGGAGAATGATGTGATGGACTAGACCCATCCGTTAGCATAGCACTATGATCGTTTAGTTTTACTGCTATTGCTTTCTTCATGACTTATACATGTTCCTATGACTATGAGATTATGCAACTCCCGAATACCGTAGGAACACCTTGTGTGCTATCAAACGTCACAACGTAACTGGGTGATCATAAAGATGCTCTACAGGTGTCTCCGAAAGTATTCGTGGTGTTGGCATAGATCAAGATTAGGATTTGTCACTCCGAGTGTTGGAGAGGTATCTCTGGGCCCTCTCGGTAACACACATCATAATAAGCCTTGCAAGCAAAAGACTAATGAGTTAGTCACGAGATGATGTGTTACGGAACGAGTAAAGAGACTTGCCGGTAACGAGATTGAACTAGGTATAGAGATACCAATGATCGAATCTCGGGCAAGTAACATACCGATGATAAAAGGAACAACGTATGTTGTTATGCGGTTTGACCGATAAAAGATCTTCGTAGAATATGTAGGAGCCAGTATGAACATCCAGGTTCCGCTATTGGTTATTGACCGGAGATGAGTCTCGGTCATGTCTACATAGTTCTCGAACCCGTAGGGTCCGCACGCTTAACGTTTGATGACGATCGGTATTATGAGTTTATGAGTTTTGTTGTACCGAAGGTAGTTCAGAGTCCCGGATGAGATCACGGACATGACGAGGAGTCTCGGAATGTCCGAGACATAAAGATTGATATATTGGACGACTATATTCGGACACCGGAAGTGTTCCGGAAAAGTTTTGGATTTAAGTGGATTGCCGGAGGGGGTTACCGGAACCCCCTACGAGGGGGGATGGTCCATAGTGGGCCTTGAGGAAAGGAGAGAGGCAGCCCATAGAGGCTGGCCGGCGCCCCACCTAGGGATCCTAGTTGGACTAGGATTGGGGGGGCGCCACCTCTCCCTCTTTTCCTTTCCCTCTCTTCCTTCTTGATGGACTCCTACTAGGAATAGGATTGCAATCCTATTCCTAGTAGGATTGCCCTAGCCGCACCATAGGAGGCCGCCCTCCCCTTTTGCTCCTTTATATACGGGGGCAGGGGGGCACCCAAAGACACACAAGTTGAATTGTTCCAGCCGTGTGCGGTGCCCCCCTCCACAGAAACACACCTCGGTCATACCGTCGCAGTGCTTAGGCGAAGCCCTGCGCCGGTGAATACATCATATCCGTCACCACGCCGTCGTGCTGACAAAACTCTCCCGTGAAGCTCAACTGGATCAAGAGCTCGTGGGACGTCATCAAGCTGAACGTGTGCTGAACACGGAGGTGCCGTACGTTCGGTGCTTGATCGGTTGAATCGCGAAGAAGTTCGACTACATCAACCGCGTCACTTGACGCTTCCGCTTCCGGTCTACGAGGGTACGTAGACACACTCTTCCCTCTCGTTGCTATGCATCTGGTAGATAGATCTTGCGTGATCGTAGGAAAATTTTAAAATACTACGTTCCCCAACTGTGGCATCATGAGCCAGGTCTATGCGTAGATGATATGCACGAGTAGAACACAATGAGTTGTGGGCGATACTAGTCATACTGCTTACCAGCATGTCATACTTTGCTTCGGCGGTATTGTGAGATGAAGCGGCCCGGACCGACATTACGCGTACGCTTACGCGAGACTGGTTTCACCGTTACGAGCACTCGTTGCTTAAAGGTGACTGGCGGGTGTCTGTCTCTCTCACTTTAGCTGAATCAAGTGTGGCTACGCCCGGTCCTTGTAAAGGTTAAAACAGCACATACTTGACAAAACATCGTTGTGGTTTTGTATGCGTAGGTAAGAACGGTTCTTGCTAAGCCCGTAGCAGCCACGTAAAACTTGCAACAACAAAGTAGAGGACGTCTAACTTGTTTTTGCAGGGCATGTTGTGATGTGATATGGTCAAGACATGATGAGTTATACGGTTTTGTATGAGATGATCATGTTTTGTAATGTTATCGGCAACTGGCAGGAGCCATATGGTTGTCGCTTTATTGTATGAAATGCAATCGCCATGTAATTGCTTTACTTTATCACTAAGCGGTAGCGATAGTCGTAGAAGCAATAGTTGGTGAGACGACAACGATGCTACGATGGAGATCAAGGTGTCGCGCCGGTGACGAAGGTGATCATGAAGGTGCTTTGGAGATGGAGATCAAAAGCACAAGATGATGATGGCCATATCATGTCACATATTTTGATTGCATGTGATGTTTATCTTATTATGCTTCTTATTTTGCTTACAACGACGGTAGCATTATAAGATGATCCCTTACTAAATTTCAAGGTATAAGTGTTCTCCCTGAGTATGCACCGTTGCGAAAGTTCGTCGTGCCAAGACACCACGTGATGATCGGGTATGATAAGCTCTACGTTCAAATACAACGGGTGTAAGCCAGTTTTGCACACGCAGAATACTCGGGTTAAACTTGACGAGCCTAGCATATGCAGATATGGCCTCGGAACACTGGAGACCGAAAGGTCGAGCGTGAATTATATAGTAGATATGATCAACATAAGATGTTCACCATTGAAACTACTCCATCGCACGTGATGATCGGACATGGTTTAGTTGATTTGGATCACGTGATCATTTAGATGACCGGAGGGATGTCTATCTAAGTGGGAGTTCTTAAGTAATATGATTAAATTGAACTTTAATTTATCATGAACTTAGTCCTCGTAGTATTAGCATATTTATGTTGTAGATCAATAGCTCACGATGTTGCTCCCTGTTTATTTTTTTATATGTTCCTAGAGAAAACTAAGTTGAAAGATGTTAGTAGCAATGATGCGGAATTGTTCCGTGAGCTGAGGATTATCCTCATTGCTGCACAGAGAATTATGTCCTTGATGCACCACTAGGCGACAGACCTATTGCAGGAGCAGATGTAGACGTTATGAACGTTTTTGACAAAAGCTCGGTATGATGACTACTTGATAGTTTAAGTGCACCATGCTTTACGGCTTAGAACCGGGACTTCAAAAACGTTTTGAACGCCACGGAGCATATAAGATGTTCCAAGAGTTGAAATTAGTATTTCATACTAATGCCCGTGTCGAGAGGTATAAGACTTCTGACAGTACTTTGCCTACAAGATGGAGGAGAATAGCTCAACCAGTGAGCATGTGCTCAGATTGTCTGGGTACTACAATTACTTGAATCAAGTGGGAGTTAATCTTCCAGATAAGATAGTAATTGACAAAGTTCTCTAGTCACTATCACAAAATTAGTAGAACTTCGTGATGAACTATAATATGCAAGGGATGACGAAAGGAATTCACGAGCTCTTCGCGATGCTGAAGTCGGCGAAGGTACAAATCATGAAAAAGCATCAAGTGTTGATGGTTAACAAGACCACTTGTTTCAAGTAAAGGGCAAAGGGATAGAAGGGGAACTTCAAGAAGAATGACAAGCAAGTTGTCACTCCCGTGAAGAAACCCAAAGCTAAAACTCAAGCCTGAAACTAAGTGCTTCTACTGCAAAGGAAATGGTCACTGGAAGTGGAACTGCCCTAGATACTTGGCGGATAAGAAGGATGGCAAAGTGAACAAAGGTATATTTTGATATACAGATTATTGATGTGTACTTTACTAGTGTTCATAGCAACCCCTGGGTATTTGATACCGGTTCAGTTGCTAAAATTAGTAAACTCGAAACGAGAATTGCAGAATGAACAGAGACTAGTTAAAGGTGAAGTGACGATGTGTGTTGGAAGTGGTTCCAAGATTGATATGATCATCATCGCACACTCCCTATACTTTCGGGATTAGTGTAAAACCTAAATAAATGTTATTTGGCATTTGCGTTGAGCATGCATATGATTTGATCATATTTGTTGCAATACGGTTATTCATTTAAAGTCGTAGAATAATTGTTATTCTGTTTACATGAATAAAACCTTCGATGGTCATACACCCAATGAAAATAGTTTATTGGATCTCGATCGTGGTGATACACATATTCATAATATTGAAGCCAAAAGATGCAAGGTTAATAATGACAGTGCAACTTATTTGTGGCACTGCCGTTTAGGTCATAATAGTGTAAAGCGCATGAAGAAACTCCATAGTGATGGACTTTTGGAATCACTTGATTATGAATCACTTGGTGCTTGCGAACCATGCCTCATGGGCAAGATGACTAAAACTCCGTTCTCCGGAACAATGGAGCGAGCAACAGATTTGTTGGAGATCATACATACAGATGTATGTGGACCAATGAGTGTTGAAGCTCGTGGCGGGTATCGTTATTTTCTGACCTTCACTGATGATTTGAGCAGATATGGGTATATCTACTTAATGAAACACAAGTCTGAAACATTTGAAAAGTTCAAAGAATTTCAGAGTGAACTAGAGAATCATCGTAACAAGAAAATAAAGGTTCTACGATCTGATCATGGAGGAGAATATTTGAGTTACGAGTTTGGTCTTCATTTGAAACAATGTGGAATAGTTTCACAACTCACGCCACCCGGAACACCACAGCGTAATGGTGTGTCCGAACTTCGTAACCGTACTTTATTGGATATGGTGCGATCTATGATGTCTCTTACCGATTTACCACTATCATTTTGGGGTTATGCTTTAGAGACAGCTGCATTCACGTTTAATAGGGCACCATCTAAATCCGTTGATACGACACCTTATGAACTATGGTTTGGCAAAGAAACCAAAGTTGTCGTTTCTTAAAGTTTGGGGCTGCGATGCTTATGTGAAAAAGCTTCAACCTGATAAGCTCGAACCCAAGTCGGAGAAATGTGTCTTCATAGGATACCCAAAAGAGACAGTTGGGTACACCTTCTATCACAGATCCGAAGGCAAGATATTCGTTGCTAAGAATGAATCCTTTCTAGAGAAGGAGTTTGTCACACCCTGCATTTTGTAACATGTTATTTGTAACTTTGAAGCATGAAAATTTGGACCAGCAAAATTTTTTAGCATCATTTGGCTTTTATTTGGAATTGAGTTTTCTTCATTTGCTTTTTCATGTGCTCATTAAAGTCAACTATGATCTCTTGTAGATTTCATCTCCACACTCAAAACTTCTGCCCAATGATCATGCCAAGTGTTATATAACAGTATAGTATTTTCTTAAAAAATTAATTTGGCCAAAAAGTATTTTATAAATTTAGTTTTCCAAAAACCCCTGAATTGAGATTTGCACTGCAAGTACTTGATTTAGGGTGTGAAAATTATTTGAAAAGGTTTATTTGAGACCTAGTAGTTATAGGACTCCCAGAATCCACAAAGGTATAATTTTAGAAGTTATTTTCCTATTTTATTTAAAAGCTTTTTCTTAAGGCCAGAAATGGTCTTTAATAGGGGAAAATTATTTAACTATTTCAAAAATATTTGCCAAAATTCAGAGAGACTCATAGGACATATATTGTCTATATATAAGAGTTTCAACACTTGGTCATGTTCAAAATAATGGGCTAAACCCTCTAAAACCCTTTCTGGATATTTCCAGCTTTTGAAATATTTACAAAGGAAATTTTCTCCAAAAATTCCAGGGAAATTCTATCATGTCATATATGACATATTTGATGATCTTGCCAAGTCCCATGCCTTGGGAAGCAAGAAAACCTCCTCAAACCCCTTCATAACCATTCTGTCCATATTTGAAGTTTGAGCAACTTTACATTGCCAAACTTGTCCAAATGCTCTCAAACTTGGTGCACATGCTAGAATGGCCTAATAAGGCACCTAGACCAAATGGCACAAGAATTTGAATAGAGCAACTTGATCAGATCACCTCAAAACCCTTTCTGTTCAAATGCAAATTTGAACAACTTTACATTACCAACTTCTTATCTGGAGCTTCAAACTTTGTGGGCATGATCAATACCCCAAATGATGATGCTACACCAAGTGGTGCATCAAGGGGAGATGATTAGCTTGACTCAATCAAGATGAAACTGTTTCTGTTGATTTCTAGGGTTCACCAAAGTTACATTGGCTAGTTTCTCCAAATGAGGCCAAATTTGGTGAGGCACCCTATTTTCTCATGTCTTTCAACCCTGTCAAGTGCCATGTCAAGTGGACTTCATTTACTTGATCAAACACAGATCAAACACCTTATGCAGAATTTCTAAAACCTCCAATTTGACCACTTCCACTTTTCTCCATGGCCTCAACTTCTTACCACAGGCTCATTGAGTTACCAGCTACCTCCAGTAACTCCCCCAGCACCTCAGCTCCATGATTGGAGGGTGAAACCCCAGTTTTACCTTGCTGTACAGCCAACTTTCACCATTTCACCAACACTCTCACTCTCTCTCTCTGCATCCCCAGGGCATCCAAGGCCCCAGGGCATTTCTTTACTCCTCCCTCTACTCGCTGGACACTGTTGGACACGCTGGGACGGACCAAACCGGCGAGAGCACGCTGATGCCAGCAATACGCTTGCTCTGGAGCGCGCAAACAGTGCACCCCGCACGCTGGCTCCGGCCAATCGGCCTCCCCCGACAGCCTCGAGCCTCCCCCTCGCGCCAATCGAGGCGCCTCGACGTCCGCAACCTCCCCGGCGCTGTCCCCCCTCCTCCTGCGCCCTCCAGTGAGCGTCGTCGCACGCGCACCGGCCGCCCGCTTCGGCCATTCTTCTGCCTCACACGGGCACGCTCCTCTGACGCTCCCCCGCTCCTCCTCTCACCTCAGCTGGACGTGGAGCTAGTCCACGGACCTCCCCGGCGTGTTCCCAGGCTCCAGAACCCTCCACAGCCTCGCCTGCAACCTCGCCGGCGCACGGGTCCACGGTGAACCACGGGCACGGCTATATAAGGCCCTCCCGAGCCTCTCCAACACCACCACAAGCCTCACACCTCTCCTCTGAGACCCCCAGCACCCTCAGTTCGACCCCAGGACGCC
Source organism: Secale cereale (assembly GCA_902687465.1). Taxonomy (NCBI): domain Eukaryota; kingdom Viridiplantae; phylum Streptophyta; class Magnoliopsida; order Poales; family Poaceae; genus Secale; species Secale cereale. The sequence goes on along the minus strand of LR738715.1, from coordinate 202,843,849 downwards.
CCAGTGCTCAGGATCGACCGGAGCTCCGCCGCGTCGGGCCGCCGGCGATCTCGAGGTACAGGCCTCCCCTGCCCCTCCTTCCACTCGTTTCGGAACCGCCGCACTCCACTGATCCTTTCCCCTCTATTTCCCCCTCCGTTAGCAGTCGGAAACGGCCGCAGCAACTACCCTCCGTCGAGCCTCCGCCGTCGCACCTCGCCGCCGGTGAACCAAGCATCCCCGCCGTGCCGCACCACCACCACTGCAACCGCAACACAACGCTGAACTCATCCCTGGCCTCCGTTGCCGTCGCCATGGCCGGAATCTTCGCCGGTGAGCTCGCCGCCGCCGTGGCCGAGGGGTTAGAGATGACAGGCGGGCCCCGCCTATCATCCCCCCACCTCTCTCCCCCTCCTCTGTGCCGCTGACCCACGGGCCCCGCCCGTCAGGTTTGAAAACCTGACGTGCGCGCGCGCTGGCTCCGTGCGGCTGGGCCAGTCCGTCTGGGCCGTGCACTGTGGCCTCTTCTGGCCCAGTGCACAGGACCCTTTTTCCCTTTTTCTTTTCTGTTAATGTTTTAAACATTTCTACAGAAAAGAATATTGATCCAAATTAAATATTTCCAACTCCTAAAATCTTATAATATTCCAACCTATTTAATGGTACCACTTTCATTCAAATCCATGAAACTTTTCTGTACTGTTCAAATTTAAATTTAAATTTGGGCAGTAATACTCCTGTTCAAAAATCAATATGTCCTATTCTGTAACTCCAAAACTCCAACTAAGATTTTTCCCCATCTTAGAAATCTCTCTAGTATTTTACAAAAATGAGTTGACATTTTTCTGAGCACTTTGGTTTTTCTGTTTTATTTGTATTCTTATTTTTCCGTGGTTATTATGCGACGTATAGATCCCGTATTTGACAAAGTTGCTGTGGAAGAAGAAGGAGAAGGTCTTGAAGACTTTGAAGACCAAGCCAATCCAGGCAAGCAGCCCTTTGACCATGATACACTTGTTCTTCGGAACCCGTTTGTTTCCGATGCATGATGATTAGGGTTACGATGGTAACCTAGATGAACCACCACATGATGCATGCTTTATTGTTGATCTTGCTATATGCTAGATAACATGCAATAGGTGGCCATGATGCTTATATGATGCATGACATGATCTTGATCTTGCTATGTGCTAGATGACTTGCATATGGTTGGTAGTTATGGAAAGTGATGCATGTGTGACATGAACCTTCATGGTTGAAGTCTTTGCATAAAACCCCGTCGGGTGCCATTTATGCCCGAGGGAGATGATAATGATGAGTTGGGTGACCACTTGATGACGAAGTGGTGTGCCAAGGCAAGTGTGTGTGTTTTTCAAACGGATTGGTTGAAGTTGCGACCGTTATTCCAACCATACATGTGCAACCACACTACCCCTTATGGGACGGTGCTTTATTGATTACTTAGGTCGATACTAGCATGGTGCCCGCATTACTAGTGACGGGAAGACTTGAGGTCTTTCCTGGGACGGGGTCGTGCTTGGATAGACGACCATGACTGTTTTCACAAGGCACCGGACACACCGTTGGTCCCTTCGGGTACGCATAACATTGAATTAGGGCAAGTCCCGTGATCTATTGTTGTACCCAAAAGGCCGTGTGCCAACGAGTGGACTCTATGTTAGTGTCGTCTAAGGAAAGATAATGACCGGGTGCTTACCCCGGGTACTTGAGGTACCGCGGGTCGTGGATGACACGGAAGTTCCCCGGATCTTGTGGGTAAAGTGTACAACCTCTGCAGAGTGTCAAACTATTCGAATAGCCGTGTCCACGGTCATGGACAGTTGGGTAACCGCTCTTAGGCTACGTCCAATGTTTGTGAAACCATGCGTGTGTATGTGAGTCAAGGTGGTGACTTGACTCGATGAGATGAATCATATTCAGGTTGATGTCGGTAACCTGTCTTCGAGGTTACGCGAGGTTATTGATGCATAAACTTGTTGATAGCATTTTGTCCTAGCCTTGCTAGATTGATCATTGTTATTCAATTGCACTGTTACTTTGAACCACATCATGGGTTGCTTGCGAGTACATTCAAAGTACTCATTGGCTTGCCACTGGTTATTTAATTGGCCAGGCATGGAAGAACAGGAATATGAGGAAGAGTTCTTTGGAGACGAACATGCGAACTAGGATGCTATCCCAGTCAGAATGCCTGTAGGGTTAAGGCAGATGGCATGGGTTCTACCCGTTTATCGAAGACTTCCGCTACTTGAGTTATTTGCTATTCAGCCCGTGAGGCTCTATCTATGTAAGACTTGGCCATAATGGCCTTAATTCGTGTAAGACTATTTGTATGGATGTAAGACTCTTGTTATTTCAGCTTCTGTGTGTTCAGTGAGCATTGATCTCTGGGATCACTGTACACGTGCATTCGGTGATCTCGACTTCTAAGTCGGGGTCCCCACAGAGCTGGTATCAGAATCATCCTGACTGTAGGAAGCCTTAGTTAGCATGGGCGTTAGTTAGTTGAGACCCCTTTTCAAAACCTTCTGAACCTCTCTTCTTTTCTAAACCTGAGATTTCCTCAGCTTATTAACCCCTCCTATTCCACCTTTGTAGATGGCTGCTGTTCCCGAAGAGCACCTGACCACTGGGTTTCCCCTACTTCTCGAGGATAGCCTCCAGGAGTGTCAGTTCCACCGAGCACCCATCCTCACCTACCTTGAGCATTGGGTGAGCGATACTGAGGTGGAGTACCATGTGGAAGTGATCGTGAAGGAAAACGATCCTCCCACAAGTTGGTTCTTCGAGGGACCCCAGATGGCAACACTACCACTTGCTGTCGAGGCTGCTGCACTCAAGGCATTAACCCGTCTCCGCGAGCTTCTTCCGGAGATGGCAGCCAAGATGGCAACTCGCTTCTTACCTTACCGGAAGGAAGGTGACGAAGAAAGCAGCGCACTAGCCCCTCCACTAAAGGAAGGACTCTCGCTTCGGTTCCAGACCTACTTCAGTCTATGTGCCGACAGCTTGGCACAAGACTTGGCCTCGGAATCAATGAAGCTTCGAGAAGAACTTTACAAGACCAAGGCACTTCTTCGTCAAGCTCAAGAGAAGGCAAACAGGATCAAGAAGGAAGGAGCACCTTCTGGACAATCCGCTATCGCATATCGAGGCGGAAGGCCCTCCGAGGATGTGTCTTCCAAGGGTGAAGAACCACCTCGGCGACGCCGGATGACAGCAAGGGAATATCGCAAGCTTTTCCCTGCACCACCGTCAAAGCACCGTCGTATCCAACTCCTCCACTCCCCCACTCCCTCAAGTGACAAGGGAGCCCAGACAGATGAAGACAAGGAGGAAGACACAGAAGAGCCGGAATACGCGACCGAGCATTCCGCCGCTTAGGCATTATTCGCTACTCGGATATGCCAGTTGTAACCCCTACGGTAGGATAGGTCGTGTAACCCCTATGCGCAGTCGAGTCCTTGTGTGGTTCATATGAAACCATCTAGTGTTTGCTTTTGTTGTGTCTGGATGTAAGTCGTAATCTTCCTTCGGGAATGTGTAAACGACTACATCACCCATTTGGATTTTAATGGATGTGTTTTGGCCTCTCGGCCCTTGCATGATTTGATTTAGTGTCACACCCACCCCCTTACTAGGCACCCATCTTTCTTGTTTTCCCTCTTCCGAGTCATGAGACCTTTTACCGCTCCAACAGGATGCCTGTTGTAACTCGTACTGGTACCTCTACCCAACAGCCCGAAGCCGGAGCATCCTCTCAGCCAGAGGCAGACCACGACCAAACCAACGACCAAGCTCCACCAACACCTCCTCCAAGCATGGACATGGCTCAGCTTCTCCAAGCTTTCCGAGAGGAACGCCAAGCCAACACTGCAGCTCTCCAGCTGATTGCTCAAGCTGTCGCCAACAACCGCCAGCCGGCGGGGAATGGCAATGGACGTTCCACGTTGGCAGAGTTCAAGAAGCATGCACCACCAACCTTCATCGAGACTGCTGAACCCCTGGATGCAGATGACTGGGTCCGTTCCATTGAGGAAATCCTGGAACTAGTCGGATGCACCGAAGATCGCGAGAAGGTGGCTTATGCAGCCCACTGCCTCGGGGGAACCGCAAGAGCTTGGTGGGATGGATTCAAGGTCATGCATGCTGAACAAGACATCACTTGGGTAAACTTCAAGGCAGAATTCCGCAAGGCCCACATTCCTTCCGGAATCATGGCTATCAAAAAGCGCGAGTTCCGAGCCCTGAAGCAAGGAAGTGGCACTGTCAAGGAGTACATGCAGAAGTTCAGCATTTTGTCAAGGTACGCCCCTGAGGATGTCAGCACTGATGATGCCAAAAGGGAGCGCTTCATGGAAGGCCTTAATCAGACTCTGCAATACTCGCTTGTCGTGTGTGACTGCCCGTCTTTCCCTGACCTGGTGAACAAGGCACTTATGCTTGAAGACAAGCGGCGTGCTTTGGAAGACACTCGCAAGAGCAAGTTGGTCAGTAAGGGAAGTTCCAGCAACCAGAAGCCTCGTCCGTGGCAGTCAGCCCCGGCCAAGCCAACCTATCTGCAGCCAAGAGCTCCTGCACCTCGTGCCAATCCACAGCCTCAGCAGTATGCCAACCCCAGGCCTGCTTTCAACCCCAATACCAATGGTGGCAACAAGATCAACACTCCAAATCAAGTCACTTGCTTTGGATGTGGTCAGCCCGGACACATCTCCAGGGTGTGCCCCAACAAGAAGCCTGATGCCCCGCGCCCCAATGCGCAGAACCAGGGACAAGGCCGTGGAATGCCACCAAGGAACCCAGCTCCTCGCAATCCACCGAACTATGGGAAGGGGCGTGTGAATCACGTCACTGCTGAAGAAGCCCAGGAAGACCCGGACGTCGTGCTGGGTACGTTCCTTGTCAACTCAGCACCTGCAACTGTCTTGTTTGATTCTGGAGCGACGCATTCATTTGTCACTCAAAGATTTGCATTAAAAAGTGGCATGACCCCTACACCCCTGAATAACCCTATGGTGGTACAAACCCCCGGAGCCGAGATGAGAGCCAAGATAGGCTGTAAAGGAGTCAGTATTACCATTAATGGTGTAGAGTTCCTAGCAGACCTTATCGTCCTGAGATCGCAGGGCTTGGATGTGATCCTAGGTATGAATTGGCTTAGCAAGCACCAAGGCTTGTTAGACTGTGCCAATCGGACAGTCACTGTAACCAATGACCAAGGAGTAGAAGTCAAGTTTGCCCCCAACTCCTCTTCCGCTCAAGCCGCTAAAGTCAACTGTCTGTCTGAAGTTGGGCTAGATCAAGTACCGGTGGTATGTGAGTATCCTGATGTCTTTCCGGATGAACTACCGGGAATGCCCCCTGACCGTGACATTGAGTTCATCATCGAGCTCGTGCCCGGAGCAGGACCCATCTATAAGAAGCCTTATAGAATGGGGACGGAAGAATTAGCCGAGTTGAAGAAGCAGCTAGAAGAGCAGCTAAGGAAGGGATTTATTTGCCCGAGTGCCTCCCCTTGGGGATCTCCTGTTCTGTTTGTGGCAAAGAGGGACGGTACCATCCGCTTATGCATTGACTATCGTTCCCTCAATGAAGTTACAATCAAGAACAAGTACCCACTTCCCAAGATTGAAGATCTGTTTGATCAGCTCAGCGGAGCCAAGGTATTCTCCAAGATCGACCTTAGATCTGGGTATTACCAGCTGAAGATCAGACCCCAAGATATTCCGAAGACGACATTCGTAACCAGATATGGCCTGTACGAGTGCACGGTCATGTCTTTTGGGTTGACCAATGCCCCAGCTTACTTCATGTATCTCATGAATAAAGTCTTCATGGAATATTTGGACAAGTTCGTTGTTGTCTTCATTGATGACATCCTTGTGTTCTCGAAGTCGGAGGAAGAGCATGAGCAGCATCTGAGGATGGTCCTAGACAAGCTTCGTGAGCACCAACTGTATGCCAAATTCAGCAAGTGTGAGTTCTGGCTGCATAAAGTTGGATTCTTAGGTCATGTCTTGACCAAGGAAGGATTATTTGTTGATCCTGCAAAAATCGAAGCTGTGACCCAATGGCAATCTCCAACGACTGTCAAGGAAGTCAGAAGCTTCCTCGGATTAGCGGGCTATTACCGCAAGTTCGTGGAAGGATTCTCTAGCATTGCACGACCAATGACTCAGCTCCTCAAGAAGGACAAGAAGTTCGAATGGACGCCAAAATGCGAAGAGAGCTTCCAAGAGCTCAAGAAGAGATTGACCACCGCTCCAGTCCTGGCAACACCTGATATTCACAAGGAGTTCGTGATATATTGTGATGCCTCTCGAACCGGATTGGGAAGCGTTCTGATGCAAGAAGGCCGCGTCATAGCATACCTCTCCAGGCAGCTACGACCCCATGAGGAGAACTATGCTACTCACGATCTTGAGCTAGCGGCAGTAGTTCATGCCTTGAAGACATGGCGGCATTACCTCCTAGGGAAACGGTGTGAGATTTACACAGACCACAAAAGTCTGAAGTATATTTTCACCCAAAAGGAATTGAACATGAGGCAGCGGAGATGGTTGGAACTCATCAAGGATTATGACCTCAGTGTTCAGTATCACCCTGGGAAGGCTAACGTGGTGGCCGATGCCTTAAGCAGGAAGGCTTGCTCTTTGAATGTCGTTATTCAAGAAAGGCAGCCAACCTTGTTTAAGGAGATCGAACAATTCAGTTTGGAATTGGTCACCCCCGGATATCTGGATCATTTGGAAGTCAGACCAACCCTGCTGGACGACGTCAAGAAGGCTCAAGATGGACACGCAAGCATCGAAGGTATCAAGTGGAAGATGAAGATGGGCAAGGCCCCAGGATTCTCTGGAGATGAGCACGGGATTGTTTGGTACAAAGGTCGTCTCTGCGTACCAAACAACACCGAGTTGAAGACGCTAATTCTGCAAGAAGCCCATGACACTCCGTATTCCATCCACCCCGGAGGAACCAAGATGTACCAAGACTTGAAGGCACGATTCTGGTGGCACGGTATGAAGAGAGAGATTGCAACCTATGTTGCAAAGTGTGATGTGTGCCAAAGGGTCAAGGCTGAATATCAGCGACCTGCTGGATTGCTTCAACCACTCGAAGTTCCTGAGTGGAAGTGGGATAAAGTCGGAATGGACTTCATCACTGGACTACCAAGGTCGAATAAAGGACATGACTCTATCTGGGTCATAGTCGATCATTTGACCAAGGTGGCCCATTTCGTTCCTGTCAAGACCACTTATGATGGCAACCGGCTGGCAGCTCTCTACATCGACCGAATCGTAAGTCTTCACGGTGTTCCCAAGGAGATTGTGTCAGATCGAGGAACCCAGTTCACCTCAAGGTTCTGGAAGAAGTTCCAAGAAGCCTTGGGAACCAAGTTGTCTTTCAGCACAGCTTTCCAACCACAGACCGGATGTCAAACTGAGCGAGTCAATCAGATTCTCAAAGACATGCTCCGAGCCTGTGTCCTGGCATTTGGAGCCAAGTGGGAAGACTGTCTCCCTTTCGCCGAGTTCTCCTATAACAACAGTTACCAGTCAAGCCTTCAGATGGCACCATTTGAGGTGTTGTACGGACGCAGATGCCGCACACCCCTCAATTGGTCAGAGACTGGAGAAGGACTAGTCTTTGGACCGGATATTCTCCGCGCAGCAGAAGAGCAAGTCCAACTAGTCAGAGAGCGATTAAAGGCAGCCAAGTCAAGGCAGAAGAGTTATGCTGACACACGACGCCGAGACATGAGTTTCCGTGTCGGAGATCATGTGTACCTGCGGGTAACTCCTCTGAAGGGAACCAAGCGTTTCCACGTCAAGGGGAAGCTCGCGCCAAGGTTCATTGGCCCTTTCAAGATCACCGACCGACGAGGAGAAGTGGCTTATCAGTTGGAACTACCACCTGAGCTATCCGATGTGCACAATGTATTCCATGTGTCACAACTCCGGAAATGTCTCCAGGTTCCAGACAAGCCCAGTCTCTACAAGGATGTGGATCACCAAGCCATTGATCTGCAGCCTGATTTGACCTACCGCGAGAAGCCCATTCGCATTCTGGATGAAGCAGAACGACGTACGCGGAGCCGTACCATCAAGTACTTCAAGGTCCAGTGGAACAACCACACCGAAGCAGAAGCAACCTGGGAACGAGAAGACTATCTTAGATCTGAGTTTCCCGATCTCTTTTAAGCCCTAGTTTAGGAATCTCGGGGACGAGATTCTTGTAAGGGGGGTAGGTCTGTCACACCCTGCATTTTGTAACATGTTATTTGTAACTTTGAAGCATGAAAATTTGGACCAGCAATTTTTTTTAGCATCATTTGGCTTTTATTTGGAATTGAGTTTTCCTCATTTGCTTTTTCATGTGCTCATTAAAGTTACAAATAAAATTCAGAGAGACTCATAGGACATATATTTGCCAAGGTTATATAAAAGCTTTTTCTTAAGGCCAGAAATGGTCTTTAATAGGGAAAAATTATTTAACTATTTCAAAAATATTTGCCAAAATTCAGAGAGACTCATAGGACATATATTGTCCATATATAAGAGTTTCAACACTTGGTCATGTTCAAAATAATGGGCTAAACCCTCTAAAACCCTTTCTGGATATTTCCAGCTTTTGAAATATTTACAAAGGAAATTTTCTCCAAAAATTCCAGGGAAATTCTATCATGTCATATATGACATATTTGATGATCTTGCCAAGTCCCATGCCTTGGGAAGCAAGAAAACCTCCTCAAACCCCTTCATAACCATTCTGTCCATATTTGAAGTTTGAGCAACTTTACATTGCCAAACTTGTCCAAATGCTCTCAAACTTGGTGCACATGCTAGAATGGCCTAATAAGGCACCTAGACCAAATGGCACAAGAATTTGAATAGAGCAACTTGATCAGATCACCTCAAAACCCTTTATGTTCAAATGCAAATTTGAACAACTTTACATTACCAACTTCTTATCTGGAGCTTCAAACTTTGTGGGCATGATCAATACCCCAAATGATGATGCTACACCAAGTGGTGCATCAAGGGGAGATGATTAGCTTGACTCAATCAAGATGAAACTGTTTCTGTTGATTTCTAGGGTTCACCAAAGTTACATTGGCTAGTTTCTCCAAATGAGGCCAAATTTGGTGAGGCACCCTATTTTCTCATGTCTTTCAACCCTGTCAAGTGCCATGTCAAGTGGACTTCATTTACTTGATCAAACACAGATCAAACACCTTATGCGGAATTTCTAAAACCTCCAATTTGACCACTTCCACTTTTCTCCATGGCCTCGACTTCTTACCACAGGCTCATTGAGTTACCAGCTACCTCCAGTAACTCCCCCAGCACCTCAGCTCCATGATTGGAGGGTGAAACCCCAGTTTTACCTTGCTGTACAGCCAACTTTCACCATTTCACCAACACTCTCACTCTCTCTCTCTGCATCCCCAGGGCATCCAAGGCCCCAGGGCATTTCTTTACTCCTCCCTCTACTCGCTGGACACTGTTGGACACGCTGGGACGGACCACACCGGCGAGAGCACGCTGATGCCAGCAATACGCATGCTCTGGAGCGCGCAAACAGTGCACCCCGCACGCTGGCTCCGGCCAATCGGCCTCCCCCGACAGCCTCGAGCCTCCCTCTCGCGCCAATCGAGGCGTCTCGACGTCTGCAACCTCCCCGGCGCTGTCCCCCCTCCTCCTGCGCCCTCCAGTGAGCGTCGTCGCACGCGCACCGGCCGCCCGCTTCGGCCATTCCTCTGCCTCACACGCGCACGCTCCTCTGACGCTCCCCCGCTCCTCCTCTCACCTCAGCTGGACGTGGAGCTAGTCCACGGACCTCCCCGGCGTGTTCCCAGGCTCCAGAACCCTCCACAGCCTCGCCTGCAACCTCGCCGGCGCACGGGTCCACGGTGAACCACGGGCACGGCTATATAAGGCCCTCCCGAGCCTCTCCAACACCACCACAAGCCTCACACCTCTCCTCTGAGACCCCCAGCACCCTCAGTTCGACCCCAGGACGCCCCAGTGCTCGGGATCGACCGGAGCTCCGCCGCGTCGGGCCGCCGACGATCTCGAGGTACAGGCCTCCCCTGCCCCTCCTTCCACTCGTTTTGGAACCGCCGCACTCCACTGATCCTTTCCCCTCTATTTCCCCCTCCGTTAGCAGTCGGAAACGGCCGCAGCAACTACCCTCCGACGAGCCTCCGCCGTCGCACCTCGCCGCCGGTGAACCAAGCCTCCCCGCCGTGCCGCACCACCACCACTGCAACCGCAACACGACGCTGAACTCATCCCTGGCCTCCGTTGCCGTCGCCATGGCCGGAATCTTCGCCGGTGAGCTCGCCGCCGCCGTGGCCGAGGGGTTAGAGATGACAGGCGGGCCCCGCCTGTCATCCCCCCACCTCTCTCCCCCTCCTCTGTGCCGCTGACCCACGGGCCCCGCCCGTCAGGTTTGAAAACCTGACGTGCGCGCGCGCTGGCTCCGTGCGGCTGGGCCAGTCCGTCTGGGCCATGCACTGTGGCCTCTTCTGGGCCATGCACTGTGGCCTCTTCTGGCCCAGTGCACAGGACCCTTTTTCCCTTTTTCTTTTCTGTTAATGTTTAAACATTTCTACAGAAAAGAATATTGATCCAAATTAAATATTTCCAACTCCTAAAATCTTGTAATATTCCAACCTATTTAATGGTACCACTTTCATTCAAATCCATGAAACTTTTCTGTACTGTTCAAATTTAAATTTAAATTTGGGCAGTAATACTCCTGTTCAAAAATCAATATGTCCTATTCTGTAACTCCAAAACTCCAACTAAGATTTTTTCCCCATCTTAGAAATCTCTCTAGTATTTTACAAAAATGAGTTGACATTTTTCTGAGCACTTTGGTTTTTCTGTTTTATTTGTATTCTAATTTTTCCGTGGTTATTATGCGATGTATAGATCCCGTATTTGACGAAGTTGCTGTGGAAGAAGAAGGAGAAGGACTTGAAGACTTTGAATGCCAAGCCAATCCAGGCAAGCAGCCCTTTGACCATGATACACTTGTTCTTCGGAACCCGTTTGTTTCCGATGCATGATGATTAGGGTTACGATGGTAACCTAGATGAACCACCACATGATGCATGCTTTATTGTTGATCTTGCTATATGCTAGATAACATGCAATAGGTGGCCATGATGCTTATATGATGCATGACATGATCTTGATCTTGCTATGTGCTAGATGACTTGCATATGGTTGGTAGTTATGGAAAGTGATGCATGTGTGACATGAACCTTCATGGTTGAAGTCTTTGCATAAAACCCCGTCGGGTGCCATTTATGCCCGAGGGAGATGATAATGATGAGTTGGGTGACCACTTGATAACGAAGTGGTGTGCCAAGGCAAGTGTGTGTGTTTTTCAAACGGATTGGTTGAAGTTGCGACCGTTATTCCAACCATACATGTGCAACCACACTACCCCTTATGGGACGGGGCTTTATTGATTACTTAGGTCGATACTAGCATGGTGCCCGCATTACTAGTGACGGGAAGACTTGAGGTCTTTCCCGGGACGGGGTCGTGCTTGGATAGACGACCATGACTGTTTTCACAGGGCACCGGACACACCGTTGGTCCCTTCGGGTACGCGTAACATTGAATTAGGGCAAGTCCCGTGATCTATTGTTGTACCCAAAAGGCCGTGTGCCAACGAGTGGACTCTATGTTAGTGTCGTCTAAGGAAAGATAATGACCGGGTGCTTACCTCGGGTACTTGAGGTACCGCGGGTCGTGGATGACACGGAAGTTCCCCGGATCTTGTGGGTAAAGTGTACAACCTCTGCAGAGTGTCAAACTATTCGAATAGCCGTGTCCACGGTCATGGACAGTTGGGTAACCGCTCTTGGGCTACGTCCAATGTTTGTGAAACCATGCGTGTGTATGTGAGTCAAGGTGGTGACTTGACTCGATGAGATGAATCATATTCAGGTTGATGTCGGTAACCTGTCTTCGAGGTTACGCGAGGTTATTGATGCATAAACTTGTTGATAGCATTTTGTCCTAGCCTTGCTAGATTGATCATTGTTATTCAATTGCACTGTTACTTTGAACCACATCATGGGTTGCTTGCGAGTACATTCAAAGTACTCATTGGCTTGCCACTGGTTATTTAATTGGCCAGGCATGGAAGAACGGGAATATGAGGAAGAGTTCTTTGGAGACGAACATGCGAACTAGGATGCTATCCCAGTCAGAATGCCTGTAGGGTTAAGGCAGATGGCATGGGTTCTACCCGTTTATCGAAGACTTCCGCTACTTGAGTTATTTGCTATTCAGCCCGTGAGGCTCTATCTATGTAAGACTTGGTCATAATGGACTTAATTCGTGTAAGACTATTTGTATGGATGTAAGACTCTTGTTATTTCAGCTTCTGTGTGTTCAATGAGCATTGATCTCTGGGATCACTGTACACGTGCATTCGGTGATCTCGACTTCTAAGTCGGGGTCCCCACAGAGTTTCTCTCGAAAGAAGTGAGTGGGAGGAAAGTAGAACTTGATGAGGTAATTGTACCTTCTCCCGAATTGGAAAGTAGTACATCATAGAAAATTGTTCCAGTGATTCCTACACCAATCAGTGAGGATGATGATCATGAAACTTCAGATCAAGTTTCTGCTAAACATCGTAGATCAACCAGAGTACGTTCCGCACCAGAGTGGTACGGCAACCCAGTTCTGGAAATCATGTTACTAGACCATGATGAACCTGCGAACTATGAGGAAGCGATGATGAGCCCAGATTCCGCAAAATGGCTTGAAGCCATGAAATCTAAGATGGGATCCATGTATGAGAACAAAGTGTGGACTTTAGTTGACTTGCCCGATGATCGGCAAGCCATCGAAAATAAATGGATCTTCAAGAGGAAGACTGACGCTGACGGTAAAGTTACTGTTTACAAAGCTCGACTTGTTGCGAAAGTTTTTCAACAAGTTCAAGGGGTTGACTACGATGAGACTTTCTCACCCGTAGCGATGCTTGAGTCTGTCCGAATCATGTTAGCAATTGCCGCGTTTTATGAAATCTGGCAAATGGATAACAAAACTGTATTCTTTAATGGATTTATTAAAGAAGACTTGTATATGATGCAACCAGAAGGTTTTGTCAATCCTAAAGGTGCTAACAAAAATGTGCAAGCTCCAGCGGTCCATCTATGGACTGGTGCAAGCATCTCGGAGTTGGAATATACGCTTTGATAAGTTGATCAAAGCATATAGATTTATACAGACTTGCGGTGAAGCCTGTATTTACAAGAAGTGAGTGGGAGCACTACAACCTTTCTGATAAGTATATGTGAATGACATATTGTCGATCGGGAATGATGTAGAAGTTTCTGGAAAGTATAAAGGAGTGTTTGAAAGGAGTTTTTCAAAGAAAGACCTTGGTGAAGCTGCTTGCATATTGGGCATCAAGATCTATAGAGATAGATCAAGACGCTTGATAAGACTTTCGATGAGTACATACCTTGATAAGATTTTGAATTAGTTCAAAATGGATCAGTCAAAGAAGGAGTTCTTGCCTGACTTGTAAGGTGTGAAGTTGAGTAAGACTCAAAGCCAGACCACGGAAGAAAAATATAGAGAGAATGAAAGTCATTCCCTATGCCTCAGCCATAGGTTCTATAAAGTATGCCATGCTGTGTACCAAACATGTTGTGTACCTTGCCATGAGTTTGTCAAGGGGGTACAATAGTGATCCAGGAGTAGATCACTGTACAGCGGTCAAAATTATCCTTAGTAACTGGATGACTAAGGAAATGTTTCTCGATTATGGAGGTGATAAAGAGTTCGTCGTAAAGGGTTACGCCGATGCAAGCTTAGACACTAAATCCAGATGACTCTAAGTATCAATCTGGATGCGTATTGAAAGTGGGAGCAATTAGCTAGAGTAGCTCTATGTAGAGCATTGTAGACATAGAAATTTGCGAAATACATATGGATCTGAATGTGACAGACCCGTTGACTAAACTTCTCTCACAAGCAAAACATGATCACACCTTATTACTCTTGGGTATTAATCACATAGCGATGTGAACTAGATTATTGACTCTAGTAAACCCTTTGGGTGTTGGTCACATGGCGATGTGAACTATGGGTGTTATTTACATAACGATGTGAACTATCGGTATTAAATCACATGGCGATGTGAGCTAGATTATTGACTCTAGTGCAAGTGGGAGACTGAAGGAAATATGCCCTAGAGGCAATAATAAAGTTGTTATTTATATTTCCTTATATCATGATAAATGTTTATTATTCATGCTAGAATTGTATTAACCGGAAACTTAGTGCATGTGTGAATACATAGACAAAACAGAGTACCCCTAGTATGCCTCTACTAGACTAGCTCATTGATCAAAGATGGTTATGTTTCCTAACCATAGACATGAGTTGTCATTTGATCAACGGGATCACATCATTAGGAGAATGATGTGATGGACTAGACCCATCCGTTAGCATAGCACTATGATCGTTTAGTTTTACTGCTATTGCTTTCTTCATGACTTATACATGTTCCTATGACTATGAGATTATGCAACACCCGAATACAGTAGGAACACCTTGTGTGCTATCAAACGTCACAACGTAACTGGGTGATCATAAAGATGCTCTACAGGTGTCTCCGAAAGTATTCGTGGTGTTGGCATAGATCAAGACTAGGATTTGTCACTCCGAGTGTCGGAGAGGTATCTCTGGGCCCTCTCGATAACACACATCATAATAAGCCTTGCAAGAAAAAGACTAATGAGTTAGTCACGAGATGATGTGTTACGGAAAGAGTAAAGAGACTTGCCGGTAACGAGATTGAACTAGGTATAGAGATACCAACGATCGAATCTCGGGCAAGTAACATACCGATGACAAAAGGAACAACGTATGTTGTTATGCGGTTTGACCGATAAAAGATCTTCGTAGAATATGTAGGAGCCAATATGAACATCCAGGTTCCGCTATTGGTTATTGACCGGAGATGAGTCTCGGTCATGTCTACATAGTTCTCGAACCCGTAGGGTCCGCACGCTTAACGTTTGATGACGATCGGTATTATGAGTTTATGAGTTTTGATGTACCGAAGGTAGTTCGGAGTCCCGGATGAGATCACAGACATGACGAGGAGTCTCGGAATGTCCGAGACATAAAGATTGATATATTGGACGACTATATTCGGACACCGGAAGTGTTCCGGAAAAGTTTCGGATTTAACTGGATTGCCGGAGGGGGTTACCGGAACCCCCTACGAGGGGGGATGGTCCATAGTGGACCTTGAGGAAAGGAGAGAGGCAGCCCATAGAGGCTGGCCGGCGCCCCACCTAGGGATCCTAGTTCGACTAGGATTGGGGGGGCGCCACCTCTCCCTCTTTTCCTTTCCCTCTCTTCCTTCTTGATGGACTCCTACTAGGAATAGGATTGCAATCCTATTCCTAGTAGGATTGCCGTAGCCGCACCATAGGAGGCCGGCCGGCCCTCCCATTTTGCTCCTTTATATACGGGGGCAGGGAGGCACCCAAAGACACACAAGTTGAATTGTTCCAGCCGTGTGCGGTGCCCCCCTCCACAGAAACACACCTCGGTCATACCGTCGCAGTGCTTAGGCGAAGCCTTGCGCCGGTGAATACATCATATCCGTCACCACGCCGTCGTGCTGACAAAACTCTCCCGTGAAGCTCAACTGGATCAAGAGCTCGTGGGACGTCATCAAGCTGAACGTGTGCTGAACACGGAGGTGCCGTACGTTCGGTGCTTGATCGGTTGAATCGCGAAGAAGTTCGACTACATCAACCGCGACACTTGACGCTTCCGCATCCGGTCTACGAGGGTACGTAGACACACTCTTCCCTCTCGTTGCTATGCATCTGGTAGATAGATCTTGCGTGATCGTAGGAAAATTTTAAAATACTACGTTCCCCAACAGCTTGAGCGTTTGACCCTCCTGAATCTTTTTATCATCTTCCCTCACACACTTGAAAACTCCCTTCATACATAACTCATCATAATCTGATTAGCGAGGTTAGTGCCCATAATAAAATATTTTTTCCTTGCTGAAAATAAAGATAATCTTGAAGATCTTCTGTTTCTCAAGATTGCCAAAAGGTTTTTGCAAAGAAAAAGCAAGCTCAAGGTTTGCAAAACGAAGAAAAGGCAAAACAGGACACAATCTGTGAAAAACAGACCAGCAGGTAGTAAATAATTTTTTCGGGGCACTTCTGGAACTCAAATCAAAAAACTCAGAACAGATGCCCGAAATCCAATTGTATAGAGCACGCTGTCGAAAAAATTCAGACCAAAAAGATGATCTGGGGATTTTATACAAATTTTTCTGTCCAAGGACAGAATCTGTTTTCTGGACTGCACGTCACAACTTTTGAACTTTCTTGCAATCGGAGGCTAAACTTGGCACAAAGCTGAAAAATAAAGATACAATGATGTTGCTACAGTAGTAACAAACATCAAGACCTCTAAAAACTGAAAGAACAAACTGAAAGCAAAGATAACAAGGGTTGTCTCCCTAGAGCTCTTTTTTATAGCCATAAAGATAGGCTTAAGACTTTAATGATGCTCTCATAGGAATAAGAGTTGAAGAACAAAAGAGAGCATCAAGAAGCAAATACCAAACACATTTAAGCCTAACGTGCTTCCTATGCATAGGAATATTGCAAGAAAATAAATTATTGAAGCATAAAGCAACTAGCATAGGAAGGCAAAACAAGCATAACTTCAAAACCTTCAACATAAAGAGAGGGAACTTAATATTATTGAAATATCTATAAGCATATGTTCCCTTCTCATAATAATTTTCAGTGGGATCACAAATAAACTCAACAATATAAGCATCACATAAAGCATTGTTACCATGATCCACATGCAAAAAGGTACTCTTACTCTCCACATAAGCATAATCTTTCTCATTGGTAATAGTGGGGGTAGGACTATCATAAACAACTTGACCACTATAGATTAATTGTGTATTAGGAAGATGGTGTTCAACAAGGGAGTAATTCCCTCCATGATTATGACAAGTTTCATAAGGATAATTTCTCCTTATGTCATAGGTACCTTTATAATCACTAAAGATTGGAGTTATAACATCATCATAGTAGAGAAGAGCATTATCATTGCTAGCAACTATACTTGTAAACATGTTGTCTTTATTCTTACTAGCAAAAGAATTATCAATTATCACATCACTAGTGGGTAAAGGATTTGCAACCCTATCATCCCCAAGCTTAGAGCTTTCCATATCATCACTTTCGGAGTTGGTACCAAAAAGATTTTCAAGATCATAAGTAGCATTATCATCATTTTCCCAATCACAATAAGTAACATGCATATCATAATCAAAATCATCTTCAACAGTACCTACGGACGTATCATCAAGATGATAATTAAGGCAATAAACGTCACCTTCTTCTTTAAACTTACAACCGTTAGGATAAAAGTTGATGGGAGGAATATGCTCAGGCCAGGTTGATACCCATTCTTCTTCCTTCTTGCTCCTCTTCCTCCTCCTCTTCTTTTTCTTCTTCTTCACCTTAGGAGGGAGTGGTTGGAGATGAAGCTTCTCCACATATCCTGGTTTATCATTAGAAACAATAGGGGAAACTTGGGAGAAACTCTCCTTTTTATTAGCAGAAATATAAGAGACATTTTTATACTTTGGTAAAGTTCCCTCCTTTCTAATCTTACTTATGTAATCATTTTCATGGCAATTAACAACACAATAGAGATGGCAATTTTGCAAAGTGTTTTTATTCCTATGGCATTAACATCTAGCCAAGAAGTCTTTTCTGATAACTCCTCACACATCAAAAATAACATAAGCTCATCATAAAGATCAGAGGTGATCATGTTATCACACAACTGGTTAACAGTTATGTTTTGAAAGTGCATGCATTGAAAATTAAAGTGACCCTCTATACAGCAAAGTTCACAAGTAAAAGGATAAAGGTCACACAATTCTCTAGCAATTTCATTTAAATCTCTGACCCAAGTGATTGTTCTTTCATGCTTATGTTGCTTACAATACTTCTCTTCTTCAATCATAGGCCTTTCACAAGGTCTATCCACTCCACAAAAATTAACATGCTTATATAAAACTTCATTTTTAGGAATTGGATCATGCATGTTGCAATCATCATGAACAATTTCATTTTCTTTGAAAATCTCTTTAAAAGGTTCATGATGCTTGATCCAATCCTCCTTAGGCATATTAAGATGTGAAGCAAAAGATTTGAGGAAATCAACAAGGAGTTGAGAATCAAGCCCAAACTTAGCACTAAACTTATTAAAACTTGTAGTTTCAACAAAGGACTTAATGCAATCATACTCATAAATTATACCTGACTCTTTACCTTTGTCGATCTCCCAATCTTCAGTGTTGCGTTGAATTCTTTCAAGGAGTTCCCATTTAGCATCAATCTTTTCGTTTGTGAAAGAACCCATAGAGGAAGCATCGAGCAAATCTTTATCCTGTCGAGAAAGCCTTGCATAGAAATTAGTAATAATCATATCTTTGGGGAGCCCATGGTTAGGACATTTTAGCATTAACGTTTTCAGTCTCCCCCAAGCTTGAGCTATGCTCTCTCCGTCATGAGGATAGAAATTATAAACATAATTCCTATTCTCAAGGACTTCATGAAGAGGATAAAACTTGGAGTAAAAGAGAGACTGGATCTCTTCCCAATCCAGCAGGTGAGAGTCATCTAGTAGCCTATACCATTCCAATGTTTTTCCTTTCAGTGACAAGGCAAATAATTTCCACATGACTCCATCTCTTGTCAAACCTGAAATCTTAAACAACTCACAAAGTTCTATAAGTTTCAACAAATGAATACTAGGATTGACCGTCCCACCATAACAATCATTCAAAATTATTTCAATTATCCCAAGTGGTATTTGGAACGGGATACATTCAGTAGGTGGAGGAAACTTCTCTACCACGGGTGTGGTAAAGCGGCCTTCCCCAAGCAGCGAACTAAGATTGCGGTTTTCCATAAACATAACTAGTGAAATAAAAACAAGAAACAAAAAGATTTAATTGCAAGATCTAGAGAAGGTACCTTCACTTACCTCACTTCCCCGACAACGGCGCCAGAAATAGCTTGATGTCTACTACACGCTTCTATTCCTGTAGACAGTGTTGGGCCTCCAAGAGCAGAGGTTTGTAGGACAGTAGCAAATTTCCCTTAAGTGAGTAACCCAAGGTTTATCGAACTCAAGGATGTGGAGGTTGAACGTACCCCTTTCAAGCAACCCTGCAATCAAGATACAAGAAGTCTCTTGTGTCCCCAACACACCTAATACACTTGTCAGATGTATAGGTGCACTAGTTCGGCGAAGAGATGGTAAAATATGGATGATAGGAGTGGCAAAGCAAAGTAATATAAATCTATAATAAAAAGTGCAGCAAGCAAACAAGTGGTAAACGTGAGCACAAATGGTATTGCAATGGTGGAAACAAGGCCTAGGCTTCATACTTTCACTAGTGGCAACTCCCAACAACATTAACATAATCGAATCACATGATATTTCCCATAAAACATGCAAGGGGGACGCACTCGGAGGTCATTCCTTTGTGGTCAAGAGAGGACGAGAATTATGTAGGGCCACAAAAGCACACCTCTAAGTTCGTAGTTCTCAATCTATGGATTTCCCAATGTCACCGCGGCCATCCAAAGAGAGTACCACAATCACCACAACATATCTCAAGGATAGTCACAGACAAGCACCAAGAGACTCTCAATCTTCAATCAACACACAAAAGAGGAAATTACTCATGAAAATATTCTGCTAATCCATGTCCAATAGACCGCTGTCACCTTGGTCTCGGAGATTATACTAGATAAAGACAAGTGAGTACATCAATTCAATACATAGAGGAAGGGGAAATATCATGGGATCACCCTAGATTAACATAGCCTATGATCACAACGAAGATCACATCATGGGAGAGAGAATTGACCACATAGCTACTGGTAGAAAACCTCAGCCCTGAGGAGGAACTACTCCCGCATCATGGAGGGAGGAAGCAACGTCGATGGAGATGAATCCGGGGGCACTTCCCCGTCCCGGCAGGATGCCGACACAGGAATTCTGGTCCCCCAAAACTTGGTGGCGATGGCGGCGGAGATCGGAATAGCTTCTGGAGAAAAGGGTTCCGTCCTCGAGGGTTTCGGGACGCGGTGTAAATATATGCCAAAGGGGGTCACCAGAGGAGCTAAGGTGGGCCCAGGCGGCCTGGCGGCGCGGCCAGGAGGGGGGCGCCCCCACAGGGCGCCTGGAGCCCCTATGGGCCCCCTCCGGCCCTACTTTGGCCGCATGGAAGCTTCTGGAGCGCTGATTTTTTATATATTTTCCCGGAATTTTTCTAGCAATTTACGTAATGGGAAAACCTGAAATAAAAAAACAGCAGAAAACATAAACTGGCACTGGGGTGCACTGAGTTAATAGGTTAGTCCAAATATGATCAAAAGTGTATGGAAGTGCATAAATATCATAGCAATATCACACAAAAGAGGCATGGAGCAAGCAGAAATTATAGATACGTTTTGGACGTATCACCCTCGCTTCGCCGCCGCGCCGCATCTCACTCCCGCTGCCGCCGCGCGTTTCTGCCACCGCTGCCGCTTTCTGCGCCAAGCGCCGCCGCCATCGTCCGCTAGCTGTCGCTGCTGCCTCATCGCTCCCGCATCTCGCCCTCGCATCGCCCGCGCCGCCGCACGCTGCCCTCGCCGCTCGCCGGAGTCCGTGCCAGAGTTCACCGCCGGCCGAATCTGCCCCGATTCGCCGGAGCTCCGAGTCCGACCCGCACCGGTCCGGGCCGATCCGCCGGTTTTTCTCCCCAAACCACTAGGTATAAAAAAACCCTAGTTTTCTGTTAAAAATTCGATTTTGTTTTTTTAGATCTAACTATCTAGTGAACGTACCCCTGTTAGGACTAGAAAACGAACGTTCGTTCGATAAGCTTTCTTTTTCTTTTTAATTTCCGGCCAGGGACCCGTCTGTAATTAATTCTTTTATAGATTAGCTCCTAAACTTCTAACGTCCATAACTTTTTACCAGTTGGTCCAAATCCGACGAAACCAATGCCCACGTCTTTGTTACGATCCCCTCTTTCCAGTAATACAACTTAAACATGTTTTTGAAAATTTTAAAAT
The DNA here is from genome assembly GCA_902687465.1 of Secale cereale. Lineage (NCBI taxonomy): Eukaryota > Viridiplantae > Streptophyta > Magnoliopsida > Poales > Poaceae > Secale > Secale cereale. The sequence continues at coordinate 202,822,656 of LR738715.1, read as the reverse complement.
TTGAATTCAACTAGTTTTAGATTCAAACTTGTTTTGATCATAACTTGAGTTTCGTAACTCCGTTTTAGTTGATTCTTTTTGCAAATCGAAGCTCTTGACCTAAACTTTCTGATAAGGCCAAATTCACATAATTTTGGTAATGTTGGAAATTGTTTTATGTTTCAAGTGTCATTCATGTGTTAAGTTTTCCGAAGTGTTTATTCGTCCTGTCTGATCTTTCTGAGTGATTGCTTATGTGTGGTTACTATTGCTTGCTTACGATAGATTGACCGGAGTGTGACGAGTAGATCTATCACAAGTTCTGAGTGCGAATCATCTACATCGTTAGTACAAGGCAAGTTCACACTTTGATCATATTTTCCAATACCCAGTTTTCATTGCATTAGTTATATCGTCAAACACATTGCATCAGTAGGATTCTCTTAACTTGTGGGACTGGGAAGTAGATTGAGGTAGAACCTATTACCTGCATTATTTTCAAACCCTTGGTAGTTACTTCTACGTTTTCTTAGGTTGCCATGCTATGCTCGTAGACGTGGTTTGGGTTTGAGTGAAATCCATGAAAGATGTGAGTTGTTAATTAATGGTTCAACTTAAGGTGGCTACTTGAATACACATCTGGGTGGATTGGTTGGGGCACCCTGGGAGTGAACCAATGGACTTGCCCGGACACCTGGTGATGCCAGTGTTGTCCTAGGAAATCCCGGGGTTCCGTGTGATTGTCCTATTGGAATGCCACCCAGGCTCAAAGGGATCATAAAACTATTAATGCTAGAAACTTCCGTGTGAAGCCACATGCAATATGGGCTCTGGCATAGTTGAGTAAGTTGTGGGAAACCTTTTCGTGATGGGCTAGCAGATGTAGAGGGATTGTAGGTGTACCGGCCTATCTATCCGGTTAAGGGGACCTCTTCGGAAAGACTGTGTCTCGGTCATCCGTTTGTCAAACACCATGCAGTGCGAGAAACCAAACGGAGGCGATCGAGTCTTGTGGGAAAAGTGCACAAACCTCTGCAGAGTGTACAAACTGATCATGATTAGCCGTGTCCCCAGTTATGGACATCTTGAGTATCTGGTACTTGAATTATTTGTTGATCTCATCACTCTATCATCTAATTTGTTGGGTTAATGATTACTTTAATTTGGGATTGAGATGGAGGAACCATTCTCAATTGTTCATGATTTAAATTTAACAAAGTAGTTAAATAAAATGCATTCTTTGTGGTAGGGAAAAATCAGCATTACGCAAAAACAGCCATAGAGCCTCCACCAGCCAAATATGCATGTAGCTGTAGGCATTGTTCATCATTCTCATTACAGTGTGAAATTGCCAGTACATTCAATGTACTGACCTACATGGATGCAACGTCTCATGTTGCAGGAATTATTCGACGAGTAAGTGTTACGTTAGGGTTGCGCTGTCTACACTCAACTTTGCCATTGGTGTTGATGGGAATCCACAACCTTGTTGCTTCCGCTATGATCGATTGAGGTAATAGTATTTATGTTACTTAATACATGTGATTTACCTCTGTTATAATCCTCGAGTACTGTGTGTGTCAGCATACCGATCCAGGGATGACACTTAAGCACAGAGACTTGATCCATTCGGGTCGGGTCGCTACAAGATGGTATCAGAGCACATGTTGACTGTAGGACGTGACCCTAGAAACTGGCAAGCCCATAGGAAAAGTTTTCTCTAAAACTATCTTTTTCAAAAGACTCTTATCTCTCTTCTTTTTCTAAGTTTTGTCAAATCTTCCCTCTTACTTTAAATAGTTAGACAATACCCTTTACCATTTGGACCACTTCGGAGTAAAGATGATTTCACCATGCCTTGGAAGTGTTGAAGCTACAACAATGGATACTCTGAAGATTTGAAGAGTTGACAACTTTGAAGAGATGATGACCTTTAGAAGACCAACCCCCTATTATGTACTTACGTTAGATGCGACGATTGTGAGCCGTCAATTGTTCGATGTTTTTTGACGGCCACAAACTAAAACCGTCTCTTCAAAACTATTGTTTGTATCGAGTGTACCTCTCTATCTCTTCTGAATATCATCCCAAAACCCTTGGACCCAATAGAGGATGACTGAAGATAGACTTGAAGTCTCTGGACCAATGACCCAACCGGAGGCAGAACTATGGATACAAAACATGGAGGACCACTTTAGGAAAAATTTGGTTGCAAGGAAGTATGAAGTTCAATACGCTCTTTAGTACTTTACAAAAAGTGCTGCAACATGGTGGAAGATGCATCAAGCCATACATGGATGTAATGGAGCCAGAAGTTGGGAGAAAATCAAGAAGACTCTGTTAAGATCCCATCTCATCCGAGAGCGTGGTGACAACCCGAAGAAGAAGCCTTGTGCCTGTAGGATTTGTGGAGAAATCGGACACACCCAGGAGGAGCACAAGGACGAATGCCCTAATTGTGAAGGAAGTCACCTAGCTGAAGAATGCCCAACTAGGCAGATTGCTTGTTTCTTGTGTGAAGGGACTACCCACTACCCTGCTCAGTGTCACATTTACCCCATGGTACAACGAGCTGTCCAGCAAAAGAAAGGAGCAATGAAAGAAGTCCTCAAGGAAACCTTAAGGGAATCCGCGATGGAGGAAGTTATTGACGATCCTGATGGAGAAGGACTAGACAGATATTACTCACGTGCTTGCTATTCATGTGGAAAAGAAGTACACCTTTGACAGTATTGCACAAAGGAAAACCAAAAGTATCTGGGGGACTTCCCGACAGAAGAAGTGGAGTTTGATCCACGAAAGATAGAAGAATTGATAGGAACGAAGAAGTCGAGGAAGAGAAACAACATGTGTCCCCAGAACGACCCAATTTCTGCGGAAAAGGACCTAAGTCACATCACATGTTATCGGTGCAAGGATTTAAGTCATTATGCTAGCAACTGCCCAACCAGGAAGCGGAGAATCCAGTGAACCAGGATAGTCGCCATGAAGTCCCTAGATTTGTCTTATGTCATTAGTTTACGCTGCAAGGAAGTAGGGCATTTTTCCAGAGAAGTTTCAGACCGCATGAAGGATGATCAGAGTAGTTGAGATCTGGAAATTAGAATGAAGCATGTAGCTAAATATGGAATACACTTTATTACAATGTTGAGTTGAGTTATGGAAAGAACATTGTAATAGTTCGAGAAGCAATAGAAATTGATTTTTTTGGAGTCTAAGAAGGAGATATTATGAGTTGCTGGATGATTGTGAGTGCCCCCTTGCTATCTCACACGGACCAAAACCTAGACCCATGGACCACCTGACCCCAAACCCTTCTCGGACAAACGACCACAAGGAAATACCTACATTGTCCTGAGTACCCCTTCTGTCTATTACCTACAGATGACAACCCTTTACGAGTCTTTTCTTAAAGGCCCGGAAACGATCATGACCCTGACTAGCGACCAGGATTACCCAAAGATCCTGAAGGACATGATGAAGCATATTCACCAGGAAGGAGATGCAGTTTACAAGGGTTATCCCTTCATGGAGAATGGATTTGAACTTTGGTACGTGGAGGTACACCTCCATCGTGTGAAAGGAGTTTGCCCAAACACTATGGGTCAATACTTTTTCATCTCCCGAGTACCGCGAACAGCATTCTTCGATTCTGTTCGTGAAGCTGCTACGGAGGCCATACGTCAGATTGGAGAAATACTCGAAGCAAGACTTCATTATACCCAGGAATGCCTAAGTAGAGTGCATGCAGAGATGATAGAGATGAAGCACACGACCACTAGGAAGAATCAAAAGATTGATGATTTAAGAATCACATCACACAAATCCCTTGGGATTGAAGCGTCCTTAGCTAGGACAAAGGAATAAAAATGGAAGGAATGTTGACCATACCCGACTATGTGTATAGTAGCAATTGTAGTGATGCACCCTTGGAAATTGGAGTATTGAATACTGGTTCAACAAGTAATAAAAGGTTTGATATGAGGAGAATAGGGATTATGGATGAACTAGTGCATTTTGTTTAGCTGAACCTTACTGAGTGAACCCTAGACCAATAGAAAGGAAAGTGTTGCTCCAAGTAGTAGAGTTTGCACAAATAAGTTGGAGTTTATTTTGATATGAGGCTTACCCCAAGAGTATGAAGGAAAGAAGTACAATTGGATTTTTAAGAGGGTGTAAGGCTGGAGTATGGAACTATAGTCACCCCACGGATTGAGTTATGGATATACAAGTTCCGACGTGGACCCTTTGGCCGAGGACCTAAGGAGGCTACATAATCACAAGGGAACCACGAGACTTGTCTATACTTATGTGTATCTGTTGTAGTAAAGTAGTGCATTTTGCTATAGACTGTACCAAGAAGAAGGAGTTTTGTGCTAAGTATTGGAGTTGAAGCAAGAACATGGAAGTGTAGTAGGTCGGAGTAAGTTGAAAATCAATACAGTTGGCAACAGGGTATTGAGTTGGATTCTATGAGTTTGTTACTACATAAGTGAAGGGTGAAGACATGATGCATGGAATAAGATTTTGAAGAAACTAGTGTTATTCATTTTAAGTGTGGTAGAATCCAACATCATTACCCGAATACACTAGCTAGTGGTTAGATACGTCCGACTTGGAAAGGACTACCCAAGGATGAGTGTGAGTAATTACGCTCAGTTTGGTACCCAGAGAAAAAGGGATACCAAACAAAATTGGATGGATTTAAGAGAGCCAATGAAGTTGGATGTTGGAAGTATGAGCATTTGCCACCCGAGGATGAGACCAAGTGTTGCTAGTGATGAGATGAGACATAACCCACAGGCCCCAGGACCTGTCAAGAAAGCAAGCACATTCTTGCTGAAGGAAAACCCCTGGAAGAAGTTACGACTTCGCCAGCATACGATCTCATAGGTGGTTACGTTAAACCCAAGGGTTGTGAAGAAATGCTAGATGTTTTGTTCAGCTTGCAGAATCAATGGATTTATCCGAACTTAGTTCGTTGACAAGAGAAAATTATGCAATGCTTGTGAGGATGACAGAGTGTTAGAATGCGAGATTCACTAAACCATATACAAGGTAATGATTTGGGTGCGGGATGGATTGATCACCATACCGACTTACTCTTATTATTCGCCTCTATTATACGGGATGGTAAATCTGAGTGACTTACCTATAGTAGAGAGACAACGATGTCAAAACCTTGTTTATACCCTAGAATGGTATAGAAATTTTTCCCTTGTACCCGGCATGTTGTTGCCAACCGTAGGAGATACGGTGAGGATGAAGCCCCGACCCGTTTTGTGCAGGGACCCAATAAATTGTTTCATGACCACCATGAGAGATCCATATTTGTTTAGTATTGGCGCCAGACTTGTCAGTTAAGAAGAACCAGTCCCGAAAGAGCCTTACCAAGACGAAAGGATACAAGGATTGAGGACAAAGATTTTGCCACTACCGAAAGAGCCAGAGAAGGAGTTACCCTTAAAATCTGAGAAGACCGACACTGTCAACTCAAAGGATGGAGAACCTGAGTTCCGAAGGAACCGTAACCCTGTTTCCAAGTGTGGTAGCACACTAGACCTTACCAATCGATGGATTGTTAGGAGACCCCCAAACCCCAACCTATTTCTTGCTAGCCTCTCCGAATCTCGAGGACGAGATTCATTTTAAGTGTGTTAGGTTTGTAACATCAGAAAATTCTAAATTTTGGAATGTTATATTAAATAGATAGATTTGATTGCTTGCTGATTGTGCTGAGTGAAATTGAGTGAAATTTGAAACTTTTGAAAGTTAAATGAGAGGGAATAAAATGACTTTCCCAAAACTTTCACTTTGCATTTTGATCTCCGGGAATTCAATTTCTTTTCAACACAAAACCCTAGAGTGAAGATAATATGACTTCTTCCATTTATTTTAAATGATAAAGGGTTCGAAAGGATTTTGAATTTCAATCTCGAGATATTTCAAATTCAGAAACTTTACGCGACTCAATGATTTTCCAGAGAGAAGATAAAATGACTTCTTCAAATTATAGGAAATATGAGTTGGAAGTTTCTAAAATTTTCTTTAAAACTCATTTTCAAATATTGAGTTATTTGGTTTTTATTCAAATTATTTTTCTCCAAAAATAAATTATATGGAAATTAGGGTAACATGATTCCCTACAACAGACAATTGGAGAGAAATAAATTTCAAATCATTTTGGCATTTTAAAAATGATTTTTTACTGGTTTTTATTGCAACAGTAGCACCTTTAAATTTATTAGAATTTGTGGACATTTTATTTGACACTAGGAAAATGTCCACCTTGTAGGATTTGTTTTTCTGCAAATTTTGATATATTATATGCCTATATAATATTTTAGTTTAATTTTTATGTTATTCGTTTTTTTCTGTCTGTTTAAAAAAAATCTTTCTCGCCGACTGGGCCGGCCCAGCCAGCCGCTGCCTTCCCCGACGGAGACCGCCGCGGGCACGCCTCCCGGAATCTGCCGCCGCGCCGCCTCTCCCTACCCCCTCGCCCACGGCACTCCCCCCTCTCCGCCTATAAAAGGGCACCGCCCCGGGCCCGTTTCACCGCTGCCCTCGCTTCGCCGCCGCGCCGCATCTCGCTCTCGCCGCCGCCGCGCGTTTCTGCCGCCGCCGCCGCTTGGTGCTGCTGCTGCGCCAAGCGCCGCCGCCATCGTCCGCTAGCTGCCGCTGCTGCCTCGCTGCTGTCGCGCCTCGCCCTCGCATCGCCCGCGCCACCGCACGCTGCCCTCGCCGCTCGCCTGAGTCCACGCCGGAGTTCACCGCAGGCCGGATCCGCCCCAACTCGCCGGAGCTCCGAGTCTGACCCGCACCGGTCCGGCCCGATCTGCCGGGTTTTCTCCCCAAACCGCTAGGTATAAAAAAAACCTAGTTCTCTGTTAAAAATTCGGTTTTATTTTTTTAGATCTAACTATCTAGTGAACGTTCGCCTGTTAGGACTAGAAAACGAATGTTCGTTCGATAAGCTTTTCTTTTTCTTTTTAATTTCCGCAAAGGACCCGTTTGTAATTAATTCTTTTACAGATTAGCCCCTAAACTTCTAACGGCCATACTTTTTACCAGTTGGTCCAAATTCGACGAAACCAACACCCACGTCTTCGTTACGATCCCCTCTTTCCAGTAATACAACTTAAACATATTTTTGAAAATTTTAAAATTTGAATTCAACTAGTTTTAGATTCAAATTTGTTTTGATCATAACTTGAGTTTCGTAACTCCGTTTTAGTTGATTCTTTTTGCAAATCGAAGCTCTTGACCTAACTTTCTGATAAGGACAAATTCACATAATTTTGGTACTGTTGGAAATTGTTTTATGTTTCAAGAGTCATTCGTGTGTTTTCAAAGTTTTCCGAAGTGTTTATTCGTCCTGTCTGATCTTTCTGAGTGATTGCTTATGTGTGGTTACTATTGCTTGCTTACGATAGATTGACCGGAGTGTGATGAGTAGATCTATCACAAGTTCTGAGTGCGAATCATCTACATCGTCAGTACAAGGCAAGTTCACACTTTGATCATATTTTCCAATACCCAGTTTTCATTGCATTAGTTATATCCTCAAACACATTGCATCAGTAGGATTCTCTTAACTTGTGGGACTGGGAAGTAGATTGAGGCAGAACCTATTACCTGCATTATTTTCAAACCCTTGGGAGTTACTTCTACGTTTGCTTAGGTTGCCATGCTATGCTCGTAGACGTGGTTTGGGTTTGAGTGAAATCCATGAAAGATGTGAGTTGTTAATTAATGGTTCAACTTAAGGTGGCTACTTGAATACACATCTGGGTGGATTGGTTGGGGCACCCTGGGAGTGAACCAGTGGACTTGCCCGGACACCTGGTGATGCCAGTGTTGTCCTAGGAAATCCCGGGGTTCCGTGTGATTGTCCTATTTGAATGCCACCCAGGCTCAAAGGGATCATAAAACTATTCATGCTAGAAACTTCTGTGTGCAGCCACATGCCAATATGGGCTCTCGCATAGTTGAGTAAGTTGTGGGAAACCTTTCCGTGATGGGCTAGCAGATGTAGAGGGACTATAGGTGTACCGGCCTATCTATCCGGTTAAGGGGACCTCTTCGAAAAGACTGTGTCTCGGTCATCCGTTTCTCAAACACCATGCAGTGCGAGAAACCAAACGGAGGCGATCGAGTCTTGTGGGAAAAGTGCACAAACCTCTGCAGAGTGTACAAACTGATCATGATTAGCCGTGTCCCCGGTTATGGACATCTTGAGTATCTGGTACTCGAATTATTTGTTGATCTCATCACTCTATAATCTAATTTGTTGGGTTAATGATTACTTTAATTTGAGATTGAGATGGAGGAACCATTCTCAATTGTTCATGATTTAAATTTAACAAAGTAGTTAAATAAAATGCATTCTTTGTGGTAGGGAAAAATCAGCTTTACGCAAAAACAGCCATACAGCCTCCACCAGCCAAATATGCATGTAGATGTAGGCATTGTTCATCATACTCATTACAGTGTGAAATTGCCAGTACATTCAATGTACTGACCTACATGGTTGCAACGTCTCATGTTGCAGGAATTATTCGACGAGTAAGTGTTACGTTAGGGTTGCACTGTCTATACTCAACTTTGCCATTGGTGTTGATGGGAATCCACAACCTTGTTGCTTCCGCTATGATCGATTGAGGTAATAGTATTTACGTTACTTAATACATGTGATTTACCTCTGTTATAAATCCTCGAGTACTGTGTGTGTCAGCATACCGATCCAGGGATGACACTTAAGCACAGAGACTTGATCCATTCGGGTCGGGTCGCTACACTTACCCCTGCTGAGTCGCGCCCACGTGGACACCTAGGGCCACTCGTCAGCGACTGAGGCCAGGTGCGCACCCACCTTTTTTTCCTCCTCGCGCCGTCGCCATGGGGACCGCGAGCCCGATGCCGTTGCCGCTCTGTCGTCGCTCTGGCCCTCCTTTTAAGCCCCCTCCGTGTTAAAACAAACTCCTAGGGTTCCCTCCTCCTTCCTCGCCCACCGCCGGGCCACCTAGTTCCCCAAATCCGCCGTTCCTCTGTCGTCCCGAACGCAACAGAGAGCTCGTCCTCGTCGCCGATGTGCTCTCCGGCCACCGTCGCCCTGGAGTGCGTGTCCATCAAGTTCGCCGACATCGACTACGTCCCCTGCTTCGTCTACAGCCCGCGGGACGCCAATTTCATCTACTTCCTCGCCGAGTTCCCCCGCGTCGGCCTCTGTTCTTCTCCGACGAGATTCCGTCGCCTCCGTCCACCTCCACGCTAACGAAGCACACCTCCGTGCTTGTGGTATGTTCGTGCACCTCCCCGACACCTTTTCCTCCTCGTTCGCTTGCTCTAGCTGTGTTAGCCGCGTCCGCCCGAGCTCGCCGCCGTCGGGCCTCGTCTCCGGCGAGTGCCCCGACCACCTTAGCTCTTCTGCTGGTGTCCATCAGCTTCGCCGTGTCGCGTAGATTCTTCGAGTGCTCTCGTCGCTCCATTTAGGCCCGTAGTTTGTCGCGTCGTCGTGCGTCGCTCCCGCCTCTGTAGCTTGTCGCCGGTGTCGTTGTAGCCAACGTTAGGTTCTGCAGATACGCATCGCGTGTGCGGAGTTCCTCCGAGAACACGTCGCACCACTCCGCCGCCTGTTTGGGTCGCCGGAGCAGCTCCGACGAGCTCTTTCGACGGGCCCTGCATCTCCTTTGGGTTTTGCTTCTTCAATTAACCCATAAGGCAATACACCTGTTCTATGTCAGATACACGTTTGCAGCCCAGTGGTGTGTCTCTTCGTCAGTGAACCAGCGATGCGGGTTCGATTCCGCGCTGGGGCAGTGGCTCGCCCCCTTTTTGCATTTATCTGTGACGCTGACAGGCCGGCCCCACCTGTCATGCAGTCAGCTCGCGCACTCACACCCGCACCCACCGCTGCCACCTCAGCGCCTCTGGACCCACGGGTCAGTGGCTGCGGCTAGGTCCAGTCTGGGTCAGTTTGACTTTTTCTTTTGTTTTTCTTTTCTGTTTTCTTTTTCTTTTTCTTTTTCTGCATTATCTTTGCATATTAAATATCTTTTAAAATATGCATCTGATGGAAATGTTTTATATATGAAAACTGACTAGTTTTTCATGTAGAATATTAATATGCAGATTGTTGCCATGTTTAAAACATTTAAAATGCTGTTTGAATTAATTTGTGTTTAAAATATGCTTAAACTTGCAAAAATCATAACTAAATATCTACAACTCTAAATTTAACAAACTTTATATGCATTTGGGGTGGAACAATGTGTAGATTAATGTGGTGTTGTTACTTTGCATGTTTAACAACTTTAAAATATGACTATCTCAGTTCTGTCCAAATGTATTTATATGAATATGGGAGTTTCCGGAAATTGTTGTTTGTTCTTTCCGGCCCATTTAAATTGCTAGCATGTTGTTGTTAGTCCTAGATGCACCCCTTGCCATGTTTAACAACTTTTAAAACTTTTTGGGTGCTTGTTTAAATAATTTACATAACCACTTGTGGCCATGTTAGTCTTGTTCCTTTTGCTCGTGTTCCACATGTGTGTGATCTTGTTATTGCCATGATGCTTGTGCACTCTTCTTGTCCCAAGGACTTGCATCATATTCTACCCATGTTCATATGCATCATATTCATGCATCATGTGGTTGAGCATTTGATACGTCTCCAACGTATATACTTTGCCAAACACTTTTGCCCTTGTTTTGGACTCTAACTTGCATGATTTGAATGGAACTAACCCGGACTGACGCTGTTTTCAGCAGAACTGCCATGGTGTTGTTTTTGTGCAGAAATAAAAAGTTCTCGCAATCGCCTGAAAATCAGCAGAGATTTATTTCAGAAAATATAAAAAATACCTGCAAGAAGATCCACACCTGGGGACCCACGGGCCGTCCTCGAGGCTGGGTGCGTGCCCCTTCCCAGGGCGTGCCCCCCTACCTCGAGGGCAGCCCGGTGCCCCACCGACGTATCCCAAGGTCCTATATATTCCGTTTCGTGGAGAAAAAAAATCAAGTCGAAAGAATTATCGCGTTTCACGAAACGGAGCCGCCGCCAAGCCCTAATCTCCCTCGGGAGAGCTGATCTGGAGTCCGTTCGGGGCTCCGGAGAGTGGAGATCATCGCCATCGTCATCATCAACCTTCCTCCATCACCAATTCCATGATGCTCACCGCCGTGTGTGAGTAATTCCATCGTAGGCTTGTTGGACGGTGATGGGTTGGATTAGATATATCATGTAATCGAGTTAGTTTTGTTAGGGTTTGTTCCCTAGTATCCACTATGTTCTGAGATTAATGTTGCTATGACTTTGCTATGCTTGATGATTGTCACTAGGGCCCAAGTGTCATGATTTCAAATCTGAACCTATTATGTTTTCATGAATATATGTGAGTTCTTGATCCTATCTTGCAAGTCTATAGTCACCTACTATGTGTTATGATCCGGCAACCCCGAAGTGACAATAATCCGGACCACTCCTGGTGATGACCTTAGTTTGAGGAGTTCATGTATTCACTATGTGTTAATGCTTTGGTCCGGTACTCTATTAAAAGGAGGCCTTAATATCCCTTAGTTTCCAATAGGACCCCGCTGCCACGGGAGTGTAGGACAAAAGATGTCATGCAAGTTCTTTTCCATAAGCACGTATGACTATATTCGGAATACATGCCTATATTGCATTGATGAACTGGAGCTAGTTTTGTGTCACCCTAGGTTATAACTTCTACATGATGAATTGCATCCAACGTAATTTCCCATGACCGATCCAATGCCTACGAGCTTTACCTATATTGCTTGTCGCTTATTTACTTTTCCGTTGCTACTATCACAAAAACTACAAAAACATTATCTTTACTTTTATTGCTGCTACCACCACTATCATATTACTGTGCTACTAACCTATCCTGCTGCAGATACTAAGTTTCCAGGTGTGGATGAATTGACAACTCAGTTGGTAATACTTAAGAGTATTCTTTGGCTCCCCTTGTGTCGAATCAACAAATTTGGGTTTAATACTTTACCCTCGAAAACTGTTGTGATCACCTACACTTGTGGGTTATCAAGACTATTTTCTGGTGCCATTTCCGGGGAGCATAGCTCTATTCTTTAAGTCACTTGGGATTTATATCTGTTTATCACTATGAAGAATCTCAAGGACTCAAAAACCAAGATCTTACCCTCAACTACGAGGGGAGGTAAGGAACCGCCATCTAGCTCTGCACTAGATTCTCCTTCCGTTATGAGTAAACTTGCGACACCTACTCCTGCTATTGAATCTGATATGTCGTATGTTCTTGATGATGCTACTTCTGCTATGTATGATGAAACTACCTCTATGCCCGATAATGTGCCACTAGGTGAATTTCTAGATGAACAAATTGCTAAGGTTAGGGAGAGTGCAAATGTTGATGATATTTATGAAAGGGATGATGAAACTACTCCCAATAGATATGAATTGCCTGTTGTGCCTGAGGGTTATGTTATGGATGAAGAAACTGCTAGAGACTTTCTTGCTTGCAATGATAGATATGATCTTAAGAAGTTATTAGCTAAGCTAAAAGAAAAGTCCTTGAATGCTAGAATGAAACATGACCCTGCTTTTGCTACTTCACCTATATGTGTCACTGATAAGGATTATGAATTCTCTGTTGATCCTGAGTTAATTACTTTGGTTGAATCTGATCCTTTCCATGGCTATGAGTCCAAAACTGTTGTGGCACATCTTACCAAGTTGAATGATATAACCACCCTGTTTACCAATGATGAAAATATGCGTTACTATTATATCCTTAAGCTATTTATGTTCTCGTTAAAGGGTGATGCTAAGACTTGGTTTAATTCTCTTGATCCTGGTTGTGTGCGTAGTCCCCAGGATATGATGTATTACTTATCTGCTAAATATTTTCCCGCTCATAAGAAACAAGCTGCCTTACGGGAAATATATAATTTTGCTCAAACTGAAGAAGAGAGTCTCCCACAAGCTTGGGGGAGGCTTCTTCAGTTACTTAATGCTTTGCCTGATCATCCTCTTGAGATGCATGATATACTTGATGTCTTTTATAATGGACTAACCGATGCTTCCAGAGACCACCTGGATAGTTGTGCTGGTTGTGTTTTCAGGGAAAGAACAGTGGAACAAGCTGAATTACTATTGAATAACATGCTGGCCAATAAAAATAATTGGACACTTCCTGAACCAGCCCCTAAGCCAACTCCGAAGAAAAGACGACATGCAAGAGGCAAAGAAATCTATGAAAGAAAAAGGTATTAAAGCTGAAGATGTTAAGAATTTACTGAAAGAAATATGCCCTAGAGGCAATAATAAAGATGTTATTTGTATTTCCTTATATCATGATAAATGTCTTTTATTCATGCTAGAATTGTATTAACCGGAAACTTAGTACATGTGTAAATACATAGACAAAACAGTATGTCCCTAGTATGCCTCTACTAGACTAGCTCATTGATCAAAGATGGTTATGTTTCCTGGCCATAGACATGAGTTGTCATTTGATCAACGGGATCACATCATTAGGAGAATGATGTGATGGACAAGACCCATCCGTTAGCATAGCACTATGATCGTTTAGTTTAACTGCTATTGCTTTCTTCATGACTTATACATGTTCCTATGACTATGAGATTATGCAACTCCCGAATACCGTAGGAACACCTTGTGTGCTATCAAACGTCACAACGTAACTGGGTGATCATAAAGATGCTCTACAGGTGTCTCCGAAAGTATTCGTGGAGTTGGCATAGATCAAGATTAGGATTTGTCACTCCGAGTGTCGGAGAGGTATCTCTGGGCCCTCTCGGTAACACACATCACAATAAGCCTTGCAAGAAAAAGACTAATGAGTTAGTCACGAGATGATGTGTTATGGAACGAGTAAAGAGACTTGCCGGTAACGAGATTGAACTAGGTATAAAGATACCGACGATCGAATCTCGGGCAAGTAACATACCGTTTGACAAAAGGAACAACGTATGTTGTTATGCGGTTCTGACCGATAAAAGATCTTCGTAGAATGTGTAGGAGCCAATATGAACATCCAGGTTCCGCTATTGGTTATTGACCGGAGATGAGTCTCGGTCATGTCTACATAGTTCTCGAACCCGTAGGGTCCGCACGCTTAACGTTTGATGACGATCGGCATTATGAGTTTATGTGTATTGATGTACCGAAAGTAGTTCGGAGTCCCGGATGAGATGACGGACATGACGAGGAGTCTCGGAATGTCTGAGACATAAAGATTGATATATTGGACGGCTATATTCAGACACCGGAAGTATACCGGAAAAGTTTCGGATTTATCGGGAATGCCGGAGGGGGTTACCGGAACCCCCTACGAGAGGGGATGGTCCATAGTGGGCCTAAAGGGAAAGAGAGAGGCAGCCCATAGGGCTGGCCGGCGCCCCCACCTAGGGTTCCTAGTTGGACTAGGATTGGGGGGGGCGCCACCTCTCCTATTCCTTTCCCCCTTCCTTCTTTTGGTGAATCCTACTAGGAATAGGATTGCAATCCTATTCCTAGTAGGAGTCCACTCCTAGCCGCACCAGGAGAGGTTGGCCGGCCTCCCTCCCTGCTCCTTTATATACGGGGGCAGGGGGGCACCCAAAGACACACAAGTTGAATTGTTTTAGCCGTGTGCGGTGCCCCCCTCCACAGAATCACACCTCGGTCATACCGTCGCGGAGCTTAGGCGAAGCCCTGCGCCGGTGAACACATCATATCTGTCACCACTCCGTCGTGCTGACGAAACTCTCCCGTGAAGCTCAACTGGATCAAGAGCTCGTGGGACGTCATCAAGCTGAACGTGTGCTGAACGCGGAGGTGCCGTACGTTCGGTGCTTGATCGGTTGGATCGTGAAGAAGTTCGACAACATCAACCGCGTCACTTGACGCTTCCGCTCCCGGTCTACGAGGGTACGTAGACACACTCTTCCCTCTCGTTGCTATGCATCTGGTAGATAGATCTTGCGTGATCGTAGGAAAATTTTAAAATACTATGTTCCCCAACAGTGGCATCATGAGCCAGGTCTATGCGTAGATGATATGCACGAGTAGAACACAATGAGATTGTGGACGATACTAGTCATACTGCTTACCAGCATGTCATACTTTGCTTCGGCGGTATTGTGAGATGAAGCGGCCCGGACCGACATTACGCATACGCTTACGCGAGACTGGTTTCACCGTTACGAGCACTCGTTGCTTAAAGGTGACTGGCGGGTGTCTGTCTCTCTCACTTTAGCTGAATCAAGTGTGGCTACGCCCGGTCCTTGTGAAGGTTAAAACAGCACATACTTGACGAAACATCGTTGTGGTTTTGTATGCGTAGGTAAGAACGGTTCTTGCTAAGCCCGTAGCAGCCACGTAAAACTTGCAACAAACAAAGTAGAGGATGTCTAACTTGTTTTTGCAGGGCATGTTGTGATGTGATATGGTCAAGACATGATGAGTTATACGGTTTTGTATGAGATGATCATGTTTTGTAAAGTTATCGGCAACTGGCGGGAGCCATATGGTTGTCGCTTTATTGTATGAAATGCAATCGCCATGTAATTGCTTTACTTTATCACTAAGCGGTAGCGATAGTCGTGGAAGCAATAGTTGGCGAGACGACAACGATGCTACGATGAAGATCAAGGTGTCAAGCCGGTGACGAAGGTGATCATGACGGTGCTTTGAAGATGGAGATCAAAAGCACAAGATGATGATGGCCATATCATGTCACATATTTTGATTGCATGTGATGTTTATCCTATTATGCTTCTTATTTTGCTTAGAACGACGGTAGCATTATAAGATGATCCCTTACTAAATTTCAAGGTATAAGTGTTCTCCCTGAGTATGCACCGTTGCGAAAGTTCGTCGTGCCGAGACACCACGTGATGATCGGGTGTGATAAGCTCTACGTTCAAATACAACGGGTGTAAGCCAGTTTTGCAGACGCAGAATACTCGGGTTAAACTTGACGAGCCTAGCATATACAGATATGGCCTCGGAACACTGGAGACCGAAAGGTCGAGCGTGAATCATATAGTAGATATGATCAACATAAGATGTTCACCATTGAAACTACTCCATCTCACGTGATGATCGGACATGGTTTAGTTGATTTGGATCACGTGATCATTTAGATGACCAGAGGGATGTCTATCTAAGTGGGAGTTCTTAAGTAATATGATTAATTGAACTTTATTTTATCATGAACTTAGTCCTGGTAGTATTAGCATATCTATGTTGTAGATCAATAGCTCGCGATGTTGCTCCCCGTTTATTTTTCATATGTTCCTAGAGAAAACCAAGTTGAAAGATGTTAGTAGCAATGATGTGGAATTGTTCCGTGATCTGAGGATTATCCTCATTGCTGCACAGAGAAATATGTCCTTGATGCACCGCTAGGTGACAGACCTATTGCAGGAGCAGATGTAGACGTTATGAACGTTTTGACAAAAGCTCAGTATGATGACTACTTGATAGTTTAGTGCACCATGCTTTATAGCTTATAACCGGGACTTCAAAAACGTTTTGAACACCACGGAGCATATAAGATGTTCCAAGAGTTGAAATTAGTATTTCATACTCATGCCCGTGTCGAGAGGTATAAGACCTCTGACAGTACTTTGCCTACAAGATGGAGGAGAATAGCTCAACCAGTGAGCATGTGCTCAGATTGTCTGGTTACTACAATTACTTTAATCAAGTGGGAGTTAATCTTCCAGATAAGATAGTAACTGACAAAGTTCTCTAGACACTATCACCAAGTTAGTAGAACTTCGTGATGAACTGCAAGGGATGACGAAAGTAATTCCCGAGCTCTTCACGATGCTGAAATCGGCGAAGGTAGAAATCAAGAAAGAGCATCAAGTGTTGATGGTTAACCAGACCACTTGTTTCAAGTAAAGGGCAAAGGGATAGAAGGGGAACTTCAAGAAGAATGACAAGCAAGTTGTCACTCCCGTGAAGAAACCCAAAGCTAAACTCAAGCCTGAAACAAGTGCTTCTACTGCAAAAGGAAATGGTCACTAGAAGTGGAACTGCCCTAGATATTTGGCGGATAAGAAGGATGGCAAAGTGAACAAAGGTATATTTGATATACAGATTATTGATGTGTACTTTACTAGTGTTCATAGCAACCCCTCGGTATTTGATATTGGTTCAGTTGCTAAAGAGTAGTAACTCGAAGTGGGAGTTGCATAATGAACATAAACTAGTTAAAGGATGAAGTGACGATGTGTATTGGAAGCAGTTCCAAGACTGATATGATCATCATCACACACTCCCTATACTTTCGGGATTAGTATTGAACCTAAATAAGTGTTATTTGGTGTTTGTGTTGAGCATGAATGTGATTTGATCATGTTTATTGCAATACGGTTATTCATGTAAGTTAGAGAATAATTGTTGTTCTGTTTACATGAATAAAAAACCTTCTATGGTCATACACCCAATGAAAATAGTTTGTTGGATCTCGATCGTGTGATACACATATTCATAATATTGAAGCCAAAAGATGCAAGGTTAAATATGATAGTGCAACTTATTAGTGGCACTGCCGTTTAGGTCATATTGGTGTAAAACGCATGAAGAAACTCCATAATGATGGACTTTTGGAATCACTTGATTATGAATCACTTGGTGCTTGCGAACCATGCCTCATGGGGAAGATGACTAAAACTCCGTTCTCCGGAACTATGGAGCGAGCAACAGATTTGTTGGAAATCATACATACTGATGTATGTGGACCAATGAGTGTTGAAGCTCGCGGCGGGTATCGTTATTTTATGACCTTCACTGATGATTTGAGCAGATATGGGTATATCTACTTAATGAAACACAAGTCTGAAACTTTTGAAAAGTTCAAAGAATTTCAGAGTGAAGTAGAGAATCATCGTAACAAGAAAATAAAGTTTCTACGATCTGATCGTGGAGGAGAATATTTGAGTTACGAGTTTGGTCTTCATTTGAAACAATGTGGAATAGTTTCACAACTCACGCCACCCGAAACACCACAGCATAATGGTGTATCCGAACGTCGTAACCGTACTTTATTTGATATGGTGCGATCTATGATGTCTCTTACCGATTTACCACTATCGTTTTGGGTCATGCATTAGAGACAGCTGCATTCATGTTAAATAGGGCACCATCTAAATACGACACCTTATGAACTATGGTTTGGCAAGAAACCAAAGTTGTCGTTTCTTAAAGTTTGGGGCTGCGATGCTTATAAAACTTCAACCTGATAAGCTCGAACCCAAGTCGGAAAAATGTGTCTTCATAGGATACCCAAAAGAGACTGTTGGGTACACCTTCTATCACAGATCCGAAGGCAAAATATTCGTTGCTAAAAACGGATCCTTTCTAGAAAAAGAGTTTCTCTCGAAAGAAGTGAGTGGGAGGAAAGTAGAACTTGATGACGTAATTGTACCTTCTCCCGGATTGGAAAGTAGTACATCACAGGAAATTGTTCCAGTGATTCCTACACCAATTAGTGAAGAAGTTAATGATAATGATCATGAAACTTCGGATCAAGTTTCTGCTGAACGTCGTAGATCAACCAGAGTACGTTCCGCACCAGAGTGGTACGGCAACCCAGTTCTGGAAATCATGTTACTAGACCATGATGAACCTACGAACTATGAGGAAGCGATGATGAGCCCAGATTCCGCAAAATGGCTTGAAGACATGAAATTTGAGATGGGATCCATGTATGAGAACAAAGTGTGGACTTTGGTTGACTTGCCCGATGATCGGCAAGCCATCGAAAATAAATGGATCTTCAAGAGGAAGACCGACGCAGACGGTAATATTACTGTTTACAAAGCTCGACTTGTTGCGAAAGGTTTTCGACAAGTTCAAGGAGTTGACTACGATGAGACTTTCTCACCTGTAGCGATGCTTAAGTCTGTCCGAATCATGTTAGCAATTGCCGCATTTTATGATTATGAAATCTGGCAAATGGATGTCAAAACTGCATTCCTAAATGGATATCTCAAAGAAGAGTTGTATATGATGCAACCAGAAGGTTTTGTCAATCCAAAAGGTGCTAACAAAATGTGCAAGCTCCAGCGATCCATCTATGGACTGGTGCAAGCATCTCGGAGTTGGAATATACGCTTTGATGAGGTGATCAAAGCATATGGTTTTATACAGACTTTTTGGAGAAGCCTGTATTTACAAGAAGTGAGTGGGAGCACTACAACCTTTCTGATAAGTATATGTGAATGACATATTGTCGATCGGAAATGATGTAGAATTTTCTGGAAAGCATAAAGGAGTGTTTGAAAGGAGTTTTTCAAAGAAAGACTTCGGTGAAGCTGCTTACATATTGAGCATCAAGATCTATATAGATAGATCAAGACGCTTGATAAGACTTTCGATGAGTACATACCTTGATAAGATTTTGAAGTAGTTCAAAATGGATCAGTCAAAGAAGAAGTTCTTGCCTGACTTGTAAGGTGTGAAGTTGAGTAAGACTCAAAGCCAGACCACGGCAGAAAAATATAGAGAGAATGAAAGTCATTCCCTATGCCTCAGCCATAGGTTCTATAAAGTATGCCATGCTGTGTACAAAACACGTTGTTTACCTTGCCAAGAGTTTGACAGGGTGGTACAATATTGATCCAGGAGTAGATCACTGTACAGCGGTCAAAATTATCCTTAGTAATTGGATGACTAAGGAAATATTTCTCGATTATGGAGGTGATAAAGAGTTCGTCGTAAAAGGGTTACGCCGATGCAAACTTTGACACTAAAACCAGATGACTCTAAGTATCAATCTGGATGCGTATTGAAAGTGGGAGAAATTAGCTAGAGTAGCTCCATGCAGAGCATTGTAGACATAGAAATTTGCGAAATACATAGGGATCTGTATATGACAGACCCGTTGACTAAACTTCTCTCACAAGCAAAACATGATCACACATCATTACTCTTGGGTATTAATCACATAGCGATGTGAACTAGATTATTGACTCTAGTAAACCCTTTGGGTGTTGGTCACATGGTGATGTGAACTATGGGTGTTATTCACATAACGATGTGAACTATCGGTATTAAATCACATGGCGATGTGAGCTAGATTATTGACTCTAGTTCAAGTGGGAGACTGAAGGAAATATGCCCTAGAGGCAATAATAAAGATGTTATTTGTATTTCCTTATATCATGATAAATGTCTTTTATTCATGCTAGAATTGTATTAACCGGAAACTTAGTACATGTGTGAATACATAGACAAAATAGTATGTCCCTAGTATGCCTCTACTAGACTAGCTCATTGATCAAAGATGGTTATGTTTCCTGGCCATAGACATGAGTTGTCATTTGATCAACGGGATCACATCATTAGGAGAATGATGTGATGGACAAGACCCATCCGTTAGCATAGCACTATGATCGTTTAGTTTAACTGCTATTGCTTTCTTCATGACTTATACATGTTCCTATGACTATGAGATTATGCAACTCCCGAATACCGTAGGAACACCTTGTGTGCTATCAAACGTCACAACGTAACTGGGTGATCATAAAGATGCTCTACAGGTGTCTCCGAAAGTATTCGTGGTGTTGGCATAGATCAAGATTAGGATTTGTCACTCCGAGTGTCGGAGAGGTATCTCTGGGCCCTCTCGGTAACACACATCACAATAAGCCTTGCAAGCAAAAGACTAATGAGTTAGTCACGAGATGATGTGTTATGGAACGAGTAAAGAGACTTGCCGGTAACGAGATTGAACTAGGTATAAAGATACCGACGATCGAATCTCGGGCAAGTAACATACCGTTTGACAAAAGGAACAACGTATGTTGTTATGCGGTTCTGACCGATAAAAGATCTTCGTAGAATGTGTAGGAGCCAATATGAACATCCAGGTTCCGCTATTGGTTATTGACCGGAGATGAGTCTCGGTCATGTCTACATAGTTCTCGAACCCGTAGGGCCGCACGCTTAACGTTTGATGACGATCGGCATTATGAGTTTATGTGTATTGATGTACCGAAAGTAGTTCGGAGTCCCGGATGAGATCACGGACATGACGAGGAGTCTCGGAATGTCCGAGACATAAAGATTGATATATTGGACGGCTATATTCAGACACCGGAAGTATACCGGAAAAGTTTCGGATTTATCGGGAATGCCGGAGGGGGTTACCGGAACCCCCTACGAGAGGGGATGGTCCATAGTGGGCCTAAAGGGAACGAGAGAGGCAGCACATAGGGCTGGCCGGCGCCCCCACCTAGGGTTCCTAGTTGGACTAGGATTGGGGGGGCGCCACCTCTCCTATTCCTTTCCCCCTTCCTTCTTTTGGTGAATCCTACTAGGAATAGGATTGCAATCCTATTCCTAGTAGGAGTCCACTCCTAGCCGCACCAGGAGAGGTTGGCCGGCCTCCCTCCCTGCTCCTTTATATACGGGGGCAGGGGGGCACCCAAAGACACACAAGTTGAATTGTTTTAGCCGTGTGCGGTGCCCCCCTCCACAGAATCACACCTCGGTCATACCGTCGCGGAGCTTAGGCGAACACATCATATCCGTCACCACGCCGTCGTGCTGACAAAACTCTCCCGTGAAGCTCAACTGGATCAAGAGCTCGTGGGACGTCATCAAGCTGAACGTGTGCTGAACGCGGAGGTGCCGTACGTTCGGTGCTTGATCGGTTGGATCGTGAAGAAGTTCGACAACATCAACCGCGTCACTTGACGCTTCCGCTCCCGGTCTACGAGGGTACGTAGACACACTCTTCCCTCTCGTTGCTATGCATCTGGTAGATAGATCTTGCATGATCGTAGGAAAATTTTAAAATACTACGTTCCCCAACATTTACCGCCCATTGAGGAAATACATGGTCTTGATAACCGGACATAGGTAGTAAATGTAAATTCTCTTTATAGATTTGATGAAAGTGATATTCCTCGTTATAAGTCTGCTAGCCAATGCTTAGATGAGTTTGACAATTTCATTGTGAAACAAGAAAACTTTAATGCTTATGTTGGTAGATAATTACAACACAATGCTCATATGATTGAACGCTTGAGTGATTATCTGTCTAATGCTAAGGATGAATTGAAACTTATTAGTATACATGCTTCTATGGTTACCACTCAAGTAGAACAAGTACTTAAAGCTCAGAATGATTTGCTCAATGAACTAAATAGTAAGAATAATGATAATGCCATTAGAGTTGTGACTAGAGGTGGTAGAATGACTCAGGAACCTCCGTATCCTGAAGGCCACCCTAAGAGAATTGAGAAAGATTCTCAGAGAGCTAATATAGATGCACCTACTTCTTATAAAAGGAAGAAAAAGAAAAATGATAAGACTTTGCATGCTTCTAGTAAACCTGTAGCTCACCTACCTGAGAATTCCAATGATATATCTGTTTCTGATGTTGAGACACTATCTGGCAATGAACATGAACCTAGTGATAATATTAATAATGTTGTTCATGATCATGCTCAACCTAGCAATGATAATGACGTAGAGATTGAACCTGCTGTTGATCTTGATAACCCACAATCAAAGAATCAACGTTATGATAAGAGAGACTTTGTTGCTAGGAAACTCGGTAGGGAAAGATAACCATGGGTTCAGAAACCCATGCCTTTTCCTTCGAAACCATCCAAGAAAAAGGATGATGATGATTTTGAGCGCTTTGCTGAATTGATTAGACCTATCTTTTTGCGTATGCGTTTGACTGATGTGCTTAAAACAAATCCTTATGTCAAGTACATGAAAGATATTATTACCAACAAAAGAAAGATACCTGATGTAGAAATCTCCACCATGCTTGCCAATTACACTTTTGAGGGTGGAATGCCTAAGAAATTAGGAGATCTAGGAGTACCTACTATACCTTGCTCCATTAAGACAAACTATGTTAAAACTGCTTTGTGTGATCTTGGAGCTGGTGTTAGTGTTATGCCTCTCTCTTTATATCGTAGACTTGACTTGAGTAAGCTGACACCTACTGAAATATCTTTGCAAATGGCCGATAAATCAAGTGCTATACCTGTCGGTTT
The DNA here is from genome assembly GCA_902687465.1 of Secale cereale. Classification (NCBI taxonomy): domain Eukaryota; kingdom Viridiplantae; phylum Streptophyta; class Magnoliopsida; order Poales; family Poaceae; genus Secale; species Secale cereale. The sequence goes on along the minus strand of LR738715.1, from coordinate 202,799,634 downwards.
TTATGTGGATGTGCCTGTTGTAGTTGCAAATGTTACTATTCTAACGGACTTTGTTATACTTGATATTCCCGAGGATGATAGTATGTCTATTATTCTTGGAAGACCTTTTCTGAATACTGCAGGGGCTGTTATTGATTGCAACAAAGGCAATGCCACTTTTCATGTCAATGGTAATGAGCATACGGTACACTTCCTAAGGAAACAACCTCAGGTTCAAAGTATCAATTATATTGGAAAAACTTCAACTATTACTATTGGAGGTTTTGAGTTTCCTATTCCTACTATCAAGAAGGCATATGACATACTTATTGTTGGGGACATACATATCCCCATTGAGGTAACATAGTGTTATTCGAAAATTCTCCAGTTTCATGTTACTCGGAAAGAGTTTATTAACAAGACCTGATCAACCTTGTTAATGGATTCCTTTTGATGAACATGGGATAGGTGAATCTACATAACACAAACCTTCTGTACCCTCCTTTTACTTTCTGTTAATTAGGTTAAAAAAAGGAAAAATAGCATTATCTATCTGTTTTCATACTTATCCATGCAATAAAAAATATCCCGAAAATAAAAGTTCACCAAATGCCATGAAAATGAAATATGATTTTTTCTAGAATATTTAAGAAAATATGGCATTGAACACACAGCGAGGGGAGCCAGCACGTGGCCTCGAGGGCGCAGGGCGCGCCCCCCTGCCTCGAGGGCCCCACGTGCCCCCCTCCACTTATCCTTTCACCCATTCCCTTCTTCTTCCTCCCAAAAAAATCCCCAACCAGCTCAAACCCGAGTTCTAGCTCGTTTTGCTGCCATTTTCGATCTCCTTGCTCAAAGCACCATTCACCAAGCTGTTTGGGGAGATTGTTCCTTGGTATGCGACTCCTCCATTGGTCCAATTAGTTTTTGTTCTAGTGCTTTATTTGTTGCAAATTTATGCTGCTGTGGTGACCTTGCTCTTGAGCTTGCATGTCAAATTTTCTTAGTCCCAAGTAGTTCTAATGCATGATATAGCTTCTAGGCACTTATAGGAGTTGTTGCTATCAATCTTGTTGAGTTTGGTTAACTTTTATTTGTGAGTTGCTAAAAATTTAAGAAATTTTCAGAAAAAGAAAATGTTAAAAAGAATATTGAGGGGCTCTTCCAGCAAGAGCTCAGAGGAGAAGAAGAAAGAAGAAAACAAGAAGCCCAAGTATCATCTTCCTCGCAAGGCGGAAGTTCGACCGTGCGAATGGCCTTGTAATAATTTCATGACGTCCGCTGGTATTTACGAAGACTTTTATTGGATGGCTAATAATGCAGGCCTCACCGACTTCATCAACGACCAAAAAGAACAATATCTCTTACTCACCAATATTTTTACGCAAAGCTTTCATTTTCATTCTAGGAAAACACCAACTACGATGGAGTTTCGCTTATATGATGTGGTTAAGGAGATATCACTGTTAGATTTTTGTGAAATATGCAAAGTACCCTTTGAAGGTAGACTAGATGAACCACGTCATGAAGAAGTCAAAGGGTTTATTGATATGATAGCCATAGGTGAAACTAGACAAGTTTCAAGGGCAAGAATCACCAGTATACACTTCCCTGTTCTGCGCTACTTTGCTTTATTTGCTAGTAGGTGTTTAATTGGTCGCGGGAACAATGGGAATCTCAGTGCCCCCAATATTATCATTTTACGCCATGCTTTGTTTCGTGACACAACTTTTAGCTTGGGCGCCGTCGTTGCCAAACGATTGAGTCTGAACCGCTCAAAGGGGCTCGTCTTTGGAGGCATCTTTGCTTCTCGCCTTGCTGAACATTTTAATATACCTATTAGGCATCATGAGAAGGAAGAAAAATTGCTTGCCCCTATTTATCTAGACTACAAGAGCATGGTAGCTCATGACTTTCTTGTTAAAGACAAAAATATGCAGCTACTTCATAAATTGAGGTTTGATGAAATATACTGTGAAATTGTTACCTTGCCTGCACCATCTCTGTTTGATCTGTCCACAGGCAAGTACCTCATTACATTGGACGCCTTCTACCAATACCAAGGCCAGGCACAAGCTTCAGAGCCTGAGCCAGAACCACCGTTTGATCCTTCTCGTCAATCTATTTATGGGTGGGATCTGGACGAGCTCGCCAACCGGTGGCATCCAGAGGACACATCTCAGTACACTAGAGGGAGTGGCTTCGATCCCTGGCCATAGACCAACTTAGGCCAAAAGCCTAAGCTTGGGGGAGTACGTGTTTCTCACCGACTTACATTCATGTTCACACACTTATTCCAGTCGTTGGTGCTTACACTCTTTCACTGTACCATCCATGCTTAGTTTAAATTTCTTTTTCTTAGTGTTTTTCTTGTGTCCTAGAAAAACCCAAAAAAACAAAAAAATTAGTTGTAGCTTCTAGCTAGTTTACTTTCTTTGCTCGTAGTAGTAACTAAAAATAAAAACCCAAAAAGATTTCCCGTTCTTCTTTTGCTTGTTGGGAGCTTTCATGTGTTAATAGTTTATTTTCTTTAGGGGTTAAGAGTAGAAGACCATGATGAAAATGCTTAGTGTCTCTCATATGCTTTATTGTTGATTTAACCTTGAGCCATATTACCTTGTCTTCTCTCTTGTGTTAAATGCCTGCAGATTCCAGCTTAGTCCAATGCACGTGCACTGTTATTATTTTCCACACCATTCTGTCGTGCGAGTGAAAGGCAATACGGATGACATATGATGAACTAATTGAGATGAGAAAAGTTGGTATGAACTCGACCTCTCTTCTTTTTGTAAATATGATTGCTCGTCGTTCTTGATTCAGCTTGTTATGAATGAAACATGTTTGCAATGACAATTAGAGATCATAGCTGCTTATGCCATGCTTAATTAGCTAAGAGTTTATAATGGTCTATCTTGCGTGCCAACATGATATTAAAATGGTTGTGATGTGGTATGATGGGTGGTATCCTCCTCTGAACGATTTAAGTGACTTGACTTGGCACATGTTCATGCATGTAGTTGAAACAAATCAACATAGCCTTCACGATATTTATGTTCATGGTGATTTATATCCTACTCATGCTTGCATTCATTGTTGATTAATTTTAATGCATGTTCATGACCGTTGTTGCTCTCTAGCTGGTCGCTTCCCAGTCTCTTTCTAGCCTTCACTTGTACTAAACGGGAATACTGTTTGTGCATCCACTTCCATAAACCCCAAAGTTATTCCACATGAGTCCACCATACCTTCCTATATGCGGTATTTACCTGTCGTTCCAAGTAAATTTGTATGTTCTAAACTCTAAACCTTCAAATGAAATTCTGTTTTGTATGCTCGAACAGCTCATGTATCAACTAGGGATGTCTATATCTTCCATGCTAGGTGGGTTATTGTCACGTTGAGTGGACTCCACTCATCATTCACGAGAAAATGGCTGGTAATCAGGATGCCCAGTCCCATGCTCAAATCATAATAATTAAACAAAACTCCCCCAGGGATGTTGCTTGTTTGGATGGTAACCCGTGGATTCGGCTGGCCGTGGAGTGTGCTTGTTGGTGGTTGGGGGAGTATAAACTTTACCATTCTATTTGGGAACCGCCTATAATGTGCGTAGCATGGAAGATATCGAGATTCTTGGTTGTTATGTTGACAATGAAAGTATACCGCTCAAAATGTTATTCAATCCCTATTTAAAAATCGAGCTCTGGCACCTCTACAAATCCCTGCTTCCCTCTGCGAAGGGCCTATCTATTTACTTTTATGCAGAGTCATCATCCTCTTATCAAAGAGCACTAGTAGGAGAGCACCTCTGTTGTTGCATGTATTACTACTAATTTGCATTGAGTGTGATCATGACTGGATCTCTTTTACCATGAATTACAATGTCTAGTCAGTCCTTGATCTTTAAAGGTGCTGTGCATTTATGTTTTGCGGTCTCAGAAAGGGCTAGTGAGATACCATCCTGTTATATCATATCATGATTATTTTGAGAAGTGTTGTCATCCGAGGTTTATTATTATTGCTCGCTAGTTGATTATGCCATTGATGTGAACAGTCTTGAGACCTGAAATTATTGTGAATGTGGTTAGTTCATGATCTTGTTGAAAACCTGAATGCTAGCTTACATATTAACAACAACAAGAGCAAAAAAAGGTTTGTCAAAGTTTTTCTTTATCACTTTCAGTTTATCAACTGAATTGCTTGAGGACAAGCACAGGTTTAATATTGGGGGAGTTGATACGTCTCCAACGTACCTACTTTGCCAAACACTTTTGCCCTTGTTTTGGACTCTAACTTGCATGATTTGAATGGAACTAACCCGGACTGACGTTGTTTTCAGCGGAACTGCCATAGTGTTGTTTTTGTGCAGAAATAAAAAGTTCTCGGAATCGCCTGAAAATCAACGGAGATTTATTTCAGAAAATATAAAAAATACCTGCAAGAAGATCCACACCTGGGGGCCCACGGGCCGTCCTCGAGGGTGGGGGGCGCGCCCCCCTTCCCAGGGCGCGCCCCTGCCTCGAGAGCAGCCCGGTGCCCCACCAACGTATCCCAGGTCCTATATATTCTGTTTCGTGGAGAAAAAAATCAAGGAGAAAGAATTACCGCGTTTCACGAGACGGAGCCACCACCAAGCCCTAATCTCTCTTGGGAGGGCTGATCTGGAGTCCGTTCGGGGCTCCGGAGAGTGGAGATTGTCGCCATCGTCATCATCAACCTTCCTCCATCACCAATTCCATGATGCTCACCGCTGTGTGTGAGTAATTCCATCGTAGGCTTGCTGGACGGTGATGGTGTCGGGGGAAACTGTCCTCCCACGAGCACCTATGGGACCGGAGCCCATTCTACGTTGCGGTAAGGGAGCGGAGGGAGCACGGAGAGCAGATCGAGGAGCGCACGCGGGCAGTTTACCCAGGTTCGGGCCGCGCGGACGCGTAAAACCCTACTCCTGCTTAGGTTGTATTGAGCTCGGGAGCTTGAAGATCTACAGTATCAGCTACACCGAGCGAGCAAGTTATCTAGGTTTCGAACCGAACCCCCCTTACGTTGTGCATGGGCCTCCTTTTATAGCTCAAAGGGGTCACCGACAGGTGTCAACGTAGAGGAGGGTAAAAGCGTAATTTTGGTGGTAGTTGTAACAGTGCATGAACAATATATGAACAGTGGTCTTCACCTAACTTTGACGGTGGGGGACAAGGGCAGTAAATGCCCGTCACCGTCGACCCCAAAAGCGTCCGTCCATGCTTCTCCGTTCGCCACGGCGGTTGCCTCGTCACCGTGGCTTGCCACCGTGTGCCCCAGGCTGCACAGTCGTCCGCCACGCGTCCCTGGAAGGGCCCCAGAGCGACGCGTGGACAGACGAGCTGGAGCGTGGGCACACAGCGTAGGTTTCCCCGGCAAGCACCTTGCCGGGGTCGTGATCTTGCCGGGCCCGGAAGCTTGCCGCTCTCCGGGTCCTGGCGGGGCGCATGATGCGCCGAGGCATCTCTTGAGACATGTATTCCTTGGCCTTCCTGGCAAGCTCCTCTTGCCAGGGTCTCGTGCTAAAGTGATAACCTTGAGCCTGGTGCGGCCTTCCCGGCAAGCTCCTCTCGCCGGGGCTTTGATCTTCTGACTTGTATACTTTGTTCTTGAATGGCTTCGTAGGGATCAGGAAGGTTCCCGGCGAGCACGTGGTAAGCCCTGCCACGGGAAGCTGCTACTGCCCGTGCACAAGTTGGGGTACTTAGTACACGGACAGGAGCCCCCGGGCCTGGGCCACACACGGTGCCGAGCGCTGTTGGGCCAGGCCCAAGACAATGCACGGGCACCCGCGGCCCACGGCAAGCCGTATCCCTTTCCGTATCCGCCGCATCCCTCCCTAACGGCACGCGTCGATTGCGGCGTCGTGGGAGAGATCGTGGCCTGTTGTTTAATGGGAAATGCGGAGCGTCCCCCACTTCCCACTTAAAAGCAGAGGAAGCAGGGGCAGTTCCCTCCATCGTCTTCATTGCGCCTTGATTCTCCAGAAACCCCCGTCGCCTTCCGCCTCCCAAAGGTCGACAGAGAGCCCAGCTCCACTCCCTCCTCCGCCGTCCGCAGCGTCCGTCGCGCCGTCGTCCTCCCCGCCATCCCCGCCATGGCCCCGAAGGGCGACAAGACGAAGAAGGAGAAGTCCGAGCAGGCGGCGAAGCTGGCCGCCTTGCGGAAGAAGTCCGTGGTCTTCGCGCCAAGGCTTGGTCCGAGGGAGCTCCGGGACAAATACTATTTGTTCTGGGCGAGGGAGACCAAAGCTCACCCCCGCACCAGAGTCCTCCCCGCCGTCGCCGTCGACATGTTCCCCGGTGGGTACTTTTTCTTTGCCGCGTTCTTCCATTGGGGTTTGTGCCCTCCGTACTCGGAGTTCTTCTGTGATGTAATGAACACATACGGCCTCCACCTTCAAGATTTCACCCCCAACGCCATCCTTACGATGGCCGTTTTCGCACATCTGTGCGAAAACTATGTTGGGGTTCATCCCAATGTAGCTCTTTTCCGCCACTTCTTTATGCCTAGAGTAGAGTCCGGCGCTCCCCTCTCCGGCGGCATCTCCTGGATCTTCAGGCTGAACAAGAAGGATTCGTACCTGAAGGGAGAACTCCGCGGGAAGTGGGAGGAGTGGAGAGCCGATTGGTGCTGGGTGCTAGAAGATAAGGCCGAGCCCTTCACCTCGCCGCGCACGACTGCCATAGTGCGCGGCAGGGATTAGAGTGAGTTGGCCCCGGAGGATAGCAAGCTTAATATCGCCCTCATTAGGATCATTCGTCTCTGGGTCGCCAATTTGACTGTTGGAGAAGTTGGAGCAGATTTTCTCCGCTGTCGCATTGCCCCTTTACAGGAAAGGAAGAGGCGTGCCTGGGAGTTCGGCAACGCGCCGGACATCATGAGGCTGCGCCCTGGATTGAACTACAACTTCACCGTCTTGGAGTTGAAGGGGATGGTCAAGGAGCTCTTCAAGCATGACCCCGCCCATCCGGAGTGGTTCAAACCTTCCCGGGGAGTGGTTCCGCTGTGCAACAGCACTGCCCGAGATTCCCTACGAGTGATGATGCCCGCGTGCGACTCCCACGGCGTCGTCCCCACTTGGATAGAGCCTCCGCCAGAGACCATGCTGAACTTCTTCGACAACTTGGTCGAGAAGCCCTGCAAGGCCGATGAGCAGAAGGGCCTCACCCGGGATACTACTGGCCGGGATATAGCTTACATCGCCTCCAGGATGGACGAGGCCACCGCAGCCGCGGCAGCAGGCGAATTTGGATATACTGTGGACGAGGCGCAGGCCGCGGACGTAGTGAGCCAAGCAGAAGAGGCGGAAATCCTCAAGCTGCTGAAGCTCGCGCCCGAGGAGTTTGCCGGGGAGCCTTCCGTGAAGTTTGCCGGGACGAGCGAGTTTGCCGGGGGGAGCGAGGCCGCTGGGCATGGCGCTGAGTCCAGCGGGCCTGCCGAGGAGGAGGAAGAGACCGAGGCCGGAGGTTCCGATGAAGACTCCGGTGGATCTCTGAATCTTGATGATGCCTCCTCGTCCTCGGAGAATTCTCCGCCTCCGCCAATTCCTCCGCAGCAATAGAAGAAGCGCCCCCGCAAGACAGCTGAGACGGCGAGGCCGCAGGCGCCCCGACAGCAGCCGGCGCGCCGCGCGACGCGTGCCACCAGGACGAGCGAAGTCGTCAAGGAGGCGCCCCGTGCTCGAGCGTCAAGCGGAGGGGGGGCTTCCCAGAGCGGTACGGGTGCTCCTTCTGCTCCTCGGGCCTCGGCGACGACGGGGGCTGGGTCTTCACAGCCCGCAGCCCCGGAGACCGCCAAGCGCCCGAGGGAGCCTTCTCCTCCTGCTCCTCGCGCGGGAGCACCTCAGGCGGATTTTGACTTCTCCGCCCTCAGCTCCGGCGAAGAGGAAGAGGAGTAAGTACTTGCAATTCTTTTAGTTTCTTCGATTTTGTCTTGATTTTCCTTGCTTGGTTCTGATCTTGCTTTTGTTTTGCTTCACAGGACCTTGGCCCAGAGGATGGCGAAGAGAGCCAAGATCCCTGTGGTCACTATCAAAGATGACTCACCCGTCGCGGCGACAAGCGACGCGCCGGCGACGAGCTTGCCGGATCAGCCTGCTGCTCCGAGGAGCAGCCCCCAGCGTAAGTCTAGTGTTTGTCTTCCTGCTTGATGGGCGCGCTCGAGGTTGTTGCTTGTACTGATATTTTGTTGCTTTGTGCAGAAGTGGAGCCGCAGCCGCAGGAGCGCCAGGAGTTCGCCCTTGACGAGCCACTTGCTCCACCCTCCCCGCCAAGGGTGAACTCCCCGGAAAGGGAGAACGCTCCGCCAAGGACGGGTACTCCGCCAAGGGCGAGTACCCCGCCAAGGGTGAGCAGCCCGACGAGGGTGAGCACCCCACCGAGGGAGGGCGCGGGCGGCCCTCCGCCAGCAGGGGCTACTGCTCCGCCGCCAAGGGAAAACTCCCCGGCGAGGGACCCTGTCATCGAAGAGATCCGCGAAGGTAGACCTTGCAGCCTTTTCTTCTTGGATTTGTCTTTTTGGATATTTGCTTGATCCTTTCTTTTCTTTTTCTTCTGCTAGACCCTCCTGCCCCAGAGCCGATGGAGACGGAGGCCACCGCTGAGGAGGAGGTGCACGGCGACGGCGGCAACGCCACTACCGCCGAGGGAACGGCTGGAGCAGGCGAGCCGGTCGTCGAGGAGACTGCCCCGACCGCTGACGCCGCGGCTGGGGAAGGGACCGGCGACCATACTGCTGGCCCGGAGGCCGCAGGAGCGTCGGACGCTGCACCGGCCGCCGACCCTTCCGCCTCCGCGGAGCGGTCGGGTGTCTACTTGAAGGCCGCCAACGGGGTCTTCATACAAGTCCCGTGGGCGTCCTCGTCTCGAGCACGCGCGGAGGGAGAGACCTTTGACGGAGAGGTCCTCGCCTCCGCCGGCTTGAAGATCGTCGAAGCGCCCGGCGACAGCGACGAGCCCGAAGAGGAGGGACTCCTTCGCCGGCTCCTGGCCTTGTATCGAGCCAGGCAGGCAAAGCTGGAGTCTCGGGAGGCCCTCGCCGCCAAGGCTGGAGCAGACTTGGAGAAACGCGCCGCGGAGCACCGTGCCGCCAACCAGGCGGCCCTCCGCAACTTGGCGGAGGAGCGGGAAGAGCTTGCCGGGGCGCAGCAAGCCTTCCTCCTGGAGAAGGCTGAGGTAGAAGAGCAGCAGCGGCGAGCCGCCGAGGAGCTGTCCCAGCGGGAGGGGGCGCTCAACCAGCGGAAGGTCGACCTCGACAGCCACGAGGACGACCTCACCGCCTGGGAGAAAGCCATTGGCGGGGCCCTGAAGGAGGCGAAAGACGCCGCCGCTACCGCGGAAACTGCTAAGAAGGATCTGGAGGCCAGGGTGAAGCAGCTGGAGTTGTTCCTGAAGGTGAGCGAGGACAGAGTCACTGCGCTCAATGTGGAGCGGGAAAAAGATGCCCACACCAACTCTGAGCTGCAGGTACGTCTCTCCGAGAAGGGCACAGAGCTCTCTGACGCCAAGAACTCCATTGCTGACTTAGAGCTGAAGGTCTCCACCCTGACTGACTCGCTCGACGCCGCCCGGGACCGCGAGACGAAGCTAAAGGACGAGCTCCGCAAGGAGAGGAACTTGGTGGAGAGCGCTGCCGTCTCGGCGAACAACTTCAACCGGGCAGTGGAGCAGTGGACTGATGAGCTGGTCACCTCCGCTGCCAATATTGACAAGGAGATGGTGGCGCTGAGGGCGGAGCATCTCGTGTACTCCCCGGACGAGAGTCTCCCCCACAGCGCCAAGTTGAGTCTGTTCTTCAGGGGAATAGCGCCGGCTCTTGCGCGGCTGCGGGAGAGGATCCCCGTGCAGCTGGCCGACGAGGCGCGTCGGCTCTGCACGGGCACCATGGAGCGGGTCTTGTCCAAGATCGTCTTCCGCAACCCCGGCATCAACCTCGTCAACGTCCTCCGCACCTTTCCGCCCGAAGCCGATCAGGAGTCGTTGAAGGCGCAGGTTGCCCACATCGTCGCCAAGGTGAACAAGATCACAAGGCGTGAAGGCGACCGCGTAGATTAGATTCCTTTATTTCTGCTTCCTTTGCCGCTGCAAAGTATGTTATGGACATGAATCTATTAGTTATTGCGGCAAGTTATCTTTGTAATATACAATCTTATTTCGAGCTATCAATGTAGTGTTATCTCCCTTACTTTTGATCCCTTCACTTTGTATGCATTCCACCCTACGCTTTCAGGGAACTTGCCGGCAAAAGGACCCTTGCCGCGAGCGCTGAGTGCTGGACTCTTAGCAGCCTGCTGGCAAAGGCCTTGCCGGCAAGAAACCTTGCCGTAGCTAGTCGCAGCGCACTTAGCCTGCTGAGCGAACTCGAAAACGAAATAAGGGCGCGACACTTGTCGCAGCTCACTTAAGCCGTTGAGCGTGCTCGAAACAAAGTAAGGGCGCGGCTAGCCACAGGTAGGTTCCTCCGCGCACAGGTTTTCCATACAAAGTGTGGTTGTTCAAGGAAGATAACTAAAGTTTTAAAAATTTGAACTGCTCAAATTCTGGTAACTTAGCTTTCATAGATTGTTTGTCCCCCGGCAAGTCTTCGCTTTCTTGAACAACACTTGGTTCATGCCTCCATCTCCTTCCCCCCGGCAAACTTGTGCGCGAGGAATACTCCTTCTGCTTAAGAGGGAAAGAGAAAGAGGAGGAAAAATAAGTATAGGGCCTTACGGCTTGCTGGTGCTTACCGGGGATGTGCATTGCACAAAGTGTCAGGTAATGCATGCAAATAACAAAGAAAAGCATGGAAACGACAAGTAGTGCGAAGCACAAAAACTTTACTGATGCACGGGATATGCGCCCAGCTTTGTACAAAGGTTTACATGCAACAGCGGCAAGACTTGTACAAAAGGTGGTTGCCGGAGCGGATCACGGCAACCGCGCCTTATGGGTGAAACTTGCGAAGATGCTCTATGTTCCAGGAGTTGCTCACCGGTAAGCCTTCTTCGGTCTCAAGGCGGACAGCGCCGGGCCTTGTGACTCGTCTCACCCGATAAGGGCCTTCCCACTTCGGCGTCAACTTGTTGGAATTCTTGGCAGACTAAACACGCCGAAGAACAAGGTCGCCTTCCTCGAGACTCCTGGCCCTAACCTTGCGGCTATGATAGCGACGCAAGGCTTGCTGGTATCGAGCAGCTCGTACAGCAGCCTGGAGACGTTCCTCCTCGAGGAGCAATGCATCATCTTGTCGCAGTTGCTCTTGCTCGAGCTCATCATAAGCGAGCACTCGAGGAGATCCGTACACGAGTTCCGTGGGGAGAACTGCCTCTGCTCCGTAGACAAGAGCAAAGGGTGTCTGTCCGGTGGCTCGATTTGGTGTCGTCCTGATTGACCAAAGAGCCGTCGGCAACTCCTCTATCTAGTTTCTTCCGCACTTGTGCAGCCTGTCGAAGGTTCTTGTTTTGAGTCCGCGCAGCACTTCAGCATTGGCCCTCTCCGCTTGACCATTGCTCCTCGGGTGAGCAACAGAAGCGAAGCAGACCTTGGCGCCAAGGTCTTGGGCGTACTGCATGAAGGTGCGACTTGTAAACTGTGTGCCGTTGTCGGTGATGATCCTGTTAGGGATCCTGTCGTGGAATTAACACGGCAGATGTCCGGTTTAGCGGACTTGATGATGGAACCATCGCACGGGTTAGCTTGAAAGGATTCATGGCACACAAAGGACACAAAGGATTTATACTAGTTCGGCCCCTTCGAGAAGGTAAAAGCCTACGTCTAGTTGGTTTGGTATTGCTTGGGCGTCGGTTTACAGGGAGCAGATTCGCTTTGCCTGCGTCTCGACGGATTGATCGTTGCTTGTCCCTGAACCGTCGCCGGGTCGCCCCTTTATATAGAGGTGACGCCTGGTCCGGTTTACAGAGTCCCGAGGCCGGCTCATAATCGTGTCCGCCTCGGTCTCTGCCTTTTCTTTCCTATCTCTCAAGTTACATCTCTTGGCGGTTTACAAACCGTACTTCTATACATAGGCCTTGAAATCTCATGGGCCGTAGTTTCTACTAAAATAGTAAAACTAAGTACAACATTACTAAGCCGGTTTACAATATCCGGTTTATACCTACTAACCATATCCCTGACATTAGGCCCCAGAATGATTTGAACTTGTTCATATCAGTCTTCTTCGTCTCATATATTTTTCTTCTGTCTTCATCTTTTTGTAAACCGGCTCTGACGTCATCCTCCGAAATCATTAAAGTCTGACAATGACATCATCTCCGCATTTAACGCTGCTAGCTGTACTGTAGCGTATTTTAAGGGTTATCCCGAAGATCGAGGCATCACGGGATCTTTATCCGATTTCTGTCTCCTCGATTCTCGCTCCTGTCGTTTCAGATCTGACCTCCGGCTATAAATACTGCCACGCTCCCTTTATTATCTTCTTCTCTTTTCATCCTCTTCCTGCGTCTTCCTCCTCCATTGCTGCCCGAGCTCAAACCGCCGCCGACGACCGCCGGATCTCCAGTCCTCGACCGGCCGCTGCATCAACCTGAGCCCTGACCAGATTATCTCCGCCGCCGATTCTCACTGTCCCTGGTACGTTTATCCTCCTTGCGATTGATCTGCATCCGCTATTGCTTCGCCTTGTTCTTCCGCCATTAGAGCTTCCGACGGAGCTTCTTCTCTTCGTAGATACGTTTCTCATAGAAATCTTGTGACATTTAGGCTCTAGTCTGTAGATCTCCCGCTTAGCATCAGATTAGATCTTACCGTCATAACGCCGTATATTTATCCGTTCCGCCATTAGAGCTCTCCGCAAGCTTCGTATTGTTCGTTCTTTTGAATCTGTGACTCGTAGTAGCCGTACCTTTCGATCTTCTTCCATTTTTATTCTGCTTCAGATGCGTCGAATCTTTATTGCACCTGTCTGACATGTAAATTCGTCCTTTTGGTATGAAGTCTGCGTAGATTTCCCCCTTAGCCATTATTACTCCGCCGTATATTAGTTTCTTTTCCTCAGCATACTCAGATCTTTCCTCCTTAGTAGTTATTTAGAAACCTGTTTTTCTCCTCGGTAGATTCGATAAGTATGTCCCGGTTTGAATTGTCATGCCATAAACCGGAAATGATATAAACTGATACAACGATTTAAACTGTTCCTCTTCAACTGCCATTTAAACCGGAAATGATATAACTTGTTTTATGATTGCCGGTTTAACTTTGCCAGCTAGTTCTCTGTTTCAACCATTGTATAATATGAATAGATCCCGGATCATTGTACGTTCATAATCCGTCTCTGTACTTTATCTTCTTCAGCACTTTGTTCAAATGGCTAAGTAGTATGTTTCGTGCGATTGGGTCCGTTCTGTCGTGACTGAGGAAGACTTAGTCAAGCTGTCGAGCATCGGTACCTTAGGCCCTCGGGCTGAGCTAAAATGGCGTGCTCCGGGTAATGAGTGCCCTCCTACTCCTAGATCCGGGGAAGTCATCGTATTTCTGGACCATATCTCCAGAGGCTTCTCTCCCCCCGGTTCAAGATTTTTCTGGGATGTTCCTGCCACCTTCCAGCTGCATCCACAGGACATCGGACCAAATTCTGTTTCCAATATTTGCGATTTCCAAGTATTTTCTGAAGTGTATCTGCAAGAGGAGCCTTCAGTTGATTTATTCCGGGATTTCTTTCACGCAAACCGGCGTACTGAGTTCACCAGCGGGCCTCACCAAGAGCTTGGTGGGATTAGCATTCAGAAAAGGAGGGATGTAGTTTTTCCTCACGCCTCCTTACACACTCACCCTAAGGACTGGAACAAGTCCTGGTTTTATTGTGTAGACACCTCTCCTGAAGGTGAAAATCCTTTACCGGGTTATCGTGAAACTCGTATCCCGGCGAATCACCCCTTGCCTCAACGTTTAAGTGCTGCTGAACGGATCCAGTTTTCACCACAGCTCTCCAAGCTAAGAGCTTTCATGGCAAATGGTCTGATTGGCACTGATTTCCTTCGCTGCTGGCTATCTTGGAGCATCCTTCCCTTAAGCCGGCGCCCTAAGCTGATGTGTAAGTACTCCGGTAAACCGGATGATCCTCAGAGGTTCACTAAGGATAAGCTTTCTGAATCGGAAGTAGTGGAGTCAGCCAAGAAGATTGTCAATCCTGCCTTAACAGATTGCTCTAAAGTTGGCTTGGCCCCATACTTTAAGAAGAATAAGCTGCCTGAAGTAAGTTTGTCTTTAGCTTGTACTTTATAAACCGTCCCCTTTGAACCGTCTTTCACTTGCCTTTGCTTTTTTCATTTAGGCTGATGACCCCTTCTGGAGGAGAAAACCTCAGGAAAAAACTGTAAAGCAGGCTCGCCGGAAAACCCCTGCAAACAAGAAAAGGAAAGCAGCCGTTGATGCCGGTTCTCCTTCTGAGGATGATGATCCGGACTCCGAGGTATGCCTCACTCCGGTTTAAGTTTCGCTTTCATATACTTGTACTCATATCTAATGATACTTTTTCACAGGAACCGCTTGAAGGTGATAACCCGGTTGAGATTGAGGTAAGCCTTATTTCTTCTGATTCAGAACCTCCTCCTCAAAAAAGCCGTCGGACTGTCAGAAAATATCAATTTTCTCACCCTTATGCTAAGTTGGATCCTAATTTTACTTTGAAGAAGCAACAGCACGAAGCTTTGCGCCGGACCACTCGCCATAGTGGCTTGGCAGTGGAGTCCTCTGGAATCTCATTAACTCCGGTTCGAAAGCGCCGTGCTGAGGTGATACTCTCTCCGACCCTTCTTCATCCCAAGGCCGGACTTATCCGAAAACCACTTAAACCGTCTGATCCTGACTATCAGGAAACTCCACTGTCTTCTTCTGGCGAATCAACCGCTACACAGCTTCCTCCTTTGAAGACCGTCCCGGGGTAATTCTCTTCACCTCTTCCGGTTATGACACCCCCTTCCTTTATAATGCTAACTTATTTTGCTTGTTTTCCCAGCAAACCGAAACCTAGTAAAAGAGCCAAGGCGAATAAGCCTGTTGCTGATCCTTCTGCTGATGAACCGGTGATTGATCCGTCTACAGCCGTTCCTCCTGAAGGTACTCCTGCCGCTCCGGTTGACGAACCTGCTCTTGAAACTCCTGCCGCTGAAGATGTCCAAGACCGACCAAGTCCGGCCTGGGTTAATTCTCCTCAAGTTAACCCGGCGTCCCCTGATCCGGCTCAAGTTGAAGTTACTCCTCCCAATGTACCCACTTCCCCTGATGTCGTGGTTACTGGCACTGCTTATGTTGCGCCAGCTGAACCCACCGTTTTAGCAAAACATACAGCTAAAGCGGAAAAGATGACTCAGGAAAAGGGGAAGTGGAGTACTGATATATCCAGTCTTTCGAGTATGAGTGCTCAAGATATCTATTCCGGATATTTGAACCGGCTCCACAGCAGCCGGGATTATGAAGCCAGCCTAGTAAACCTGATGAGAGAAAAATATGAAGTAAGTTTTCCTCTTCTGACTTTGCCTTTTTTGACGCATCTTTATCTTATAGCATCCCCCAAGTTCCGGTTTATCTGCTTTATTGATGGTAATCCGGAACTTTGTAGTTTTGAACTGCTGATCCATACATTAGCCCCCAAGTATCAAGTAGATAACTTGGTTATGTAGTTGATACTTGTAATTTCAAAATTGTCTCTGATGCATTGCTTCAACTGCCATTAGCCCCCAAGTGTCAAGTAGACAACTTGGTTGTGTGCTTGAGACTTGTATTTTCAAATTGTCTTTGCTGTATTACTTCAACTGCCATTAGCCCCCAAGTGTCAAGTAGACAACTTGGTTGTGTGCTTGAGACTTGTAATTTCTAACCTTGCTTTTGAACTTTTGTCTACAGGCTGAGCTGAACCGGAATGCTCTGGAAATCAGTGAACTTCGAAGCCGGCTTATAGAGACAGAGTCAGCCGCTTCAAAGGCTAAGAAAGAACTTCAAGTGAGTTTAAAGACTGCTGAAGATTTGAAGAGGTTCTTTGACGAGGAACGGACTACTTTTGAAGTCCAGAAAAAAGATCTTGAAAAACGTGTTCAGGATGCCGAAGGAGCACTTAACCCGGTTACTGAAGAATTAACCGGGTTAAAGCGACAAATTGACTTGATGACTTCTGCTATCTTTGGTAAGCATAACCTGAACTCTTGTCTTTATCTTTGCAACATGTGACCTGTACCGGTTTAACTTTCATTTCTTGTATGTAGGACGCCGTGTCTCCCATCTTGGGGATGATGTACGGAAGAAGCTGAAGGCCTGCTATACCTTGGTTGAACAATTATACTCTGGAGCACAAAGGATTATCAGCGCCACTTCCTTTGGTAAACCGGCTCCTTCAACTATCAAAGATACTTTGAATAGTTTGTCCATTCTGCCGACTCGTCTTGAAGAGGTGAAGAAATCGGCTGCTCGAGGAGGTGCTCTTCTGGCCCTTACGAGGGCTAAAGCTTGGGTCCCGGATATTGATCCGGAAGAAGTGTTAACCGGATTTCCTGATACCAAGGAGGACGGTTCAACGTTTGATGAAAATGATCTGTATGCTCTGACAAAGGAAATGCGTCCCCTCGCTAGCAAGATCGCGGTGGAATCTGACTTGTCTCGATATCATCCAGCATATAACCTGCAGAACGAGCGGGTGGATCGACCGGTTTACGATATTGTAAACTTAACTCCGCCGGTTCGTCCTCACACCTTTGCTCCTGATATTGATCCTCCTGAGCTGATCAACGATGAAGTATATTTCCGTGCCTTGGCCAAGATTGATTGGCGTGCACGAGATTCCCCGCCGCTTCACGAGGAGGAAGATGTTCCGGAACAAGACGGTGGCCAACCATCTCAGCGAGGAGAAGCACAATCTTGAATGCTACTGTTGTAATCATGATTGTTATTCCGTAAACAATGCTTCCAACTATTTGGCTTTTTATGCCTTGTAATAGGTTTAGCTAAAACTTAATGTGCTGTGATCCGATATTTGGTCATTATGAAGTATTCGCTCGTTGACTTGTTGATTGATACGGATGCCTTGCTCTGTTTATAAAAAAGATCAAAAACATGTCCTAGTGGCTTACCACTGGACGGATTAACTTGTTCTCTTGATATATCTAATAAGCATATCTTAAAAAATAACTGTGATACCTGAAGTGTATGTAGCCAAAATACCTTAAACCGGTCAGGATGTTAAAATCACCTTACTCAGTCTTCATCAACTCTAATAAACCCTTTGAAACTCTTCGGTTCATCTTGTCGATAAATCTTACTCATCTTGGTTCAGAAATTTGTAACTTGTACCTGATCGTGTACTGCCAACTTGTCGACTCATCATGAACTCGATCCGGGTTATGATGAACGCCGGTTTAAGTCTCGCTGGTGTTCATGACCCAGACTGATAACATTATAGATAGGTGGTCAACTTCTGGAGCTGTTCCACTTGGTTTAAAAGGTTTATGGAACACAAAAAACATCAAACAACACATAATTCTTGTAAATCAAACCATGTAGTCGAGGCTTTTTCAAAGAGCTGCCAGGCTCAAAACAAAGTTCGGCCAATCAATGGGACGTGGGCAAACCGACTGTCCCAAGGAGCCTAGCCAATCACTGAACGTGAGCGTATCGACTGTTCAGAGGGCTGATAAAACTATAAACATAGCCATCATTGGGACGTGGGCAAACCGGACTGTCCCAAGGGGCCTAGCCATTCATTGAACGTGAGCGTATCAACTGTTCAAGGGGCCGATAACACTGTAAACATA
>LR738715.1:202711014-202781762 GCA_902687465.1 Secale cereale | reverse complement strand
CAAGGGGCCGATAATCGTAACATAGCCAATCATGGGGACGTGGGCAAACCGGACTGTCCCCAGGGGCTGGGTCATCCCTGAACGTGAGCGTATCAACTGTTCAGGGAGCCCAAATAATCACAACATAGCCAATCAATGGGACGTGGGCAAACCGGACTGTCCCAAGGGGCCGGGTCATCCCTGAACGTGAGCGTATCGACTGTTCAGGGAGCCCAAATAATCATAACATAGCCAATCATGGGGACGTGGGCAAATCGGACTGTCCCCAGGGGCCTCTGACGTTCCTCCTGACTCTGCAGGTTTTTTCTTTTTATGGGGTTTTTCTCTTCTTGAACCGGATATAGTCTCTTGTTCCCGAGAGTTCTACCGCTCCTTCACATACCCTGCAAAGATTAGTTTCTAAAACCAGACAACGTTGTAATCTGATCCTTGATAACAACTGATATGATTATTTGCCGCAAAATTTATATATATGGAAAAAAAGGCAGAGCCCCCGGTTTACCGAGGGTGCCGGTTTATTCATTATTCATAATATATACATAGGATACATTGGAGCCCATGGCTCAAGTGTAGTATGGCCGTAGATGAGCAATGTTCCATGGCCTTTTCGTCTCCTCTTCTGATGTCCGTGAATCCTTGTGTTCTCGAATGTCTATCAAATAATATGACCCGTTGTGTAAGTTTTTGCTGACCACAAAGGGCCCTTCCCATGGCGGGGATAGCTTGTGCATATCTGTTTGATCTTGGATAAGCCGAAGTACCAAGTCACCCTCCTGGAATGTCCTGGTTCTAATCCGGCGGCTGTGATATCTACGCAGATCTTGCTGATAAATCGCCGACCGTGCTGCAGCTATATCACGCTCTTCATCCAACCGATCCAAACCGTCTTGTCTTGACTCCTCATTAATGGCTTCCACATAGGCCGCTACCCTCGGTGAATCATGGCGTATGTCACTTGGAAGAACTGCTTCTGCGCCGTAAACCATGAAAAAAGGTGTATAACCCGTAGACCGGTTGGGTGTAGTGTTAATGCTCCAAAGGACAGATGGTAATTCTTCAACCCAACACCCTGGGGTTCTCTGCAAAGGTGTCATAAGCCGGGGTTTGATTCCTCGCAAAATCTCCTGATTTGCCCTTTCTGCCTGACCATTGGATTGGGGGTGAGCCACAGAAGACACGTCCAAACGAATATGCTCTCGTTGACAGAATTCTTCCATCTCACCCTGAGATAAGTTGGTGCCATTATCCGTGATGATGCTGTGCGGAAAACCAAACCGGAATATTACTTTTTTGATGAACTTAACTGCTGTTGCCGCATCACACTTGCTTATAGGCTCCGCTTCAATCCACTTCGTAAACTTGTCTACTGCTACTAGTAGATGAGTTTTCTGATCTTGGGATCTCTTGAAAGGACCAACCATGTCAAGCCCCCAAGTTGCAAAAGGCCAAGTTATTGGTATCATCCGGAGTTCCTGTGCCGGAACAAGTGCACGTCTTGAGAACTTCTGACAAGCGTCACACTTGCGGACCAGGTCTGCCGCATCTGTATGTGCGGTTAACCAATAAAAGCCATGTCGGAAAGCTTTAGCCACTAACGATTTTGATCCAGCATGATGACCACAATCCCCTTCATGAATCTCCCTTAGAATCTCACAACCTTCCTCAGCTGAAACACACCGTTGAAATACTCCAGAAGTGCTACGATGGTGCAGCTCCCCGTTGGCAATTGTCATAGATTTGGAACGCCGGATTATCTGCCGTGCTTCATCTTCGTCCTCTGGTAACTCTCCTCGGCTTAAATATGCCAAATAGGGTAACGTCCAATCCGGAGTAACATGGGTTGCTGCAACCAATTGTGCCTCTGGATCCGGAACAGCTAGGTCGTTCTCTGAAGGTACTTGAACCGAAGGATTGTGCAATTCATCCAAAAAGGTGTTTGGTGGTACCGGTTTACGTTGCGACCCTAGCCGGCTTAAAGCATTGGCTGCTTCGTTCTTCCGCCGGTCTATGTGCTCCACCTGATATCCTTTGAAATGTCCTGCGACCGCTTCAACCTCTCGTCGATAAGCCGCCATGAGGGGATCCCTTGAATCCCACTTGCCCGAAACTTGCTGTGCCACTAGGTCTGAATCGCCCATGCACTTAACCCGGCTCAAATTCATCTCTTTTGCTAATCGCAAACCATGAAGCAGCGCCTCATATTCCGCTGCATTATTAGTACAAGGAAATAATAACTGGAGTACATAACAAAATTTATCACCTCTGGGGGAAGTTAAGACAACTCCAGCCCCCGAGCCCTCCAATTGCTTTGAACCGTCGAAGTGAATCGTCCAATAAGTAAGATCCGGCTTCTCCTCAGGAGTCTGTATTTCCGTCCAGTCATTGATGAAGTCGATCAATGCCTGAGATTTTATAGCAGTACGTGGTACATACTTCAACTCATGCGGACTGAGCTCAATGGCCCACTTGGCCATTCTGCCTGTAGCTTCTCTATTCTGGATTATGTCTCCCAACGGAGCTGAACTAACCACAGTTATTGGATGTCCTTGGAAATAATGCTTCAGTTTCCGGTTTGCCATGAACACCCCATATACCAATTTCTGCCAATGAGGGTATCTTTGTTTAGACTCGATGAGTACTTCACTCACATAGTAAACCGGGCGCTGAACCGGATGTTCCTTCCCTGCTTCCTTGCGCTCAACCACGATCGCAACGCTGACTGCTCGTGTGTTTGTAGCAACGTATAACAGCAAAGGCTCCTTATCGATAGGAGCAGCTAAAACCGGCGGTTTCGCTAATTGCTATTTCAGATTCTCAAACGCTGTATTCGCCTCATCACTCCAAATGAACCGGTCCGTTTTCTTCAACATTTGATAAAGCGGGATCGCCTTTTCACCTAAGCGACTGATAAACCGGCTCAGCGCCGTGATCCGGCCAGCTATGCGCTGAACATCATTGATGCAAACCGGTTTTGTCAAAGATGTGATGGCCTTGATCTTCTCCGGGTTGGCTTCTATTCCCCTGTTCGAGACCAGGAATCCCAAAAGCTTACCAGCCGGGACACCAAAGGCACATTTCTCCGGATTAAGCATCATCCTGTAAGCCCTAAGATTGTCAAAGGTTTCTCTGAGATCTTCTATCATTGTTCTTTCCTCCTTTGATTTAACCACGATGTCATCCACATAAGCATGTACGTTCCTTCCTATCTGCCCCTTCAAACAATTCTGAACGCAACGCTGATAAGTTGCCTGTGCACACTTGAGCCCAAAGGGCATAGATACATAGCAAAAAGCACCAAAAGGAGTTATGAAAGCTGTCTTCTCTTGATCTTCAACTGCCATCTTGATCTGGTGATAACCTGAATACGCATCCAGAAAACTCAGCCGTTCACACCCTGCTGTGGCATCAATAATCTGATCAATGCGAGGTAGAGCAAAAGGATCAGTCGGGCAAGCTTTATTGAGGTCTGTGTAATCCACACACATTCTCCACTTCCCATTCTTCTTTAGAACCAGCACCGGATTAGCCAACCATTCCGGATGAAAAACTTCCACTATGAACCCTGCCGCCAAAAGTCTGGCCACTTCTTCTCCTATAGCCTTGCGTCTTTCTTCATTAAAGAGGCGCAGATACTGCTTTACCGGTTTAAACTTCGGATCAATATTCAACTTGTGCTCAGGGAGTTCCCTCGGTATACCCGGCATGTCAGAAGGTTTCCATGCAAAGATATCCCGGTTCTCACGGATGAACTCGATGAGCGCGCTTTCCTATTTAGGATCCAGGTTAGCACTGATGGTGAATTGCTTAGACGAATCTCCAGGCACAAAATCAACCTGCTTAGTCTCTTCCGCTGATTTGAACTTCATAGCCGGATCATGCTCGGTAGTTGGCTTCTTCAACGGAGTCATGTCTGCCGGATCAACATTATCCTTATAAAATTTTAACTCTTCTTTGGCACATACTGCTTCTGCATAAGCTGCATCACCTTCCTCACATTCCACTGCTATCTTACGACTGCCATGCACCGTAATCGTGCCTTTATGACCCGGCATTTTAAGCTGCAGATAGACATAACATGGCCTAGCCATAAATTTAGCATAAACCGTCCTTCCAAACAAAGCATGATACGGACTTTTAATTTTGACAACTTCAAAGGTGATCATCTCCGATCTAGAATCACGCTCATCCCCAAAGGTAACATCTAAGTCAATCCTACCAACTGGATAAGCTGACTTACCTGGGACCACCCCGTGAAACACTGTATTTGATGTCCTTAGCTTTTTATCTGTCAGACCCATACGACGAAAGGTCTCGTAATATAATATATTGATACTGCTACCTCCATCCATGAGGACTTTAGTAAACTTGTATCCTCCCACCTGAGGTGCCACTACCAAGGCTAAATGTCCCGGATTATCTACCCGTAACGGGTGGTCCTCTCTGCTCCATACAATGGGCTGCTCTGACCATCGTAGAAACTGTGGCGTCGCCGGTTCTACCGCATTAACAGCCCACTTTAAAACCTTCTGGTCTCTCTTACATAAACTCGTGGTGAAAACATGATATTGACCGCTGCTCAACTCCTTCGGATTACTCTGGAATCCGGATTGCTGCTGTTGCTGCGGACGCTGTTGCTGCTGGTTTCCTTGGTTATTGTAACTCCCTTGACCCCGCTGCTGATTATTCTGATTGTTGTAGCCACCTTGATGATGCGATTGATTTCCCTGACCATGATAACCACCTTGATGATGTGATTGGTTTCCCTGACCATTGTAGTTCCCTTGACTACTTTGGCCGCCTGGCCGGGATTGATAACCGCCGTTGTTCCCTTGATAACCGCCGTTGCCCCTATATCCTGATCCGGAGTTGTTTCCTTGATAACCCGGACCATAAAATCCGGGCCCTGAACCACCGTTTGGGGGCCGGTTAGGAGGATTAAAACGGCCGTTCCCTGGTTTCATAAAGGACAGGCATTCTCTTATAGAATGTCTTGCAATCCTCCCTCTTCCACTATGCTTCAGACAGGGTTGATCCAAATCCTGCTCCCAACCCGGGTTTCCTCCGCAGGTTTGGAGAGTGGAACCCTGTTGATTAACCTGAAGACCGCCTTGAGCCTGCGTATTAGCAACAAAATCGGAGCTATTTTCTGCCTTCCGTTTGCCCAAAAGGCTTGAAGCAACCGGATTAACCGGCGCCGGTTTACCAGACTTGCTGGCCTTCCCCGTTTTATCTCCTTCTGACTCCGGATACTTGGTATTATCTGAGTCTCCGTACTTCACCAGGGCGCTCATCAAAGTCCCCATGTCATTGCACTCCCGTTTGAGCCGTCCGAGTTTTAATTTCAAAGATTCAAACCGGCAATTGTTCTCCAATGTTACAATTGCTGTGCTTGGGTTAATGCCATTTGAGGAGTGCAAGATCTCTGCCACTCTGCGTACCCAAGTTGCTGTAGACTCCTGCTCTCCTTGCACACATCCTGCTAAATCTATCACCGACATCGGTTGCTTGCATGTATCCTTGAAGTTTTTGATGAACTGACTGCGCAGCTCCCCCCATGATCCGATAGAATTCGGAGGCAGTGCCTTTAGCCAGGTCCGGGCCGTGCCCTCCAACATCATAGTAAAATATTTGGCGCAAGCCGATTCATCCACGTCCAGCATCTCCATGGCCATCTCGTAACTCTCCACCCAAGCTTCGGGCGGTAAATCGGCTGTATAATTAGGCACCTTGCGAGGTCCTTTGAAATCCTTGGGCAACTTAACGCTCCGCAGGGCGGGGACGAGACATTGTATTCCAAAACCGCTCGCTGTAGCTCCTGTCCCTGTAGTGGCTGTGTGAACCGGCATCGACTGACGAATTTCCTCCCTGGCCTCCGATCTAGGCCGATTTAGGTCCGGGGCTGGCATCTCCGCCCTTGCCGGATTATCTTGCCTGTGCTGATGTCTCCTACGTTCACTGCTAGACACTTCGGGCTCCTCCCAATGTCTAGAGTAACTTCGGTTGGGACGTGGTGTTGAATGTAACCTTTCCCTGCTATGAGAGTACGCTTGCTGCTGTATTAACGCCGTATTAAGCAGCTTCTGGGCCCTGCGCGCCTCTATCGCCACCGGGGATACTTCTTCTGCAGGTAAAGCGGCCAACCGTGCTGCCGCTGCAGCAATATTATCCAAAGGGTTTGAGTAGTGTCCCGGAGGGACAGGAACATAAGGCACCGATGTAATCCGACGCTCCCGTTCTGCGGTGGGCTGCTGAACCGGCTCCTCCCGAACCGGTGGGCTTCTCCGGTTTAACGCCGGATTATTACTGGCCCCGGCCCCAGGTGTTTTGAACAAATTCGCGGATTCGTAACCCGGCGGCAGGCGGGATCGATACTTTCGCCCCCTTACTGCTTCCACAGAAGCCTGCTCCATCCTCAAGTGAAAGGCTTGATCATCCAACTCTGCTTGTCTTATGGCTAACATCTCCCCTTCTGCCTTTAAATCCTCCTTTAACTGATCGATCCGGGCTTTCAACTGAAGAAGCGTTGCATCATGTTGCGCCTTGTCTGCTGGAGCTACGACCTCCACTGCCTTAGCTGTGAACTCCTCGATCAAGGTGGATAGAACTTCAGTAAGGGAGGGATTTGAACCGCTTCCCCCTGCACCAGCCTCTGCTGTGGTTCCGTTCGTCGGGGGTTGTGAACCGGCCATGAAGACCGCCACCCGATTTGGCGGGCCGAAGGGGTCCGGAATACTGTTTCCATCGGACTCGCCCTCAGACCGGCCGTCCCGCAACTGATACAGAGATTCAGTTTCCCCGGATGAAGACTCGTCATCTGAATAGACGACGGTTGCACCGTCCGATTCCGATCCGTCCTCGGCTCGGCCTCCATGAATCGCTCCAACGAAGTCATGCTTCATGGCAGGCTGAATCTGGGCCGATGTTGCACGCTGAGCCGGCTCGATGATGTTGGGGAAGGTGTCCGGCTCAGGTCCCGGTTCTCCGATTTTGCCGATGAAGACTTGGATGCTGCCGAAGGGGACCCGGTACCCGTATTCGATCGAATCGGCCTCCGGTCCCCAACCCGCGTCGTCGATGTAGATCCGGCCACGACGACTCTTGGTCATCCGGCCGACTGCGTAACCCTTTAACCCTTCGAAGCCGCCTTTCAAGAACTCGAAACCATCGTGCGCAGGCCCAACGGTGGGCGCCAACTGTCGTGGAATTAACACGGCAGATGTCCGGTTTAGCGGACTTGATGATGGAACCATCGCACGGGTTAGCTTGAAAGGATTCATGGCACACAAAGGACACAAAGGATTTATACTAGTTCGGCCCCTTCGAGAAGGTAAAAGCCTACGTCTAGTTGGTTTGGTATTGCTTGGGCGTCGGTTTACAGGGAGCAGATTCGCTTTGCCTGCGTCTCGACGGATTGATCGTTGCTTGTCCCTGAACCGTCGCCGGGTCGCCCCTTTATATAGAGGTGACGCCTGGTCCGGTTTACAGAGTCCCGAGGCCGGCTCATAATCGTGTCCGCCTCGGTCTCTGCCTTTTCTTTCCTATCTCTCAAGTTACATCTCTTGGCGGTTTACAAACCGTACTTCTATACATAGGCCTTGAAATCTCATGGGCCGTAGTTTCTACTAAAATAGTAAAACTAAGTACAACATTACTAAGCCGGTTTACAATATCCGGTTTATACCTACTAACCATATCCCTGACAGATCCCGAAACGGCAAACAATTGATCTGAAGAACCTCACTGCTGACTGTGCTGTCACCTTTCTCACTGGCTCCACTTCTGGCCACTTTGTGAACTTGTCGATTGCTACGTACAAGTACTCAAAGCCCCCGACTGCGCGGGGAAAAGGACCGAGGATATCGAGCCCCCAGACCGAGAAGGGCCAGGACAAAGGGATCGTCTGGAGAGCTTGAGCTGGCTGGTGAATTTGCTTGGCATGGAACTGGCACGCTTCACACTTGGTTACTTGTGCAGTTGCATCTTGGAGGGCTTCTGGCCAGAAGAACCCTTGCCGGAACGCCTTCCCGGCAAGTGCCCTTGCGCCAATGTGGTGGCCACATATGCCTCCATGTATCTCTGCCAACAGCTTTTGTCCATCTTCCCTGGAAATGCACTTCAACCTGACACCATTGAGTCTTCTTCTGTACAGTTCATTGCCAACGAACTGGTACATACTTGACTGCCTGGTTATCTTCTCTATTTCTTCTGGCTCATCGGGAAGTTCTCCAGTTTGCAGAAAGCGGACGATTTGCTGTGCCCATGCTGGAGCCTGAGGCTCAACAACAAGGACTAAAGGCACGAGGGCTGCTGCGGGAACCTCAGCTTCTACGGCAAGAACCTGCGGTTCTGCCGGAGCTGATGGTCCCCCGGCAAGCCTGCCGGGGCAAGGCTCGTCGGGAACGCTTGCTTCAACTGTACAGACCCTTGGATCTGCAGGAGCAAACTGTTCCTCAGCATCTTGGCTGTTGATCTTGGGGACCTTGGCGGCGGCTTCAGGAAGATCCGCCGGCAAGTAGTCGCCGGAGACCAACTTCCTTTTCTTGTTTTGCCCAACTGATGGTGTAACGGATGGCTGAGTTAACTTGAGCATGAAGGTTCCTGGTTCCATAGGTAACTTCATGGCTGCACACTTTGAGAGGCCATCTGCAATATCATTCTGAGCTCTTGGGATGTGCTCCATTTGCAGACCTTCAAAGCGTTCTTCAAGCTTTCTCACTTCATCAACATAAGCTTCCATCAAAGGGCTCTGATAACTCTTGTTCACTTGTCGGACCACCAACTGTGAATCTCCCCGCACAATCAACTTCTTGATCCCAAGTTCGGCCGCAATCCTGAGGCCGGCAAGCAAACCCTCATACTCTGCAGTATTGTTTGTCGCCTGCTCCTTGGGAAAGTGCATCTGGACAACATACTTGAGGTGCTCTCCGGTGGGCGCTATGAGTACCACGCCGGCACCGGCGCCTTGCAGCGAGAGAGCACCATCGAAGTACATTACCCACTCTCTGTTTGCTTCTTGGACGGGGACGTTTGTCTCTGGGACTTCTTCATCTGGCGTTGGGGTCCATTCTGCTATGAATTCTGCCAAAGCTCTGCTCTGTATGGTTGAAGTACTCTCAAACTTGAGACCAAAACTTGACAGTTCCAGTGCCCACTCGACGATCCTTCCTGTTGCTTCCGGATTTTGCAATATCCTCTTCAACGGAAAGCGAGTGACCACTGTTATCTCGTGTGCTTGGAAGTAATGGCGCAGCTTCCTTGAGGCCATGAGGAGGCCGAAAAGCAACTTCTGCACCCCAGAGTATCTTGATCTTGCCCCCTGCAAGAGGGAACTTACGAAATACACTGGGCGCTGCACCATCTTCTTTCGCACTTCTCCTTGTTCCTACGCAGAATTGTCCTTGTCGGGGCCAGAGCTTGTCGGGGAAGCCCCCTGCTTGTCGCTGTATTCGCTTGCTGGGGACGTGGGTTCCTCATCGGCCTCCCTCTCCGCTACTAACACAACACTAACCACTTGATTGGTTTCCGCTAGGTATAGCAGCAACTTCTTTTCTGGCCTAGGTGCGACAAGTATCGGAGTGGAGGACAGGTATCCTTTCAAGTCTTGCAGCGCTGCCTCCGCTTCCGGAGTCCATTTCATGGGACCTGCCTTCTTCAGAATTTTGAAGAAAGGGAGGGCGCGTTCTGCTGACTTTGAAATGAACCTGCTGAGGGCCGCCACACAACCAGCAAGTCTCCTTACGTCCTTGACGCGCTTCGGGGCTTCAATTTGCTCGATGGCTTTTATCTTGTCGGGATTGGCTTCAATCCCCCTCTGGGACACAAAGAACCCGAGAAGCTTGCCGGAGGGGACTCCGAAGACGCACTTCTCGGGGTTCAGCTTGAGTTGGATCTTGCGCAGATTCTCAAAGGTTTCCTCTAAGTCTTGGATCAGGGTATCTCTGCTCTTGCTCTTGACCACTATATCATCCATGTAGGCTTCTACATTTCTGTGGATCTGTGGCTCAAATGCAGTGTGCACCACCCTTGCAAATGTTGAGCCTGCATTCTTCAATCCGAAGGGCATGCGTATGAAGCAATATGTGCCGCATGGAGTAATGAATGCAGTCTTTTCTTCATCTTCCTTGGCCATGAATATTTGGTGGTAACCTGAGTATGCATCAAGGAAGGAAATCAGCTCGCATCCGGCGGTGGAGTCAACAATCTGGCCAACACGCGGCAAGGGAAATGGATCCTTGGGACACGCTTTATTCACATCAGTGAAGTCTATACAAAGTCTCCACTTCCCATTAGCCTTGCGCACGACGACTGGATTTGCTAACCACGTAGGATGGATCACGCCTCTAACCAGGCCTGCTGCTTCCAATTTCTTTATCTCTTCGGCGATGAATTCTTGGCGCTCCACGGCTTGCTTCCTGACCTTCTGCTTGACGGGCCGCGCATGAGGACAAACAGCAAGCTTGTGCTCAATTACCTTCCTGGGAACGCCGGGGATGTCAGATGGTTGCCATGCAAACACATCGACATTCGCCCGCAGGAAGGCAGCGAGCGCGCTTTCCTATTTGTGGTCGAGTGTAGCACTGATGGTGAAGGTACCACCAGTGCCGTCCTCCTTGGCGGACACCTTCTTGGTTGCCGGTGGAGCGGCCATCCCTTTCTTGCACTTGCCGGTGGAGCTCGATGGTGCGTCCTCGACGGCAGCGCAGCACTCCGAAGAGGTGCGTTTGCCGGAGTGGGCCCCAGGGCTCTTGCCGGACTTGTTCTTGGTCCTTCCCCCGGGAGCTTCAACGGCAAGTGTGTTGCTTTCTGCTGCTGCTGCTGCATCCCGGTAGATCTTGTCGCCGCAGATAAGCGCGTCCTTCTTGTCGCTAGGGACAGAGATGACGCTTATCGGCCCCGGCATCTTGAGTACGTTGTAGGCATAGTAGGAAGCTGCCATGAACTTGGCGAGGGCAGGACGGCCAAGTATCCCATTGTATGGTAATGGGATATCGGCAACGTCAAAGGTTATCCTCTCCGTCCTGAAGTTGAGCTCCCCGCCAAAGGTCACGGGCAGCGTAATCTTCCCCTTCGGCTTGCTCCTTCCCGGGTTGATCCCTTGGAACGACCCGGTTTCCTCAAGCTCGCTGTCGGGGATCTGTAGTTTCTTGATCACAGCTGAGGAGATCAAGTTCAGGCCGGCCCCGCCGTCAACCAACATCTTGGTGACCTTGAGGTTGCGGATAGTTGGTGAGACCAACATCGGCAAGCACCCGACCGCAGTTGTGCGGTCAGGGTGGTCCTCAAGGTCAAAGATGATGGGCGTGCTGGACCACTTCAGCAGCCTGCGTGACTCGACGGGTGGCTCAGCTGCATTCACTTCTCGCACCCACTGCTTGAGCTGGCGGTGGGAAGTGTGCAGAGAGGCACCTCCGTCGACACACAGAACCTCTGTGGCCTTCTGGAACTCCTGCTCGTTATTGTCTCCTTCTTCCATGTAGTCGTCGTCGTCTTCTTCCTCATCCTGGTCGCTGCCCCGGGGAGGTCTGTCACCTTGCCGCTGCTTGGCCTTGCCGCGGCGTCCTCCCCGGCCGTTGAACGGCCACTTCTTGCTGGGCTCTCCTCCGCCTCCTTGGGCCTTCTCCTTGTCGCGACGCTCGTATTCAGCCTTCTGCTGCTCTACGAGGTACTCGACTCTCTTGCAGTTCTGAAGATCGTGGCCCTTGGTGTGGTGGATCTTGCAGTACTGCTTGTCGGAACCTTCCTGCTTGTCGGCTGCCGCTACAGGGGCGGGCTCCTTGCCGGAGCCGCCGGCCTGTGTCTTCTTGGCGGGAGCCTCCTTGCCGGACTGCTCGACAACCAGCACCTCCTTGCTCTTCTTCTTTCTGTTATTCCGCCGCCGACTCTTCCTTGCCGGGGCGGCGTCTTCGCTGTCGCTTCCTCCTGCGCCAGCATCCTCTCCGGGGAGTCTCCTCCCCTCTTCGGCGCGTGCGCACTTGTCAGCCAGAGCGTAGAGCTCGCTGACGTCCCGGATCTTGGTCATGGCCATCTCCTCCCTCATCCGACGGTTATGCACGTTCTGGTGGAACGCGCTGATAACCGCGGCAGGGTGGACGTCGGGAATGTTGAGCTGGACGCGGCTGAATCTCTGGATATATTTGCGCGGGGACTCTCCCTCCTTCTGGGCGAGGATGTGGAGATCGCTCTCCTGGCCGTGGGGTTTGTGGCCGCCCGTGAAGGCGCCAACAAACTGGTGGCACAAATCTGCCCATGAAGAGATGGAGTTCTCCGGCAAGTGCATAAGCCAAGACCGAATGTTTGGCTTAAGCACTAGCGGGAAGTAGTTGGCGAGTATCTTCTCGTCGCGTCCCCCGACAGCCTGCACCGCGATGGTGTAGATGCTGAGGAACTCCGAGGGGTGTGTCTTGCCGTCGTACTTCTCGGGTACGTCGGGCTTGAAGTTTTTCATGCTGGGCCACTGGACTTGCCGCAGCTCACGGGTGAACGCGGGGCAACCTGCCGCGTATGGCAAGTCGCCTGGTTCACCGGGCGCGTGCGCGTCGACAGCAGTCCCAGCGCGCTGGTCTGATTGTCTTCGGGCTTCACGTCGACGCTCGATGCGGGTTCGAGCGTCTTCTTGCCGCCTGTCGTCGAGGACCTGGCGCTGGTCACGACGAGCCCGCGGATCCGACGACGCCGTGGAGTCGTCGTCGACGTTGATCCGGCGGGGTGGCCTCTTCTGCTTCCGCGGCGGGGAGTGCACGGTGGTTGCACCCCCGGCGGTCTTGTCGCCATCGGCCTTCGTCTGGTCGACTTGCCGCGGCCGCGACGTCGCTGGCTGCTGCGGCGTGTCGTTGTTGGCGAAGGCGATGAGGCTCTGGATCGTCGCCCTCCAGTCTTCGGCTTTATCTGCCGCTGGAGGGAAGTCGAGGAGCAGTTGCGCTCTTGCTAGAGCTTCTGCTGGAGAGGAGGGGAGCGGCGGCGAGCGGTGCGAGGAGCGAGATATGCTCGGACTTCTAACAGGGTTAGAAGGAGCAGTTTCTCGCCCCGGCGACCGCGCCTTGCTCGTACCAGCGCGCTGGCCTGGAGCATCCCGCGATCCTCCGGCTTGGCTACGCCCCAGCAAGCGTATGGTACCTGCTGTACCACGCCGCTGCGGGTCTTGCACCTCCTGAGAGGGGCGAGAGGCGTGTATCGACGCCGAGGCTTTGGAGTTCGCCCGGTCGTCGGTCTTGTCCTTGGACTTGGCGGCGCCGTGAGTCTCCTCGCCGGCGACCACCCTTCCGCCGGCGTCTCCTCCACCAACCGTTGGTTCTGGTGGCGGTGGGATTGACGCGGACGGGCCTCCGACCTCCGAAGCCTTCTTCTTCGGAGGCATGTTGATGCTGCTGATGAGGTTGATGAAGCTGGAGAAGTTGCTGGAGGTTGCGCCCGCGTGAGCGCCGGATCAGGTTCGCACAACCTCGACGCCCCCTACCTGGCGCGCCAAAGATGTCGGGGGAAACTGTCCTCCCACGAGCACCTATGGGACCGGAGCCCCTTCTACGTTGCGGTAAGGGAGCGGAGGGAGCACGGAGAGCAGATCGAGGAGCGCACGCGGGCAGTTTACCCAGGTTCGGGCCACGCGGACGCGTAAAACCCTACTCCTGCTTATGTTGTATTGAGCTCGGGAGCTTGAAGATCTACAGTATCAACTACACCGAGCGAGCGAGTTATCTAGGTTTCGAACCGAACCCCCCCTACGTTGTGCATGGGCCTCCTTTTATAGCTCAAAGGGGTCACCGACAGGTGTCAACGTAGAGGAGGGTAAAAGCGTAATTTTGGTGGTAGTTGTAACAGTGCATGAATAGTATATGAACAGTGGTCTTCACCTAACTTTGACAGTGGGGGACAAGGGCAGTAAATGCCCGTCACCGTCGACCCCAAAAGCGTCCGTCCATGCTTCTCCGTTCGCCACGGCGGTTGCCTCGTCACCGTGGCTTGCCACCGTGTGCCCCAGGCTGCACAGCCGTCCGCCACGCGTCCCTGGAAGGGCCCCAGAGCGACGCGTGGGCAGACGAGCTGGAGCGTGGGCACACAGCGTAGGTTTCCCCGGCAAGCACCTTGCCGGGGTCGTGATCTTGCCGGGCCCGGAAGCTTGCCGCTCTCCGGGTCCTGCCGGGGCGCATGATGCGTCGAGGCATCTCTTGAGACATGTATTCCTTGGCCTTCCTGGCAAGCTCCTCTTGCTAGGGTCTCGTGCTAAAGTGATAACCTTGAGCCTGGTGTGGCCTTCCCGGCAAGCTCCTCTCGCCGGGGCCTTGATCTTCTGACTTGTATACTTTGTTCTTGAATGGCTTCGTAGGGATCAGGAAGGTTCCCGGCGAGCACGTGGTAAGCCCTGCCACGGGAAGCTGCTACTGCCCGTGCACAAGTTGGGGTACTTAGTACACCGACAGATGGGTTGGATGAGATCTATCATGTAATCGAGTGTTTTGTTAGGGTTTGATTCCTAGTATCCACTATGTTCTGAGATTGATGTTGCTATGACTTTGCTATGCTTAATGCTTGTCACTAGGGCCCGAGTGCCATGATTTCAGATCTGAACCTATTATGTTTTCATGAATATATGTGAGTTCTTGATCCTATCTTGCAAGTCTATAGTCACCTACTATGTGTTATGATCCGGCAAACCCCGAAGTGACAATAATCGGGACCACTCCCGGTGATGACCTTAGTTCGAGGAGTTCATGTATTCACTATGTGTTAACGCTTTGGTCCGGTACTCTATTAAAAGGAGGCCTTAATATCCGTTAGTTTCCAATAGGACCCCGCTGCCACGGGAGGGTAGGACAAAAGATGTCATGCAAGTTCTTTTCCATAAGCACGTATGACTATATTCGGAATACATGCCTACATTGCATTGATGAACTGGAGCTAGTTCTGTTTCACCCTAGGTTATAACTTCTACATGATGAATTGCATCCAACGTAATTTCCCATCACCGATCCAATGCCTACGAGCTTTACCTATATTGCTTGTCGCTTATTTACTTTTCCGTTGCTACTATCACATAATCTACAAAAACATTATCTTTACTTTTATTGCTGCTACCACCACTATCATATTACTGTGCTACTAAACTATCCTGATGCAAATACTAAGTTTCCAGGTGTGGCTGAATTGACAACTCAGTTGCTAATACTTAAGAGTATTATTTGGCTCCCCTTGTGTCGAATCAACAAATTTGGGTTTAATACTTTACCCTCGAAAACTGTTGCGATCCCCTACACTTGTGGGTTATCAACATTGCATAATGTTTGATCGTTGTTCTGGTGTTTGCATTGTCGTGTTGGTTAGAGCCCGGTGACGATTCGGAGTTCGAGGTTCCTTTTGAGGCTGAGTTTGAGGAGCATGGTTACGATCCCTCTGTGGAATCAACGGGCAAGATGACCAATCCCAGATATCACTTCTATCTTTGCCTATGCTAGATGTCTCGTTCTTTTAAATATGCCTCGATGCCTATTCCTGGTTGTCAGCCCTCCTATTATTGCCATGAAACACTCTAACCGCCTTCCTAGCAAACCATTGTTTGGCTAAGTACGTGTCGCTCAGCCCTCTTATAGCGTTGTTAGTTGCAGGTGAAGTTTTTGAAGATTGCTCCATGATGAAGTTGTTGTTGGGATAACACAATATATATACCTGTTAAACTAATTCACCTATATGTTGGTAATGGGTGGAAGGCTAAGCCTTTATTCTTGGTGTTTTGTTCCACTCATGCCACCTTAGGAACCGATAAGCCGGTGTTGTGTTCCTTGATTTTGCGTTCCTAACACGGTTGGGGTTTATGGGCCCCCCTTGATAATCCGCTCTATTTAAAGCTTTTCCAGCAAGACCCAACATTGGTTTTACATTTTCCTAATAACTAAAACTTGCATAGGGCATTGCAAACCTGAGTTCTTAATTAACAACCCCAGGCCAGTGCTCCTCATGAGTGTTGGTCCAAATTGAGCAGACTGCGGGGACGCCTTGGGGAAACCCGTGGTATCTGGTATATACCTATAGGATGACTCATTCGGTCGTGGCCTGAGACGAGATACGCGTGGCTACTATCAGGGTGTCGGCACGCTGGGAGGTCTTGCTAGATTAGTTTTATCTCTGTCGAAATATCTTGAGCACGGGATTCCGAGAATACTCGGGTCATCCCACTGTGGAGTTGCGACTCCGCGGATCGTGAGCTTGTGATGGGCTAAGTTGGGACACCCCTGCAGGGTTTGATCTTTCGAAAGCCGTGCTCGCAGTTATGTGGCGGATGGGAATTTGTTAATATCCGGTTGTAGATAACTTGACACCTTATTCATGAATACACTACCTGTGTGAGTAACCGCGATGGTCTCTTTCCGAAGGGCTTCGGGAAGTGAACACGGTGGGGTTATGTTTGATCGTGAGTAGCTAGGATCACTTCTTGATCTACTTGGCGATCGTTGGCACTTGTTCTCTTCTCGCTCTAAACTCGTAAGCTAGTGCTTAGTGCTTGCTGCAACCCTTGTTTTTAGCCTTTCCACGCCTAAGGCTTTGGTAGTTTTGATACCCGGGAACGGGATTGCTGAGTCCTGTGTGGCTCACAGATTCAACACACACCAGATGCAGGTACCGCTGAGAACTATGCAGGAGGTGGTACAGAAAACTTCACTAGGAGTTCGATGAAGAGCGTGGATGTTACTATGTTTCTTAACCCGACGATCAGTAGTGGTTCTTACTAGGAGGATCCGGGCTCGTGTTTTGGTATCTTTCTCATTTGGTTTTTCGTCCGTAGTCGGACCTTGATGTTCTTTGGATGATGTATGCTATTGTATTCATTGTGTGACATGGCGAGTGTAAGCCAACTATCATTTTACAATTTCATCCATGAATTTTACATGAGATGTGCAAAGATACCATACTTGAGATCATTCTAGTATGCGTTTATGTCCTTAAGTCGTGCCTCGACACGTGGCGGACATAGCCGCATACTGGGCATTACATGTTTTGCTTGGAGCTTAAATTTAGTTTATTTTGTTTTGCTTGTTGTTTGAATAATATCCCAAGATCTGGAGTTCTTAAATGTTAGAGAGTCTTCACATAGTTACATAATTATTTGACTACTCATTGATCTTCACTTATATCATTCGGAGTAGTTTGTCATTTGCTCTAGTGCTTCAATTATATCTTTTAGAGCACGGTGGTGATTATATTTTGTAGAAATTGTTGATCTCTTATGCTTCACTTATATCCTTTTGAGAGTATATTATAACATCATGGTAATGTGCTTTGGCTATAAAACTAGCCTTCACATATTAGATATCCAAGATCAATGTAGTAAAAACTTTGACACTAAGTGCATTGAATATGATGAAAATTTGGATGCTTGATAATTGTTTTGAGATATGAGGATAGTGATATTAGAGTCATGCTAGTGGAGTTATTATGAAATTGAGAAATACTTGTGTTAAAGTTAGTGATTCCCGTAGCATGCATGTATGGTGAACCGCTATGTGATGAAGTTAGAGCATGAGGTATTTGTAGAGCGTCATCCTTTGTGTGGAGGTCAGGGGCACGCGATGGTTAACTCCTACCAACCTCCCCCTAGGAGCATGCGTTGATTGCTTTGTTTTGAGGACTCATACATTTTTGCAATAAGTATATGAGTTCTTATGACTAATGTTGAGTCCATGGATATTACGCACTCTCACCCTTCCACCATTGCTAGCTTCTCTTGTACCGCGCAACTTTCATCGGTTAAATACACCCACTATATATCCTTCCTCAAAACAGCCACCATATATTTTCCTCAAAACAGCCACCATACCTACCTATCATGGCATTTCCATAGCCATTCCAAAATATATAGCTGTGCAACTTTCCATCGTTTCGTTCATATGACACACTTCATATTGTCATATTGCCATGCATGATCATGTAGTTGACATCGTATTAGTGGCAAAGCCACCATGCATAATTTTTCATACATGTCGCTCTTGATTCATTGCATATCCCGGTACACCGCCGGAGGCATTCATATAGAGTCATACTTTGTTCTAGTATCGAGTTGTAAATCAATAAAAGTGTGATGATCATCATTATTAGATCATTGTCCCATGTGAGGAAAGGCCAATAAAAAAGAGATGGCCCAAAAAAATAAAGAGGGGCTAAATAAATAAATAAAGGAGAGAAAGCCCCTCCAAAAAATGAGAGAAAAGAGAGAAGGGACAATTGCTACTATCCTTTTCCACACTTGTGCCTCAAAGTAGCACCATGGTCTTCATGATAGAGAGTCTCATGTTTAGTCACTTTCATATACTAGTGGAAATTTTCATTATAGAACTTGGCTTGCATATTCCAATGATGGGCTTTCTCAAATGCCCTAGGTCTTCATGAGCAAGCAAGTTGAATGCACACCCACTTAGTTTCTTTTGTGGAGCTTTCATACATTCTTAGCTCTAGTGCATCCGTTGCATAGCAATCCCTACTCACTCACATTGATATCTATTGATGAGCATCTCCATAGCCCGTTGATACGCCTAGTCGATGTGAGACTATCTCCCTCCTTTTTGTCTTCTCCACAACCACCACTCTATTCCACACATAGTGCTATGTCCATGGCACACGCTCATGCATTGCGTGAAAGTTGAAAGGTTTGAAAGAATAGAGTATGAAAACAAGTGCTTGGCTGAAACCGGGGTTGTGCATGATATGAATATTTTGTGTGATGAAGATGGAGCATAGCCAAACTATATGATTTTGTAGGGATAACTTTCTTTAGCCATAGTATTTTGAGAAGACATGATTGCTTTGTTAGTATGCTTGAAGTATTATTATTTCTTATGTCAATATAGACTTTTGTCTTGAATCTTTCAGATCTGAACATTCATGCCACAATTAAAAGAATTACATTGAAAACTATGTTGGTTAGCATTCCACATCAAAAATTATGTTTTTATCATTTACCTACTCGAGGACGAGCGGGAATTAAGCTTGGGGCTGTTGATACGTCTCCAATGTATCTATAATTTTTTATTGTTCCATGCTATTATATTATCCTTCTAGGATGTTTTATAGGCTTTATTATACACTTTTTTATGATTTTTGGGACTAACCTATTAACCCAGAGCCCAATGTCAGTTTATGTTTTTCTCATGTTTTAGGGTTTCACAGAAAAGGAGTATCATACGGAGCCCAATTGACCTGAAATTTAACGGAGGAAGTTTTTGGACCTAAAGAAGCCCATGGAGTGCCGGAGGGGGACGAGAAGACGCACGGGCTGCCCACGAGGGTGGGGGCACCCCCCTGTAACATCCCAAATTTTCAATTTGGAATGTTATGCATATATCATATTGCATTGCATATTTCATTACATTTGTGTGTTGCGATCCTCGAAATTTCTAAGCAACTCAAGGACCCACAGAGAGAGTTGGGAATTCTACCGTTTTCGTATTTGAGTTTTCTCAAATACCGGTACGGGGATCACTTTGGTTTTAATAGTTTTTTGTGGGGACCCCGACTTAGAAGTCGAGATCACCGAATGCACGTGTACAGTGATCCCAGAGATCAATGCTCACTGAACACACAGAAGCTGAATAACAAGAGTCTTACATCCATACATACCGTCTTACACAAATTAAGGCCATTAAGGCCAAGTCTTACATAGATAAAGCCTCACGGGCTGAATAGCAAATAACTTAAGTAGCGGAAGTCTTCGATAGTAGGTAGAACCCATGCCATCTGCCTTAACCCTACAGGCATTCTGACTGGGATAGCGTCCTAGTTCGCATGTTCGTCTCCAAAGAACTCTTCCTCAAATTCCTGTTCCTCCAAGCCTGGCCAATTAAATAACCAGTGGCAAGCCAATGAGTACATTGAATGTACTCGCAAGCAACCCATGATGTGGTTCAAAGTAACAATGCAATTGAACAATAATGAACAATCTAGCAAAGGGCTAGAATAAATATTCTACCTTCAAGTTTATGCATCAATAAACTCGCGTAACCTTGAAGACAGGTTACCGATATCAACATGAATATGATTCAACTCATCGAGTCAAGTCACCACCTTGACTCATCACATACACACTTTCACTGATGAAATAAAACTCTGGACAAAGTTTAAGTAGCACCACCCAACTGTCCATGTCCGTGGACACGGCTATTCGAATAGTTTTACACTCTGCAGAGGTTGCACACTTTACCCACAAGATCCGGGGAGCTTCCGTGTCATCCACGACCCGCGGTACCTCAAGTACCCGGGGTAAGCACCCGGTCATTACCTTTCCTTAGACGACACTAACATAGAGTCCACTCATTGGTACACGGCCCTCGGGTACAAACAATAGATCACGGGACTTGCCCTAATTTCAATGTCACGCGTACCCGAAGGGACAACGGTGTGTCCGGTGCCCTGTGAAAACAGTCATGGTCGTCTATCCAAGCACGACCCCGTCCCGAGAAAGACCTCAAGTCTTCCCGTCACTAGTAATGCGGGCACCATGCTAGTATCGACCTAAGTAATCAATAAAGCCCCGTCCCATAAGGGGTAGTGTGGTTGCACATGTTTGGTTGGGACGGTAGTCACACATAAATCTAATCCATTATTTCACCCATGCACAGGTTTTACCGGCACATCACTTCTTCCTCAAGTGATGACCTAACTCATCATCACCCTCGGGCATTAGGGGCACCCGATGGGTTCATGCAAAGATTTCAACCACGAAGGTTCATATCACACATGCATCACTAAGCATCATTACTAACTATTAGCATGTCATCTAGCACATAGCAAGATCAAGATCATGGCATGCTTTATGAGGTGTTTCAACTAGGTTACCACCGTAACCCTATCATCATGCATCGGAAACAAACGGTTCCGAAGAACAAGTGTATCATGGTCAAAGGGCTGCTTGCCTGGATTGGCTTGGTCTTCAAAGTCTTCAAATCCTTCTCCTTCTCCTTCTTCAGCAACCTCGTCAAATACGGTATCTATACGTCGCATTATAACAATGGAAAAATAAGACCACAAATAAAACAGAAAAATCAAAGTGCTCAGAAAAATGTCAACTTATTTTTGTTAAATACTATAGGGATTTCTAAGATGGGGAAAATTCTTAGTTGGAGTTTTGGAGTAACAGAATGAAATCTATTGATTTTTGCACAGGAGTTTTATTGCTCAAATTTGAATTTAAATTTGAACAGAACAGAAAAGTTTCTGAAGGAAATATTCCCTAGAGGCAATAATAAAGTTATTATTTATTTCCTTATATCATGATAAATGTTTATTATTCATGCTAGAATTGTATTAACCGGAAACTTAATACATGTGTGAATACATAGACAAAACAGAGTGTCCCTAGTATGCCTCTACTAGACTAGCTCATTGATCAAAGATGGTTATGTTTCCTAGCCATAGACATGAGTTGTCATTTGATCAACGGGATCACATCATTAGGAGAATGATCTGATGGACAAGACCCATCCGTTAGCTTAGCACTATGATCGTTTAAGTTTTACTGCTATTGCTTTCTTCATGACTTATACATGTTCCTATGACTATGAGATTACGCAACTCCCGAATACCGGAGGAACACTTTGTGTGCTACCAAACGTCACAACGTAACTAGGTGATTATAAAGGTACTCTACAGGTGTCTCTGAAGGTACTTGTTGGGTTGGCGTATTTCGAGATTAGGATTTGTCACTCCGATTGTCGGAGAGGTATCTCTGGGCCCACTCGGTAATGCACATCACTATAATCCTTGCAAGCATTGCAGCTAATGAGTTAGTTGCGGAACGAGTAAAGAGACTTGTTGGTAACGAGATTGAACTAGGTATTGAGATACCGACGATCGAATCTCGGGCATGTAACATACCGATGACAAAGGGAACAATGTATGTTGTTATGCGGTTTGACCGATAAAGATCTTCGTAGAATATGTGGGAGCCAATATGAGCATCCAGGTTCCGCTATTGGTTATTGACCGGAGACGTGTCTCGGTCATGTCTACATAGTTCTCGAACCCGTAGGGTCCACACGCTTAAGGTTTCGATGATAATTTTATTATGAGTTTATGAGTTTTGATGTACCGAAGGAGTTCGGAGTCCCGGATGAGATCGGGGACATGACGAGGAGTCTCAAAATGGTCGAGATGTAAAAATTGATATATTGGACAATTATTCGGACATCGGAAAGGTTCCGAGTGATTCGGGTATTTTCGGAGTACCGGGGAGTTACAGGAATAGAGGAGAGAGGCCAAAAGGAAGGAGGCGTGCACCCCCCTTCTGGTCCGAATTGGACAAGGGGTGCAGCCCCCTTTTCCTTCTCCCTCTCCCCCTCTTTCCTTCTCTCCTACTCCGGAAAGGAAAGGGGAATCCTACTAGGACTTGGGAGTCCTAGTAGGACTCCCCACACTTGGTGCGCCCCCTCTAGGGCTGGCCTCTTCCTCCCTCCTTTATATACGGGGGCAGGGGGGCACCTCTAGACACAACAATTGATCTCTTGATCTCTTAGCCGTGTGCGGTGCCCCCCTCCACCATAGTTCTCCTCGCTAAATATTGTAGCGGTGCTTCGGCGAAGCCCTGCGATGGTAGAACATCAAGATCGTCACCACGCCGTCGTGCTGACGGAACTCTCCCTCGACACTCGACTGGATCGGAGTTCGAGGGACATCATTGAGCTGAACGTGTGCTAGAACTCGAAGGTGCCGTAGTTTCGGTGCTTGATCGGTCGGGCCGTGAAGACGTACGACTACATGAACCGCGTTGTTCTAACGCTTCCGCTTTCGGTCTACGAGGGTACGTAGACTCACTCTCCCCTCTCGTTGATATGCATCTGGTAGATAGATCTTGCGTGATTGTAGGAAAAATTTTAAATACTACGTTCCCCAACATTTTCATGGATGTGAGTGAAAGTTACACCATTAAATAGGTTGGAATATTACAA
This sequence comes from Secale cereale, assembly GCA_902687465.1. Taxonomy (NCBI): domain Eukaryota; kingdom Viridiplantae; phylum Streptophyta; class Magnoliopsida; order Poales; family Poaceae; genus Secale; species Secale cereale. The sequence continues at coordinate 202,758,840 of LR738715.1, read as the reverse complement.
GAATTTAGGAGTTGGAATTAATTCTGTTGGACCAATATTCATTTCTGTAAAAATGTTTGAAATATTTACAGAAAGAATAAAAGAAAATGCCCCTGTGCTACTGGGCCAGAAGGGCCACAGTGCACGGCCCAGGGCAAACCAGCCCAGCCGCACGGGCGCCAGCGCGCATGTCAGGTTTTCAAACCTGACAGGCGGGGCCCGGCGGTCAGTGGCTGAGAGGAGGGGGAGAGAGAGAGGTGAGGATGACAGGCGAGGCCCGCCTGTCATCTCCAACCTCACGGCCACGGCGACGGCGAGCTCACCGGCGGTGATTCCAGCCACGGCGATGGCAACGGAGGGCAGGGTCGGGTTCAGCGTCGAGTGGCGGATGCAGTGGAGGTGGTGCGGCACGTCGTGGAGGTCGGGTTCGCCGGCGGCGAGGTGGGACGGCGGAGGATCGTCGGGAGGTCGTCGCTCCGGCAGTTTCCGACTGCAACAGAAGGGGGAAACAAAGGGGAACGCATCAGTGGAGTGTGGGGGTTCCAAATCGGGCAAAAGGAAGGGCGGAGGAGGCCCGTACTGCGAGATCACCGGCGGCCCGACGCGGCGAAGCTCCAGTCGATCCCGAGCACTGGGACCTTCTGGGGATGAACGAGTGGTGTTGGGGGACTGAAGGAGGTGTGGTGAAGCTACTGATGCTGTTGGAGTGGCTCGGGGGGTCCTATATATAGGGGAACGGCGGAGCCCCGTGGTCCAGTGCGCCGGCGAGCTCCTGCTCGACGCTACAGCGCACGGGAGGTGAGGGGAGTGAGTCCACGGCGTTGCTGGATGAGCTCTACGTCCGTTTGAGGTGAGAGGAGGAGCGGGGAAGCTTCCAGGCCGTGCGCGCGTGTGAGGCCGGGGAGTGGGTGCTAGGGGCGGCCGGTGCGCGTGCGACGACGGCCGCTGGAGGGCGTAGGAGGAGGGGGGACAGCGCCGGGGTGGTCGCGGACGTTGAGGGGCATCGACTGGCGCGAGGGGGAGGCCCGAGGCTGTCGGGGGCAGCTGATTGGGCGAAGCTACAGTGCGGTGGCGCACTATAGCGTGCTCCAGAGCTCCCGAATGGCTGGCACACTCGTGCCCTCGCTGCTCCGGTCATGTCAACGTGCCCAAGGTTGTCTAGAAGGTCAAGGGGGCAGTAAAGAAATGGCCTGTGGCCTTGGATGCTCTCTTGGTAAGAAATGGGTGTCCAGCAGGGTGAACTAGGGTTTTTACCCCTCAATCATGGAGCTGGGGTCCTGGGGAAGTTACTGGAGGTAGCTAGTAACTGGATGAATGTTGGGGAACGTTGCATGGAAAACAAAAAAATTTCTCTACGTTCACCAAGATCAATCTAGTAGATGCAACTACGAGGGGAGAGTAGGATCCACATACCCTTGTAGATCGCTAAGCGGAAGCGTTAAGAACGCGGTTGATGGAGTCGTACTCGCCGCGATTCAGATCGCTGAAGATCCAAGCACCGAAGCAACGGTGCCTCCGCGTTCTTCACACGTACGGCTCGGGGACGTCTCCTCCTTCTTGATCCAGCAAGGGGTGGAGGAGAGGTTGATGGAGAACCGGCAGCACGACGGCGTGGTGGTGATGGTGTAGAAGAATTCCAGCAGGGCTTCGCCTAAGCACCGCGGGAGAAGAAGATGTTATGGGAGAGGGAGGGCAGCACCGAGGCACGAACTTGTGTTGGCTGCCCTCCCTTTGCCTCACTATATATAGGGGGGTGGAGAGGGGAGGGGCGCCCTAGGGTTTCCCCTAGGGGCGGCGGCCAGGGCAAGGGGGAAGGGGGCGGCGCCCCCTGGGGCTAGGGTTTCCCCCCCCAAGTGCCTTGCCCCCTACTCCATAGGGGTGCGGCAGCCCTAGGGGGGGCCACCTCCCCTTGCGCATGAGGAGAGGGCCCAGGGGGGGCGCACAGCCCTATGAGGGCTGTTGTGTCCCCCCTTGTGGCCCAATAGGCCCGAAACCCCTTCCGGGACCCCCGAAACCCCTTTCGGTTATCCGCCGATTTCCCGATACTCCCCGGAACACTTCCGGACTCCGAAACCTTTCATCCTATATCAATCTTCGTCTCCGGACCATTCCGGAGACCCTCGTCATGTCCGGGATCTCATCCGGGACTCCGAACAACCTTCGGTAACCATGCACTTTTCTCACTAACAACCCTAGCGTCACCGAACCTTAAGTGTGTAGACCCTGCGGGTTCGGAAACCATGTAGACATGACCGAGACACTCCCAGGTCAATAACCAATAGCGGGATCTGGATACCCATATTGGTTCCCACATGTTTCTCGATGATCTCATCGGATGAACCACGATGTCAAGGATCCAGGCAATCCCGTATACAATTCCCTTTGTCTCGTCGGTATGTTACTTGCCCGAGATTCGATCGTCGGTATCTCTATACCTAGTTCAATCTCGTTACCGGCAAGTCTCTTTACTCGTTACCGTAATACATAATCCCGTGACCAACTACTTAGTCACTTTGAGCTCATTGAGATGACGTATTACCGAGTGGGCCCGGAGATACCTCTCCGTCACACGGAGTGACAAATCCCAGTCTCGATCCATGTCAACTCAACGGAAACCCTCGGAGATACCTGTAGAGTACCTTTATAGTCACCCAGTTACGTTGCGACGTTTGGCACACACAAAGCACTCCTACGGTGTCAGTGAGTTACATGATCTCATGGTCATAGGAACTTATACTTGACATGCAGAAAACTATAGCGATAACTGACACGATCAAAAGCTATGTTTAACGTTTGGGTCTCGTCCATCACATCATTCTCCTAATGATGTGATCCCGTTATCAAATGACAACTCATGTCTATGACCTGGAAACCGCGGTCATCTTTGATCAACGAGCTAGTCCTGTAGAGGCTCACTAGGGACACAAAGTCTGTCTATTTATCCACACATGTATTTGAGTTTCCAATCAATACAATTATAGCATGGATAATAAACGATTTTCATGAACAAGGAAATATAATAATAACTCTTTTATTATTGCCTCTAGGGCATATTTCCAACAGTCTCCCACTTGCACTAGAGTCAATAATCTAGCATTACAAGGTAATGAATCTAACACCCATAGAGTCTTGGTGTTGATCGTGCTTAGCCCGTGGAAGAGGCTTAGTCAACGGATCTGCAACATTCAAATCCGTGTGTACTTTGCAAATACTTATGTCCTCCTCCTTGACCGAATCGCGGATGGAATTGAAGCGTCGCTTTATGTGTCTGGTCCTCTTGTGAAACCTTGGTTCCTTGGCTAGAGCAATGGCACCAGTGTTGTCACAGAACAGAGTCATTGGGTTCAGTGCACTAGGCACAACTCCAAGATCTGTCATGAACTCCTTCATCCAGACACCTTCCTTTGCCGCCTCCGAGGCAGCTATATACTCCGCTTCACATGTAGAATCATCTACCACGCTCTGCTTGGAACTGCACCAGCTTACCGCTCCCCCGTTGAGAATATATACGTATCCGGTTTGAGACTTAGAGTCATCCGGATCAGTGTCAAAGCTTGCATCGACGTAACCCTTTACGACGAGCTCTTGATCACCTCCATAAACGAGAAACATCTCCTTAGTCCTTTTCAGGTACTTTAGGATATTCTTGACCGCTGTCCAGTGATCCATACCAGGATTACTTTGAAACCTTCCGGCCATACTTATGGTAAGGCTGACATCTGGTCTTGTGCACAGCATTGCATACATGATAGAGCCTATGGCTGAAGCATAGGGGACGACACTCATCTTTTCTCTATCTTCCGCAGTCACTGGGCATTGAGTCTTACTCAACTTTGTACCTTGCAATACCGGCAAGAACCCCTTCTTGGATTGATCCATTTTGAACTTCTTCAAAACTTTATCAAGGTATGTACTTTGTGAAAGTCCTATCAAGCGTCTTGATCTATCTCTATAGATCTTGATGCCCAATATGAAAGCAGCTTCACCGAGATCCTTCATCGAAAAACTCTTGTTCAAATACCCCTTCACGCTATCCAAAAATTCTATATTGTTTCCAATCAGCAATATGTCATCCACATATAATATCAGAAACGCTATAGAGCTCCCACTCACTTTCTTGTAAATACAAGCTTCATTGTAAACTTGTATAAACCCAAACGCTTTGATCACCTCATCAAAGCGAAGATTCCAACTCCGAGATGCTTGCACCAGCCCATAAATGGAACGCTGGAGCCTGCATACTTTGTCAGCATTCTTTGGATCGACAAAACCTTCTGGTCATTCGAGCGTGACATGATCCAAATTCACCAACCCAAGTCCGATCATCACGTGAGATGAGGTGGTGTCAATGGTGAACATCAACATGTTGATCATATCTACTATATGACTCATGCTCGACCTTTCGGTCCTCCGTGTTCCGAGGCCATGTCTGTACATGCTAGGCTCGTCAAGTCTAACCCGAGTGTTCTGCATGTGCAAAACTGGCTTGCACCCGTTGTATGCGAACGTAGAGTCTATCACACCCGATCATCACGTGGTGCTTCGAAACGACGAACCTTCGCAACGGCGCACACTCGGGGGGAACACAATTTTATCTTGAAATTTTAGTGAAGGATCATCTTATAATGCTACCGTCGTCCTAAGCAAAATAAGATGCATAAAAGGATTAACATCACATGCAAATCATAAGTGACATGATATGGCCATCAACTCGTGCTTTTGATCTCCATCTCCAAAGCACCGGCATGATCTCCATCGTCACCGGCGCCACACCATGATCTCCATCATCATGATCTCCATCATCGTGTCGCCATCGGGGTTGTCGACGCCCACCATGCTCTTACTACTATTGCTACCGTTTAGCGATAAAGTAAAGCATTACAAAGCGCTTAATGATTGACACGCAGGTCATACAAAAATAAAGACAACCCTATGGCTCCTGCCGGTTGCCGTATGCATCGACATGCAAGTCGATATTAACTATTACAACATGATCATCTCATACATCAAATATATTTCATCATGTCATTGGCCATATCATATCACATACATACCCTGCAAAAACAAGTTAGACGTCCTCTAATTTGTTGTTGCATGTTTTACGTGGCTGCTATGGGTATCTAGCAAGAACGCTTCTTACCTACGCAAAACCACAACGGTGATATTCAAGTTGCTATTTAACCTTCTACAAGGACCGCCTTGTTCTATTCCGATTCAACTAAGATAGGAGAGACAGACACCCGTCAGCCATCTTATGCAACAAAAGTCACATGTCTGTCGATGGAACCGGTCTCATGTACGTGGACATGTAAAGTTGGTCCGGGCCGCTTCATCCTATAATACCGCTGAATCAAGAAAGACTAAGGAGGGCAGCAATTTAAACATCAACGCCACAAACCCTTTTGTGTTCTACTCGAGAAAGCATCTACGCAAGATCCTAGCTCTGATACCACTGATGGGGAACGTTGCATGGAAAACAAAAATTTTTCTCTACGTTCACCAAGATCAATCTAGTAGATGCAACTACGAGGGGAGAGTAGGATCCACATACCCTTGTAGATCGCTAAGCGGAAGCGTTAAGAACGCGGTTGATGGAGTCGTACTCGCCGCGATTCAGATCGCTGAAGATCCAAGCACCGAAGCAACGGTGCCTCCGCGTTCTTCACACGTACGGCTCGGGGACGTCTCCTCCTTCTTGATCCAGCAAGGGGTGGAGGAGAGGTTGATGGAGAACCGGCAGCACGACGGCGTGGTGGTGATGGTGTATAAGAATTCCAGCAGGGCTTCGCCTAAGCACCGCGGGAGAAGAAGATGTTGTGGGAGAGGGAGGGCAGCACCGAGGCACGAACTTGTGTTTGCTGCCCTCCCTTTGCCTCACTATATATAGGGGGGTGGAGAGGTGAGGGGCGCCCTAGGGTTTCCCCTAGGGGGCCGGCGGCCAGGGCAAGGGGAGGGGGCGGCGGCCAAGGCTGGCCCTAGGGTTTCCCCCCCTAGGTGCCTTGCCCCCCAAGGCTAAGGGGGTGCGGCCACCCTAGGGGGTCCCACCTCCCTTGGCGCACAAGGAGAGGGCCCAGGGGGGGCGCACAGCCCCTTGAGGGCTGTGGTGTTCCCCCTTGTGGCCCAATAGGCCCAGAACTACTTCCGGAACCCCCGAAACCCCTTTCGGTCGTCCGCCGATTTCCCGATGCTCCCCGGAACACTTCCGGACTCCGAAACCTTTCATCCTATATATCAATCTTCGTCTCCGGACCATTCCGGAGACCCTCGTCATGTCCGGGATCTCATCCGGGACTCCGAACAACCTTCGGTAACCATACACTTTTCTCACTAACAACCCTAGCGTCACCGAACGTTAAGTGTGTAGACCCTGCGGGTTCGGAAACCATGTATACATGACCGAGACACTCCCAGGTCAATAACCAATAGCGGGATCTGGATACCCATATTGGTTCCCACATGTTTCTCGATGATCTCATCGGATGAACCACGATGTCAAGGATTCAGGTAATCCTGTATACAGTTCCCTTTGCCTCGTCGGTATGTTACTTGCCCGAGATTCGATCGTCGGTATCTCTATACCTAGTTCAATCTCGTTACCGGCAAGTCTCTTTACTCGTTACCGTAATACATAATCCCGTGACCAACTACTTAGTCACTTTGAGCTCATTGAGATGACGTATTACCGAGTGGGCCCGGAGATACCTCTCCGTCACACGGAGTGACAAATCCCAGTCTCGATCCATGTCAACCCAACAGACACCCTCGGAGATACCTGTAGAGTACCTTTATAGTCACCCAGATACGTTGCGACGTTTGGCACACACAAAGCACTCCTACGGTGTCAGTGAGTTACATGATCTCATGGTCATAGGAACTTATACTTGACATGCAGAAAACTATAGCGATAACTGACACGATCAAAAGCTATGTTAACGTTTGGGTCTCGTCCATCACATCATTCTCCTAATGATGTGATCCCGTTATCAAATGACAACTCATGTCTATGACCTGGAAACCGCGGTCATCTTTGATCAACGAGCTAGTCCTGTAGAGGCTCACTAGGGACACAAAGTATGTCTATTCATCCACACGTGTATTTGAGTTTCCAATCAATACAGTTATAGCATGGATAATAAACGATTATCATGAACAAGGAAATATAATAATAACTCTTTTATTATTGCCTCTAGGGCATATTTCCAACAGTCTCCCACTTGCACTAGAGTCAATAATCTAGCATTACAAGGTAATGAATCTAACACCCATAGAGTCTTGGTGTTGATCGTGCTTAACCCGTGGAAGAGGCTTAGTCAACGGATCTGCAACATTCAAATCCGTGTGTACTTTGCAAATGTTTATGTCCTCCTCCTTGACCGAATCGCGGATGGAATTGAAGCGTCGCTTTATGTGTCTGGTCCTCTTGTGAAACCTTGGTTCCTTGGCTAGAGCAATGGCACCAGTGTTGTCACAGAACAGAGTCATTGGGTTCAGTGCACTAGGCACAACTCCAAGATCTGTCATGAACTCCTTCATCCAGACACCTTCCTTTGCCGCCTCCGAGGCAGCTATATACTCCGCTTCACATGTAGAATCAGCTACCACGCTTTGCTTGGAACTGCACCAGCTTACCGCTCCCCCGTTGAGAATATATACGTATCCGGTTTGAGACTTAGAGTCATCCGGATCAGTGTCAAAGCTTGCATCGACGTAACCCTTTACGACGAGCTCTTGATCACCTCCATAAACGAGAAACATATCCTTAGTCCTTTTCAGGTACTTTTGGATATTCTTGACCGCTGTCCAGTGATCCATACCAGGATTACTTTGAAACCTTCCGGCCATACTTATGGCAAGGCTGACATCTGGTCTCGTGCACAGCAATGCATACATGATAGAGCCTATGGCTGAAGCATAGGGGACGACACTCATCTTTTCTCTATCTTCCGCAGTCACTGGGCACTGAGTCTTACTCAACTTTGTACCTTGCAATACCGGCAAGAACCCCTTCTTGGATTGATCCATTTTGATCTTCTTCAAAACTTTATCAAGGTATGTGCTTTGTGAAAGTCCTATCAAGCGTCTTGATCTATCTCTATAGATCTTGATGCCCAATATGAAAGCAGCTTCACCGAGATCCTTCATTGAAAAACTCTTGTTCAAATACCCCTTCACGCTATCCAAAAATTCTATATTGTTTCCAATCAGCAATATGTCATCCACATATAATATTAGAAACGCTATAGAGCTCCCACTCACTTTCTTGTAAATACAAGCTTCATTGTAAACTTGTATAAACCCAAACGCTTTGATCACCTCATCAAAGCGAAGATTCCAACTCCGAGATGCTTGCACCAGCCCATAAATGGAACGCTGGAGCCTGCATACTTTGTCAGCATTCTCTGGATCGACAAAACCTTCTGGTTGCATCATATACAACTCTTCCTTAAGAAAACCGTTAAGGAACGCTGTCTTGACATCCATCTGCCAAATTTCATAATCGAAATATGCAGCTATTGCTAACATGATTCGGACGGATTTAAGCATCGCTACGGGTGAGAAAGTCTCATCGTAGTCAATCCCTTGAACTTGTGAAAAACCCTTTGCCACAAGTCGAGCTTTATATACGGTGACATTTCCGTCAGCGTCCGTCTTCCTCTTAAAAATCCATTTATTCTGAATGGCCTTCCGCCCTTCAGGTAATACTTCCAAAGTCCATACTTTGTTTTCATACATGGATCCCATCTCGGATTTCATGGCCTCTAACCATTTGTCGGAATCCGGGCCCACCATCGCTTCTCCATAGCTCGTAGGTTCACCGTTGTCTAACAACATGACCTCCAAGACAGGGTTACCGTACCACTCAGGTGCAGTGCGTACCCTTGTCGACCTACGAGGTTCGGTAGTAACTTGATCAGAAGCTTCTTGATCATCATTTGCTTCCTCTTCAACCTCTGCAGGCTCCACAAAAACATCCTTTTGTGCTGCGCTACTCTCTGGTTGAAGCAGAGGTTCTATAACCTCATCAAGTTCTACCTTCCTCCCACTCAATTCTTTCGAGAGAAACTCTTTCTCGAGAAAGGACCCGTTCTTAGCGACAAACACTTTGCCCTCGGATCTGAGATAGAAGGTGTACCCAACTGTTTCTTTTGGGTATCCTATGAAGACACATTTGTCCGCTTTGGGTTCGAGCTTTTCTGGTTGAAGCCTTTTGACATAAGCATCGCAACCCCAAATCTTGAGAAAAGACAACTTTGGTTTCTTACCAAACCATAGTTCATACGGTGTTGTCTCAACGGACTTAGATGGAGCCCTATTTAAAGTGAATGCAGCTGTCTCTAACGCATATCCCCAAAACGATAGTGGCAAATCGGCAAGAGACATCATAGAACGTACCATATCTAATAGGGTTCGATTACGACGTTCGGACACACCATTACGCTGTGGTGTTCCAGGTGGCGTCAACTGTGAAACAATTCCACACTTTCTTAAGTGATCACCAAACTCATAACTCAGATATTCTCCCCCTCGATCAGATCGTAGGAACTTGATCTTCTTGTTACGATGATTTTCAACTTCACTCTGAAATTGCTTGAACTTTTCAAAAGTTTCAGACTTATGCTTCATCAAGTAAATATACCCATATCTACTTAAGTCGTCAGTGAAGGTGAGAAAATAACGATATCCACCGCGCGCCGTTACACTCATCGGACCGCACACATCAGTATGTATGATTTCCAATAAGTCACTTGCCCGTTCCATTGTCCCTGAAAACGGGGTCCTTGTCATCTTGCCCATGAGGCACGGCTCGCACGTGTCAAGTGATTCGAAATCAAGAGACTCAAAAAGTCCATCAGCATGGAGCTTCCTCATGCGTTTCACGCCGATATGACCCAGACGGCAGTGCCACAAGAAAGTGGTATTATCATTATCAACTCTACATCTTTTGGCATCAATGTTATGAACATGTGTATCATCACTATCGAGATTCAATAAGAATAAACCCCTAACTTCGGGTGCATGACCATAAAAGATATTACTCATATAAATAGAACAACCATTATTCTCTGACTTAAATGAGTAACCGTCTCGCAATAAACAAGATCCAGATATAATGTTCATGCTTAACGCAGGCACTAAATAACAATTATTCAGGTTCATAACTAATCCCGATGGTAATCGAAGAGCGAGCGTGCCGACGGCGATCACATCAACCTTGGAACCATTTCCCACGCGCATCGTCACTTCGTCCTTCGCCAGCCTCCGTTTATTCCGCAGTTCCTGTTTAGAGTTGCAAATGTGAGCAACCGAACCGGTATCAAATACCCAGGCACTACAACGAGAGTTGGTAAGGTACACATCAATAACATGTATATCATATATACCTTTGTTGTTGTTGTTGGCCCCCTTCTTGTCCGCCAGATACTTGAGGCAGTTCCGCTTCCAGTGGCCATTCCCCTTGCAATAGAAACACTCAGTCTCTGGCTTGGGCCCAGCCTTGGGTTTCTTCACTGGATTAGCAACTGCTTTGCCACCCTTCTTAAAGTTACCCTTCTTGCCCTTGCCATTCTTCTTGAAACTGGTGGTTTTATTGACCATCAACACTTGATACTCCTTCTGGATGTCTGCCTCAGCGACTTTCAGCATCGAAAACAGCTCGGCGATGGTCTTGTTCATCCCTTGCATGTTATACTGCTGCACGAAGCTCTTGTAGCTTGGAGGGAGTGACTGGAGAATTCTGTCAATGATAGCCTCATCCGGGAACACAAGTCCCAGATCAGCTATGCGGGTATAGTACCCAGACATCTTCAGTAAGTGCTCACTGACAGACGAATTCTCCTCCATCTTGCAAGCGAAGAATTTATCGGTGGTCTCATACCTCTCGATCTTAGCATTCTTCTCAAAGATAAACTTCAACTCCTGGTACATCTCATATGCACCATGACGTTCAAAACGCCTTTGAAGTCCTCCTTCCAAGCCGTACAACATGGCACACTGCACTATCGAATAGTCATCCGAACGTGTCTGCCAGACGTTCAAAACGTCTGCAGGCGCTGTAGGAGCGGGGGGGTCACCTAGCGGTGCATTTAGGACATAAACCTTTTGGGCAGCTGTGAGGATGATCCTCAGATTGCGGAGCCAGTCCACAAAGTTGCTCCCGTCATCTTTCAGTTTAGCTTTCTCTAGGAACGCATTAAAATTCAGGGGAGCTACTGCGCGAGCCATCTACAACCAAAAATTTGCAAAGACATTTTAGACTATTGTTCATGATAAGTGAGTTACTACCTAATCATATTATTTATAACTCCCACTCAAATTGACATCCCTCCGGTCATTCGAGCGTGACATGATCCAAATTCACCAACCCAAGTCCGATCATCACGTGAGATGAGGTGGTGTCAATGGTGAACATCAACATGTTGATCATATCTACTATATGACTCATGCTCGACCTTTCGGTCCTCCGTGTTCCGAGGCCATGTCTGTACATGCTAGGCTCGTCAAGTCTAACCCGAGTGTTCTGCATGTGCAAAACTGGCTTGCACCCGTTGTATGCGAACGTAGAGTCTATCACACCCGATCATCACGTGGTGCTTCGAAACGACGAACCTTCGCAACGGCGCACACTCGGGGGGAACACAATTTTATCTTGAAATTTTAGTGAAGGATCATCTTATAATGCTACCGTCGTCCTAAGCAAAATAAGATGCATAAAAGGATTAACATCACATGCAAATCATAAGTGACATGATATGGTCATCAACTCGTGCTTTTGATCTCCATCTCCAAAGCACCGGCATGATCTCCATCGTCACCGGCGCCACACCATAATCTCCATCATCATGATCTCCATCATCGTGTCGCCATCGGGGTTGTCGGCGCCCACCATGCTCTTACTACTATTGCTACCGTTTAGCGATAAAGTAAAGCATTACAAAGCGCTTAATGATTGACACGCAGGTCATACAAAAATTAAAGACAACCCTATGGCTCCTGCCGGTTGCCGTATGCATCGACATGCAAGTCGATATTAACTATTACAACATGATCATCTCATACATCAAATATATCTCATCATGTCATTGGCCATATCATATCACATGCATACCCTGCAAAAACAAGTTAGACGTCCTCTAATTTGTTGTTGCATGTTTTACGTGGCTGCTATGGGTATCTAGCAAGAACGCTTCTTACCTACGCAAAACCACAACGGTGATATTCAAGTTGCTATTTGACCTTCTACAAGGACCGCCTTGTTCTATTCCGATTCAACTAAGATAGGAGAGACAGACACCCGCCAGCCATCTTATGCAACAAAAGTCACATGTCTGTCGATGGAACCGGTCTCATGTACGTGGACATGTAAAGTTGGTCCGGGCCGCTTCATCCTATAATACCGCTGAATCAAGAAAGACTAAGGAGGGCAGCAATTTAAACATCAACGCCACAAACCCTTTTGTGTTCTACTCGAGAAAGCATCTACGCAAGATCCTAGCTCATGATGCCACTGTTGGGGAACGTTGCATGGAAAACAAAAAATTTTCTCTACGTTCACCAAGATCAATCTAGTAGATGCAACTACGAGGGGAGAGTAGGATCCACATACCCTTGTAGATCGCTAAGCGGAAGCGTTAAGAACGCGGTTGATGGAGTCGTACTCGCCGCGATTCAGATCGATGAAGATCCAAGCACCGAAGCAACGGTGCCTCCGCGTTCTTCACACGTACGGCTCGGGGACGTCTCCTCCTTCTTGATCCAGCAAGGGGTGGAGGAGAGGTTGATGGAGAACCGGCAGCACGACGGCGTGGTGGTGATGGTGTAGAAGAATTCCAGCAGGGCTTCGCTTAAGCACCGCGGGAGAAGAAGATGTTATGGGAGAGGGAGGGCAGCACCGAGGCACGAACTTGTGTTGGCTGCCCTCCCTCTACCTCTCTATATATATAGGGGGAAGGAGGAGAGGGGGGGCGCCCTAGGGTTTCCCCTAGGGGGCCGGCGGCCAGGGCATGGGGGGGGGGCGGCGGCCAAGGCTGGCCCTAGGGTTTCCCCCCCCTAGGTGCCTTGCCCCCCAAGGCTAAGGGGGTGCGGCCACCCTAGAGGGGTCCACCTCCCTTGGCGCACAAGGAGAGGGCCCAGGGGGGGCGCACAGCCCCCTGAGGGCTGTGGTGTCCCCCCTTGTGGCCCATTAGGCCCAGAACTACTTCCGGAACCCCCGAAACCCCTTTCGGTCGTCCGCCGATTTCCCGATGCTCCCCGGAACACTTCCGGACTCCGAAACCTTTCATCCTATATATCAATCTTCGTCCCCGGACCATTCCGGAGACCCTCGTCATGTCCGGGATCTCATCCGGGACTCCGAACAACCTTCGGTAACCATACACTTTTCTCACTAACAACCCTAGCGTCACCGAACGTTAAGTGTGTAGACCCTGCGGGTTCGGAAACCATGTAGACATGACCGAGACACTCCCAGGTCAATAACCAATAGCGGGATCTGGATACCCATATTGGTTCCCACATGTTTCTCGATGATCTCATCGGATGAACCACGATGTCAAGGATTCAGGCAATCCCGTATACAGTTCCCTTTGTCTCGTCGGTATGTTACTTGCCCGAGATTCGATCGTCGGTATCTCTATACCTAGTTCAATCTCGTTACCGGAAAGTCTCTTTACTCGTTACCGTAATACATAATCCCGTGACCAACTACTTAGTCACTTTGAGCTCATTGAGATGACGTATTACCGAGTGGGCCCGGAGATACCTCTCCGTCACACGGAGTGACAAATCCCAGTCTCGATCCATGTCAACTCAATAGACACCCTCGGAGATACCTGTAGAGTACCTTTATAGTCACCCAGTTACGTTGTGACGTTTGGCACACACAAAGCACTCCTACGGTGTCAGTGAGTTACATGATCTCATGGTCATAGGAACTTATACTTGACATGCAGAAAACTATAGCGATAACTGACACGATCAAAAGCTATGTTTAACGTTTGGGTCTCGTCCATCACATCATTCTCCTAATGATGTGATCCCGTTATCAAATGACAACTCATGTCTATGACCTGGAAACCGCGGTCATCTTTGATCAACGAGCTAGTCCTGTAGAGGCTCACTAGGGACACAAAGTCTGTCTATTTATCCACACATGTATTTGAGTTTCCAATCAATACAATTATAGCATGGATAATAAACGATTATCATGAACAAGGAAATATAATAATAACTCTTTTATTATTGCCTCTAGGGCATATTTCCAACAATGAACATGTGGTAGAAAGTTGAGGCCAAGGAGAAGGGTAAAAGTGATCAAGAAGAGGGTTTTAGTAATAAACCAGAAGGTGTTTGATCAGTGTTTGGTCAAGCAAATGGTCTCCACTTTCCATGACACTTAACAGGATTGAATTACATGTGAAAATAGGGTGCTTCACCAATTTTGGGCTCATTTGAAGAAACTAGCCAATGTAACTTTGGTGAACCCTAGAAATCAACAGAAATAGCTTCATCTTGTTTGAGTCAAGCTAATCATCTCCCCTTGATGCACCACTTGGTGTAGCATCATCATTTGGGGCATTGATCATGCCCACAAAGATTGAATCTCCAGATAAAAAGTTGGTAATGTAAAGTTGTTCAAATTTGCATTTGAACAGAAAGGGTTTTGGGGTGTTCTGATCAAGTTGCTCTATTCCAAATCTTGTGCCATTTGGTCTAGATGCCTTATTAGGCCATTCTAGCATGTGCACCAAATTTGAGAGCATTTGGACAAGTTTGGCAATGTAAAGTTGCTCAAACTTCAAATATGGACAGAATGGTTATGAAGGGTTTTGAGGATGTTTTCTTGCTTCCCAAGGCATGGGACTTGGCAAGATCATCAAATATGTCATATATGACATGATAGAATTTCCCTGGAATTTTTGGAGAATATTTCCTTTGTAAATATCTCAAAAGCTTGAAATATCCAGAAAGGGTTTTAGAGGGATTAGCCCATTATTTTGAACATGACCAAGTGTTGAAACTCTTATATATGGACAATATATGTCCTCTGAGTCTCCCTGAATTTTGGCAAATATTTTTGAAATACTTAAATAATTTTCCCCTATTAAAGACCATTTCTGGCCTTAAGAAAAAGCTTTTAAATAAAATAGGAAAATAACTTTTAAAATTATACTTTTGTGGTTTCTGGGAGTCATATGACTACTAGGTCTCAAATATACTTTTTGAAATAATTTTTCTCTCCCTAAATCAAGTACTTGCAGTGCAAATCTCAATTCAGGGGTTTTTGGAAAACTAATTTTATAAAATACCTTTTTGACCAAATTAATTTTGTAAGAAAATTCTATACTGCTATATAACACTTGGCATGATCATTGGGCAGAAGTTTTGGGTATGGAGATGAATTCTACAAGAGGTAATAGTTGACTTTATTGAGCACAAGAAAAAGCACATGAAGAAAACTCAATTCCAAATAAAAGCCAAATGTTGCTAAAAAATTTGCTGGTCCAAATTTTCGTGCTTCATTGATGCAAATAACATGTTACAAAATGCAGGGTGTGACAGACCTACCCCCCTTACAAGAATCTCGTCCCCGAGATTCCTAAACTAGGTCTTAAAAGAGATCGGGAAACTTGGATCTAAGATAGTCTTCACGTTCCCAGGTTGCTTCTGCTTCGGTGTGGTTGCTCCACTGGACCTTGAAGTACTTGATGGTACGGCTTCGTGTACGTCGTTCTGCTTCGTCCAGAATGCGGATGGGCTTCTCGCGGTAGGTTAAATCAGGCTGCAGATCAATGGCTTGGTGATCAACATCCTTGTAGAGATTGCGCTTGTCTGGAACTTGGAGACATTTCCGGAGTTGTGACACATGGAATACATTGTGCACATCGGATAGCTCAGGTGGTAGTTCCAACTGGTAAGCCACTTCTCCTCGTCGTGCAGTGATCTCAAATGGTCCGATGAACCTTGGTGCGAGCTTCCCCTTGACGTGGAAACGCTTGGTTCCCTTCAGAGGAGTTACCCGCAGGTACACATGGTCCCCGACATGGAAACTCATGTTCCGACGGTGAGTGTCAGCATAGCTCTTTTGCCTTGACTTGGCTGCCTTCAAACGCTCTCTGACTAGTTGGACTTGCTCTTCTGCTGCGCGGAGAATATCCGGTCCAAAGACTAGTCCTTCTCCAGTCTCTGACCAGTTGAGGGGTGTGCGACATCTGCGTCCGTACAACACCTCAAATGGTGCCATCTGAAGGCTTGACTGGTAACTGTTGTTATAGGAGAACTCGGCAAAAGGGAGACAATCTTCCCACTTGGCTCCATACGCCAGGACACAGGCTCGGAGCATATCTTCGAGAATTTGATTGACTCGCTCTGTATGACCTCCGGTCTGTGGATGGAAGGTTGTGCTGAAAGATAACTTGGTTCCCAAGGCTTCTTGGAACTTCTTCCAGAACCTCGAGGTGAACTGGGTTCCTCGATCTGACACAATCTCCTTGGGAACACCGTGAAGACTTACGATTCTGTCGATGTAGAGAGCTGCCAGCCGGTTGCCATCATAAGTGGTCTTGACAGGAATGAAATGGGCCACCTTGGTCAAATGATCGACTATGACCCAGATGGAGTCATGTCCTCTATTCGACCTTGGTAAACCAGTGATGAAGTCCATTCCGACTTTATCCCACTTCCACTCAGGAACCTTGAGTGGCTGAAGCAATCCAGCGGGTCGCTGATATTCAGCCTTGACCCTTTGGCACACATCACACTTTGCAACATAGGTTGTAATCTCTCTTTTCATCCCGTGCCACCAGAATCGTGCCTTCAAGTCTTGGTACATCTTGGTTCCTCCGGGGTGGATGGAATACGGAGTGTCGTGGGCTTCTTGCAGAATCAGGTTCTTCAGCTCTGTGTTGTTTGGTACGCAGATACGACCTTTGTACCAAACAATCCCGTGCTCGTCTCCGGAGAATCCTGGGGCCTTGCCTAGCTTCATCTTCTTCTTGATGCCTTCAATGCTTGCGTGTCCATCTTGTGCCTTCTTGACTTCATCCATCAGGGTCGGTCTGACTTCCAAATGATCCAGAAATCCAGGGGTGACCAATTCCAAACTGAATTGTTCGAGCTCCTTAAACAAGGCTGGCTGCCTTTCTTGAATAACAGCATTCATAGAGCAAGCCTTCCTGCTTAAGGCATCGGCCACCACGTTAGCCTTCCCGGGGTGATATTGAACACTGAGGTCATAGTCTTTGATGAGTTCCAACCATCTTCGCTGCCTCATGTTCAATTCCTTTTGGGTGAAAATGTACTTCAGACTTTTGTGGTCTGTGTAGATCTCACACCGTTTCCCTAGGAGGTAATGCCGCCATGTCTTCAAGGCATGAACTACTTCCGCTAAATCAAGATCGTGAGTAGCGTAGTTCTCATCATGGGGTCGTAGCTGCCTGGAGAGGTATGCTATGACTCGGCCTTCTTGCATCAGAACGCTTCCCAATCCGGTTCGAGAGGCATCACAATATATCACGAACTCCTTGTGAATATCAGGTGTTGCCAGAACTGGGGCGGTGGTCAATCTCTTCTTGAGCTCTTGGAAGCTCTCTTCGCATTTTTGCGTCCACTCGAACTTCTTGTCCTTCTTGAGGAGCTGAGTCATTGGCCGTGCAATGCTAGAGAATCCTTCCACGAATTTGCGGTAATAGCCCGCAAGCCCGAGGAAGCTTCTGACTTCCTTGACGGTCGTTGGAGATTGCCATTGGGTCACAAATTCGATCTTTGCGGGATCAACTGATAATCCTTCCTCGGTCAAGACATGACCTAAGAATCCAACTTTATGCAGCCAGAACTCACACTTGCTGAATTTGGCATACAGTTGGTGCTCCTGAAGCTTGTCTAGGACCATCCTCAGATGCTGCTCGTGCTCTTCCTCCGACTTCGAGAAGACAAGAATGTCATCAATGAAGACAACAACGAACTTGTCCAAATATTCCATGAAGACTTTATTCATGAGATACATGAAGTAAGCCGGGGCATTGGTTAACCCAAAGGACATGATCGTGCACTCATACAGGCCATATCTGGTTACGAATGTCGTCTTCGGAATATCTTGGGGTCTGATCTTCAGCTGGTAGTACCCAGATCTGAGGTCGATCTTGGAGAACACCTTGGCACCGTTGAGCTGATCAAACAGATCTTCGATCTTGGGAAGTGGATATTTGTTCTTGATTGTAACTTCATTGAGGGAACGATAATCAATGCATAAGCGAATGGTACCATCCCTCTTTGCCACAAACAGAACAGGAGATCCCCAAGGGGAGGCACTTGGGCGGATAAATCCCTTCCTCAGCTGCTCTTCCAGCTGCTTCTTCAACTCAGCTAATTCTTCCGTCCCCATTCTATAAGGCTTCTTATAGATGGGTCCTGCTCCGGGCACGAGCTCGATGATGAACTCAATGTCATGGTCAGGGGGCATTCCCGGTAGTTCATCCGGAAAGACATCAGGATACTCACATACCACCGGTACTTGCTCTAGCCCAACTTCAGACAGACAGTTGACTTGGGCGGCTTGAGCGGAAGAGGAGTTGGAAGCAAACTTGACTTCAACTCCCTGGTCATTGGTCACAGTGACTGTCCGATTGGCACAATCTAACAAGCCTTGGTGCTTACTGAGCCAATCCATCCCTAAGATCACATCCAAGCCTTGTGATCTCAGGATGATAAGGTCTGCTAGGAAGTCTACACCGTTAATGGTAATACTGACTCCTTTACAGCCCATCTTGGCTCTCATCTCGGCTCCGGGGGTTTGTACCACCATAGGGTTATTCAGGGGTGTAGGGGTCATGCCACTTTTTAATGAAAATCTTTGAGTGACAAATGAATGCGTTGCTCCAGAATCAAACAAGACAGTTGCAGGTGCTGAGTTGACAAGGAACGTACCCAGCATGACGTCCGGGTCTTCCTGGGCTTCTTCAGCAGTGACGTGATTCACACGCCCCTTCCCATGGTTAGGTGGATTGCGAGGAGCTGGGTTCCTTGGTGGCATCCCGCGGCCTTGTCCCTGGTTCTGCGCATTGGGGCACGGGGCATCTGGCTTCTTGTTGGGGCACACCCTTGAGATGTGTCCGGGCTGACCACATCCAAAGCAAGTGACTTGGTTTGGATTGATCCTGGTGCCACCACTGGTATTGGGGTTGAAAGCTGGCCTTGGGTTGGCATACTGCTGAGGCTGAGGGTTCGTGCGAGGTGCAGGAGCTCTTGGTTGCTGATAGGTTGGTTTGGCCGGGGCTGACTGCCACGAACGAGGCTTCTGGTTGCTGGAACTTCCCTTGCTGACCATCTTGCGCTTGCGAGTGTCTTCCAAAGCACGCCGCTTGTCTTCAAGCATAAGTGCCTTGTTCACCAGGTCAGGGAAGGATGGGCAGTCGCACACGACAAGCGAGTATTGCAGAGTCTGATTGAGGCCTTCCATGAAGCGCTCCCTTTTTGCAGCATCAATGCTGACATCTTCAGGGGCATACCTTGACAGAACACTGAACTTCTGCATGTACTCCTTGACATTGCCACTTCCTTGCTTTAGGGCTCGGAACTCATGCTTTTTGATAGCCATGATTCCGGAAGGAATGTGGGCCTTGCGGAATTCTGCCTTGAAGTTGACCCAAGTGATGTCTTGTTCAGCATGCATGGCCTTGAATCCATCCCACCAAGCTCTAGCAGTCCGCCCGAGGCAGTGGGCTGCATAAGCCACCTTCTCGCGGTCTTCGGTGCATCCGACTAGTTCCAGTATTTCCTCAATGGAGCGGATCCAGTCGTCTGCATCCAGGGGTTCAGCAGTCTCGATAAAGGTTGGCGGTGCATGCTTCTTGAACTCTGCCAACGTGGAACGTCCATTGCCATTCCCCGCCGGCTGGCGGTTGTTGGTGACAGCTTGAGCAATCAGCTGAAGGGCTGCAGTGTTGGCTTGGCGTTCCTCTCGGAAAGCTTGGAGAAGCTGAGACATGTCCATGTTCGGAGGAGGTGGTGGTGGTGGAGCTTGGTCGTTGGTTTGGTCGTGGCCTGCCTCTGGCTGAGCGGATGCTCTGGCTTCAGGCTGCTGGGTAGAGGTACCAGTACGAGTTAAAACAGGCATCCTGTTGGAGCGGTAAAAGGTCTCATGACTTGGAAGAGGGAAAGCAAGATAGATGGGTGCCTAGTAAGGGGGTGGGTGTGACACTAATTAAATCATGCAAGGGCCAAAAGGCCAAAACACATCATAAAAATCCAAATGGGTGATGTAGTCGTTTACACATTCCCGAAGGAAGAATACGACATACATCCAGACTCAACAAAAGCAAACACTAGATGGTTTCATATGAACCATACAAGGACTCGACTGCGCATAGGGGTTACACGACCTATCCTACCCTAGGGTCACATCTGGCATATCCGAGTAGCGAATAATGCCTAAGAGGCGGAATGCTCGGTCGCGTATTCCGGCTCTTCTGGGACTTCCTCCTTGTCTTCATCTGTCTGGGCCCCCTTATCACTTGAGGGTGTGGGGGAGTGGAGGAGTTGGATACGACGGTGCTTCGTCAGTGGTGCAGGGAAAAGCTTGCGATATTCCCTTGCCGTCATCTGGCGTCGCCGAGGTGGTTCTTCATCCTTGGAAGATACATCCTCGGAGGGCCTTCCGCCTCGGTATGAGACAGCGGACTGTCCAGAAGGTGCTCCTTCCTTCTTGATACTATTTGTCTTCTCTTGAGCTCGACGAAGAAGTGCCTTGGTCTTGTGAAGTTCTTCTCGAAGCTTCATCGATTTGGAGGCCAAGTCTTGTGCCAAGCTGTCGGCACATAGACTGAAGTAGGTCTGGAACCGAAGCAAGAGTCCTTCCTTTAGTGGAGGGGCTAGTGTGCTGCTTTCTTCTTCACCTTCCTTCCGGTAAGGTAAGAAGCGAGTTGTCATCTTGGCTGCCATCTCCGGAAGAAGCTCGCGGAGACGGGTTAATGCCTTGAGTGCGGCAGCCTCGACAGCGAGAGGTAGTGTTGCCATCTGGGGTCCCTCGAAGAACCAACTTGTGGGAGGATCGTTTTCCTTTACGATCACTTCCACATGGTACTCCACCTCAGTGTCGCTAACCCAATGCTCAAGGTAGGTGAGGATGGGTGCTCGGTGGAACTGACACTCCTGGAGGCTATCCTCGAGAAGCAAGGGAAACCTAGTGGTCAAGTGCTCTTCGGGTACAGCGGCCATCTACAAAGGTGGAATAGGAGGGGTTAATAAGCTGATGAAATCTCAGGTTTAGAAAAGAAGAGAGGTTCAGAAGGTTGTCGAAAAAAAGGTCTCATCTAACTAACGCCCATGCTAACTAAGGCTTCCTACAGTCTAGATGGCTCTGATACCAGCTCTGTGGGGACCCCGACTTAGAAGTCGAGATCAACGAATGCACGTGTACAGTGATCCCAGAGATCAATGCTCACTGAACACACAGAAGCTGAATAACAAGAGTCTTACATCCATACATACCGTCTTACACAAATTAAGGCCATTAAGGCCAAGTCTTACATAGATAAAGCCTCACGGGCTGAATAGCAAATAACTTAAGTAGCGGAAGTCTTCGATAGTAGGTAGAACCCATGCCATCTGCTTTAACCCTACATGCATTCTGACTGGGATAGCGTCCTAGTTCGCATGTTCGTCTCCAAAGAACTCTTCCTCAAATTCATGTTCCTCCAAGCCTGGCCAATTAAATAACCAGTGGCAAGCCAATGAGTACTTTGAATGTACTCGCAAGCAACCCATGATGTGGTTCAAAGTAACAATGCAATTGAACAATAATGAACAATCTAGCAAAGGGCTAGAATAAATATTCTACCTTCAAGTTTATGCATCAATAAACTCGCGTAACCTTGAAGACAGGTTACCGATATCAACATGAATATGATTCAACTCATCGAGTCAAGTCACCACCTTGACTCATCAGATACACACTTTCACTGATGAAATAAAACTCTGGACATAGTTTAAGTAGCACCACCCAACTGTCCATGACCGTGGACACGGCTATTCGAATAGTTTTACACTCTGCAGAGGTTGCGCACTTTACCCACAAGATCCGGGGAGCTTCCGTGTCATCCACGACCCGCGGTACCTCAAGTACCCGGGGTAAGCACCCGGTCATTACCTTTCCTTAGACGACACTAACATAGAGTCCACTCGTTGGTACACGGCCCTCGGGTACAAACAATAGATCACGGGACTTGCCCTAATTTCAATGTCATGCGTACCCGAAGGGACCAACGGTGTATCCGGTGCCCTGTGAAAACAGTCATGGTCGTCTATCCAAGCACGACCCCGTCCCGGGAAAGACCTCAAGTCTTCCCGTCACTAGTAATGCGGGCACCATGCTAGTATCAACCTAAGTAATCAATAAAGCCCCGTCCCATAAGGGGTCGTGTGGTTGCACATGTTTGGTTGGGACGGTAGTCACACATAAATCTAATCCATTATTTCACCCATGCACAGGTTTTACCGGCACATCACTTCTTCCTCAAGTGATGACCTAACTCATCATCACCCTCGGGCATTAGGGGCACCCGATGGGTTCATGCAAAGATTTCAACCACGAAGGTTCATATCACACATGCATCACTAAGCATCATTACTAACTATTAGCATGTCATCTAGCACATAGCAAGATCAAGATCATGGCATGCTTTATGAGGTGTTTCAACTAGGTTACCACCGTAACCCTATCATCATGCATCGGAAACAAACGGTTCCGAAGAACAAGTGTATCATGGTCAAAGGGCTGCTTGCCTGGATTGGCTTCGTCTTCAAAGTCTTCAAATCCTTCTCCTTCTCCTTCTTCAGCAACCTCGTCAAATACGGTATCTATACGTCGCATTATAACAATGGAAAAATAAGACCACAAATAAAACAGAAAAATCAAAGTGCTCAGAAAAATGTCAACTTATTTTTGTTAAATACTAGAGGGATTTCTAAGATGGGGAAAATTCTTAGTTGGAGTTTTGGAGTAACAGAATGAAATCTATTGATTTTTGAACAGGAGTTTTATTGCTCAAATTTGAATTTAAATTTGAACATAACAGAAAAGTTTCATGGATGTGGGTGAAAGTTACACCATTAAATAGGTTGGAATATTACAAGAATTTAGGAGTTGGAATTAATTCTTTTGGACCAATATTCATTTCTGTAAAAATGTTTGAAATATTTACAGAAAGAATAAAAGAAAATGCCCCTGTGCTACTGGGCCAGAAGGGCCACAGTGCACGGCCCAGGGCAAACCAGCCAAGCCGCACGGGCGCCAGCGCGCATGTCAGGTTTTCAAACCTGACACGCGGGGCGCGGCGGTCAGTGGCTGAGAGGAGGGGGAGAGAGAGGTGAGGATGACAGGCGGGGCCCGCCTGTCATCTCCAACCTCACGGCCACGGCCACGGCGAGCTCACCGGTGGTGATTCCGGCCACGGCGATGGCAACGGAGGGCAGGGTTGGGTTCAGCGTCGAGTGGCGGATGCAGTGGAGGTGGTGCGGCACGCCGGGGAGGTCGGGTTCGCCGTCGGCGAGGTGGGACGGCGGAGGATCGTCGGGAGGTCGTCGCTCCGGCCGTTTCCGACTACAACAGAAGGGGGAAACAGAGGGGAACGCATCAGTGGAGTGTGGGGGTTCCAAATCGGGCAAAAGGAAGGGCGGAGGAGGCCCGTACTGCGAGATCACCGGCGGCCCGATGCGGCGGAGCTCCGGTCGATCCCGAGCACTGGGACCTTCTGGGGATGAACAAGTGGTGCTGCGGGACTGAAGGAGGTGTGGTGAAGCTGCTGATGCTGTTGGAGTGGCTCGGGGGGTCCTATATATAGGGGAACGGCGGAGCCCCGTGGTCAAGTGCGCCGGCGAGCTCCTGCTCGACGCTACAGCGCACGGGAGGTGAGGGGAGTGAGTCCACGGCGTTGCTGGACGAGCTCTACGTCCGTTTGAGGTGAGAGGAGGAGCGGGGAAGCTTCCAGGCCGTGCGCGCGTGTGAGGCCGAGGAGTGGGTGCTGCGGGCGGCCGGTGCGCGTGCGACGACGGCCACTGGAGGGCGCAGGAGGAGGGGGGACAACGCCGGGGTGGTCGCGGACGTCGAGGGGCATCGACTGGCGCGAGGGGGAGGCCCAAGGCTGTCGGGGGCAGCTGATTGAGCGATGCTACAGTGCGGTGGCGCACTGTAGCGTGCTCCAGAGCGCCCGAATGGCTGGGACACTCGTGCCCTCGCCGCTCCGGTCATGTCCAACGTGCCCAAGGTTGTCTAGAAGGTCAAGGGGGGAGTAAAGAAATGGCCTGTGGCCTTGGATGCTCTGGAGATGCTGTGAGAGAAAGAGGAAGCTGGTAACTTTGTAAGAAATGGGTGTCCAGCAGGGTGAACTAGGGTTTTTACCCCTCAATCATGGAGCTGGGGTCCTGGGGAAGTTACTGGAGGTAGCTAGTAACTAGATGAACATGTGGTAGAAAGTTGAGGCCAAGGAGAAGGGTAAAAGTGATCAAGAAGAGGGTTTTAGTAATAAGCCAGAAGGTGTTTGATCAGTGTTTGGTCAAGCAAATGGTCTCCACTTGCCATGACACTTAACAGGATTGAATTACATGTGAAAATATGGTGCTTCACCAATTTTGGGCTCATTTGAAGAAACTAGCCAATGTAACTTTGGTGAACCCTAGAAATCAACAGAAATAGCTTCATCTTGTTTGAGTCAAGCTAATCATCTCCCCTTGATGCACCACTTGGTGTAGCATCATCATTTGGGGTATTGATCATGCCCACAAAGTTTGAAGCTCCAGATAAAAAGTTGGTAATGTAAAGTTGTTCAAATTTGCATTTGAACAAAAAGGGTTTGGGGGTGTTCTGATCAAGTTGCTCTATTCCAAATCTTGTGCCATTTGGTCTAGATGCCTTATTAGGCCATTCTAGCATGTGCACCAAATTTGAGAGCATTTGGACAAGTTTGGCAATGTAAAGTTGCTCAAACTTCAAATATGAACAGAATGGTTATGAAGGGTTTTGAGGATGTTTTCTTGCTTCCCAAGGCATGGGACTTGGCAAGATCATCAAATATGTCATATATGACATGATAGAATTTCCCTGGAATTTTTGGAGAATATTTCCTTTGTAAATATCTCAAAAGCTTGAAATATCCAGAAAGGGTTTTAGAGGGATTAGCCCATTATTTTGAACATGACCAATTGTTGAAACTCTTATATATGGACAATATATGTCCTCTGAGTCTCCCTGAATTTTGGCAAATATTTTTGAAATACTTAAGTAATTTTCCCCTATTAAAGACCATTTCTGGCCTTAAGAAAAAGCTTTTAAATAAAATAGGAAAATAACTTTTAAAATTATACTTTTGTGGTTTCTGGGAGTCCTATGACTACTAGGTCTCAAATATACTTTTTGAAATAATTTTTCTCTCCCTAAATCAAGTACTTGCAGTGCAAATCTCAATTTAGGGGTTTTTGGAAAACTAATTTTATAAAATACCTTTTTGACCAAATTAATTTTGTAAGAAAATTCTATACTGCTATATAACACTTGGCATGATCATTGGGCAGAAGTTTTGGGTATGGAGATGAATTCTACAAGAGGTAATAGTTGACTTTATTGAGCACAAGAAAAAGCACATGAAGAAAACTCAATTCCAAATAAAAGCCAAATGATGCTAAAAATTTTGTTGGTCCAAATTTTCGTGCTTCATTGATGCAAATAACATGTTACAAAATGCAGGGTGTGACAGTTTTCTCTCCTAAAAATATTTCTTAATAAAATATATGAGCGGAGATAATATGACTTCTCCAAAATAAAAGAAATATTGGAGGAAAAATATTTAAATCACTTTTGGTTTTTATTCGGTTTTATTTGTGATTTTATTTGCATAGGAAAAATGCGCGTTTTCCAATATTGCATTTAGGTCCGGGAAAAATGTTCACTTTGTTCTAAATATTATTAGAGGAGGGAGAAAATGCATTTCGGAATTTTTCGTCTCTGTTTAGTATTTTATTTTTGAGTTTTTCTGCGTCAGGATAATTTAAAATAAAAGTGGGTCGGACGGACTCGGCCGAAGCCCAGCCGGCCCAGCGCCGCCGCCGGCTGCCCCCTTCCCCAAGCCGCCGCCCCCTGGCCCTTTATAAGCAGCCTCCCCCCTCTTTCGCTCCGCCGCCACCAGCCGTCGCGCCGCCGCTAGCTGCCGCCGCCGCCGCTTGTTGCTGCCGCCGCACTCCACCGTCGTGCCCCACCCTCGCCGGAGCCGCCTCCGTCGCCGCCGCCGGCCTCGCCGCCGGTTTTTTTAAACCGTTTGGTTTTTTCTCGAAACCCTAGATCTATTTTATTTAAATAGATCGGTTCACTTTTTTGGTTTAGTTAGTTAGCGGACATTCGTCCCTACGTTCGTTTTAACGAATGTTGTTCACCCGTTAGTCATAGACACCTGTTAGTCATAGACAACGAACGTTCGTTCTTTAGCCTGTTCGTCAGTTTTCTTTTTCAGGGCTTTTTCCGTGAATATTTTCGATCGTGATTTCTGCCTTGATCTTGTTTTTAGTTTTTCTTTTCGGTCGAGAGTGGGAATCGGGAGATTCAAGCGCCCAGATCTTCATCTCAAAGCCCTCTTTCCGTTTAACCAACTTGAACAAGGTTTTGCTACTGTAAAATTTGACCTTAGACCAATCTAGTAAACGGATCTTGTTTCTTTCGCAGTTTGAGTTTCGTTGCTCCGTTTGATTTGATTCTTTTTGCAAACCGAAGTTCTTAAGTTGAACTTTTTGGTTAGATCTTCTTATTTGGAGTTTTATCTGTGCATATTTTCTTGTTTGCTTATGTAAGCTATTGTTGCTTGCGATAGAATTCCCGGAGTACGAAGCGTGCTACTACGAGTCTCTAGGTTTTGCGAATCATCAGCAAGGCAAGTAACACTTTGATCATACCCTTTATTACCTAGTTTTTATGCATTAGATCAAACCCTCACACATTGCATGAGTAGGATCACTTAACTTGTGGGTCTGGGAAGTAGATTGAGGTAGAACCTATTGTTGGGGATCGTAGCAGAAAACAAAAAAATTATACGCATCACCAAGATCAATCTATGGAGTAACCTAGCAACGAGGGAGAGGGGAGTGCATCTACATACCCTTGTTGATCGCTAAGAGGAAGCGTTACAAGAACGCGGATGAAGGAGTCATACTCGTAGCAATTCAGATCGCGGTTGATTCCGATCGAAGCGCCGAACAACGGCGCCTCCGAGTTCAACACACGTGCAGCCCGGTGACATCTCCCACGCCTTGATCCAGCAAGGGCAGAAAGGAGAGGTTGGGGAAGACTCCGTCCAGCAGCAGCACGACGGTGTGGTGGTGGTGGAGGAGCGCGGGACTCCAGCAGGGCTTCTCCAATCACTACGAGAGACGAGGAGGGAGAGAGGTAGGGATGCGCCAAGAGAGAGATCATCTCGTATGTTTTGTAGCCGCCAATACCTCAAGTATATATAGGGGGAGGGGAGGGACTGCGCCCCCTCTAGGGTTCCCTCCCAAAGGGGGGGGGGGCGGCAGCCCTAGATGCCATCTGGGTGGCGGCCAAGGGGAGAGGGAGAGGGGGGCGCACCAGGTTGGGCCCTAGGGCCCATCTGCCCTAGGGTTTGCCCCCCCCCCTCTTGGAGGCGCCTTGGGCCTTGGTGGGAGGCGCCCCAGCCCACCTAGGGGCTGGTCCCTTCCCACTATTGGCCCGCGTAGGCCTCTGGGGCTGGTGTCCCCTCCCGGTGGACCCTCGGACCCTTCCGGTGGTCCCGATACATTACCGGTGATGCCCGGAACACTTCCGGTGGCCAAATCCTCACTTCCTATATATCAATCTTTACCTCCGGGCCTTTCCGGAACTCCTCGTGACTTCCAGGATCTCATCCGGGACTCTGAACAACATTCGGTAACCGCGTACATGCTTTCCCTTATAACCCTAGCGTCATCGAACCTTAAGTGTGTAGACCCAACGGGCTCGGGAACCATGTAGACATGACCGAGACAACTCTCCGGCCAATAACCAACAGCGGGATCTGGATACCCATGTTGGCTCCCACATGTTCCGCGATGATCTCATCGGATGAACCATGATGTCAGGGATTCAATCAATCCCGTATACAATTCCCTTTGTCTACCGGTATAGTACTTGCCCGAGATTCGATCGTCGGTATCCCGATACCTTGTTCAATCTCGTTACCGGCAAGTCTCTTTACTCGTTCCGTAACACATCATCCCATGATCAACTCCTTGATCACATTGTGCACATTATGATGATGTCCTACCGAGTGGGCCCAGAGATATCTCTCCGTCACATGGGGTGACAAATCCCAGTCTTGATTCGTGCCAACCCAACAGACACTTTAGGAGATACCCGTAGTGCACCTTTATAGCCACCCAGTTACGTTGTGACGTTTGGTACACCCAAAGCATTCCTACGGTATCCAGGAGTTGCACAATCTCATGGTCTAAGGAAAAGATACTTAACATTTAGAAAAGCTTTAGCATACGAACTACACGATCTTGTGCTAGGCTTAGGATTGGGTCTTGTCCATCACATCATTCTCCTAATGATGTGATCCCGTTATCAACGACATCCAATGTCCATGGTCAGGAAACCGCAACCATCTATTGATCAACGAGCCAGTCAACTAGAGGCTCACTGGGGACATGGTGTTTGTCTATGTATCCACACATGTAGCTGAGTTTCCTATCAATACAATTCTAGCATGGATAATAAAAAATTATCATGAACAAGGAAATATAATAATAACCAATTTATTATTGCCTCTAGGTCATATTTCCAACAGTCTCCCACTTGCAATAGAGTTAATAATCTAGTTGACATCGCCATGTGATTAACACTCACAGGCCACATCGCCATGTGACTAACATCCAAAGAGTTTACTAGAGTCAATAATCTAGTTCACATGAATATGTGATTAACACTCAGTGAGTTCTGTGTTTGATCATGTTATGCTTGTGAGAGAGGTTGTAGTCAACGGGTCTGCAACATTCAGATCCCTATGTATTTCGCAAAACTTTATGTCATATTGTAGATACTGCTACCACATTCCACTTGGAGCTATTCCAAATTGTTGCTCCATTATACATATCCGGTATCTCTACTAAGAGCTATCCGGATAGGTGTTAAGCTTGCATCGACGTAACTCTTTACGTCAAACTCTTTATCACCTCCATAACCGAGAAACATTTCCTTATTCCTTTAAGGATAATTTTGACCGCTATCTAGTGATCCACTCCTGGATCACCTTTGTACCCTCTTGCAAGACCTATGGCAAGGCACACATGAGGTGCGGTACTCAGCATGGCATAACGTATAGAGCCTATGACAAAAGCATAGGGGACGAGCTTCATCCTTCCTCTTTCTTCTGTCGTGGTCAAGCTTTGAGTCTTACTAAACTTCACACCTTACAACTCAGGTAAGAACTCCTTCTTTGACTGATCTATTTTGAACTCCTTCAAAATCATGTCAAAGGTGTGTGTTCTTTTGAAAGTATCATCAGGTGTCTTGATCTATCTCTATAGATCTTGATGCCCAATATGTAAGCAGCTTTATCCAGGTCTTCCTTTGAAAAACTCATTTCAAACAACCCTTTATGCTTTCCAGAAATTCAACATCATTTCGGATCAACAATATGTCATTCACATATACTTATCAGAAATGTTGTAGTGATCCCACTCACTTTATTGTAAAAACAAGTTTCTAACAAACTTTGTATAAACCCAAAAACTTTGATCACTCCATCAAAGCATATATTCCGACTCCGAGATGCTTGCTCTAGTCCATGGAAGGATCACTGGAGCTAGCATACCTTTTTGCATCCTTAGGATCGATAAAAACTTTTGATTGTATCACATACAACCTTTCCTTACGAAAACTGGTAAGGAAATTTGTTTTGACATCCATCTGTCAGATTTCATAAATGCAGCTAATGCTAACATGATTCCGACGGACTTAAGCATCGCTACGGGTGAGAAAATCTCATCGTAGTCAACTCCTTGAACTTGTGAAAAACTCTTTGCCACAAGTCAAGCTTCATAGACGGTGACATTACCGTCTACGTCCGTCTTCTTCTTAAAGATCCATTTATCTCAATGGCTTGCCGATCATCGGGCAAGTCCACCAAAGTCCATACTTTGTTTTGATACATGGATCCTATCTCGGATTTCTCGGCTTCTAACCATTTGTCGGAATACGGGCCCACCATCGCTTCTCCATAGTTCGTAGGTTCATTGTTGTCTAACAACATGACATCTAAGACAGGATCGCCGTACCACTCAGGAGTAGTACATATCCTTGTTGACCTACGAGGTTTGATAGCAACTTGATCTGAAGCTTCATCATCACTATCATTACTTTCCTCTTCAACAGCCGTAGGTTCCACAGAAACATCTTTCTGTGTTGCACTACTCTCCGGTTGAAGTGAGGGTTCGACAACCTCATCAAGTTCTATCTTCCTCCCACTCAATTCTTTCGAGAGAAACTCCTTCTCGAGAAAGGACCCGTTCTTAGCGACAAATATTTTTGCCCTTGGATCTGAGATAGAAAGTATACCCAACTGTTACCTTTGGGTATCCTATGAAGATGTATTTGTCCGCTTTGGGTTCGAGCTTTTTCCCGGCTGAAGCCATAAGCATCGCAGCCCCAAACATTAAGAAACGACAACTTTGGTTTCTTGCCAAACAATAGTTCATACGGCGTCATCTCAACGGACTTAGATGGTGCCCTATCTAAAGTGAATGCAGCTGTCTCTAATGCATAACCTCAAAATAATAGCGGTAGATCGGTAAGAAACATCATAGATCGCACCATATCTCATAAGGTTCGATTACGATGTCCGGACACACCATTACGCTGTGGTTCCAGGTGGCTTCAACTGCGAAACAATTCCTCAATGTCTTAAGTGATTGCCAAACTCATAACTCAGAAAATCTCCCCTTGATTAGATCGTAGGAACATGATCTTCTTGTTATGATGATTCTTAACTTCACTCAGAAATTGCTTGAACTTTTCAAACGTTTCAGACTTTTGCTTCATTAAGTAAATATACCCATATCTACTCAAATCGTCAGTGAACATGAGAAAATAAAGATATCCACCGCACGCCTTAAATTCTCATTGGATCACACACATCAGCATGTATGATTTCCAACAAGTCACTTGCCCGTTTCATTGTACCTGAAAACGGGATCTTAGTCATCCTGCCCATGAGGCATGGCTTGCATGTGTCAAGCGATTCAAAATCAAGTGACTCCAAACATCCATCAGCATGGAGTTTCTTCATGCATTTTATGCCAAAATGACCTAAGCGGCAATGCCAAAAGAAAGTGGTACTATCATTATTAACTCTACATCTTTTGGCATTAATATTATTATCATGTGTATTACTATGATCGAGATTCAATAAACCATTGGGTGCATGACCATAAAGGTATTATTCATGTAAACAGAATAACCATTATTCCCTAACTTAAATGAATAACTGTATTGCAATGAACATGATCTAATCATATTCATGCTCAACGTAGACACCTGATAACATTTAACTAGGTTCAACACTAATCCCGAAGGTAGAGGGAGCGTGCGATGGTGATCTTATCAACCTTGGAAACACTTCCAACACACATCGTCACCTCGCCCTTAGCTAGTCTCCGTTCAGTCTGTAGCTTTTGCTTCAAGTCACTAATAATAGCAACTGAACCGGTATCCAATACCCAGGTACTACAAGGAGTACTAGTAAGGTACACATCAAAAACACATATATCAAATATACTTTGTTGAAGTTGCCAGCTTTCTTATCTACCATGTATTTGGGGTAGTTCCGCTACCATGTGACTGTTCCCCTTACAATAGAAGCACTTAGTCTCGAGGTTTGGGTTCAACCTTGGGTTCCTTCATTAGAGCGACAACTGGTTTGCCATTCATGAAGTTTCCCTTCTAGCCCTTGCCCCTTTTGAAACTAGTGGTCTTGTTAAACCATCAACACTTGATGCTCCTTCTCGATTTCTACTTTTGCGGTCTTAAGCACCGCTAATAGCTTCGGGATCATCTCCATCCTTTGCATGTCATAGTTCATCACGAAGTTCTAGTAGCTTGGTGATAGTGTCTAGAGAATTCCGTCAACCACTATCTCATCTGGAATATTAACTCCCACTTGGTTCAAGTGATTTTAGCACCCAGACATTCTGAGCACATGCTCACTAGTTGAGCTATTCTCCTCCATCTTGTTGGCAAAAGAACTTGTCAGAGGTCTCATACCTCTCAACACGGTCATGAGCCTAAAATCCCAATTTCAGCTCTTGGAACATCTCATATGTCTTATGGCGTTCAAAACGTCATTGGAAACCCGATTCTAAGCCGTAAAGTGTGGTGCACTAAACTATCAAGTAGTCATCAGGACGTGTCTGTCAGGTGTTCACAACATCCACAGACGATGTTGTAGGGGTTTGCACATCGAGCGGTGCATCAAAGACGTAAGCTTTCTGTGTAGCAGTGAGGACACTCCTCGGACTACGGACCCAGTCCGTATCATTGCTTACAATATCTTTCAACTTAGTCTTTCTCTAGGATAGTATTAAACAGGGAGCTACAATGCAAGCTATTGGTCTACAACATAATTTGCGAAGACAACTTAGACTATTGTTCATGACAATTAAGTTCATCTAAACAAATTTAATGAACTCCCACTCAGATAGACATCTCTCTAGTCATCTAAGTGATACATGATCCGAATCGACTAGGCCGTGTCCGATCTTCACGTGAGACGGACTAGTCATCAACGGTGAACATCTTTATGTTGATCGTATCTTCTATACGACTCATGTTCGACCTTTCGGTCTTCCGTGTTCTGAGGCCATGTCTGTACATGCTAGGCTCGTCAAGTGAACCCTAAGTGTATTGCGTGTGTAAATATGTCTTACACCCGTTGTATGCAAACATTAGAGCCTATCACACCCGATCATCACGTGGTGCTTCTAAACAACGAACCTTAGCAACGGTGCACAGTTAGGGGGAACACAATTCTTGAAATTTTAGTGAGAGATCATCTTATTTACTACTGTCGTTCTAAGCAAATAAGATGTAAAACATGATAAACATCACATGCAATCAAACAGTGATATGATATGGCCAATATCATTTTGCTCCTTTTGATCTTC
Organism: Secale cereale; assembly: GCA_902687465.1. Taxonomy (NCBI): domain Eukaryota; kingdom Viridiplantae; phylum Streptophyta; class Magnoliopsida; order Poales; family Poaceae; genus Secale; species Secale cereale. Next base: position 202,725,672 of record LR738715.1, on the reverse strand, counting down.
ATCTTCGGGGCTCCATGATCATCATCGTCATCGGCATAACACCATGATCTCCATCATCGTGTCTTCATGAAGTCGTCTCGCCAAACATTACTTCTACTACTATGGCTAACGGTTAGCAATAAAGTAAAGTAATTACATGGCGTTTTCAATGACACGCAGGTCATACAATAAAATAAGACAACTCCTATGGCTCCTGCCGGTTGTCATACTCATCGACATACAAGTCGTTATTCCTATTACAAGAACATGATCAATCTCATACATCACATATATATCATTCATCACATCCTTTTGGCCATATCACATCACATGGCACATGCTGCAAGAACAAGTTAGACGTCCTCTAATTGTTGTTGCAAGTTTTTACGTGGCTGCTATAGGTTTCTAGCAAGAACGTTTATTACCTACGCCAAAACCACAATGTGATATGCCAATGTCTATTTACCCTTCATAAGGACCCTTTTCATCAAATCCGATTCGACTAAAGTGGGACAGGCAGACACCCGCTAGCCACCTTATGCAACTAGTGCATGTCAGTCGATGGAACCTGTCTCACGTAAGCGTACGTGTAAGGTCGGTCCGGGCCGCTTCATCCCATGATGCCGCCGAATCAAGATAAGACTAGTAACGGCAAGTAAATTGACAAATCGACGCCCACAACTACTTTGTGTTCTACTCGTGCAAGAAACTACGCATAGACCTATCTCATGATGCCACTGTTGGGGATCGTAGCAGAAAACAAAAAAATTCTACGCATCACCAAGATCAATCTATGGAGTAATCTAGCGACGAGGGAGAGGGGAGTGCATCTACATACCCTTGTAGATCGCTAAGCGGAAGCGTTACAAGAACGCGGATGAAGGAGTCGTACTCGTAGTGATTCAGATCGCGGATGATTCCGGTCGAAGCGCCGAACAACGGCGCCTCCACGTTCAACACACGTGTAGCCCGGTGACGGCTCCCACGCCTTGATCCAGCAAGGGGAGAAGGAGAGGTTGGGGAAGACTCCGTCCAGCAGCAGCACGACGGCGTGGTGGTGGTGGAGGAGCGCGGGACTCGAGCAGGGCTTCGCCAAGCACTACGAGAGAGGAGGAGGGAGGGAGGTAGGGCTGCGCCAAGAGAAAGATCATCTCGTATGTTTTGCAGCCCCAATACCTCAAGTATATATAGGGGGAGGGGAGGGGTTGCGCCCCCTCTAGGGTTCCCTCCCAAAGGGGGGGCGGCAGCCCTAGATGCCATCTGGGTGGCAGCCAAGGGGGAGAGGGAGAGGGGGTGCACCAGGTTGGGCCCTAGGGCCCATCTTCCCTAGGGTTTGCCCCCCCTCCCCTCTTGGAGGCGCCTTGGCCCTTGGTGGGAGGCGCCCCAGCCCACCTAGGGGCTGGTCCCTTCCCACTATTGGCCCACGTAGGCCTCCGGCACTGGTGTCCCCTCCCGGTGGACCCCCGGACCCTTCCGGTGGTCCCGGTACATTACTGGTGATGCCCGGAACACTTCCGGTGGCCAAATCCTCACTTCCTATATATCAATCTTTACCTCCGGACCATTCTGGAACTTCTCGTGACGTCCGGGATCTCATCCGTGACTCCGAACAACATTCGTTAACCGTGTACATACTTTCCCTTATAACCCTAGCGTCATCGAACCTTAAGTGTGTAGACCCTACGGGCTCGGGAACCATGTAGACATGACCGAGACAACTCGCCGGCCAATAACCAACAGCGGGATCTGGATACCCATGTTGGCTCCCACATGTTCCACGATGATCTCGTCGGATGAACCATGATGTCAAGGATTCAATCAATCCCGTATACAATTCCCTTTGTCTACCGGTATAGTACTTGCCCGAGATTCGATCATCGGTATCCCGAAACCTTGTTCAATCTCATTACCGGCAAGTCTCTTTACTCGTTCCGTAACACATCATCCCTTGATCAACTCCTTGATCACATTGTGCACATTATGATTATGTCCTACCGAGTGGGCCCAGAGATACCTCTCCGTCACACGGAGTGACAAATCCCAGTCTCGATTCGTGCCAACCCAACAGACACTTTCGGATATACCCGTGGTGCACCTTTATAGCCACCAAGTTACGTTGTGACATTTGGTACACCCAAAGCATTCCTATAGTATCCGGGAGTTGCACAATCTCATGGTCTAAGGAAAAGATACTTGACATTAAGAAAAGCTTTAGCATACGAACTACACGATCTTGTGCTAGGCTTAGGATTGGGTCTTGTCCATCACATCATTCTCCTAATGATGTGATCCCATTATCAACGACATCCAATGTCCATGGTCAGGAAACCGCAACCATTTATTGATCAACGAGCCAGTCAACTAGAGGCTCACTGGGGACATGGTGTTTGTCTATGTATCCACACATGTATCTGAGTTTCCTATCAATACAATTCTAGCATGGATAATAAACAATTATCATGAACAAGGAAATATAATAATAACCAATTTATTATTGCCTCTAGGGCATATTTCCAACACCTATTACCTGAATTATTTTCAAACCCCTGGGAGTTACTTCTACGTTATGCTTGGGTTGCCATGCTATGCTCGTAGACGTGGTTTGGATTTGAGAGAATCCATGACAGATGTGAGTTGTTAATTAATGGTTCAACTTAAGGTGGCTACTTGAATACATATCTGGGTGGATTGGTTGTAGGTCACCTAGAGAATCCAATGTTGTCCTAGGAAATCCCGGAGGAACCGTGTGATTATCCTATGGAATGCCACCCAGGCTCAAAGGGATCATAAAACTATTCATGCTAGAAGCTTCCGTGTGCAGCCACAATGCCATTATCGGCTCTGGCATAGTATGAGTAAGTTGTGTGAGCTCTTTCAGTGGTGGACTAGCAGATGTAGGGGAAAGTAGGTGTACCGGTCCACCCGGGGTAAAGAGTAAATGCTTCTGAAAGACTGTGTCTCGATCATCCGTTTCTCAAACACCATGCAGTGCGAGAAATCCAATGGAGGAGACCGAGTCTTGTGGGGAAAAGTGTGCAAACCTCAGCAGAGTGTACAAACCAATCATGATTACCCGTGTCCCCGGTTATGGACAATCTTGAGTATCTGGTACTTGAATTATTGGTTGATCTCAACACTCTAAAATTAATTTGTTGGGTAATGATGACTATGTTAATTGGGATTGAGTTGGAGGTACCTTCTCAATGATGTTTCAACTACCATGATAGTTAAAATAAAAGTTATTCCTTTGTTGTAGGGAAAATTTGGCTTTACGCGAAAACCTTAACCTTAGAGCCTCCACCAGCCAAATATGCATATAGTGTTAGCCTTTATTTCTGTTACTTGCTCTATTGTGTTATCTTGCCAGCATATTCCATGTGCTGACCCATTTCGGGCTGCAACATGTTACGTTGCAGACTTTTCAGACGAAGAGTAAGACGCGATAGGTCGTTTGTCATGCACTCAGCTATGCCGTTGGAGTTGATGGACTCACTTATCTTCCAAGCCTTCCGCTGTTATTTTGTTAGATGGCCTTATGCCATAGACTTTTGTAATAAGTTCTCTTTTGAGACATCCGATGTAATAAGTGTGTGATTTCCACTCTATTATAAATCCTTCAAGTACTGCGTGTATCAGCATTATCGATCCAGGTATGACACAGGACACAGAGACTTCGGTCCATTCGGATTGTGGTCGCTACACCCCCTACTAGGCGCGCCCCCTGCCTCGTGGACAGCCCGTAGACCCCATTTGCTTGGCCCCGACTCCAACACCTCCTATATATACTGAAACCTGTGGAAAATAACCTAGATCGGGAGTTCCACAGCCGAAAGCCTCTGTTGCCACCAAAAACCAATCTAGACCCCGTTCCGGCACCCTGCCGGAGGGGGAATCCCTCTCCGGTGGCCATCTTCACCATCCCGGCGCTCTCCATGATGAGGAGGGTGTATTCCACCCTCGGGGCTGAGGGTATGTATCAGTAGCTATGTGTTTGACCTCTCTCTCTCTCTCGTGTTCTTGAGATGGCATGATTTTGATGTATCGCGAGCTTTGCTATTATAGTTGGATCTTATGTTGCTTCTCCCCCTCTACTCTCTTCTGATGGATTGAGTTGTCCCTTTGAAGTTATCTTATCGGATTGAATCTTTAAGGATTTGATAACACTTGATGTATGTCTTGCATGTGCTTATCTGTGGTGACAATGGGATATCACGTGATCTACTTGATGTATGTTTTAGTGATCAACTTGCGGGTTCCGTGACCTTGGGAATATATGCATAGGGGTTGGCACACGTTTTCGTCTTGACTCTTCAGTAGAAACTTTAGGGCACTCTTTGAAGTTCTTTGTGTTGGTTGAATAGATGAATCTGAGATTGTGTGATGCATATGATATAATCATGCCCATGGATACTTGAGGTGACAATGGAGTATCTAGGTGACATGAGGGTTTTGGTTGATTTGTGTCTTAAGGTGTTATTCTAGTATGAACTCTATGATAGATTGAACGGAAAGAATAGCTTCGTGTTATTTTACTACGGACTCTTGAATAGATTGATCATAAAGGATAACTTTGAGGTGGTTTCGTACCCTACCATAATCTCTTTGTTTGTTCTCCGCTATTAGTTACTTTGGAGTGACTCTTTGTTGCATGTTGAGGGATAGTTATATGATCCGGTTATGTTATTATTGTTGAGATAACTTGCACTAGTGAAAGTATGAACCCTAGGCCTTGTTCCCTACCATTGCAACACCGTTTATGTTCACGTTTACCACTTGCTACCTTGCTATTTTTATATTTTTCTTATTACAAAAACCTATATCTACCATCCATATTGCACTTGTATCACCATCTCTTCGCCGAACTAGTGGACCTATACAATTTACCATTGTATTGGGTGTGTTGGGGACACAATAGATTCTTTGTTATTTGGTTGCAGGGTTGTTTGAGAGAAACCATCTTCATCCTACGCATCCCACGGATTGATAAACCTTAGGTCATCCACTTGAGGGAAATTTGCTACTGTCCTACAAACCTTTGCACTTGGAGTCCCAACAACGTCTACAAGAAGAAGGTTGCGTAGTAGAAATCACACCACCTATCGAAACCACGACAAAAACATTTGTGTCTTCACTTGCGTTTGCATCCTCCAAACTCCTCCCTTTACCTTCATATGCAATTGTTTTACTTTCTGCTGCTATACTCTTAGAATTGCATGTGTAGGTTGATAGCTTGGTGCTAAAATATGCCAAGAACTAAAATTGGGAAAAGGCTAGGTTTTGTTTTTGGTCAAGTAGTCAAAGTTGCATGCTTTACTTCCAAATACCTATATTCTCTTTTTATGCATGCTTTTTAGGTATTGAGATTGTTTAAACATGTGCTACAAATCCACTCCAACTTGAAGTAATTTAAAAGCTACCACTTCTCTTTGCTAGGAGTCTATTCACCCCCCCCCCTCTAGACACCTCTTCTCAATCCTTTCAATTGGTATCAGAGCTTTGGTCTCCATTGCTTTGGTTTAATCACCATTGGAGGAAGATGGATGAGTCTACATTGGGGAGTATGAGACGTAGAGTGCCTATGCTTGATGGAGAGTACTTTCATGAATGGAGAAATGAGATGCTTGAGATCTTCAATGAATATCATTTGAACAAGTATATTGATAATCCTTGTATGCCCCCCATTGATGCTTCAAGTTCTACTTTCAATGAGAAACTTGACATGGTTCGAAATCTCAGAACTGTTAATCTTATCACTAGAGGATTGCCTAGGAACTTGCTTGTATGCTTGCCAACTTTTGGATGTGCTTATACTATATGGAGATTCCTAGAGGAATGATTTCCAAATTATTCCTTGAAAAATCTGGATGAGATTCTTCATAAGTCTATTTCCTTGAATAGGATGAGTACTAGTGATCCTAATTTTGGTGATTGTCTATTTGAGCTTCGTGAACTCATGCGTGCCAAAGGACATGTGAATTATTAGCAATATAATTTTCAAAGTCATTAGAATTCATAGAGATGAACATTGTTACGGTCATACTTCTAATGAATCACTCTCTCTAGGTGTTGATCAATCACATAACGATGTGGAACATGGATACTATGATCAGGATGAAAATAGTGACTATGATCTTGATGAACAAATGAGACATTTTGGTCTTATGGAAAATCTCCGTGGCTACACAGCCGGAGGAAAGGAATGAGTGCTTGATAGTGGTTGCACGGATCATATGACCGGAGATAAGGACATGTTTAATGAGCTTGCTAGAAATGATGGTCCACGAAAGTATGTTACCTTTGGTGAAAACTCTAAGGGTAAAGTTATTGGCCTTGGTAAGGTGGTCATATCCAACGATAGCTCAATTAATAATGTCATGCTTGTAGAATCCCTCGGATATAATCTTCTCTCCGTGTCTAGATTAGCTGATTTTGGTTTAAATGTGCTATTCACTCATGTTGATTGCCAAGTCTTTCGTAGAAATAATCACAATATGGTGTTTACCGGCATTTGTAGAGGTGACCTATACATTGTTGACTTCACTAAGAAATCCCAACCTCGCACTTGTTTTATTGATAAATCCTCTAAAGGTTGGTTGTGGCATAGAAGGTTAGGTCATGTCAGCATGAGAAATCTTGATAAGCTAATTAAAGGTGATCATATCATTGGTGTTAAAGATGTTATATTTGAAAAGGATAGACTTTGTAGTGCTTGTCAAGACGGAAAACAAGTTGAAGGAAGTCATCCCGTGAAGAACATCATGACTACGAGAAGACCACTTGAGCTACTTCATATGGATCTTTTTGGTCCCAATGCTTACAAAAGCCTCGGTGGTAACTCCTTTGGATTAGTCATTGTTGATGATTTTGAATATTTATGTGGGTGTTCTTTCTTGATGATAAATCGCAAGTCCAAAAGATCTTCAAAAACTTCGCTAGGAAGGCCCAAAATTAATTTGAAGTGAAGATCAAGAAGGTTCGCAGCAACAACGGAACGGAGTTCAAGAACGCAAATGTGGATACCTTTCTTGACGAAGAAGGGATTTCACATGAGTTCTCGGCTACATACACGCCTCAACAAAATGGAGTTGTTGAGAGGAAGAACCGGACACTTATCGAGATGGCAAGAACGATGCTTGATGAGTACAAGACGCCAAGACACTTTTGGGCGGAAGCGGTTGAGACAGCTTGTCATGCAACCAATCGCTTGTATCTTCACAAGCTTCTTAGCAAGATGGCATACGAGCTTCTCACCAATAACAAACCCCAAGTTGGATACTTTTGAGTATTTGTCTCAAAGTGCTACATTCTTGATAAACATCGTCGTTCTAAATTTGCTCCTAAATCTCATGAAGGTTTCCTACTTGGTTATGGCTCAAACTCTCACACTTACCGTGTCTACAACAATTTCACCCAGAAGGTTGAAGAGACGGTAGATGTGAAGATCGATAAATCTAACGGCTCGCAAATAGAGCAATTGCCAATTGATGTAGGAGATAAAGATCCTTCGAAGGCAATTCAAGACTTGTCTATTGGCAAGATCCGTCCAACGGAGGTGAAAGAGAGTACTTCATCCGTCCATGTGGAAGCTTCTACCTCACGACAAGGTGAACCACAAGTTGACTTGGAGGCATCCGCAAGTGGGACATGCCATGACAAAGGAAACGAGGAGATACATCAAGATGAACCTCATCGAACTCCTTCTCCACCTCCACAAGGGGACAACAACACAAACAACAATGAAGAAGGACAAGAAGAAGATGATGATGAATAGGATGCTCCACCCTGACCCAAGCAAAAGCTTCCATGAGTTAGAGAAAGAATTGCTAGAGATCATCTCGTAGAGCAAATCTACAATGATATCCAAACCGGGAGAATCACTAGCTCTAAATCTCATCTTGCTAAATTTTGTGAACATTACTCTTTCATATCTAACCTTGAACCAATGAAGGTTGAAGATGCTCTTGATGATCCGGATTGGGTAAACGCAATGCACGAAGAGCAACACAACTTTGAGAGAAATCAAGTGTGAACATTGGTCGAGAAGCCCGACAACAACCACAACATCATTGGTACCAAATGGGTGTTTCGCAACAAGCAAGATGAAGATGGTCAAGTCGTCCGCAACAAAGCACGTCTCATCGCCCAAGGCTACACTCAAGTCGAAGGTATGGACTACGGTGAGACATATGCCCCCGTTGCTAAGCTTGAGTCCATTCGCATCTTACTTGTTTATGCTAATCACCATGATATCACCTTGTACCAAATGGACATTAAAAGTGATTTTCTCAACGGTGAAATTGAGGAGGAAATTTATGTTAAACAACCTCCCGGCTTTGTCAATCCTAAGAAACCTGATCATGTTTACAAACTTCACAAAGCTCTTTATGGTCTTAAACAAGCTCCTAGAGCGTGGTACAAATGTTTGACCTAGTTCCTTATTGAAAAAGGCTTTGAAATTGGAAAATTAGATTCCACACTTTTTACTAAAAGGGTTAATGGTGAATTATTTGTGTGCCAAATTTATGTTGATGATGTCATATTTGGTTCTACTAACCCCCATTTTAGTGAAAGGTTTGGAAAGCTAATGTCGGAAAAGTTTGAGATGTCTATGATGAGTGAACTCAAGTTCTTTCTCGGTTTGCAAATAGGGCAAACTAAGGAGAGTTGCTATTTCTCGAGCTTGCGTTGTATTCCCTCGAAGAGGAAAGGGTGATGCAGCACAGTAGCGTAAGTATTTCCCTCAGTTTTTGAGAACCAAGGTATCAATCTATTAGGAGAACACGTGCGAGTCCCTCGCACCTGCACAAAAAAATAAGAACTTCGCAGCCAACGCGATAAGGGGTTGTCAATCCCTTTACGGTCACTTACGAAAGTGATATCTGATAGATATGATAGTTTGATATTTTTGGTAATTTTGGACATAAGAACAGAAAGTAAAAACGGTAAAGTAAAGTAGATTGTAGATTGATATGTTGAGAATAGACCCGGGGGCCATAGGTTTCACTAGTGGCTTCTCTCGTGATAGCAGAATTTTACGGTGGGTGAACGAATTACTGTCGAGCAATTGATATTAAAGCGAATAATTATGAGAATATCTAGGCATGATCATTATATATAGGCATCATGTCCGTGACAAGTAGACCGAAACGATTCTGCATCTACTACTATTACTCCACACATCGATCGCAATCTAGCATGCATCTAAAGTATTAAGTTCATAAGAACAAAGTAACGCCTTAAGCAAGATGACATGATGTAGAGGGATAAACTCAAGCAATATGATATAAACCCCATCTTTTTATCCTCGATGGCAACAATACAATACGTGCCTTGCTGCCCCTACTGTCACTGGGAAAGGACACCGCAAGATTGAACCTAAAGCCAAGCACTTCTCCCATTGCAAGAACTATAGATCTAGTAGGCCAAACCAAACCAATAATTCAAAGAGACTTGCAAGGATATTATAATCATACATAAAAGAATTCAGAAAAGAACCAAATATTTCTCATAGATAATCTTGATCATAAACCCACAATTCATCGGATCTCGACAAACACACCACAAAAAGAGATTACATGGAATAGATCTCCTCGAAGACCGAGGAGAACTTGGTATTGAGATCCAAAGAGAGAGAAGAAGCCATCTCGGTACTAACTATGGGCCCGAAGGTCTGTGGTAAACTACTCACGACTCATGGTGAGGCGATGGTGTTGATGTACAAGCACTCCATGGTAGATCCCCCCTCCGACGGAGCTCCGGAATAGGCCCCAAGATGGGATCTCACGGGAACATAAGGTTGCAGTGGTGGAATTATGGTTTTCTCTCCTCTTCTGATGTTTTCGGGGTACATGGATATATATAGGAGGAAGGAGGGCATCGGGGGACCAACATGGGGCCCATGAGGCAGGGGCGCGCCCTGTAAGGGGGGCGCCCCACCCTCGTGGACGCCACGTGTGCCCTATTCCATGGTTCTCAAGTCTCCCGTGAAGATATCGCTCCAAAAATATCTCTCCCGAAGGTTTCATTCCGTTTGGACTCCGTTTGATATTCCTTTTCTGTAAAACCCTAAAATAGGCAAAAAACAGCAATCTGGACTGGGCCTTTGGGTTAATAGGTTAGTCCCAAAAATAATATAAAAGTGTATAACAAAGCCCATTAAACATCCAAAACATCATAAATAATAGCATGGAACAATCAAAAATTATAGATACGTTGGAGACATATCAAGCATCCCCAAGCTTAATTCCTGCTCATCCTCGAGTAGGTAAATGATAAAAACAGAATTTTTGATGTGGAATGCTAACCAACATAATTTTCAATGTAATTCTTTTTATTGTGGCATGAATGTTCAGATCTGAAAGATTCAAGACTAAAGTCTATATTGACATAAGAAATAATAATACTTCAAGCATGCTAAGAAAGCAATCATGTCCTCTCAAGATACCATGGCTAAAGAAAGTTATCCCTACAAAACATATAGTCTGGCTATGCTCCCTCTTCATCACACAAAATATTCATATCATGCACAACCCCGGTTTCAGCCAAGCACTTGTTTTCATACTCAATTCTTTCAAATCTTTCAACTTTCACGCCATACATGAGCGTGAGCCATGGATATAGCACTATGGGTGGAATAGAGTGGTGGTTGTGGAGAAGACCAAAAGGAGGGAGATAGTCTCACATCTACTAGGTGTATCAACGGGCTATGGAGATGCCCATCAATAGATATCAATGTGAGTGAGTAGGGATTGCCTTGCAACGGATGCACTAGAGCTAAAAATGTATGAAAGCTCAACAAAAGAAACTAAGTGGGTTTGCATCCAACTTGCTTGCTCATGAAGACCTAGGGCATTTGAGGAAGCCCATCGTTGGAATATACAAGCCAAGTTCTATAATGAAACTTCCCACTAGCATATGAAAATGACTAAACATGAGACTCTCTATCATGAAGAACATGGTGCTACTTTGAAGCACAAGTGTGGAAAAAGATAGTAGCAATTGTCCCTTTTTCTTTTCTTTTTTTCTTTCTTTTTTCTTTTTTTTCTTTTTTTTCTCTTTTTTTGGGCCTTTCTTTTTCTTGGCCTTTCCTTCCTTTTTTTTGTTTGGGGACAATGCTCTAATAATGATGATCATCACACTTATATTGATTTACAACTCAATATTACAACTCGATACTAGAACAAAGTATGACTCTATATGAATGCCTCTGGTGGTGTACCGGGATGTGCAATGAATCAAGAGTGACATGTATGAAAAATTATGCATGGTGGCTTTGCCACAAATACGATGTCAACTACATGATCATGCATGGCAATATGACAATATGAAGCGTGTCAAATGAACGGAGCGGTGGAAAGTTGCATGGCAATATATCTCGGAATGGCTATGGAAATGCCATGATAGGTAGATATGGTGGCTGTTTTGAGGAAGGTATATGGTGGGTGTATGGTACCGGCGAAAGTTGCGCGGTACAAGAGAGGCTAGCAATGGTGGAATGGTGAGAGTGCGTATAATCCATGGGCTCAACATTAGTCATAAAGAACTCATATACTTATTGCAAAAATTTACGAGTCATCAAAACAAAGCAATCAAGCCATGCTCCTAGGGGGGAGGTTGGTAGGAGTTAACCATCGCGCGCCCTCGACCTCCACACAAAGGATGACACTCTACAAATACCTCATGCTCTAAGTTCGTCACATAGCGGTTCACCATACGTGCATGCTACGGGAATCACAAACTTTAACACAAGTATTCCTCAATTTCATAATAACTCCACTAGCATGACTCTAATATCACTATCCTCGTATCTCAAAACAATTATCAAGTATCAAACTTCTCATCATATTCAACGCACTTTGTATGAAAGTTTTTACTACATTCATCTTGGATGCCTATCATGTTAAGGCTAGTTTTATAGCCAAAGCACATTACCATGCTGTTCTAATAGACTCTCAAAATGATATAAGTGAAGCATGAGAGATCAACAATTTCTACAAAATAAAATTACCATCGTGCTCAAAAAGATATGAGTGAAGCACTAGAGCAAACTATTTAGCTCAAAAGGTATAAGTGAAGCACATAGAGTGTTCTAACAATTCCTAGGCCATATTTATCTCTCTCAAAAAGGTGTGTCCAGGAAGGATAATTGTGGTGAACTTACAAGCAAAGACTCAAATTATACATGACGCTCCAAGTAAAACACATATCATGTGGTAAATAAAAATATAGTCCCGAGTATAGTTACCGATAGATGAAGACAAAAGAGGGGATGCCTTCCCGGGGCATCCCCAAGCTTAGGATTTTGGTTGTCCTTGAATTTTACCTTGGGGTGCCTTAGGCATCCCCAAGATTAGGCTCTTGCCACTCTTTGTTCCATAGTCCATCAAAGCAATACTCAAAACTTGAAAACTTCACAACACAAAACTTAGACAAAAATCTCGTGAGCTCCGTTAGTATAAGAAAACAAACCACCACTCAAAGGTACTGTAATGAAATCATTATTTGTTTATATTGGTGTTAAACCTACTGTATTCCAACTTGTCTATGATTCATATCCTCCAATACTACTCATAGATTCATTAAAATAAGCAAACAACACACGAAAAACAGAATCTGTCAAAAACAGAATAGTCTGTAGTAATCTGTAACTTCCGCATACTTCTGTAACTCCAAAAAAATTGAAATAAATTGGTAAACGTGCGAAATTTGTCTATTAATCATCTTAAAAATGAATCAACTAAATAGCAGACTCCAGTAAAATCTTGTGACTATTCTAGTGAGCGCTAACGATTCTGTTTTTTACAGCAAGATCATATAAACTTCACACAAGTCTTCCCAAAGGTTCTACTTGGCACAAATACTAATTAAAACACAAAACCACATATAAACAGAAGATAGATGTAATATTTATTCCTAAAGAGAAGCAAAAACAAAAAATATAAAATTGGGTTGCGCCCAACAAGCGCTGTCGTTTAACGCCCCTAGCTAGGCACGATACAAGGATAGATCTAGGTATTGCCATCTTTGGAAGGCAATCCATAAGTTGCTCTCATAATAGATTCATAAGGTAATTTAATTTAATTTCTACGAAAGTGTTCCATGCCTTCCTTAACAGAAATTGGAATCTAATATTTCCTTCCTTCATATCAATAATTGCACCAATCGTTCTAAGGAAAGATCTACCAAGAATAATAGGACATGAAGGATTGCAATCTATATCAAGAACAATGAAATCTACGAGCACATAATTCCTATTGGCAATAATAAGAACATCGTTAATCCTTCCCATAGGTTTCTTAATGGTAGAATTCGCAAGATGCAAATTTAAAGAACAATCATCAAGCTCATGGAAGCCTAACAAATCACACAAAGTTTTTGGGATAGTGGAAACACTTCCAGCCAAATCACACAAATCAAAGCATTCATGATCTTTAATTTTAATTTTAATAGTAGGTTCCCACTCATCATAAGGCTTTCTAGGGATAGAAACTTCCAATTCAAGTTTTTCTTCATAAGATTGCATCAAAGCATCAACTATGTGTTTGTTGAAAGCTTTATTTTGACTATAAGCATGCGGAGAGTTTAGTACGGATTGCAACAAGGAAATACAATCAATAAAAGAGCAATTATCATAATTGACTCCCTTGAAATCCAAAGTAGTGGGTTCATCACTATGCAAAGTTTTAATCTCTTCAATCCCACTTTTAACAGTTTTAGCATCAAGATCCAAAAACTCCGAATCATTGGGACACATTTTAATTAAGGTAAACTCATCTCCAATCCCATCTTTATCAAGATTCTGTCGGTGTACTAAGGTAGGGGGTACCTCAGTACCCCAACTTGTACACGGGCAGTTGCAGCTTCCCGCGGCAAGGTTTACTTCGTGCTCGCCGGAGACCTTCCTGCTCCCTATTAAACCATTCAAAAACAAAGTATACAAGACATAAGACCGAGACCCCGGCAAGAGGAGCTTGCCGGGAAGGCCGTACCAGGCTCAAGACTGGCCCGCTAACACAAGACCCTGGCAAGAGGAGCTTGCCAGGAAGACTAGAAGACAAAGCCTCGGCGCTATATGCGCCCCGGCAAGGGGCCCGGGGAGCGGCAAGCTCCCGGGCCCGGCAAGATCGAGGTCCCGGCAAGGTGCTTGCCGGGGAGGTTGCGCTGTGTGCCCGCGCGCCAGCTCATCGGTCCACGCGTCGCCCTGGGGGCCTATCCAGGGACGCGTGGCGGATGGCTGTGCAGCCTGGGGTACACGGTGGCACTCCACGGTGATGGATCCATCGCCGTGGCAGACGGAGACGCTAAGGCGGGAGCTTTTGGGGTCGACGGCGACGGGCATTAAATGCCCTTGTCCCCCGCTGTTAGAGTAGGTATAGACCACTGTTCAGTACTGTAGCTCCACTGTTCCCGCACTGTTACAACTACCACCTCTTTTACATTTTTACCCCTTTCTCCTACGTTGACACCTGTCGGTGACCCCTTACACTATAAAAGGAGGCCCATGCACAACGTGGAGGGGGTTCGAAACCTAGATCACTCTCGCGCACGGTGTAGCTGCTTCTTCAAGCTCCCGAGCGCCCCAACTCAATACACAACTAAGCAGGAGTAGGGTTTTACGCGTCTACCGCGGCCCGAACCTGGGTAAAACTGCCCGCGTGCTTGCCTCGATCCGCTCTTTGT
>LR738715.1:202685234-202710371 GCA_902687465.1 Secale cereale | reverse complement strand
GGGGTTGGAGACCTAGATCACTCTCGCGCACGGTGTAGCTGCTTCTTCAAGCTCCCGAGCGCCCCAACTCAATACACAACCAAGCAGGAGTAGGGTTTTACGCGTCTACCGCGGCCCGAACCTGGGTAAAACTGCCCGCGTGCATCGCTACGATCCGCTCTTTGTGTTCCCTCCGCCCTCGTACCGCACAGACAAGGGGCTCCGGTCCCATAGGTGTCCGTGGCGGACAGTTTCCCCCGACATCTTTGGCGCGCCAGGTAGGGGGCGTCGAGGTTGTGCGAACCTGATCCGGCGTTCGCGCGGGCGCATTCTTCATCAACCTCTCCAGCTTCATCAGCAACTTCATCAGCGACAACTCCATGGCCCCGAAGAAGAAGCCTTCGGAGGTCGGAGGCCCGTCTGCGTCTCACCCGCCGCCACCAGAGCCAACGGTGGGCAGGGGAGATGCCGTCGGAAGGGTGGCCGCCGGTGAGGACACTCACGGCGCCACCAGATCCAAGAACAGAACGGATGACCGAACCTCGGTCTCCGTGGACGCGTCGCGTCCATCTCAGCACACGACGACCCAGCAGCGCCATACCACAGGAGGTGGTATCCGCTTGCTGGGGCAAGGCCAAACCGGAGGCTCGCGGGACGCCCCGGACCCCCGTCCGGGTACAAGCAAAGCGAAGGCGCCGGCGCGGGACCCCGCTCCTTCTAACGTTGTTAGAAGTCCGAGCGTATCCCGCTCCTCGCATCGCTCGCCCGCATTCCCTTCCACTCCAGCAGAAGCGCTCGCGAGAGCGCAACTGCTCCTCGACTTTCCTCCAGCGGCCGACAAGGCCGAAGAATGGAGGGCCACCATCCGGAGCCTGATAGACTTCGCCAACAACGACTCTCCATAGCAGCCGTCGACCTCACGGCCGCGGCAAGCTGAGAAGACGAAGGCTATCGGCGACAAGACCGCCGGGGGTGCGACTAGCGTGCACTCCCCGCCGCAGAAACAGAAGACGCCGCCCCGCCGGAACAACCCCGACGACGGCTCCACGGCCTCGTCGGACCCGCGGGCCCGTCGGGACCAGCGCCAGGTCCTCGACGACCGGCGAGATGAAGACGCTCGGACCACAATCGAGCGCCGCCGAGAAGCTCGGCGACAATCCGACAAGAGAGCTGGGAACACTGTCGACGTGCATGCGCCCGGTGAACCAGGCGACTTGCCGTACGCGGCAGGCTGCCCTGCGTTCACCCGCGAGCTGCGGCGCGTCCAGTGGCCCAGCATGAAGAATTTCAAGCCCGACGTACCGGAGAAGTACGACGGCAAGACGCACCCCTCGGAGTTTCTCAGCGTCTACACCATCGCAGTACAAGCTGCCGGGGGGCGCGACGAGAAGATCTTGGCGAACTACTTCCCGCTCGTGCTAAAGCCGAACGTCCGTTCGTGGCTCATGCACTTGCCGGAAGGTTCCATCTCTTCTTGGGCCGACCTTTGCCACCAGTTTGTTGGCGCCTTCACCGGCGGCCACAAACCCCATGGCCAGGAGAGCGATCTCCATATCTTGGCCCAGAAGGAAGGCGAACCCCTGCGCAAGTATATCCAACGCTTCAGCCGGGTGCAGCACAACATCCCTGACGTTCACCCTGCCGCGGTTATCAGCGCGTTCCATCAGAACGTGCGTAACCGCCGCATGCGTGAGGAAATGGCGATGACCAAGATCAAGGACGTCAGCGAGCTCTACGCTCTTGCTGACAAGTGCGCACGCGCAGAAGAGGGGAGGAAACTCCCCGGGGAGGATGCTGGCGCGGGAGGAAGCGACAGCGACGATGCCGCCCCGGCAAAGAAGAGCCGGCGGCGGAACAACAGAAAGAAGGGCAAGAAGGAGGTGCTTGCCGTCGAGAAGTCCGGCAAGGAGGCCCCCGCCAAGCAAGCGCAGGCTGGCGGCTCCGGCAAGGAGCCTGCCCCTGCAGCGGCGGCCGACAAGCCGGGTAGCTCCGACAAGCAATACTGTAAGATCCACCGCACCAAGGGTCATGATCTCTCCGACTGCAAGCGCGTCGAGTATCTCGTCGAGCAGCAAAAAGCTGAGTACGAGAGGCGCGACAAGGAGAAGGCCCAAGGTGGCGGGGAAGAGCCCAGCAAGAAGCGGCCGTTCAACGGCCGGGGAGGACGCCGCGGCAAGGCTAAGCAGCGGCAAGGAGATCGACCTCCCCGGGGCCGCGACAACGACGAAGACGACGATGAAGACATGGAGGACGACGAGAACAGCGAGCAGGAGTTCCAGAAGGCCACGGAGGTCCTGTGCGTCGACGGTGGCGCCTCCCTGCATACCTCTCACCGCCAACTCAAGCAGTGGGTGCGTGAGGTAAACGCAGCGGAGCCGCCCGTGGAGTCGCGCAGGCTCCTCAAATGGTCCAGCACGCCCATCGTTTTTGATCTTGAGGATCACCCTGTATAATGCCCAGGATGGAGTTATACCTCCTACGTGTCGAGGCACGACTTAAAGGCATAAATCCATCCTAGAATGATCTCAAGTTTGGTATCTTTGCACGACTCATGTAAAAGAGGGATTAAACTGCAAAAGGAGATAGTTGGCTTACACTCGCCACTTCACACAATACATTACATAAACAATCATCATACAAAACATCACAACCCGACTACGGGTGAAGATCCAAAAGAAAGATACCAAAACAACATAAAGCCACAGGTCAGGATCGAATCCTAGTAGAAACCACTACTGAACATCGAAACGTCACAAGCAAACGGCCACACTCTTCATCGAACTCCTGGTGAAGCACTGAACCAGCTCCTGCATCGAGCTCGGCTGAACCTGCATCTGGTGTGGTGAAGTAACTGTGAGCCACAGAGGACTCAGCAATCCCGTTCCCGGGTAACAAGACTATTTAAGCCTTGGGTGAGGATAAGGTTGAAGAAAGAATATGAGGTGAAGGAAAACAAACAAGAGTCTGCAGCAGCAACTAGCACTAACTTACGTAACAGAGAGCGAGAAGAGAAGTGCATCGGTCGAAAGATGATCACGAAGTGATCCTAGCTAAAGCCGGTCAAACATAACCCCACCGTGTTCAACTCCCGAATCCCTATTCGGAAATTGACAGTCACGGTACACACGCTGGTAGTGTATTGAAACATTGTGTCAAGTTATCTACAACCGGAATTAACAAGCTCCCATCTGCCACATAACCGCGGGCACGGCTTTCGAAAGTTCAAACCCTGCAGGGGTGTTCCAACTTGACCCATTACAAGCCCACGATCCGCGGAGTCGCAACTCCATAGGTGGGAAGACCCGAGTATTCTCGGAATCCCGTGCTCAAGTTAAACCGAACTAAGGTAAGGCTAATCCAGCAAATCCTCCCGGCGTGTCGACACCCTGATAGTAGCCGCGCGTATCTAGGTCTCAGGACACGACCGGATGGGCGATGCTACAGGACCCAAACCTCGAGTTTCCCCGTGGTGGTTCCCGCAGGACCCCCGTTTGGGACCAACACCATCGGCACTGGCCCCCCTGCTATGTAGAAATAAAGGATCCTCGAGGGAGCGACCCTCTATGCAAATTTAATTAATTAATTAAGTTGTTATTATGAGGCAAATAGTACCAAATGTTGGGACTTGCTGGAAAAGACTTAGCACTTAGCGGTTTATCAAGGGGGTCCCATACACCCCAACCGTGTTAGGAACGCAAAATCAAGGAACATAACACCGGCTTATACGGTTCCTAACGGCATGAGTGGAACAAAACACCAAGCAAAAGGCTTAGCCTTCCACCCTGCCAGTATATAGATGATTTCATTTAGCATTTATATAGTGTGATATAACCCAACCCAAACTTCAACATGAAGCAAGCATCTTCAATCTTCACCTGCAACTAACAATGCTATAAAAGGGGCTGAGCGAAGCGTACTTAGCCAAACAACGGTTTGCGTAGGTAGGGTGGTTAAACATGGCAATGGTTACAAGTAGGAGGCTGACAAGAAGACATGGGCATCGAGGCAAAACTATAGATCGTGACTTCTAGCAATAGGCAAAAATAGTAATGGTATCCGGGTTCGGTCATCTTGCCTGGGATTCCACAAAGGAGAAGAACGGATCCAAGAAGAAGACGGAGCAACACAGTCGAGCGGATCCTCACAACTCCGGAACAAAACCGAAGCTAACAAGAGAAGCAACCGGAAAGAAAAGAAACAACACGGTAAACACATAAGCATCAACATGGCATACGATGCACAAACAAGTATGATGCATGTCCGGTTTAAATATGCATGGCATAGCAAAGTGCACAAACAAAACTACAAGTTAAGTGGAGCTCAATATGCAACGAGTTGCATATTGACGAAACACCACATTTAATTATTTAGTTGACTCTCGTTATTTACAAGACAAGATTAAATGTTTTTTTAACATGGCAAGAGGTGAAGCATAATAAAACTACACTATTAAGACATTTTAAATGGGGCCGGAAAATAACAACAACATATCCGGAAAAACCCCATGAGCATGTTTAATAATTATAAGCAAACAACAATTAAACATTTATGAGGTTGTTAAATGATGCGGATGACATGAACAAGTTTATGCAAGTTTTATTAAAAGGTTGACTTAAAGGAGATATGAAGCATTGTCACCGTGGTGGAAAGAAAGGGTGCCACGGCAACGATTCCGAAAATGATGCAACACATCATATCGGTTCCGGTATCTCGTGGAGAGACCGATGCAAAAGGTGATGAAGCGAGTCAAACGAGATGAAGGTGGGGCGATCCCGTTACCTGGTTCCCACGGGTCGGTGACGAGGCAACCGAGGAACATGACAACGGACAAGGAGCACACACGAGGAACATTTCATACAACACAAGCAAGCATGCATTCACACGGGTCACGTCTCGGGGTTATACCTTCGAAGCGTGCGTTTCGGGGCGATTCGAGAGCGTCGAGGAAGTAGCCGTAGTAGAGGGAAGTAGAGGAAGTAGTCGTTCACGTTTCCGAAGAGGAAGTAGTCGTTCCGCAACTCGTAGAGGAAGTAGTTGTTCCGTTCGTCTTGGCGGTTCCACGACGGCGGTAGTTGTTCACGGTCATCGGTAGTCGTTCGGGGCGTCGTGGTACTCGGGGTTCCCGTTTGCGACGGTAGTGGAAGTAGTGGAACTTGACGCATCCGAAGAGGTACTTGACGAGTCGGTCGCGGTACTTGTCGTCCTCGAGTGCTCCGGGCGTCGAGGTACTAGTGCATGTAGTGGTACTTGTCGGGTCATGTAGTGGTACTCGCCGTAGGGGTACTTGGTCGGGTCGCCGGTAGTCGTTCGCGTAGTCGTACATGGAGCTCGTAGATGTCGGGGTACTCGTTCACGGTTCATCTGACAAGATTACAGCACAGCAACACAACACAACAACACTACAGCAACAAAACTACAAAAAAAAAAAGGAAAAACAGCGGGCGACGGAGAGGAAGGAAGCGGCCTGGACGGCCATGGCGCGAGGAGGCAGGGGCCCTCGACGCGTGAAGGGAGGCAGAGACCGAAGGGAGACGCAGGGCGCCATCGGGCTTCGGGCGAAACGGAGAGGAAGTCGTGCGAGGGGGCCGCTCCTGGCCGACGGGGAGGTACCGCGGCGAGGGAGGCCGTCGGGACCCTGGCTCGCGGAGGGAGCCGGAGGCGCGGGCCTCTGCATCGGGGCGACGCCGGGCTCCGGGAGGCGGCCTGGACCTTGGCGAGCTGGAGGACGAGGAGGTCCCGCAGTCTTGGTGAACGGGGCGGCGAGCACCTGGCCAGGCGGGGCGCGAGCTTGCTGCTGGAGGCGCACCTCCTGGCCGGCCGGAGGGGCATGGCCTCCGCGGGGACGGGGCGCGCCGGGGCTGCGCGCTGCGGCGGCGCAGGCGACGTCGGCGCTCACGGCCGGCCCGCGGGAGGGAGGAAGGGAGACGGGAGACGGGAGATAGATGGGATCGGGAGGGAGTTAGCGAGAGGGAGCGAGGGACTCGGCACGGGGTCGGGCGCTGCGATGGGAGATGAGTGGCGGCGGCGAACAGGGAGAGGGAGGAGCGAAGGCTGGGAGTATTAGGGTTAGGTGGGGGCTTGGGCCGAAGGGGTAAAGGGGCCGGCTGGGCCGAAGAGAGGTTTGGGCCAGGGAGGCCTGTCCAGAGGGATGAGGGAAAGGAGGAGGCCCAGATGGCCTCAGGCCTGCTGGACTTTTTCTTCTTTTTATTTCTTCAACAGAAATAAAAAAATAGAGAGTGCAAAAGAAATTAAGAAAAAGAGGCCAGAACAGAAAATAAAATATGGAACATTTTTATAAGGCTTTACGGGATATTTCCGACCCCACAAAAATAGTTCCAACAACAAAAGGGAAAAACAAACTAAAATAATTAGTTTGCCTTAAAGGAGTTTAGATTTTTGGGGGAGCCTCGAAACAACGGAAAGAAATATTGGCAAGGTTTAGAAGGTGAACTTGAAGTGAAAAAGACATGGGGAAATTGTGCAAGTGTGTTTGAGTAATTCCGAGGAATGGAATAATTATTAATATAGCTCCATAATTATTAGGAGGCTTTTATATGTTATAAAGAGAAGACATTCTTCCCTCGATTTAAATGGACCGAAGGCCCACACGAATTATTTAGGTTGAGATGCAAAATAAAATGTGAGATGATGGCATGATGACATGATGCAATGCAAAAAATAAAAACACAAGCACAAAAGGAACACATGGGCAACCCAGAACATCTGGAATCTTCCGGAACCTTCTGGAATCTTCTGGGACGTCGGTCTCGGGCGTCACAACTCTCCCACACTAACAGAGGATCTCGACCCGAGATCCTAGAGATATCACCGGGTAAAAACGGAAGAGGAAGAGGTAAAACAAAGTTGCTTCTTTGACAGACGATTGAAAACAAAGAACCTTGAGAGGTTAAACAAGTGAAAGAAGAATACAATGGAGATGAATGAAGTTAAGAGCACTCCGGTAGAAAAGAGGAACAAGGAACATAACAAGAACCTTGTAGGTTGAAAGACATGAAACAAGAGCTCACGGACCAAAAGAATATGAAACTGCAATGGTATAACCAAGGAATAAGAATGACAGAATTTGGACAGCACTCCGTCTGAAAATGGAAGGAATTGAACAAGAACTAGAGAAGATGGATGATAGTTGATGAAAACAACAACATACTGCCTCTAGAACAATTAAAAGAATGGCACAAGGGGTAAGAAAGATTCAGACAGCACTCCGATTAAAAGAGAGTTAACACTTGATAAGATGAGGGAACTTGAATGAAGAATAGAACACTCCGGTTAAAAGATAAGCAAGGGAAAGAACATGATCTCGATAAAAAACGAGATGATGGTTTAAGAGAGCAATATCACAAAACCTCCGGAATGAAAGAATAGATGCTAGATCAATGAAAGAAATGAATGGAGAAGAAAAGACAACTTCTCCCATGAATTGAATTTGAAAGAGCATCCTTACGAAGAGGGGTTGAACGGAGTTGTTGGAAAATCAACAACGAGAAGAATAAGCTTGAAGTGGGCTTATGTAAAATATCTCAAAATTAAGAGGTGACAACCAGCCACTAACAGAAACGAATTGCTTGGATCGAGATCAACAAGGAGATGATAAACTTAATTCACCGGAATGAAAAATGAAGAACTTGGGTCATTTATAAGCACCATAATTAGCAACAATCCTTAGGGAAAGCTTTAGGTGAAGTATAACCCAAGATAACTCCAATGAATAAATGAAGGGGTTGAAAAGGATCTCCTGAACAAAGAAAATGATGGGTTTAAATATTTCAATCCTGACAACTCGTGAATCATGATACATGAAGGAATTGACAAGAATGACATAACACCATCTGAAAAGATAAGGTAGAAAGAATTGCAATTGGAAAGCATGATGAAGAATGCTTGAGCTCCAACAAGAATGTTGATGAAGACTCCAAGGATGAATTAATGATGATAAACCACCATGAGAACTCCGGTAATGAAAGCAAGAGAAGTGAAAGATGAAAGAATAAGATTCAAGGCCTGCGATGAATTAGATGGAGGTTTGAAATGATATGATTGAAACAACATGAAGCTCCGGAAAACAAGATGAACAACTTAGAATAAAGGATATGATATGATGAACAAGCTCCAGACAAAAGAATTAAACACTTGGAAGGAATAAGAATAAGAATTATGTTATGCATCTCCTTCACCAATTTAAATTGATGACAACCAAAGGATTTGGCATACTACTTATTCTCATTGCAAGGAATTAAAGAGAGATCTAGCACAAGCTCAGGTAAATCTTCAACGAACCACCGGTAGGATTGAGAAAAGAACAAATGAATTAAAACGATAACAACGGAAGAGTAACTTGAGAGAACCACCGTAAAAATATGGAGACGAACGAAGAGACATCAAAGAAGAATATTTGGAGGACGAAGTTGAAAACTGAGAGCGAAGAAATATTCTGAAATGATGGCCTTCGGAGGATCACAAAGAAAAGAATTCATGAAAAGCTTCGGATGGCATGAAGCTAGAACCACGAATCTTGAAGAGAACGGGCCAAGATTTAAGAGAAACACTTCTCCGGTCTTCAAATGTTGAGAATGAAGACGAGAATGCCATGAAGAATTGTTGAGCACTCCGGAATGAAGAATTAAAAAGGTTGAAACAATGATGAACAAGAATTGAAAGCGATCTTGGAGAAGGCATGTGACTGATGGGGGTCATTCTTAAGTCATACTTTGAAAAGAATTTGAGTAAAACTCCAGAAAATTAGAAGAGTCAGGTAAGATCCTGGGAAAAGACCTGTGGGTTAGGGCCCACTCAAAGAAATCACCGTTGGAAAAAGATTACTTAAGAGATATTGCACCGGTTGAATTAAATGACTTGAGTAAGATAACAATCTCAAAATAGCTTGAACGGGTTAAGAAAGGAATTATGAATCTTCAGCACTCCGGATAAGAATAGCAAGAGGATAATGATTAATTAGTGCACCGGAATAAGAAAGCATTGTGAAAAGAGGAAAAGGATAAGATCAACACCGAAATCTTGAATTACATCCACCGAAGAAGAATATGAGAACAAAAGAATGATGAACTTAAAGCTCTAGAGTATCTTCACGATAAATCACCGGATAAGAACATTGAAGGAAAAGAATGCAGAAAATATCACATGAATAAAATGGATACTTCATCTGAGAATTTCTGGCTCCGAGAAGAAGAAGGGTGGGAGGGTGGGGAAAACAAAGACAACTTGGGATGAGCAAAGGACACCGGTTGAAAAGAATTAACATGACCACCTTGATGATCAAGAAGAAGGACTAGCACTCCCATAGAAATATGAGAACACCGATAAGGAAGGTATGGAATCAACATTTGACATCGAAGCAACTCGAATACCAGAATCAAAACAAGAACAAAGGATAGCTATTCAACATGATCTTCACAATATCATTCGAACAGAGGATTGAACGAATGAATTCTGTAGGTACATCAACTTGACGAGAAGCCAGTAGGAGAACAAAAAGTAAATAAAAAGGAACAAGGATCAGATAGAACAAATACAAGATAGAAGTTTCGTTCGACATCTTCGTGCTGAAAGCTCATGGAACGTGTTACAAAAGGGTTTTGCAATCCCCGGATCAGCATAGCCAAGGACCCTTTAAGATGCAACTCCCGATCAGAACAAGTCCATAAAACCACTTCACTCAATGTAGAACCCCAAACTTCATATCGAGCATCCGTTGGAAGAATACCTAGAACTACTAGATGAACCCATTTATAGATTTCCGAAAGTTTCCAGTTATGCAATCAGGTGTTGGGGATACACGGGAAGCACCGCGCAATCAACTCTAAACCTACATCCAGGTGTATCCATCCTTCAACACATAACCAGTCTTTCTCGGAAACTGTTTACCTCGGACCTTCGAAAAGCATCCACTATAACAAGCTATGGCAATACTCTCGAACTACCTCCCCAGTACTGGGTGATGTCGGGGTTATCTTGCCACTGGCCGTATAGGAGAGATTTTCGATGTCGGCCGTCTTAAGTATTTAGTATTGTCACGATATGCTTGTTACAATGATACCTCGAAGCTCAACTCCTCGGTAACAGGAGGCATCGAGAACAATATCCTTGTCACAAGAACATCGAAACAATCCCAGAATACTCGCGGGATCCTAAAAAAAAATTTGTGCAAATTTTGAAAGTAGAAGAGAAAAAAGTAATCGTCAGGAGTCCTCACCAGAGAGAAAGGGGATGAGAAGCAAAGAAATCCTACTCTCCGATATAATATAGGACTCAAAAAGTTTTCAGTGTGTGCCTAGACTCAACCGTCAACGATTCGATCAAACAGTGGGGGCTTCTAGGTCGGAGAAGGCTCTGAATACCAACTTATAATGCCCAGGATGGAGTTATACCTCCTACGTGTCGAGGCACGACTTAAAGGCATAAATCCATCCTAGAATGATCTCAAGTTTGGTATCTTTGCACGACTCATGTAAAAGAGGGATTAAACTGCAAAAGGAGATAGTTGGCTTACACTCGCCACTTCACACAATACATTACATAAACAATCATCATACAAAACATCACAACCCGACTACGGGTGAAGATCCAAAAGAAAGATACCAAAACAACATAAAGCCACAGGTCAGGATCGAATCCTAGTAGAAACCACTACTGAACATCGAAACGTCACAAGCAAACGGCCACACTCTTCATCGAACTCCTGGTGAAGCACTGAACCAGCTCCTGCATCGAGCTCGGCTGAACCTGCATCTGGTGTGGTGAAGTAACTGTGAGCCACAGAGGACTCAGCAATCCCGTTCCCGGGTAACAAGACTATTTAAGCCTTGGGTGAGGATAAGGTTGAAGAAAGAATATGAGGTGAAGGAAAACAAACAAGAGTCTGCAGCAGCAACTAGCACTAACTTACGTAACAGAGAGCGAGAAGAGAAGTGCATCGGTCGAAAGATGATCACGAAGTGATCCTAGCTAAAGCCGGTCAAACATAACCCCACCGTGTTCAACTCCCGAATCCCTATTCGGAAATTGACAGTCACGGTACACACGCTGGTAGTGTATTGAAACATTGTGTCAAGTTATCTACAACCGGAATTAACAAGCTCCCATCTGCCACATAACCGCGGGCACGGCTTTCGAAAGTTCAAACCCTGCAGGGGTGTTCCAACTTGACCCATTACAAGCCCACGATCCGCGGAGTCGCAACTCCATAGGTGGGAAGACCCGAGTATTCTCGGAATCCCGTGCTCAAGTTAAACCGAACTAAGGTAAGGCTAATCCAGCAAATCCTCCCGGCGTGTCGACACCCTGATAGTAGCCGCGCGTATCTAGGTCTCAGGACACGACCGGATGGGCGATGCTACAGGACCCAAACCTCGAGTTTCCCCGTGGTGGTTCCCGCAGGACCCCCGTTTGGGACCAACACCATCGGCACTGGCCCCCCTGCTATGTAGAAATAAAGGATCCTCGAGGGAGCGACCCTCTATGCAAATTTAATTAATTAATTAAGTTGTTATTATGAGGCAAATAGTACCAAATGTTGGGACTTGCTGGAAAAGACTTAGCACTTAGCGGTTTATCAAGGGGGTCCCATACACCCCAACCGTGTTAGGAACGCAAAATCAAGGAACATAACACCGGCTTATACGGTTCCTAACGGCATGAGTGGAACAAAACACCAAGCAAAAGGCTTAGCCTTCCACCCTGCCAGTATATAGATGATTTCATTTAGCATTTATATAGTGTGATATAACCCAACCCAAACTTCAACATGAAGCAAGCATCTTCAATCTTCACCTGCAACTAACAATGCTATAAAAGGGGCTGAGCGAAGCGTACTTAGCCAAACAACGGTTTGCGTAGGTAGGGTGGTTAAACATGGCAATGGTTACAAGTAGGAGGCTGACAAGAAGACATGGGCATCGAGGCAAAACTATAGATCGTGACTTCTAGCAATAGGCAAAAATAGTAATGGTATCCGGGTTCGGTCATCTTGCCTGGGATTCCACAAAGGAGAAGAACGGATCCAAGAAGAAGACGGAGCAACACAGTCGAGCGGATCCTCACAACTCCGGAACAAAACCGAAGCTAACAAGAGAAGCAACCGGAAAGAAAAGAAACAACACGGTAAACACATAAGCATCAACATGGCATACGATGCACAAACAAGTATGATGCATGTCCGGTTTAAATATGCATGGCATAGCAAAGTGCACAAACAAAACTACAAGTTAAGTGGAGCTCAATATGCAACGAGTTGCATATTGACGAAACACCACATTTAATTATTTAGTTGACTCTCGTTATTTACAAGACAAGATTAAATGTTTTTTTAACATGGCAAGAGGTGAAGCATAATAAAACTACACTATTAAGACATTTTAAATGGGGCCGGAAAATAACAACAACATATCCGGAAAAACCCCATGAGCATGTTTAATAATTATAAGCAAACAACAATTAAACATTTATGAGGTTGTTAAATGATGTGGATGACATGAACAAGTTTATGCAAGTTTTATTAAAAGGTTGACTTAAAGGAGATATGAAGCATTGTCACCGTGGTGGAAAGAAAGGGTGCCACGGCAACGATTCCGAAAATGATGCAACACATCATATCGGTTCCGGTATCTCGTGGAGAGACCGATGCAAAAGGTGATGAAGCGAGTCAAACGAGATGAAGGTGGGGCGATCCCGTTACCGGGTTCCCACGGGTCGGTGACGAGGCAACCGAGGAACATGACAACGGACAAGGAGCACACACGAGGAACATTTCATACAACACAAGCAAGCATGCATTCACACGGGTCACGTCTCGGGGTTATACCTTCGAAGCGTGCGTTTCGGGGCGATTCGAGAGCGTCGAGGAAGTAGCCGTAGTAGAGGGAAGTAGAGGAAGTAGTCGTTCACGTTTCCGAAGAGGAAGTAGTCGTTCCGCAACTCGTAGAGGAAGTAGTTGTTCCGTTCGTCTTGGCGGTTCCACGACGGCGGTAGTTGTTCACGGTCATCGGTAGTCGTTCGGGGCGTCGTGGTACTCGGGGTTCCCGTTTGCGACGGTAGTGGAAGTAGTGGAACTTGACGCATCCGAAGAGGTACTTGACGAGTCGGTCGCGGTACTTGTCGTCCTCGAGTGCTCCGGGCGTCGAGGTACTAGTGCATGTAGTGGTACTTGTCGGGTCATGTAGTGGTACTCGCCGTAGGGGTACTTGGTCGGGTCGCCGGTAGTCGTTCGCGTAGTCGTACATGGAGCTCGTAGATGTCGGGGTACTCGTTCACGGTTCATCTGACAAGATTACAGCACAGCAACACAACACAACAACACTACAGCAACAAAACTACAAAAAAAAAGGAAAAACAGCGGGCGACGGAGAGGAAGGAAGCGGCCTGGACGGCCATGGCGCGAGGAGGCAGGGGCCCTCGACGCGTGAAGGGAGGCAGAGACCGAAGGGAGACGCAGGGCGCCATCGGGCTTCGGGCGAAACGGAGAGGAAGTCGTGCGAGGGGGCCGCTCCTGGCCGACGGGGAGGTACCGCGGCGAGGGAGGCCGTCGGGACCCTGGCTCGCGGAGGGAGCCGGAGGCGCGGGCCTCTGCATCGGGGCGACGCCGGGCTCCGGGAGGCGGCCTGGACCTTGGCGAGCTGGAGGACGAGGAGGTCCCGCAGTCTTGGTGAACGGGGCGGCGAGCACCTGGCCAGGCGGGGCGCGAGCTTGCTGCTGGAGGCGCACCTCCTGGCCGGCCGGAGGGGCATGGCCTCCGCGGGGACGGGGCGCGCCGGGGCTGCGCGCTGCGGCGGCGCAGGCGACGTCGGCGCTCACGGCCGGCCCGCGGGAGGGAGGAAGGGAGACGGGAGACGGGAGATAGATGGGATCGGGAGGGAGTTAGCGAGAGGGAGCGAGGGACTCGGCACGGGGTCGGGCGCTGCGATGGGAGATGAGTGGCGGCGGCGAACAGGGAGAGGGAGGAGCGAAGGCTGGGAGTATTAGGGTTAGGTGGGGGCTTGGGCCGAAGGGGTAAAGGGGCCGGCTGGGCCGAAGAGAGGTTTGGGCCAGGGAGGCCTGTCCAGAGGGATGAGGGAAAGGAGGAGGCCCAGATGGCCTCAGGCCTGCTGGACTTTTTCTTCTTTTTATTTCTTCAACAGAAATAAAAAAATAGAGAGTGCAAAAGAAATTAAGAAAAAGAGGCCAGAACAGAAAATAAAATATGGAACATTTTTATAAGGCTTTACGGGATATTTCCGACCCCACAAAAATAGTTCCAACAACAAAAGGGAAAAACAAACTAAAATAATTAGTTTGCCTTAAAGGAGTTTAGATTTTTGGGGGAGCCTCGAAACAACGGAAAGAAATATTGGCAAGGTTTAGAAGGTGAACTTGAAGTGAAAAAGACATGGGGAAATTGTGCAAGTGTGTTTGAGTAAT
This sequence comes from Secale cereale, assembly GCA_902687465.1. NCBI lineage: Eukaryota > Viridiplantae > Streptophyta > Magnoliopsida > Poales > Poaceae > Secale > Secale cereale. The sequence continues at coordinate 202,695,962 of LR738715.1, read as the reverse complement.
TCCGAGGAATGGAATAATTATTAATATAGCTCCATAATTATTAGGAGGCTTTTATATGTTATAAAGAGAAGACATTCTTCCCTCGATTTAAATGGACCGAAGGCCCACACAAATTATTTAGGTTGAGATGCAAAATAAAATGTGAGATGATGGCATGATGACATGATGCAATGCAAAAAATAAAAACACAAGCACAAAAGGAACACATGGGCAACCCAGAACATCTGGAATCTTCCGGAACCTTCTGGAATCTTCTGGGACGTCGGTCTCGGGCGTCACACCCTGACCGCACCACCGCGGTCGGGTGCTTGCCGATGCTGGTTTCTCCCACCATCCGCAACCTCAAGGTCACCAAAATGTTGGTTGACGGCGGGGCCGGGCTGAACTTGATCTCCTCTGCTGTGATCAAGAAGCTCCAGATTCAAGATGGCGAGCTCGAAGAAACCGGTTCATTCCAAGGAATCAACCCGGGCAGGAGCAAGCCCAAGGGAAAGATCACTCTGCCGGTGACCTTTGGCGGGGTGCTCAACTTCAGGACTGAGCGCATCACCTTTGACGTCGCCGATATTCCATTGCCCTACAATGGAATACTTGGCCGTCCTGCCCTCGCCAAGTTCATGGCAGCTTCCCACTATGCCTACAACGTGCTGAAGATGCCGGGGCCGATAAGCGTCATCACTGTCCACAGCGACAAGAAGGATGCGCTTATCTGCGCCGACAAGATTTACCGGGATGCGGCAGCTGCGGCCGAGAAGGATACTCTTGCCGCTGAAGCTCCCGGGGGGAAGAAGACGAAGACCAGGTCCGGCAAGTGCTCTGGGACCCACTCCGGCAACCGCACCTCCTCGGAGTGCTGCGCTGCCGTCGAGGACGTTCCATCGAGCTCCACCGGCAAGAGTAAGAAAGGAATGGCTGCTCCTCCGGCAACAAAGAAGGTGTCCGCAAAGGAGGACGGCACTGGTGGTACCTTCACCATCAGTGCCACCCTTGACAGCAAATAGGAAAGCGCGCTCGTTGCCTTCCTGCGGGCGAATGTCGATGTGTTTGCCTGGCAACCATCTGACATCCCCGGTGTTCCCTGGAAGGTGATTGAGCACAAGCTTGCTGTCTGTCCTCATGCGCGGCCCATCAAGCAGAAAGTGAGGAAGCAAGCCGTGGAGCGCCAAGAGTTCATCAACGAGGAAATCAAGAAGCTAGAGGCAGCAGGTCTAGTTAGAGGTGTGATCCATCCGACGTGGTTGGCAAACCCGGTCGTCGTGCGCAAGGCCAACGGGAAGTGGAGACTGTGTATAGACTTCACCGATGTCAATAAAGCATGTCCCAAGGATCCATTCCCTTTGCCGCGCATTGACCAGATCGTTGACTCCACTGCCGGATGTGAGCTACTCTGCTTTCTTGATGCATACTCAGGCTATCATCAGATTTTCATGGCCAAGGAAGATGAAGAGAAGACTGCATTTATCACTCCATGTGGCACTTATTGCTTTATCCGCATGCCATTTGGACTGAAGAATGCAGGCTCAACTTTTGCAAGGGTAGTGTACACTGCTTTTGAGCCACAGATCCACAGGAATGTAGAAGCTTACATGGATGACATCGTGGTGAAGAGCAAGAGCAAGGAAACCCTGATTCAAGACTTGGAAGAAACGTTTCAGAACCTGCGCAGGATACAGCTCAAGTTGAACCCCGAGAAGTGCGTCTTTGGAGTCCCCTCCGGCAAGCTTCTCGGGTTCTTTGTATCACAGAGGGGGATTGAAGCCAACCCCGACAAGATCAAAGCCATTGAGCAGATAGAGGCCCCGAAGCGCGTCAAGGATGTCAGAAGGCTTGCAGGTTGTGTTGCTGCCCTCAGTAGGTTCATTTCAAAGTCTGCAGAACGCGCCCTACCTTTCTTCAAAATCTTGAAGAAGGCAGGTCCCATGAAGTGGACTCCGGAAGCGGAGGCGGCGTTGCAGGATTTGAAACGGTACCTGTCCTCCACTCCTATACTTGTCGCACCTAGACCACAGGAAAAGTTGTTGCTATACTTAGCGGCAACCAACCAGGTGGTTAGTGCTGCGTTAGTAGCGGAGAGGGAGTCCGACGAGGAGTCAGCATCACCGGCAAGCGAATCCAGCGACAAGCAGGGTGCTGCTCCGACAAGCTCTGGCCCCGACAAGGATAACTCTGCGCAGGAGCAAGGAGAGGTGCGGAAGAAGATGGTGCAGCGCCCAGTGTATTTTGTAAGTTCCCTTCTCCAGGGGGCTAGATCAAGGTACTCTGGTGTGCAAAAGTTGCTTTTCGGCCTCCTCATGGCCTCGAGAAAGCTGCGCCATTACTTCCAAGCCCATGAGATAACAGTGGTCACTCGCTTTCCGTTGAAGAGGATATTGCACAACCCAGAGGCAACAGGCAGGATCGTTGAGTGGGCACTGGAGCTGTCGAGCTTTGGACTCAAGTTTGAAAGTACTTCAACCATACAGAGCCGAGCTTTGGCAGAATTCATAGCTGAGTGGACCCCAACGCCGGATGAAGAGGTTCAAGAAACAAGCACACCCGTACAAGAAGCGACAAGTGAATGGGTAATGTATTTTGATGGTGCCTTCTCGCTGCAAGGCGCCGGTGCCGGCGTGGTACTCATCGCGCCCACCGGAGAGCACCTCAAATATGTTATCCAGATGCACTTTCCCAGGGAGCAAGCGACAAATAACACCGCAGAATATGAAGGCTTGCTCGCCGGCCTCAGGATTGCGGCCGAACTTGGGATCAGAAAGCTGATTGTGCGGGGAGATTCTCAGTTGGTGGTCCGACAAGTTAACAAGAGCTATCAGAGCCCTTTGATGGAAGCTTATGTCGATGAAGTGAGAAAGCATGAAGAGCACTTTGAAGGTTTGCAGATGGAGCACGTCCCGAGAGCTCAAAATGAAATTGCAGATGGCCTTTCAAAGTGCGCCGCGATGAAGTTACCTGTGGAACCAGGAACCTTTTTGCTCAAGCTGGCTCAGCCATCCGTTACACCATCAATTGGGCAATCCAAGAAGAGAAAGTTGGTCTCCGGCGACTACTTGCCGGCGGATCTTCCTGAAACCGCCGCCAAGGTCCCCAAGATCAACAACCAGAACGCTGAGGAACAGTTTGCTCCTGCAAGTCCTCGGGCTTGTACAGTTGAAGCAAACGTTCCCGACAAGCCTCGCCCCGGCGAGCTTGCCGGGGGACCGTCAGCTCCGGCAGAACCAGAGGTCCTCGCCGTAGAAGCTGAGGTTCCCGCAGCGGCCCTCGAACCTTTAGTCCTTGCCGTCGAGCCTCGGGCTCCTGCATGGGCGCAGCAGATCGTCCGTTTTCTGCAAACTGGAGAACTCCCCGACGACCCTCAAGAGATAGAGAAGATAACCAGGCAGTCGAGTATGTATCAGTTCATAGATAACGAGCTGTACAGAAGAAGACTCAACGGTGTCAGGTTGAAGTGCATCTCCAGAGAAGATGGACAGAAGCTGTTGGCGGAAATACACGGAGGCATATGCGGCCACCACATTGGCGCAAGGGCGCTTGCCGGGAAAGCTTTCCGGCAAGGGTTCTTTTGGCAAGAAGCCCTCCAAGATGCAACTGCACTAGTAACCAAGTGTGAAGCGTGCCAGTTCCATGCGAAGCAAATCCATCAGCCAGCTCAAGCTCTCCAAACAATCCCTTTGTCATGGCCCTTCTCGGTCTGGGGGCTCGATATCCTCGGCCCTTTCCCTCGTGCTGTCGGGGGCTTTGAGTACTTGTACGTTGCAATCGACAAGTTCACAAAGTGGCCAGAAGTGGAGCCGGTGAGGAAGGTGACAGCGCAGTCAGCAGTCAGGTTCTTCAGGTCGATTGTTTGCCGTTTCGGGATCCCTAACAGGATCATCACCGACAACGGTACGCAATTTACAAGTCGCACCTTCATGCAGTAGGTCCAAGACCTTGGCGCCAAGGTCTGTTTCGCTTCTGTTGCTCACCCGAGGAGCAACGGTCAGGCGGAGAGGGCAAATGCTGAAGTGCTGCGCGGACTCAAGACAAGGACCTTTGACAGGCTGCGCAAGTGCGGAAGAAATTGGATAGAGGAGCTCCCGGCGGCTCTTTGGTCAATCAGAACGACACCAAGTCGAGCCACCGGGCAGACACCTTTTGCTCTAGTCTATGGAGCAGAAGCAGTTCTCCCCACGGAACTCGTATACGGATCTCCTCGAGTACTCGCTTATGATGAGCTCGAGCAAGAGCAATTGCGGCAAGATGACGCATTGCTCCTCGAGGAGGGACGTCTCCAGGCTGCTGTACGAGCTGCTCGATACCAGCAAGCTTTGCGCCGCTACCATAGCCGCAAGGTCAAGGCCAGGAGTCTCGAGGAAGGCGACCTTGTTCTTCGGCGCGTTCAGTCCGCCAAGAATTCCAACAAGTTGACGCCGAAGTGGGAAGGCCCTTATCGGGTGAGACAAGTTACGAGGCCCGGCGCTGTCCGCCTCGAGACCGAAGAAGGCTTACCGGTGAGCAACTCCTGGAACATAGAGCATCTTCGCAAGTTTCACCCCTAAGGCGCGGTTGCCGTGATCCGCTCCGGCAACCACCCTTTTGTACAAGCTTTGCCGCTGTTGCATGTAACCCTTTGTACAAAGCCGGGCGCAGACCCCGTGCATCAGTAAAGCTTTCGTGTTTTTCGCATCGATTGCCTTTTGCATGCTTCTCTTTGCTGTTTGCATGATTCTGTTTGGCATTTGATGCGACACTCAAGTATACGGTAAGCAATAGCACGCCGAAAGGCCATATACTTGTTTCCCTCTCCCTTTTCTTTCCTCTTAAGCAGAAGGAGCATTCCTCGCGCACAAGTTTGCCGGGGGGGAAGGAGGTGGAGGAGGAACCAAGTGATGTTCAAGAAAGAGAAGTCTTACCGAAAAGCGAGCAATATAAGCAAGCAGCATATGAAAGATAAGTTGTTAGAATTTGACCAGTTCAAATTATAAATTTTAGTTGTCTTCCTTGAACGATCACATTTTGTATGGAAAACCTGTGCGCGGAGGAACCTACCCGTAGCTTGCCGCACCCTTATCTTGTTTTGAGTTCACTCAACGATTTAAGTGAGCTGCGACAAGTGTCGCGCCCTAGCTTCGTTTCCGAGTACGCTCAGCAAGCTAAGTGCGTTGCGACTAGCTGCGGCAAGGTTGCTTGCCGGCGAGGACCTTGGCCAGCAGGCTGCTCAGAGTCCAGCACTCAGCGCTCGCGGCAAAGGCCCCTTGCCGGCAAGCTCCCCGGGAGCGTAGGGTGAAAAACATACAAAGTAAAAGATTGAGACAAGGAAGATAACATTGCACCGATTAATCAAAATAAAGTGAATATCTTACAAAGGATAAATTGTCGCGATGGACTAATAAGTTCATGACATAATGTGCAGCAACAAAAAGATAAAGATAATGGAGCCCTAGTCTACGCGGTCGCCTTCCTTCCTGCCAAGCTTTGCCACCTTGGCGATGATGTGGCCGACCTGCTCCTTCAGGGCCTCCGTGTCTGCATCTGCCGGCAAGCTGCGAAGAACGTTCGTGAGGTTGATTCCCGGGTTGCGGTACACGATCTTCGTCAGCACCCGCTCCAGAGTTCCCGCGCAGAGCAGGCGCGACTCCTCGGCCAGCTGCGCGGGGATGCGGTTCCGGAGACTTGCAAGGGCCGGCGCGACCCCTCTGAAGAAGAGGCTGAGCCTGGCGCTGTGCGGGAGATCCGGATCCGGCGAGTAGATGAGATGTTCGACCTTCAACGCCAGCAACTCCTGGTCAATATTGGACGCAGAAGAAACCAGCTCTTCGGTCCACACTTCAATGGTCTGCCGGAAGAGCTCGGACGCCTTGTTGACGTTCTCCACCAAGGTCCGCTCCTTGCGGAGCTCATCCTTCAACTTGGTCTCCTGAGCCCGGGCAGCATCGAGCGATTCCTTCAGAGTGGTGACCTTCAGCTCCAAGTCCTCAATGGAGTCCTTGGCGGCCTTCAGCTCGTCGCCCCTCTTGGAGAGACTCACCTGAAGCTCGGAGTTTGTGTGAGCATCCTTCTCGCGCTCCAAGATGAGCGCGGCAACCTTCTCGGCGCTCACCTTCATCGCCTTCTCCAACTGTTCAACCTTGGCGGCGAGCTCTTTCTTGGCATCTTCCGCGGCAACCGCGGCGGCTTTCGCCTCCTTCAGCTCCCCGCCAAGGGCAGCCTCGCGAGCGGTAAGGTCCTCCTCATGGGAGTCCAGCTCGACCTTCCGCTGCGCGAGCTCTCCTTCTCGCCGGGACATCTCCACCCCGGCGAGACGCTGCTGTTCTTCCGCTTCAGCTTTCTCGAGCACCCATTCCTGGTACTCGCCGGCGAGACGCTCCCGCTCCTCCGCCACCTCGCGGAGGGCTGCCTGATTGGCGGCGCTGAGCTCCGCCGCACGCTTCTCCATTTCCGCCGCGGCCTTGGCGGCAAGGGCCTCCCGGGAGGCCAGCTTCGCCTGCCTGGCCCGGTAAAGGGCCAGGAGCTGGTGGAGCAACCTCTCCTCCTCGGGCCCCTCACTCCCGCCGGGCGCCTCGACGATTTTCAGGCCTGCGGAGGCGAGGACTTCTCCGTCGAACGCCTCGCCCTCCGCAGGAGCTCTCGATGAAGACCCCCAAGGCATCTGGATGAAGACGCCGTTGGGGGCCTCGAGATAATACCTCTGCTCCTTGCTGGCGGAGGGGCCGGTGGCCGGTGCAGCATCTGATGCTCCCGCCGCCTCCGGGCCGGCGGTGTGGTCGCCGTCCCCCTCCCCAGCCGCTGCGTCCGCAGCTGGGGCAGTCTCCTGCGCGGCCGGCTCGGCGGCCTCGGCCACCTCCTCGACGACTGGAGCGCCGCCGCCGCCGCCCTGCGCGCCCTCCTCCTCAAGGTCGATGACCTCCGTCTCCATGGGCGCGGGAGGAGGAAGATCTAAAAAGAAGAAGAAGAAAAAGAAGTTCAAGACTCAAGCAAATATCCAAAAAAGAGGCAAGCCAAGAAGACAAGTCACAAAACTTACCTTGGCGGACGTCCTCAGCGGCGGGCTCCCTCGCCGGGGAGCTCGGCCTTGGCGGAGTGGCCGCCCTCGCCGGGCTGCTCGCCCTTGGCGGGGTACTCTGCCTCGGCGGAGTACCCGCCCTCGGTGGAGCACTCTCCCTTGCCGGAGAGTTCTGCCTTGGCGGGGATGGCGGGGCCTGCGGCTCCTCAGCAGTGGTCTCCGGGCGCTCTTCCCGCTGTGGCTCCACCTCTGCACAGAACAAGACAAGAAACGTCAAGACTCGAAGACAAAACAAAATCCTCAGGCGTACCCCGACAAGCGAAAAGAGAAAACCCCAGACTTACGCTGGGGGCTGCGCTGCGGGCTACGCTGGGGGCTGCTCCTCGGAGCAGCACTCGGGTCCGGCAGGCTCGGCTCCGGCAAACCCTCTGCTGCCGCAGTTGCCGAGTCTTCCGCGGCCTCAACCTCGGGCGCCTTGGCCTTCTTCGCCGCACGATGGGCCAGGGTCCTGAAATCAGAACAATAGACAGAGTCAGCATCAACAGAAAAATCAAGACAGAAATCAAGAAGATATAAGGTCCCGGATCCTTACTCTTGGTCCTCCTCGTCGTCCTCGCTCAGGGCGGAGAAGTCATACTCCACCGTGGGCGCGTCGGCGCGAGGAGCGGAAGACGAAGGCTCCCTTGCGCGCTTGGTGTTCACCGGGGCTGGGGGCTGCGAAGACCCAGCCCCTGTGGTCGCCGGCGCCCGAGGAGCGGGCGGAGCCGCTGCTCCGCTCCGAGAAGACCCCTGCCGGCTCGCTGCCGGCCTGCGAGGCGCCTCAGTTGTGGTCCGCGTACGGGCCGCCTCCGCTGCGGCCGGTGCGCCGGACGACCTTGGCGCGGCTTGGCTCCCCCGGGGAGCTGCCCGGCGAGGTGGCTGTTGCCGGGGCGCCTGCGCTCTCTCCCCCGTCGCCGCCTTGCGGAGGCGCTTCGCCGGGGACTGCCTCGGGCTTGCCGGGGGCGGGGAGCTCTCCGACGAGGAGAGGTCGTCGGCGTACAATTCCGTGGATCCGCCGGAGTCCTCAGCCTCCTCCTCCTCCTCCTCCTCTGCCCCGGCCGGCTCACTGGGGCCAGCGTCCAGCGCTGCGGCCCTCTTTCCCTTGGCGCCTCCGCCTCTCGCGGCGCCTCTACTCCCTCCGGCGGTGCCCTCTGCCGCCGCGGCCTCCGCCGCGATCCCGTGGATCCTGGAGTGCCTCAGCGAGGGGACCCCGGCGAGCGCGTCGGGGGGAAGATTCAGCAACCTGCGGATCTCCGCCTCCTCCGCTTGGGTGGACGCGTCCGCAGCTTCCGCCTGTTCCGGCGAGTACCCGAAAACTCCTGCCGCCGCGGCTGCGGCGGCCTCTTCAGCCCGGGAAGCTATGTAGGCGATCTCCTGCTCGGTAGTGTCCCGTGTGTGCAGCTTGAGGTCCTCCTTGTTCCTCGCCACCTCTTCGAGGTTGTCGTAGAAGTTGAGGACGTCGATGGGCTTCGGGGCGATCCACGTGCGGTCCACGCCGTGCGAGTCACACATAGGCATCATGGCGAGGATCCGATCCCTGACGGCGTTGTTGCAGAGAGGCACCACTCCCCGGGGAGTCCTGAACCACTCGGGGTGTGTCGGGTCGGGCTTGAAGAGTTCCCGTACCATTCCCCGCAGCTCCAGCGTGGTGAAGTTGAAGTTGAGCCCGGGGCGCAGCCTCATGATGTCTGCCGGGCCGCCGTACTCCCAGGCCGGCCTCTTCCGGTCTTGGAGAGGGGCGATGCGCCGGCGGAGGAAATCTGCGCCCACCTCAGCAACTGACAGATTGGCCAACCGAAGGCGAAGAATCCGGACGAGGGCGATGTTGAGCTTGACGTCGTCCGAGTCCAGCTCACTCCAGTCCCTGCCGCGCACGATGGGCGTTGTGCGCGGCGCGGTGAAGGCTTGCGGCTGGTCTTCTACGATCCAGCACCACTCCGCTCGCCATTCCTCCCACTTGCCGCGGAGCTCCCCCGGCAAGTACGCCCCTTTTTTATTCAGACGAAAGATCCAAGAAATTCCTCCGGAGAGGGGGGCATCGGCCTCGGCTCTAGGAGTGAAGAAGTGTCTAAAGAGGGCTACATTGGGGTGGACTCCTATGAAGTTTTCGCACATGTGTGCGAAAACAGCCATGGTGAGAATGGCGTTGGGGGTGAAGTCAAGCAAATGGAGGCCGTATGTGTTCATGACGTCGCAGAAGAAGTTTGAGAAAGGAGGACAGAGACCACAATGAAAGAAGGCAGCGAAGAAATGGTACCCGCCGGGATAGCTGTCCTTGGCGGCGGCCGGATATGCTCGCGTGCGGGGATGCGCGTCGGTTTCCTTGGACCAGAACAAGTAGTACTTGTTCCAGAGCTCCCGCACGCCGAGCTTCGGCGGGAAGACGACATGCCGCTTCCGGTACGCGATGAGCTTGGCCGCTTGCTCCGATTTCTCCCGCTTGGCCTTCTCCGCCTTCGCCTTGTCGGTCTTTGGGGCCATGGCGGACGCGGTGGAAGGAGGGGAACGAAGAGCTCGGCGGCGGCGGAGGTGTGGAGGCAGAGCGCAAGAAGGAATCTTTGGAGGAGGAAGACGACGTAATGAGAGCGCAAGGAGGGGAACCGCGCCCGCTCCCTCTGCTTTTATGGGGGAGTGGGGGGCGTTTCGCCCTTTCCATTAAGAGATCGTGGGCACGTCCCATCCCACGGCGCCGCGATCGACGCGTGCCGTTACCGTGGGGTGCGGCGGATATGGAAGTGGATTCGGCGCGCCGCGGGCCGCGGGTGCCCGTGCACTGTTTTGGGCCTGGCCCAACAGCGCTCGGCACCGTGTGTGGCCCAGGCCCGGGGGCTCCTGTCGGTGTACTAAGGTAGGGGGTACCTCAGTACCCCAACTTGTACACGGGCAGTTGCAGCTTCCCGCGGCAAGGTTTACTGCGTGCTCGCCGGAGACCTTCCTGCTCCCTATTAAACCATTCAAAAACAAAGTATACAAGACATAAGACCGAGACCCCGGCAAGAGGAGCTTGCCGGGAAGGCCGTACCAGGCTCAAGACTGGCCCGCTAACACAAGACCCTGGCAAGAGGAGCTTGCCAGGAAGACTAGAAGACAAAGCCTCGGTGCTATATGCGCCCCGGCAAGGGGCCCGGGGAGCGGCAAGCTCCCGGGCCCGGCAAGATCGAGGTCCCGGCAAGGTGCTTGCCGGGGAGGTTGCGCTGTGTGCCCGCGCTCCAGCTCATCGGTCCACGCGTCGCCCTGGGGGCCTATCCAGGGACGCGTGGCGGATGGCTGTGCAGCCTGGGGTACACGGTGGCACTCCACGGTGATGGATCCATCGCCGTGGCAGACGGAGACGCTAAGGCGGGAGCTTTTGGGGTCGACGGCGACGGGCATTAAATGCCCTTGTCCCCCGCTGTTAGAGTAGGTATAGACCACTGTTCAGTACTGTAGCTCCACTGTTCCCGCACTGTTACAACTACCACCTCTTTTACATTTTTACCCCTTTCTCCTACGTTGACACCTGTCGGTGACCCCTTACACTATAAAAGGAGGCCCATGCACAACGTGGAGGGGGTTCGAAACCTAGATCACTCTCGCGCACGGTGTAGCTGCTTCTTCAAGCTCCCGAGCGCCCCAACTCAATACACAACTAAGCAGGAGTAGGGTTTTACGCGTCTACCGCGGCCCGAACCTGGGTAAAACTGCCCGCGTGCTTGCCTCGATCCGCTCTTTGT
>LR738715.1:202577671-202685224 GCA_902687465.1 Secale cereale | reverse complement strand
GGGGTTGGAGACCTAGATCACTCTCGCGCACGGTGTAGCTGCTTCTTCAAGCTCCCGAGCGCCCCAACTCAATACACAACCAAGCAGGAGTAGGGTTTTACGCGTCTACCGCGGCCCGAACCTGGGTAAAACTGCCCGCGTGCATCGCTACGATCCGCTCTTTGTGTTCCCTCCGCCCTCGTACCGCACAGACAAGGGGCTCCGGTCCCATAGGTGTCCGTGGCGGACAGTTTCCCCCGACAGATTCATACTGGAAAACAAGGATCTAATAGGAGACACATCAATAACTTTCAGATCTTCATCTTTATTTTCATGATAACTAGAAGAACACGCTTTTATATAACTCTCTTTTTTAGCACGCATCCTAGCGGTTATTTCTTTGCATTCATCAATGGAAATTCTCATGGCTTTGAGAGACTCATTGATATCATGCTTAGGTGGATTAGATCTAAGTTTTAAAGAATCAACATCGAGAGTAATTATATCCACACTTCTAGCCAATTCATCAATTTTAAGCAATTTTTCTTCAAACAAAGCATTGAAATTCTTTTGCGAATTCATAAACTCCTTAACACTAGTTTCAAATTCAGAAGGCATCTTTCCATAAGAGTTATTGTAGGAATTACCATAATTATTAGAGGAATTACTAGGAAAAGGCCTAGGATTAATGTTTCCTCTATAAGCATTGTTACCAAAATTATTCCTACCAACAAAATTCACATCCAAAGATTCATTTTTATTTTGTATCTACGTGGATAAAGGCATATCATTAAGATCAGAAGAAGCACTCTTAGTAGCAAATAATTTCATAAGTTCATCCCTCCTTCCACTCAAAACACTAATCTCTTCAATAGCATGCACTTTTTTACTAGTAGATCTTTCGGTGTGCCATTGAGAATAATTAACCATAATATTATCTAGGAGTTTGGTAGCTTCTCCTAAGGTAGTTTCCATGAAAGTGCCTCCTGCGGCCGAATCTAAAAGATTTCTAGAAGCAAAATTCAAGCCAGCATAAAAGTTTTGAATAATCATCCATAAGTTCAAACCATGTGTAGGGCAATTACGTATCATTAATTTCATTCTCTCGCAAGCTTGTGCAACATGCTCATGATCTAGTTGCTTAAAATTCATAATATCGTTTCTAAGAGAGATGATCTTAGCAGGAGGGAAATACTTAGAGATAAAAGCATCTTTGCACTTATTCCACTAATCAATACTATTTCTAGGCAAAGAGGAAAATGAAGTTTTAGCACGATCTCTAAGTGAAAACGGAAATAACTTCAATTTAACAATATCGTTATCTATATCCCTCTTCTTTTGCATATCACACAAATCAACAAAGTTATTTAGATGGGTAGCGGCATCTTCACTGGGAAGGCCGGAAAATTGATCTTTCATAACAAGATTCAACAGAGCAGCATTGATTTCACAAGATTCTGCATCGGTAATAGGAGCAATCGCAGTGCTAATAAAATCATTATTGTTGGTATTGGAGAATTCACACAATTTGGTATTGTTCTGAGCCATAGTGACAAGCAAGCAATCCAACACACAAGCAAACAAGAAGCAAGCGAACGGAAAACACACGGCAAAAAGAAGGGCAAATAAAATGGCAAGGGTGATGTGGGGGGAGAGGAAAACGAGAAGCAAATATATGTAATGCGAAGGATAAGGGTTTGTGATAGGTACTTGGTATATGACTTTTGCGTAAGCCTCCCCGGCAACGGCGCCAGAAATTCTTCTTGCTACTTCTCGAGCTTGCATTGTATTCCCTCAAAGAGGAAAGGGTGATGCAGCACAGTAGCGTAAGTATTTCCCTCAGTTAATGAGAACCAAGGTATCAATCCAGTAGGAGACCACGCGCGAGTCCCTCGCACCTGCACTAACAAATAAGAACTTCGCAGCCAACGCGATAAGGGGTTGTCAATCCCTTTACGGTCACTTACGAAAGTGAGATCTGATAGATATGATAGTTTGATATTTTTTGTAATTTTGGATATAAGAACAGAAAGTAAAACGGTAAAGTAAAGTAGATTGTAGATTGATATGTTGAGAATAGACCCGGGGGCCATAGGTTTCACTAGTGGCTTCTCTCATGATAGTAGAATTCTACGGTGGGTGAACGAATTACTATCGAGCAATTGATAGAAAAGCGAATAATTATGAGAATATCTAGGCATGATCATTATATATAGGCATCACGTCCATGACAAGTAGACCGAAACGATTCTGCATCTACTACTATTACTCCACACATCGACCGCTATCCAGCATGCATCTAGAGTATTAAGTTCATAAGAACAGAGTAACGCCTTAAGCAAGATGACATGATGTAGAGGGATAAACTCAAGCAATATGATATAAACCCCATCTTTTTATCCTCGATGGCAACAATACAATACGTGCCTTGCTGCCCCGACTGTCACTGGGAAAGGACACCACAAGATTGAACCCAAAGTCAAGCACTTCTCCCATTGCAAGAACTATAGATCTAGTAGGCCAAACCAAACTAATAATTTGAAGAGATTTCCAAGGATATTATAATCATACATAAAAGAATTCAGAAAAGAACCAAATATTTCTCATAGATAATCTTGATCATAAACCCACAATTCATTGGATCTCGACAAACACATTGCAAAAAGAGATTACATCGAATAGATCTCCTCGAAGACCGAGGAGAACTTGGTATTGAGATCCAGAGAGATAGAAGAAGCCATCTAGGTACTAACTATGGACCCGAAGGTATGTAGTAAACTACTAACAACTCATGGTGAGGTGATGGTGTCGATGTAGAAGCACTCTGTGGTAGATCCCCCCCTCCGGCGGAGCTCCGAAACAGGCCCTAAGATGGGATCTCATGGGAACAGAAGGTTGCGATGGTGGAATTAGGGTTTTCTCTCCTCTTCTGATGTTTTCAGGGTACATGGATATATATAGGAGGAAGGAGGGCATCAGGGGACCAACGTGGGGCCCACGAGGCAGGGGGCGCGCCCCCCACCCTCATGGATGCCACATGTGCCCTATTCTATGGTTCTCAAGTCTCCCGTGAAGATATCGCTCCAAAAATATCTCTCCCGAAGGTTTCATTCCATTTGGACTCCGTTTGATATTCCTTTTCTGTAAAACCCTGAAATAGGCAAAAAAAATAGCAATCTGGACTGGGCCTTTGGGTTAATAGGTTAGTCCCAAAAATAATATAAAAGTGTATAACAAATCCCATTAAACATCTAAAACATCATAAATAATAGCATGGAACAATAAAAAATTATAGATACGTTGGAGACGTATCAAGGGTACCTTTGTTTCTCAAACAAAGTATACCAAGGACTTGTTCAAGAAGTTCATATGCAAGAATGCAAAGGTATGACTACACCCATGCCTGATAGTGGACATCTTGACTTGACTAAGGATGGCGAACCGGATGATCAAAAAGTTTACCGCTCTATGATTGGTTCATTGCTATATCTATGTGCCTCCCGTCCCGATATAATGCTAAGTGTGTGCATGTGTGCACGATGTCAAGCGGCCCCTAAAGAATGTCATCTTAAGGCTGTGAAAAGGATAGTGAGATACTTAATTCATACACCAAATTTTGGCATTTGGTATTCTAAGAGGTCCTCTTTTGACCTTGTTGGCTACTCCGATTCGGACTATGCCGGGGACAAGGTTGATAGAAAGTCCACTTCGGGTACTTGTCAATTTCTTGGTAGATCTCTTGTATCTTGGTCCTCCAAGAAGCAAAACTTGGTATCCTTATCCACCGCCGAAGCCGAATACATTGCCGCCGGTTCATGTTGTGCTCAGTTACTTTGGATGACCCAAACTCTTGAAGATTATGGGATCTATGTGAAACATGTTCCATTGCTTTGTGACAATGAAAGTGCTATTAAGATTGATCATAATCATGTGCAACACTCTCGAACTAAGCATATTGAAGTTCGTCATCATTTCATTCGAGATCATGTTGCTAAGGGTGATATCAATCTTAAACATGTTTGCACCGATAAGCAATTAGCGGATATATTTACTAAACCACTTGATGAGAAAGTGTTTTGCATGTTGAGAGGTGAGTTGAACATTATTGATACCCCAAACTTGGAGTAGGAACTCCATTTGGATACATGCAAGGCATAAGCCTTTAACTAATCCTTGACTTTTTTGCTTATGATGTTGATCATATGTCCTGGACATATTTGCACCCTTGCATGCTATCTAACCCTTGTAGGCACTTGGCTGAATCTGAATCTAATAGGATTGCAACTCACTCACATCTTGAGCAATCTCTACATCACCAAGTCCCTACACCGTGGTGGTAGAAGACAAGGAAGCATGAGACTCTTCAACATATCCTTTGACAATTTCTATATATCAAATTTCATTTGGTATCAAGTTATCATGATTGTCATTTTGGATACACAAGTGCTCTTCCTTGCAAATCTAACCCATGTAGGTAGATGAACTCAAACTACAAGTGGTGCTTCCAATTCTTGATGAGCTACATCAACCTTGAGCAACCCACACAAGTTCAACTACATGATCAAGATCAATACTACCACCCAAGGTATGTTATTCCATCTTAGAGAAGCTTTACCCCAAGTCATGGGTCAAAGCAGCTCAACAAGATGTGAATACATCGAGTGCTTATACGAAAAATGGTAACCCCATTTTGAGCTTAAACGACGAGTATGACCTATGATCAAGTGTCTTCACTTGACTCCTAAGTCAATATACTCTAACATAGGTGAGTTTGTCGCCGACCAACTCTAGATGAAGTTCTCTAGTGTTTCTCTGAGTTTGTGCATTTGTTCCTCTTCGTTAAAAAAACTTCATCTAGATTTTCTTTTCTCTGTTTTTATTCTGCATTTTCTGAATCCAATTCATTGCAAATCCTTCAGTTAATTCCTTGCAAATCTTTGTGAGATCTTATTTGCCTGGTGAGGTGAGATGAAAAATTGTTCTCTCTGTATTGAACTCGAACACACAGATTTGCCTCTCTCGGTCAAACCGGACCATCTTGGTGTCATCGAAGAAAACAACTCGATGTATCCGATTTCAATACTGAGGAGACAATTTGTCATTTGCATTCTGCATATCTATTCCAGCTCCACTCAATGATACTTGTCCTCTACCAGCATCACATTTTTTTACAGCTCTGCTCTATGACTCAAGGACCAAACCTATTTTGACTCACACTCCAGAAGATCCCTTCTTGGAAATTGATGTCAAAGGGGGAGAGAGTTCACATCAAAGCTTAAGGGGGAGAAAGAGTTCACATTAAATCACATGCCCCAGATGCTTGGTGTTCAAGAGGAGAGAAATCACATGTCTTTAAGAAGGGAAAGACATGTCTATGTTATTGCTCTGATCTGTTTTGCTCTGATTCTGTTTCCCTACTTTCTTCCATTATCCAATATAAGATTCAAGGGGAGAAAGACTACTAGGGAAGAAAGTCTTTGAATTCATTGCATATCCTTTACTTTTGGTAATATGTCTGCATCCTAGAGTACCCAGTACTCACTCTCTACATGTTATCCCAATCTTGGTACTATTGTGGCTCTTTTGTTGCTCTGTCTAGTAGATGTACCTATGTTATCTAACCTTGTTTACTCAAGTTCATCCCTTCATAAGCCAGCTCAAGATCACAAGGTAAGTATATGCATCACACTCATGTGCATGAAGATTTCTTACTAATGTACATATTGTTTGCAAGAAGGAATCATGAACATGAGGACACACTTCATATATTCATATCATTTGCTCTGATGCATATAGACAAGATACATGTAACTCATTGCCTGCTCTGTCATGTCTATGCTTTCACATGTTCTTATATTCCATATTTACATGAGTGCATACATGTACGAGGAGCCTATGCATGTTACATGTCCTTCCAAATCTTTACTTGTTACTCTTTATATCTTTATCTAAAGCTTTGATGTATGTTGTCATCAATTACCAAAAAGGGGGAGATTGAAAGCACAAGTGCTCCCTGGGTAATTTGGGTAATTAATGTCAACATATCTATTGTTGGACTAATGTTTTCATCTAGTATATTTCAGACAAGTTCAACAAATGGAGTGGCATGGACTAGAGGATGTGGAACCACTTCAAGATGATGAGGACAAAGGGTTGGCTCAAGATCAAAGCTCGGGACTCAACATTTTCTACTTCAGTGATTCAAGATCACATTGAGTTCATAGGAAAGCCAATACTATTAAAAGGGGATGAGGTGTTGCTTAATGGTATGTTTGCTCAAAGTGCTTAGTGATATGTGATATGTCTCCAACGTATCTATAATTTTTGATTGTTCCATGCTATTATATTATCCTTCTAGGATGTTTTATGGGATTTTATATACACTTTCATATGATTTTTGGGACCAACCTATTAACCCAGAGCCACGTGCTAGTTTCTATTTTTCTCCTGTTTTAGGGTTTCGCAGAAAAGGAATATCAAACGGAGCCCAATTGACCTGAAACTCAATGGAGGATGTTTTTGGACCTAAAGAAGCCCAGGAAGTGCCGGAGGGGGACGAGAAGATCCACGGGCTGCCCACGAGGGTGGGGTGCCCCCCCCCCTACTGGGCGTGCCCCCCTGCCTCGTGGACAGCCCGGAGACCCCCTCTGCTTGGCCCCGACTCCAACACCTCCTATATATACTGAAACCTCCGGAAAATAACCTAGATCGGGAGTTCCGCCGCCGAAAGCCTCTGTAGCCACCAAAAACCAATCTAGACCTTGTTCCGGCACTCTGTCGGAGGGGGAATCCCTCTCCGGTGGCTATCTTCATCATCCCGGCGCTCTCCATGACGAGGAGGGAGTAGTCCACCCTCGGGGATGAGGGTATGTACCAGTAGCTATGTGTTTGATCTCTCTCTCTCTCGTGTTCTTGAGATGGCACAATCTTGATGTATCGCGAGCTTTGCTATTATAGTTGGATCTTATGATGTTTATCCCCCTCTACTCTCTTGTGATGAATTGAGTTTTCCCTTTGAAGTTATCTTATCGGATTGAGTCTTTAAGGATTTGAGAACATTTGATGTATGTCTTGCATGTGCTTATCTATGGTGACAATGGGATATCACGTGATCCACTTGATGTATGTTTTGGTGATCAACTTGCGGGTTCCGTGACCTTGGGAATCTATGCATAGGGGTTGGCACACGTTTTCGTCTTGACTCTCCGGTAGAAACTTTAGGGCACTCTTTGAAGTACTTTGTGTTGGTTGAATATATGAATCTGAGATTGTGTGATGCATATCTTATAATCATGCCCACGGATACTTGAGGTGACAATGGAGTATCTAGGTGACATTAGGGTTTTGGTTGATTTGTGTCTTAAGGTGTTATTCTAGTACGAACTCTATGATAGATTGAATGGGAAGAATAGCTTTGTGTTATTTTACTACGGACTCTTGAATAGATCGATCAGAAAGGATAACTTTGAGGTGGTTTCATACCCTACCATAATCTCTTCATTTGTTCTCCGTTATTAGTGACTTTGGAGTGACTCTTTGTTGCATGTTGAGCGATAGTTATATGATCCAGTTATGTTATTATTGTTGAGAGAACTTGCACTACTGAAAGTATTAACCCTAGGCCTTGTTTCCTATCATTGCAACACCGTTTATGCTCACTTTTATCTTTAGTTACCTTGCTGTTTTTATATTTTCTTATTACAAAAACCTATATCTACCATCCATATTGCACTTGTATCACCATCTCTTCGCCGAACTAGTGCACCTATACAATTTACCATTGTATTGGCTGTGTTGGGGACACAAGAGACTCTTTGTTATTTGGTTGTAGGGTTGTTTGATAGAGACCATCTTCATCCTACGCCTCCCACAGATTGATAAACCTTAGGTCATCCACTTGAGGGAAATTTGCTACTATCCTACAAACCTCTGCACTTGGAGGCCCAACAACGTCTACAAGAAGAAGGTTGTGTAGTAGACATCAATATGCTCCAGAAACCCTCAACCACTTTCTCACATCCACATATGTCCCAAACCAAAAGTCAAACTCGGCCCCACCGAAAAGTTCTATCCGGCGCCACCGAGTTCATTTGACATAGCCACTGCCACTAAACCCTAATCATTTCGGTCTCACCGAAAGGGATCTCGGTCTCATCGAGATGGGAATGTAAACTCTTTGTTTCCTATTTGAAACATTCCGGTCTAACCAAGATGTGAGAATCGGTCTCACCGAGTTAGCATTGCAAACTCTGTGTTGCCTCTTTGTAATGTTTCGGTCCCACCAAAACGAGCGAATCGGTCCCACCGAGTTTGCCTGACCAACTCTTTGTAAGCTCATTACCAAAATCGTCCCACCGAGTTGGTGTAATCAATCTCACCGAGATTACATTATGCCCTAACCCTAATGAAATCGGTCCCACCGAGTTGATTATATCGGTCCCACCGAAATGCCTAATGGTCACATTATGAACTAAATCGGTATGACCGAGTTCTCTGAATCGTTCCCATCGAGTTTGGTAAATTGTGTGTAACGGTTGGATTTTGTGTGGAGGCTATGTATACCCCTACACCCACTCTTAATTCTTGGAGAGAGTCACCAAAACATACCTACACTTCCATCATACATGTTCTGAGAGAGAACCACCTACTCAAGTGTTGAGATCAAGATATTCCATTCCTACCATATGAATCTTGTTCTCTAGCCTTCCCCAAGTTGCTTTCCACACAAATCTTTCTTCCACCATATCCAAATATGTGAGGAGCTGTTTGAGTGTTGGGGAGACTATCATTTGAAGCATTTGAGCAAGGAGTTCATCATCAACAAACAGTCTATTACCTTTTGGAGAGTGGTGTCTCCTAGATTGGTTAGGTGTCACTTGGGAGCCTCTGACGAGATTGTGGAGTTGAACCAAGGAGTTTGTATAGGCAAGGAGATCGCCTACTTCGTGAAGATCTACCCTAGTGAGGCAAGTCCTTCGTGGGCGATGGCCATGGTGGGATAGACAAGGTTGCTTCTTCGTGTACCCTTCATGGGTGGAGCCCTCCATGGACTCGCGCAACCGTTACCCTTCATGGGTTGAAGTCTCCATCAACATGGATGTACGATAGCACCACCTATCGGAACCACGACAAAAACATCCGTGTTTTCACTTGCGCTTGCATCCTCCAAACTCCTCCCTTTACCTTCATATGCAATTGTTTTACTTTCCACTGCTATACTCTTAGAATTGCATGTGTAGGTTGATTGCTTGGTGCTAAAATCTGCCAAGAACTAAAATTGGGAAAAGGCTAGGTTTTATTTTTGGTCAAGTAGTCAAAGTTGCATGCTTTACTTCCAAATACCTATATTCTCTTGTTATGCATGCTTGTTAGGTATTGAGAATGTTTAAACATGTGCTAAAACTCCACTCCAACTTCAAGTAATTTAAAAGCGGCCACTTTTCTTTGCTAGGAGTCTATTCACCCCCCTCTAGACACCTCTTCTCGATCCTTTCAGCGTGTGTTTCTGTGTACCTTTATAGCTATTGGTCTTCTTGTTGTTTTGGCAAATTGCGAATCATTTTCAACATCATTGAGTCTTATTAACGATTGCATACTTTGGTCCACCACCTACCAAGCTCCACCCAAAGCTTTATTTGTGTAGGTGTGAGAGATCGACAAGATACGGTACCAATTGTGCTATTTTTGGATTATACTATTGAATGATTATTGATCCATCTTCAACTTCAGTCAAGGTACATTTGGTATAGTTATTCCTTTCCCCAACTCACACTTTCTTGCTTGTAATGATGGATAGGCCAAGTACATCTACGAACCCGCTCTTCGACAATCCTCAAGAGTCGAACAAGTACGTCACCAAACTACATCTATTCGGTGTCCAACGAGCTCTACATCAAGAGAATGAAGCTATGCAAGAGCACATCAAGCAAGTTACCACCGACGCACGACAATTTGAAGCACGCACATGAGAGCAATTCGATATTATCAACACCAATATGTCTACTCAATTCGACGAGCTACGGACATTGATAGTCAACCGACGATCTTCCTCTACGTCCTCTCAATGACGGAGCCACTCAAGTCATCATATCGACTACACTTCCGGCTCAAGTACAGCTACACCAAACACTCTTCGTCAAGCCACGCGTCAAGCTCGACATGACAACCGCAACCCACTTCATGACAAGAGTTCACAAGATCTAGTTGAAGAACAAGAAAGTCGACATCATCAAAACCAAGCTACACTTGAGCAAGCACAAGAACGGCAACGACTATGCCAAAAAGAAGAAGAACGAGCGCGTCAACAACACCAAGAGCGAGCGCGTCAACACCAAGAAGAGCAAGATGCCAAGGCACAATGTCTAGTTCAACAACGCCGAGAAGCTCAAGCTCTTGAGGCGCAACGTGCCCGCCGTGACTCACATCGCAATGTTGCAACTCGCAATCGACACATTCGTCAAAAAGATGAAGCACTTCGTGATGACATGCAAGAAAGGCATTATCAAGGAAGAAGGCAATGTCAAGTTCCTCCTCAAGCGCGACAAGAGCAACAAGCTCAACAACAACCACAAGCTCGGCAAGAACAACATGACCATGAGCTTCGACCATGCCAAGAGCAACATGAGGTTGACAATCATCCAAATCAAGAACGCCATCACAAGAGGCAAGCAAACAATGAAGAGCATCGCTATGGCAAGCTCAAGTTCACCATGCCAAAGTTCTCCATAAGTATTGATCCTGAAGACTATCTCTCATGGGCATTGAAAGTTGACAAGATCTTTCGCCTCCACAACTTTGATAAAGAAAAGAAGATCGCAATGGCATCCCTTGAGTTCCAAGACTATGTTCTCACTTGGTGGGAGCAAGTCATCGAGAGAAGATAAGAAAAAGGCGAACCGCCTATCACAACTAGGATTCAAATGAAGGAAGTGATGCGAGCACATTTCGTGCCCACACACTACAACCGTGACTTGTTCAAAAAGTTGCAACTCCTCAAGCAAGGAACCAAGTCCATTGAAGAGTAATACAAGGAGATGGAGATTGCCATGGTAAGAGCCAACATCACGGAAGATGAAGAACAAACTATGGCGAGATTCTTGAATGGACTCAACTATCCTATCAAGAAGATTGCGGACTTCCAACCATACACAAATCTCCTCGAGCTAGTACACCAAGCAACCAAAGCGGAGCAACAAGTTCAAGAAGACTACAAGTACTCCAAGTTCACCTCCAAGAACTACGGCTCCTACAACCAAGCTCCAACAACTTCGGCACCTCCTACCTCTACTAAACCATCTACTAGCTTAGCTGACAAGTCAAGCTACAAGAATTCAACTACAACAAGTCGTCCACCATCTATGAACAACTTCAAGCCAAGAACTTCATCATCTACAACTCCAACCAAGGATACCTCCAAGACGAGTTCCATTAAGTGCTTCAAATGCCAAGGACAAGGACACAAGTCTTTTGAATGCAAGACCGTTTGCACCATGATCATCAATGACGACTGATCCTATGACTCAATGAGCGATGATGAGATGGAAGCCTTTGAGCACGTAGCTATGCATCGCCAAGTGAATGAAGATGAAGACAATCAAGTGTTTTGCGAAAATGGCTCGAGTCCTAATCTCATTGTCTCCAAGGTCTTGACACTTCAACATCATCAAGATGAAGATCAACGATGTCACATCTTCCACACCAAGGCCGACATCAATGGACGATCCTTCAAGGTTATCATCGATGGAGGAAGTTGTCATAACTTGGCAAGTGAAGAGCTATGCGACAAGCTACAATTGGTCAAGATGAAGCACCCTTATCCCTACAAGGTCCAATGGCTTAGCGATGCCGGAACTATTCGAGTCAAGCACATCGTGCAAGTATCCTTCAAGATAGGCGCCTACAAGGACACACTTGAGTGTGATGTGGTCCCTATGTTCGTGTGCCACCTCCTTCTTGGATGACCATGGCAATACGATCGCGGAGACACCCACAACGAACGGACCAACCATTATAGCTTCAAGATGAAGGGCAAAGAGTTTGTGCTACGCCCAATGTCACCAAGTCAAGTTTCCACCGACAAACAAATACCTACCAACCATCATGGAGAGAATGGTGAGAGAGTGAACCACCAAAAGGAGAGTGAGAGCCACAAGCCAAATTCGAGTTCCTCCACGATGAGCGACAAGAAAGAATTAGTGTTATTCGCCACCAAAAGTGATATGAGAGAAGTGTGTGAGAACCCATCGAGCATCTTTCACCTTGTGCTTCTATGCAAAGGGGAAGCAAAATGTACTAACACTTCACCACCTCTACCTTTAGTGTTGTCTCAATTGTTGCGTGAATTCTCGGACGTCTTTCCCGGTGAGCTACCACCGGGTATACCTCCACTTCGCGGCATTGAACACCGCATCGACCTCATACCCAACGCACCACTTCCGAACAAGGCTCCTTACTGCGTCAACCCCGAAGAAACCAAGGAGATACAACGGCAAGTACAACAACTCATCGACAAAGGTCATGTACGTGAAAGCTTAAGCCATTGTGTCGTTCCAGTTATTCTCGTGCCTAAGAAAGATGGAAGTTTTCGCATGTGCTCGGATTGTTGTCCGATAAATGCTATCACCGTTAGATACCGTCACCCTATTCCACGCTTAGACGACATGCTTCATGAACTATGTGGCTCTACAATCTTTTCAAAAATCGATCTTAAAAGTGGCTATTACCAAATTCGCATTCAAGAGGGTGATCAGTGGAAAACAGCTTTAAAAACCAAGTTTGGGTTATATGAGTGGTTGGTCATGCCGACGGGCTTATCGAAAGCGCCCGGCTCCTTCATGCGTCTCATGAATTTCGTTCTCCGACCTTATATAGGCGTCTTCATAGTGGTTTACTTTGACGACATCCTCGTCTTTAGCAAATCGCTTGAGGAGCATGTCACACACATCTGTATGGTTTTGCAAACCCTTCGAAAAGAACGCCTCTATGCTAACATGGATAAAAGCACTTTTGGCGTTGATAAGGTTGTTTTCCTAGGATTTGTCGTTTCTTCACAAGGTGTTCATGTTGATGAAACTAAAATTGAAGCAATTAAAACTTGGCCCCAACCAACGAATCTCCAACAAGTGTGTAGCTTTCTTGGTTTAGCCGGTTTCTATTGACGTTTTGTGAAGGACTTTAGCACAATTGCTATGCCTCTACACGCCTTGAGCAAGAAGAATGCACCCTTTATTTGGGGTCCTTCACAAGACACCGCGTTCAATGAGCTAAAAACCTTGCTTACCCACGCACCACTTCTTGCCCTACCAAACTTTGACAAACCATTTGAGATACATTGTGACGCTAGTGGTACCGGCATAGGAGGCGTGTTAATGCAAGAAAAGCGCCCGATTGCGTATTTTAGTGAAAAACTATCCGAAGCGCAACTTAACTACCCCATCTAAGATAAAGAGCTCTATGCCTTAGTATGAGTTTTGTGTGTTTGGGAACACTATCTTCAACCTCATGAATTCATTCTTCACACGGACCATGAGATGCTCAAGTATCTCAAGGGTCAAACTAAGTTGAACAAGCGTCACGCTAAGTGGAGTGAGTTCATAGAGTCGTTTCCTTATGTCATCAAGTATATCAAAGGCAAAGAGAACATGGTAGCGGATGCGCTTTCTCGCAAATGCATGATTGTTACAAAACTTGAGTTGAATGTTATTGGCTTTGAGCACATAAAATACTTCTATGAGCATGATCCTTCCTTTGCAAATCCTTATGCAAAATGTGTGACGCACACCTCTTGGGAACGATACTATACCAAGGATGGATGTCTTATGAGAGCTAACAAACTATGCATTCCTGAGTCGTCTCTTCGTTTTCTCCTTTTGCAGGAATCCCATGGAGGAGGACTTATGGGACATTTCGGATGCGACAAGACATTTGCAACGCTCTCCAAGAATTACTTTTGGCCCATAATGTTCCGTGATGTCTCACGCTTCACCAACCGGTGCTCTGCATGCCGCAAAGCTAATTCCAAAGCTCAATCCCATGGTATTTACATGCCACTGCCTATTACTTACCAACCTTGGGAGGACATTAGCATGAACTTTATACTTGGTTTTCTGAGAATTAAAAATGGAAAGGACTCCGTGTTTGTTGTTGTGGATAGATTTTCCAAAATGGCTCATTTCATTCCTTGCAACAAGATAGACGATGCTTCACATGTTGTGAATCTCTTTTGTAGGGAAATCTTGCGCCTACATGGAGTGCCCAAGACGATCGTCTCGGATGTCGACGTCAAGTTCCTAAGCTACTTTTGGAAGACTCTATGCGCCAAACTCGGCATCAAGCTACTATTCTCTTCGGCATATCATCCACAAACGGATGGCCAAACGAAGGTGACGAACCGGACGCTATCGACGCTTCTTCGCGTGTTGATCAAGAAGAACATCAAGGAATGGGAGTAATGCTTGCCCATCGCCGAGTACACCTACAACCGCGCAAGACATTCAACAACCGGCAAGTCCCCCTTCGAGGTCGTCTACGGCTTCAACCCTTTGTCCCCATTGGACATTCTACCTCTACCTCTACAAGTGTGCACCAACATGGACGCAAGTGCTCGCACAAGTTATCTCAAGAAGATGCACGAAGATACAAGGGCAACCATCGAGCGCCAAGTACATCGCCTCGCCACCAAGCTCAACGTAAACAAGACACCAATGGTGTTCCAACCGGGAGATCTCGCATGGCTTCATCTTCGCAAGGAACGCTTCCCCAGCGAGCGCAAGTCCAAACTCCTACCTCGAGCCGACGGACCTTTCAAGGTGCTAGCACGCTACAACAACAATGCTTACAAGATCGACATCCCACACGACAAGTACAATGTGAGTGATACCTTCAACGTTAAGGATCTCTCTTCTTTCCATGGTGATGAAGATTTTGATCCGAGGTCGGATCTCTCCCAAGGGGGGAGATGATTCGGAGCATCACTCAAGCATCCCCATGGACATGCCACTTGGACCAATGACAAGAGCTCGCGCAAGGGCTATCGAAGATAAGGTGAACTCGCTCCTCTCCAAAATACTACTTTCACCGCTCGAGACATGGCTACTACCTAATACGGAAACTTTATGCATGATCAGGTGCTTGGAGGTGTAGCGACACCCACTGGACAAGGTGGCAAGGAAGGCAAGTTCAACGACCAAGAGAAGCTGCCCGAAGAGCTACAGGCTCCGGACGACCGGCCTGCACTGGACGTCTGACGCATCCCAGGCTCCGGACGACCGACGCCCACCGAACGACGAGCGACCGGACGACCGGCCTTCTTCGGATGCCCGTAATCCCACGACAGAACAAAATTGCGGACATCCAAGGACTTCCGGACGTCCGGTCCCTCACGAGCCACCAGACGTCCGGTGCCCAGCGGATGTCCGCTCCCTGTGCGCGCTATTTACTCTTGGGCCGAGGCCCATGTACCCCTTCGTCCCCCTAGACTATTTATACTCCTCCACCTACCTATTTTTAGGGTTAGAATTGTGATAGCTCATTTTAGAGATATAGCCTTGCTCATCCTTAGTGGTTCATCTCCTCGAGAGACCGCGGCCTCCACGGAGAAGATCCACACGGATTCAAGACCTCCTCACGGAGAAGACATCAAGACCTCCTCACGGAGAAGACTATCGCTACTTGTATCATTCTTATTTGATCGTGGATCGTGTATCACTCTTTATCTTTCCGGATCTAGCATATGTGTGACCTAAACTTGTTGATTTGAGTGTTATCTTCTTGTCCTTCTTGTGTTTTCCCTCGTGTTCTTCGTGTTCATCCTTGGGATCCCTCATTTTCGTGAAAGATTAGCCTATTAATGGGTTGTCCCTGCATCACAAAGTGGTCTGTTTTCTTTACCATCTGATACAGGGGGATTGCTTTCTCTCCCAAACAGCTGATGAACCGGCTCAAGGCCGCAATACGACCCGCCAAATGTTGAACATCGTTGATAGACGCCGGTTTAGCCAAGGAGGTGATAGCCTTGATCTTCTCTGGGTTAGCCTCGATACCCTATTCGGAAACCAAAAAGCACAATAGCTTACCAGCTGGAACTCTAGAAATGCACTTGGCCGGGTTAAGCATCATTTTGTAGACCCAGAGATTGTCAAAGGTCTCTTTCAAATCCTCTAGCAACGTCTCTTTCTTTCTTGATTTCACAACTATATCATCCACATAAGCATGAACATTACGCCCAATTTGATCGTGGAGACAATTCTGAACACAGCACTGATAAGTCACCTGTGCACTCTTGAGCCCAAAGGGCATAGATACATAGCAAAAGGCTCCAAAAGGAGTAATGAACGACGTTTTCTCCTTGTCCTTAACTGCCATCTTGATCTAATGATAGCCTGAATAGGCATCCAAGAAACTCAAACGCTGACAACCCGTCGTGGCATCGATGATTGGATCAATACAGTGGAGAGCAAAAGGATTAGCCGGACATGCCTTATTAAGATTTCTGTAATCTACACACATACGTCAAGTACCATTCTTCTTAAGCACTAGCATCGGGTTAGCCAACCACTCAAGATGAAAGACTTCAACAATGAACCCAGCCGCCAAAAGCCGGGCCACTTCTTCCCCAATGGGCTTGCGCCTTTCCTCATTAAAACGACGAATGAATTGCCTGACCGGTTTAAACTTTGGATCAATATTAAGAGTGTGCTCAGCGAGTTCCCTCGGTACCCCTGACATGTCAGAAGGCTTCCATGCAAAGATGTCCTGGTTCTCACGGATGAACTCGATGAGCGCGCTTTCCTATTTTGGATCCAAGTTAGCACTGATGGTGAACCGATGTGACGAATCGCCAGGAACAAAGTCAACCTGCTTAGTGTCATCCGCCAACTTAAACTTCAGCAAAGGATCATGCTCTGTAGTTGGATTTTTCAAAGGGGTCATGTCCGTCGGGTCAATGTTATCTTTGTAGAATTTGAACTCCTCCGTTGCACAAACCGTCTCAGCATAAGGAGCATCACCCTCTTCGCACTCCAAGGCTATCTTCCTGTCACCATGTACCATGATAGTGCCCTTATGACCCAGCATCTTAAGCTACAAATAAACATAGCAAGGCCAGGCCATGAACCTGGCGTAAGCCGGCTGCCCAAACAAAGCATGCTAAGGACTCCTGATCTTAACCACCTCAAAGGTTAGTTTTTCCGCCTTGTCATCATGCTCATCACCAAAAGCCACTTCCAATGTGATCTTACCCACTGGATATGCCGACTTACCAGGCACTACTCCATGAAAGACAGTATTAGACGTCTGAAGATCCTTATCAGTTAAATTCATACGACGAAAGGTACCATAGTAAAGGATATTGATGATGCTGCCTCCATCCATGAGCACATTTGAAAAATTGTATCATCCCACCTGGGGAGCCACTACCAAGGCTAACTGACCTGGGTTATCTACCCGGAGCGGGTGATCCTCACGACTCCATATAATGGGCTGCTGAGACCAACGTACGTATCGAGGGACCGCCGGCTCAACCAGGCTTACTGCTCGTTTGTGAACCTTTTGATCTCGTTTACACAAGTTTGTGGTAAACACATGATAGTAGCGACTATTCAATTGATTCGGCTGCTCTGGTAACCGGATGGTTGCTGATGATTCCCTTGATTAGACTACTAGTTATAACCACCTCGATTGCCATGTCCTTGGAAACTGGAGCTTGAACCGCCGCCTCCAAAACCGAGTCCGTGGGAGCCGGGGCCTGATCCGCCAGATGGACCATTGTTATCCTGGAAAAATCCAGAATTTATGTACTCTTTCATGATAAAACAGCCCTTCCATAAATGATTAGATGGCTTCTCATCCGTGCCGTGGTTTGGTCAAGGCTGATTCAACATGGCCTCAAGATTGAACCTTTGCTCGCCGAACCGAGAATTCGATCCTTTCCCCTTTTGATGTTGATTATTACTCTTCGCATTGGTTTTGGCTACAAAGTCTGAGCCGCCATCCATCTTCTTACGTTTACCATTGTTGCCTTGACCCGGCGCGTTATGTTGCTGCCCTTTGTTACCATTCTTCTTTCCCTTTCCGGCCTTCTCTTCATCAGACTCAGGGTCCTTAGTGCTATCAGAGTCAGCATACTTGACGAGAGTCACCATAAGCTCTCCCATATCATTGCAGTGGCGCTTAAGCCGGCCCAGCTTCTGTTTCAGGGGAAGGAAGCGGTAATTCTTTTCCAACATCAGGATGGCTAAACCGCCGTTGATGTTCTCTCACGAGTGGATAACAGTTGAGATCCGGCGTACCCAGTGGGTAGTTGACTCGCCCTCACCTTGGACACAAGAGTCTAGATCAAGAATTGGCATAGGCTCCTTGCATGTGTCTTTGAATTTTTTAATAAAAAGTCTCTTCAACCCAGCCCATGATCTGATGGAATTAGGGGGCAATCCTTTCAACCAAGTATGCGTCGGTCCATCAAACATCATGGTAAAATATTTAGCACATGCAACATCACTGACATCCAACATCTCCATGGCTATCTCATAGCTCTTGATCCAAGCCTCCGGGGGTTGATCCGCTGTGTAATTTGGCACCTTGCGGGGGCCTTTGAAATATTTAGGCAAACGCTCATCACGCAGCTCGGGTACTAAACAGGGTATACCAAGGCTTCTAGAGGTTACTCTTGCCTCCACAGACACTGATGGATAAATCGGAGACTGTGGATGAGCCGCCAGCTGAGCGGCCAGCTCCGCCTCACGCCGCGCCCTGCCTTGGTCCACCAACGCCTGAGCATCATTACCAGCGCGCTGTGGGTTACAACGCTGCTCATTGCTTGACACCGTCGGTGACTCAATGTGCCAGCTGTAACTCCGGCTTGGTCGAGGGGTTGAATGAATCCTTTCTCGACTGTGTGAATAAGCCGCCTGCTGAGCCACTATTGAAGAAACTCATTGGCCCTTCTTATCTACATCGCTGCTGGAGACTCCTCTTCAACAGGGATCGCTGCCAACCGCGTTTCCGCAACAACCATATTGTCCAGAGGGTTAGAGTAATAACCCGGTGGCGTCAGAACATGCTGGGGCGGAGTCAAGTTCGTGCGGGGCGGGTCTGCAGCACGTGGCTGAACCGGCGCTCCCATCGCTAGTGTTTCGACCGCCCGGTTGACTACACTCGGTTCACTGGTTCTTGCCCCAGGCGTATTAAAAAGGTTCCTAGCCTCGAACTTTGTAGGTAGACGGGATTGCTGCCTCCTCCACATGACAGCGTTTGAAGCATTCTGATCCAAGGTAAGCCGGAACGACTCTACCTGAATTCGTTGTGACTGAGCATCCAAGGCAGCTCGTTCCGTCGCCATCCTAGTGCTCTCAGCACTGAATTCCTCCTTAGCCTGAGCTATCTCATCCCTCAACTTCGCCACATCCACCTTATGTTGTGCCTGGTTTTCTGGTGTCACCTCTGCAGCTAATAAGGTTGTCAATGTGTCCAACAACTCGGATAAAACCTGAGTTGACAGGCGTGCAGAGTCGCGAGCGCCAGTCGCTGCTGCGATCATTGAACCGGAGGTCATGGTCGTGGCGGCTGTCGAGCTGAGCACCGGCTGTGTGCCCGTCATGAAGACTGACGCTCTATTCGGCGGCTCGTAGGTGTCCGGAATACTGTCACCATCGGAGCAGCCCCCAAGCCCGCCGTCCAATAGTTGGTACATTGAATTGGTCTCACCATTTGAAGATTCACCATTAGAGTAGACCACCTTCTCTCCCCTAGACACAGATCCTCCATCGAGATCCGCCCCCTGGGTGAAACCAACAAAGACATGCTTTGTTGCAACTTGAGCATTGGCGGGTCGTGCGCGCTCAGCCGTCTCGATGATGTTGGTGCAGATGTCCGGCCCAGGCCTTGACTCGCCGATCTTGCCGATGAAGACGTGGATTCCGCCGAAGGGGACCCAGTGCCCGTACTCGATTGAGCCGGCCTCGGGACAGCGTGCGTCGTCGATGTAGAGCTTGTCGCGGCGACTCTTGGTCATTCGGCCTACGACGTATCCGTTGAGCCCTGTGAAGCTGCCCTTCAAGAACTTGAAACCACCATGCGCTGGCCCCACGGTGGGGGCCAACTGTCATGGATTTTTCATGGCAGATTCCCTAGGTTTAGGACTTAGGTGTGGAGCCATTGCGACTAGGTTAGCTTGAAGCGGTTAAACGGGACAAGAGACACGGAGAGTTTTTTACCCTGGTTCAGCCCCTCAATGAGGTAAAAGCTTAATCTAGCTAGGGTTTGTATTGCTTGATACTTAATAACCAGGAAGCAAATACGCTTGACCTAGCTCTCGTCCGATTGTTTCTTGAGTTAACCCGCCGCCGGGTCACCCCTTTATATATGCAGGTCGATGCCCGGCGGCTTACAGAGTCCCGACCGGCTCATACACAATGTGTCCGGCTCGGTGACCAACTAGCTTGCCTTACAATACAAGTTTATACATATGGCGGTTCATGCCCATGGGCCTTAAATCGTATCCAGGTCTTGGGCCTTCATGTAAGCCTTCTCTATGAATCACCATCCTAGGCTTGCTTATCTTAAGCCGCCAGTGGCATGACCTGGCCCCTCCTGAGCGGGTCATACCTAATAGTTATATCTCCAACAGTTATCATGTTCTGGAAATCGTGTTACTAGACCTTGACGAACCTACGAACTATGAAGAAGCTATGATGAGTCCAGATTTTGATAAATGGCTTGAGGCCATGAAATTTGCAATAGGATCCATGTATGAGAACAAAGTATAGACTTTGGTGGACTTGCCTGATGATCAGAGAGCCATAGAGAATAAATGGATCTTCAAGAAGAAGACTGACACTGATGGTAATGTTACTGTCTAGAAAGCTTCACTTGTGACGAAAGGTTTTTGACAAGTTCACGGAGTTGACTACAATGAGACTTTCTCACCCGTAGCGATGCTTAAGTCTGTCGGAATCATGTTAGCAATTGTCGCATTTTATGACTATGAAATCTGGCAAATGGACATCAAAACTGCATTCCTTAATGGATTTCTTAAAGAAGAGTTGTATATGATGCAACCAGAAGGTTTTGTCGATCCTAAAGGTGCTAACAAAGTGTGCAAGCTCCAGCGATCCATCTATGGACTGGTGCAGACATCTCGGAGTTGGAATATACACTTTGAGGAAGTGATCAAAGCATACGGTTTTATACAGACTTTCGAAGAAGCATGTATTAACAAGAAAGTGAGTGGGAGCTCTGTAGCATTTCTGATATTATATGTGAATGACATATTGTTGATCGGAAATGATGTAGAATTTCTGTATAGCATAAAAGGATACATGAATAAGAATTTTTCAATGAAAGACCTCGGTGAAGGTGCTTATATATTGGGCATACAAGATCTATAGAGATAGATCAAGACACTTGATAGGACTTTCACAAAGCACATACCTTGATAAACTTTTGAAGAAGTTCAAAATGGAACAGTCAAAGAAAGGGTTCTTGCATGTGTTACAAGGTGTGAAGTTGAGTAACACTCCATGCCCGACCACTTTAGAAGATAGAGAGAATATGAAACTCATTCCCTATGTTTCAGCCATAGGATCTATCATGTATGTTGTGCTGTGTACCACACCTGTTGTGTGCCTTGCCATAAGTCTGGGAGGGAGGTACCAAAGTAATCTAGGAGTGGATCACTGGACAGCGGTCAAGAACATCCTGAAGTAC
Source organism: Secale cereale (assembly GCA_902687465.1). Lineage (NCBI taxonomy): Eukaryota > Viridiplantae > Streptophyta > Magnoliopsida > Poales > Poaceae > Secale > Secale cereale. Next base: position 202,663,543 of record LR738715.1, on the reverse strand, counting down.
CTAAAAAGGTCCAAGGATATGTTTCTCATTTATGGAGGTGACAAAGAGCTCGTTGTAAATGGTTACGTCGATGCTAGCTTTTACACTGATCTGGATGACTCTAAGTCACAAATTGGATACAAATTTTTATTGAATGGTGGAGCTGACAGTTGGTGCAGTTCCAAAAAGAGCGTCGTGGCAGGATCTACGTGTGAAGCGGAGTACATAGCTGCTTCGGAAGCAGCAAATGAAGGAGTCTGGATGAAGGAGTTCATATCCGATCTAGGTGTAATACCTAGTGCATCGAGACCAATGAAAATCTTTTATGACAATACTGGAGCAATTGCCTCAGCGAAGGAACCCAGATTTCAAAAAAGAACCAAACACATCAAGAGACGCTTCAATTCCATCCGCGATCAAGTCAAGGAGGGAGACATAGAGATTTGCAAAATACATACAGATCTGAACGTTGCAAACCCGTTGGCTAAGCCTCTTCCACGAGCAAAACATGATCAGCACCAAGACTCCATGGGTATTAGAATCATTGTTATGTAATCTAGATTATTGACTATAGTGCAAGTGGGAGACTGAAGCAAATATGCCCTAGAGGCAATAATAAAGTTGTTATTTTATATTTCCTTATTCATGATAAATGTTTATTATTCATGCTAGAATTGTATTAACCAGAAACTAGATACATGTGTGGATACATAGACAAAACACTGTGTCCCTGGTAAGCCTCTACTAGACTAGCTCGTTGATAAAAGATGGTTAAGTTTCCTAACAATTGGACATGTGTTGTCATTTGATGAACGGGATCACATCATTAGAAGAATGATGTGATGGACAAGGCCCATCTGTTAGCTTAGCATAATGATCGTTTAGTTTTTATGCTATTGCTTTCTTCATGTCAAATACATATTCCTCCAACTATGAGATTATGCAACTCCCGGATACCGGAGGAGTGCCTTGTGTGATATCAAACGTCACAACGTAACTGGGTGATTATAAAGATTCTCCACAGGTATCTCCGAAGGTGTTTCTTGATTTGTCATAGATCAAGATTAGGATTTGTCACTCCGAGTGTCGGAGAGGTATCTTTTGGGCCTCTCGGTAATACAGATATTGAGAAGCCTTTCAAGCAAAGTGACTAATGAGTTAGTTTCAAGATGATGTATTACGGAACAAGTAAAGAGACTTGTCGGTAATGGGATTGAACTAGGTATGAAGATACCGACGATTGAATCTCGTGCAAGTAACATATCGATGACAAAGGGAATAACGTATGTTGTCACAACGGTTCGACCGGTAAAGATCTTCGTAGAATATGTGGGAACCAATATGAGTACCCAGGTTCCGCTATTGGTTATTGACCGGAGAAGTGTCTCGGTCATGTCTACATAGTTCCTGAACCCGTAGGGTGTCGGTGTACAAAAAGAGGGGTACACTTTTCGTACCCCTATAACTGTGCATGGGCAGTCTGAGCCACGGGCACCACCACACCAAGCAAGGCAAGGGAGGTGAGCCAGGGTCAGACCGAAGCTCGATGGAACTGGAGCAACACCAAAGCCAAGACCACGAAGAGCCAAGGGACGAGACGGAGTCCCCCGGCAAGATCCTTGCCGGGGTCGGCTTTAGCAGCCCCAGCAAGACCCTTGCCGCGGCAACTCGCCCCACGCCTACGGAGCAAATCACCCTTGAGTCCACTACCCCCATGGGGCAATGATTTGGGAGACATTCCCGTAGTGGCATGCAGATCTTTGTGAAAACATTCAAGATCAGATACGCACTAAGAAGACGACGACCCTTGGCGGGATCCCAGCCAAGGAAGACCACAAGACCTCCGGCAAGCACCTTGCCGGGGATGGCAGCAGGCGCCACGGCAAGACCCTTGCCGGTGCCCCGGCAAGGCCCTTGCCAAGGACATCCGCAGGGCCACCATCACGCCCATGCCGACTAAACTTCCACTGCCGTATGCAGCTGCCGACCCAACCAGCTGGGCAGGCACCTGCGTGGCGGCATGCAGATCTTCGTGAAGACCCACCATTGCGCCACCTCAGCTGCCTGCCTACCTACATGGCATCTCAGGCATCGCTGGCCAGGGCGCGTGTCGACACAAGAAGGAGCGGCGACGGACAAGACAGATATCTCCCTCGTCCCCAATAAGGCAAGGACACCTAAGCAAGACGCATTAAATGTGCCTTGTCATGTAATGCGAGGGATAACCTTGCATCATTGTACCCTTTCCACTTCCTGTGTACCACTGTGGCAACCCCTTTTTCTCTAAAAGGAGGCCCGAGGCGACCAGGAGGAGGATTCGGCTTTTTGGAGCTCCTCACGCCCCATAGCTAGCTGAAGAACACAAATATACAATCCACCAAAGCAGGAGTAGGGTTTTACGCATCCTCGTGGCCCGAACCTGGATAAACGAACCGTGTGCTATCTGTTTGATCCGTTCTTCTCTCAACCCCGCGCCCCGCTAACCGTAGTAGGGATTCTTGTGATCCCATAGGTGTCGTTCCCACCGACATCTTTGGCGCGCCAGGTAGGGGGCGCAGTTGTGAGAATCGGCTTTAGCAGTTAGTTCGACGCTTCTTCATCATCATGGTACCCAAGAAGAAGGCGACGGTAGCAGTTGGCCAGTCGGAAGCTGGACAGCCCGTCCCGACGCGGGCGAGCAGCGGACCGGTCGTGGAAAGGACCCGGGGCGCTGCTCGCGAACACCAACGCCGTCTCAGCAGCCGGAGTTTGGGAGGTGGCGATGTTTGTGCGCCTCGTAACGGGCCACACACCGCCAAATCCAAAGACGGAGCCAGGCCCTCCGCGGGTGGCGCGGGGCCTTCCAAGATCGCTGCCGCATCACCCGAAGGCGACGCAAGGGCCTCCAGGACTCCCACTCCGGCACCAACAGCGTGCTCCTCCCAAGCAGCGCGCGACGAACGGCGTCATCACGCCGAAGATCCCGGGCGTCGCCGCGGGAAGAGCCCCGAGCGCCACTCCCGAGACGTAGAAGACCTGCCCGCCCGCCGAAGCGCTGGTGAAAACGGCATGCGACTGCGGGATCGTGATAGAGCTCCTCCTGACATGGTCAGGAGTCGAAGCGTGTCGCGGTCCGTGCAGGTTTCGCTACTGCTAACCCCAGCAGAAGCCTTGGCGCGTGCGCAGTTGCTCCTCGACTGTCCTCCCGTTGTGGGGAAACTCGACGAATGGAGAGCCACCATCCAAAGCCTTGTCGCGGCCGCCAACAAGGATGAACCAAGTCCAGCGAAGCCCCGGGGTCGATGCTCCGATGGGGTCCCACGCACCGGTGGCGGGAGGACCAGCAGCACCGTGGCCACGGTGCATTCTCCTCCTCCTCACCCGGTACCGCGTGTGTCGACTCGTCGAGATGTCGCGGGTGACGACATCTCCATAGCATCGTCCGACCCACGGACCCACGGCGACCGGTGTCAAGTTCTTCAGGAGCGAGCTCATGAAGACGCTCGAACCACCATCGACCGCTGGCGCGGAGCGCGCCACCAGTCAGACAGGCGAGTAGGGCCTGCTGTGAACCGCCCAGCACCGGAGAGCCCTGGAGGTCTACCTTATGAGGTAGGCTATCCGGCTTTTACCCGTGAGCTGTGGCAGTTCCAGTGGCCCACTCACCGCACCTTCAAGCCTGACGTTGGCGAGAAGTACAACGGCAAGACCCACCCGTCGGAGTTCCTCAGCATCTACACCATCGCGATGCAAGTTGCCGGAGCCCGCGACGATAAGGTGCTTGCGAATTACTTTCCATTGGCTCTTAAACCCAATGCCATGTCGTGGTTAATGCACTTGCCAGTAGACTCTATTTCCTCCTGGTCGGATTTGTGCCATGAGTTTGTTGGCGCCTTTACTGGAGGTCACCGAGCCCATGGCCAAGCAAGTGACCTGCACGTCATTCCCCAGAAGGGAGGCGAGAGTCTACACAAGTATATACAGAGGTTCAGCCGGGTACAATACAATATCCCTGATGTTCACCCTGCCGCCATCATCAGCGCGTTTCATCAGAACGTGCGTAACCGCAAGATGCGCGAAGAGATGGCAATGAACAAGGTGAAAGACGTGGCAGAACTCTATGTTCTTGCTGACAGATTTGCCCGGGCTGAAGAGGGAAGGAAATACCCCGGCGAAGATGCCGGTGCGGAAACTGACTCTTCAGATGAGGATGTTGCCGCCCCGGCAAAGAAAGGTCGGCGCCGCAACAGGAAGCACAAAGGTAAAGCCGTGCTTGCCGTCGAGGGATCTGATGGCGCCGGCTCTGCCAAGAAAACCAAGGCGGATGACCCCGGGAAGGAAATTGCCGGGTGTGTCGCCTGCCGGGCCTTGGCGGCTGCCGAGAAGCCAGGAAACTCTGACAAGCAATACTGCAAGATCCATCGCACCAAAGGCCATGATCTCCAGAACTACCGACAGGTTGAGCTCCTTGCTGAGAAGCAGAGGGCTGAATATGAGAGGTGGGCTAAGGAGAAGGGCCAGGACGGTGTTGAGGGGTCCGGAAAGAAGCGTGACGGCCAAGCAGGCCATTACGGCAAGGATAAACAGCAGGAGAGGCCCGCTCGGGGCCGTGACAGAAAGCCAGAAGACGACGATCACGAAGAGGACGACGAGTCCGGCGACCAAGAGTTTCAGAAAGCCACGGAGGCCATGTGCGTCGATGGCGGCGCCTCACTGCATACTTCTCACCGCCAGCTTAAACAGTGGGCGCGTGAGATTACAGCGGCGGAGCCGTCGTCTGGTGCCCAAAAGCTACTGAAATGGTCCAGCACGCCTATCACCCTGATCGCACTACTGCGGTCGGCTGCTTGCCATTGTTGGTTTCACCGACAATACGCAACCTCAAGGTGACAAAGATGCTAGTCGATGGCGGGGCCGGTCTGAACTTAATCTCGCCTACCGTGATCGAGAAGCTGCAGATTCCTGACGGAGACCTCAAAGAGACGGGCATGTTTCACGGGGTCAACCCGAGGAGAAGTCAACCAAAGGGGAAGGACACGCTGCCCGTGACTTTTGGAAGTGATCTTAACTACAGGACAGAAAGGATCGTGTTCGATGTTGCCAAGATCCCCTTGCCTTACAACGGGATCCTCGGCCGCCCAGCGCTGGCCAAGTTCATGGCAGCGTCACACTATGCCTACAACACCCTGAAGATGCCAGGGCCTGTGACGATCATCACCATCCCATCCGATGAGAAAGATGCCCTGATTTGCGCTAACCAACTCTACCAACAAGCAGTTGGAGCAGCTGCCGCCACTAGGGCACTTGCTCCTGCCATTGGAGCCCCGGGAGGGAAGAAGAAGAAGAAGATCGATGAGACCTCGGACACCCACTCTGGCAAGCGCACCTCTTCGGAGTGTAGTGCTCCCGTCGAGGACGTGCCAGAGAGCTCCACCGGCAGAAACAAGAAGTCCAGGGCCACACCGCCGGGAACCAAGAAGGTTTCTGTCAAGGAGGACCGCACAGGAGGGGCTTTCACCATAAGCTCCACCCTTGACGACAAATAGCAAGACGTGCTCGTCACCTTCCTGCGGGCTAATGTCGATGTGTTTGCATGGCAAGCATCCGACATCCCCGGCGTTCCCAGGGAGGTGATCGAGCACCACCTTGATGTTTGTCCTCATGCGCGGCCCGTCAAGCAGAAGGTCAGGAAGCAAGCTTTGGAACGACAAGAGTTCATCACAGAGGAGATACGGAAACTGGAAGCAGCGGGTTTGGTAAGAGGAGTGCTCCATCCAACATGGTTGGCCAATCCAGTGGTAGTGCGCAAGGCAAATGGGACGTGGAGGCTGTGTATTGATTACACAGATATCAATAAGGCTTGTCCCAAAGACCCCTTCCCGTTGCCGCGCATCGACCAGATTGTTGACTCCACGGCTGGGTGTGACCTGTTGTCATTTCTCGATTCCTACTCCAGCTACCACCAGATCTTCATGACAAGAGAAGACGAAGAGAAGACAGCATTCATCACCCCATGTGGTACGTATCGTTTCGTACGAATGCCTTTCGGGTTGAAGATTGTTGGCTCAACGTTTGCAAGGGCAGTCCAGATTGGTTTCGTACCCCAGCTCCATAGAAATATGGAGGCTTATATGGATGATATAGTGGTCAAAACCAAGAACAGGGCAACCCTTATACCAGATTTACAAGAAACATTTGCAAACCTACGCAAGATCAATCTCAAGATGAACCCTGAGAAGTGCGTCTTCGGCATCCCGTCCGGCAAGCTTCTCGGGTTCTTTGTGTCACAGCGTGGGATAGAGGCCAATCCGGACAAGATCAAAGCTATAGAACAGATTGAAGCACCCAAACGGGTCAAGGATGGGCGTCGGCTTGCTGGCTGCGTTGCCGCCATGAGCAGATTCATTTCCAAGTCTGCCGAGCGCGCCCTTCCCTTTTTCAAGATTTTGAAAAAGGCGGGCCCAATGAAGTGGACGCGAGAAGCCGAAGCAGCATTGCAAGATTTGAAGAGGTATCTTTTCTCCACGCCAGTACTAGCTGCGCCTAGGCCATAAGAACCGTTGCTGCTATACCTGGCGGCAACGAACCAGGTGGTCAGCGCCGCACTAGTGGCACAGAGAGAAATTGATGACGAGGTGATACCAGCGACAGAGCCTGATGCCGTTGGTGCAGAGATGACACGGCCGGTTGGAGTGCCGCCAAGGAAGAAAATGATGCAGCACCCGGTCTACTTTGTTAGCTCCCTCTTGCAGGGGGCTAGATCAAGGTACTCCGGTGTGCAGAAATTGCTCTTCGGCCTTCTTATGGCCTCGGGGAAGCTGCGTCACTACTTCCAGGCACACGAGATCACTGTCGTCACTCGCCTCCCTCTACAACGGATATTGCACAATCCAGATGCGACGAGAAGAATTGTAGAGTGGGCACTGGAGCTGTCCAGCTTTGGCCTCAAGTTTGAAAGTACCTCGACGATTCAAAGCCGAGTCCTGGCGGAGTTCATTGCAGAATGGACCGCGACGCCTGATGAAGAAGCCCAGGAAACTGCTCTCCCCGGCAAAGAGGCGAGTTGCGACTGGATCATGTACTTTGATGGAGCTTTCTCCTTACAGGGCGCCGGGGCTGGCGTACTGCTTGTCGCGCCCACCGGAGAGCACCTCAAGTACGTGGTCCAGATGCACTTCCCTAGGGAGGTATCAACGAACAATACTGCTGAATATGAGGGGCTGCTTGCTGGTCTTAGGATCGCAGCAGACCTCGAAATCAAGAAACTCATTGTCAGGGGCGATTCACAGCTTGTCGTCAAACAAGTCAACAAAGATTACCAGAGCCCGTTGATGCAGGCCTACATTGATGAAGTGAGAAAGCTGGAAGAGAGTTTTGATGGTATACAGGCGGAGCACGTTCCCCGAGCAGAGAACCACATCGCCGATTACCTGTCAAAGCGCGCTGCCCTCAAGTTACATGTGGAACCAGGTACCTTTGTGCTTCAGCTTTCTCAGCCATCCGTTGATCCATCAACAGAGCAAAACAAGAGGAGGAAATCAGGGCCCGGCAAGTACTTTCCCGCCGAGCTCCCTGGAGCCGCCGGCAAGGATGTTGCCGGGGACACTGAGCCCGCCACGGGACGGCTAGCTCCGGCGGAGCGTCAAGCTCTTGTCGTCGAGACAGCCGCTCCTATAGCGGAGGAAATGCCTTTAGTCCTCGCCGTCGAGCCCCAGGCTCCAGTGTGGGCACAGCATACCATCCGATTCCTCCAAACTGGGGAACTTCCTGAGGAGCAGGAAGAAGCGGAAAAAGTAGCCCGTCGATCTGCTATGTAGCAGTTCGTCGATGACGTCCTGTACAGAAAGAGACCGAACGGCGTGAAATTGAAGTGTATCCCTCGAGAGGAAGGACTGGGGCTGTTGGCAGAGATACATGGAGGCATATGTGGATCCCACATAGGGTCAAGAGCCCTTGCCAGCAAGGCATTTCGGCAAGGCTTCTTCTGGCCCACTGCCCTCCAGGATGAGATGACACTGCTCACCAGGTGTGAAGCGTGTCAGTTCCATTCAAAGAAACTTCATCAACCAGCTCAAGCCCTTCAAACCATTCCTCTCTCCTGGCCCTTCTCGGTCTGGGGGCTCGACATACTGGGCCCTTTCCCCCGCGTTGTCGGGGGCTTTGAGTACTTGTACGTCGGATCGACAAGTTCACAAAGTGGCCAGAGGTGGAGGCAGTGAGGAAGGTCACAGCTCAGTCAGCCGTCAAATTCTTCAAGGGACTAGTGTGCCGTTTTCGTGTACCCAGCAGGGTCATCACCGACAACGGCACACAGTTCACAAGCCGCACCTTCATGCAATATACCCAAGACCTCGGCAGCAAAGTCTGTTTCGCTTCCGTTGCTCACCCATGAAGCAATGGTCAAGCTGAGAGAGCAAACGCTGAAGTACTGCGAGGCTTAAGGACAAAGACCTTTGACAGGCTGTGCAAGAGTGGAAGGTGTTGGATTTATGAGTTGCCGACAGTTCTTTGGTCGATCAGAACGACGCCAAATCGAGCCACCGGCCAGACACCCTTTTCCCTAGTATACGGGGCAGAAGCAGTTCTCCCCACTGAACTCATATACGGGTCACCTCGAGTGCTCGCTTATGATGAGCTTGAGCAAGAGCAACTGCGGCAAGATGACGCAATGCTCCTTGAGGAAGATCATCTTCGGGCGGCTGTGAGAGCAGCACGCTACTAGCAAGTATAGCGCCGCTACCATAGCCGCAAGGTCCGTGCCCGAAGCTTTGAGGAAGGCGACCTTGTTCTTCGGCGCGTTCAATCGGCCAAGAATACCAACAAGTTGACGCCGAAGTGGGAAGGCCCTTATCGGGTAATACGAGTCACCAGGCCAGGCGCAGTCCGCGTGGAGATCGAAAATGCCGTTCCGGTGAGCAACTCCTGGAACATTGAGCATCTTCGCAAGTTTTACCCGTGAGGCGCGGCTTGCCGGGCCCCCGGCAAGCCACCTTTTGTACAAGCCTTGCCGACAAGGCATGTAACCCTTTGTACAAAGCCAGGCGCAGACCCTGAGCATAAACAAATGAAGCGCTGGCGCCCTAAGTTATAGCATGCATGCTAGGTCGAGTCTCGTCCTTGGTTAGGGTTGATAGTGCTTAGCGGCGGCTAACCCCTAGCTTAGAGGTCGAGTTTGCATCTCTTTGTCTTTCTTTTATCTTCTTTGGTTCACAGGACACACAGATATCCTTGCCGAAACCACTTGGGAAGAAAAAAAAGGAACAGACCAGCATCTAGGCCCCGGCAAGCCAGTATTGCCGAGGGCTGCAAGAGCAAAGATTCACCCACGGCAAACCAGGGTTGTCGGGGGCTGCAGCTTCAGATAAGTTCTTCATCCCTTATCATGCATTCCATTATGGACTGAGGTATGTGAAACCTCATTTTTTCCTTAAACTACCGTGCTCCCCTAACTCTAGGCCCTAGGGCTCGTTCCTGGGACCGAGTTTGGTCGTAGTCGCGGCAGCGAAAGGGTAAAACAAGGAGCCTAAACCCAGTTCATCCCTGCCTCCGCTAAAGGCGTGAGAAAGGTCGAGCGAAGTGGGGGGATGGCGAGGCCTGTGGCCGGGCAAGAAAATGTTTATCTTAGGTATATCAAGGATTTATTCCTTGTCGTGGGTTTCACCCACAAACAAATGACCCGGCAAACATCCCTTTTTCATTAAAAACATCCCACCCAGGTATAGTCCATAGGGAATGAAAAACATGAACAAGGGGATTACAAGTTTTAAATTTAATAGACGCCCGAAGGCTTACAAACTAAAAAGAGATAAGATGCCCATAATCCCTTTCTTGTCCCTCTCCTCAGGAGGCAGGTCAAGGAGGCGAGAAGGGCAAAAGGAGCGCCTAGGCGAGCTACGGGTGGCGGAAGACACCAAGAGAACATCTTGGTGGCCGCCCAAAGGCTAGATGGTGATGGCGGTGCCGGAAGCAGAGCTCGAAGACGAGGCGGCAGGACGTCAGTATGCGTCGAAGGCGTCGGTGCCCGCGTACTCTGACTTGACGGCCTTGCCGCCCGCCCCCTTCCTCTTCCGCAGCCCCCCAATGCCAGCCGCCCAATAAGACGGCCCCGAGAAGTTCAAGGAGCCGGCGACACGGATGATGGGGTCACCGGTGCCGCATGGAACTACACCCGACACCTAGTCGGACCCGTCATCCTGCCGCCTACTACCCTCGTCGTCGATGTCGCTGTCCTCCTCATCACTCTCGCTCGAGGAGGAATCTTCATCATCAGAAGAGATCTCCACGCAGCACCTTGCACGAGTCCCGAAGTGCCCGAAGACCTTGACGGAAAGAAGGCCATCCTCCATCAACTTAAAATCAAGAGTGAGCCCCTCCGTCAAGCTGTGGATATGAGCAAACATCTTCCATCCCCGACGAAGATACATCACATGAGGAGCAGGGATGTCGACGCGGACCCGCGTGCCACTGATCCCGCAGCCCCTCGTGCAATGACTCCGGCGGATCCAGCTCCATCTGCCATGCAAATGGAGTCGGGAGACGAAGGCGACGGAGCAGCGGCCGGCGCAACCTGAAGAAGAACTCACAAGGGTCATCCCCAACATGGCCCTCCATTGGAGGAGGAGCTGCTGGCGGGGGCGAGGCCGGCGGGCCACCCCGTCCTCCTCTTCCCCGAGCGTCCCGGCCTCGCCCACGGCCTCGCCCCCTCCCCCTTCCCCTCGCGGCCGGCTCTGCCACCACGGGCGCAGGAGAAGGAGGGACGTGTTGTCGAGCGGCGACCCTCGCCGCCATCTTTGAAGGGCCGGGATTTCCTCTCTCCATGACGAATGGAAGAGAGGAGCAGAAGCTGAAGGAGTAAGAAGATGGAAGAATGCGGGACGCCATCCCTCCCCTCCCGCTCTTCATAAAGGAACGGGGTTGGGGATCGACCGCCCCGATGGGCCAATCAAGACACGGAGGGCGCAGGGAGCCAGGACCGACCCGCCGCCCCAACCAGCGACGGCTCGGTTCCCTGCCTCCACCGTTTGCCACCCCAAGCGCATGGGAGACACGTGGCATACGTGCAGAGCCGAGGGGACGGGTGAGGCGACCTCTCCCCACCCCGTGATCGTGGGGAGTGGACGCCTTGAGGACCGCGCCTCGGCCCCATTCAGTAAATGGGCCGCGCCTCCACGCCTCCCTCCGTTTATGGGGAAGGCACGAACCGCCCCTTTACTACGACGTGACGCATGCGTGCAAAGACCAACACCACGCATGCCGCTCACGTCACATGCACTTCCCCACACCACGCCACGCGCGGGAGTCGTGGGAAGCGCAGCGCGCGAAAAATCTTACCGCAGTAAAAACTGCCCCGCCTGCCCGCGCACCGTTTTCTGGGCCTGGCCCAACAACGCATTACGCTTATGTGTGGCCCAGGCCAGGGGGCTCCTGCCGGTGTACAAAAATAGGGGTACACTTTTTGTACCCCTATAACTGTGCACGGGCAGTCTAAGCCGCGGGCACCACCACACCAAGCAAGGCAAGGGAGGTGAGCTAGGGTGAGACCGAAGCTCGATGGAACTGGAGCAACACCAAAGCCAAGACCATGAAGAGCCAAGGGACGAGACGGGCTCCCCCGGCAAGATCCTTGCCGAGGCCGGCTTTAGCAGCCCCGGCAAGACCCTTGCCGCGGCAACTCGCCCCACGCCTACGGAGCAAATCATCCTTGAGTCCACTGCCGCCATGGGACAAGGATTCGGGAGACATCCCCGTAGTGGCATGCAGATCTTTGTGAAGACATTCAAGATCAGATACGCACTAAGAAGACGACGACCCTTGGCGGGATCCCAGCCAAGGAAGACCACAAGACCTCCGGCAAGCACCTTGCCGGGGATGGCAGCAGGCGCTGCGGCAAGACCCTTGCCGGGGCCCGGCAAGGCCCTTGCCAAGGACATCCGCAGGGCCACCATTAGGCCCATGCCGACTGAACTTCCACCGCTGTATGCAGCTGCCAACCCAACCAGCTGGGCAGGCACCTGCGTGGCGGCATGCAGATCTTTGTGAAGACCCACCATTGCGCCACCTCAGTTGCCTGCCTACCTACATGGCATCTCAGGCATCGCTGGCCAGGGTGCGTGTCGACACAAGAAGGAGCGGCGACGGACAAGACAGATCTCTCCCCCGTCCCCAATAAAGCAAGGACACCTAAGCAAGGAGCATTAAATGTGCCTTGTCATGTAATGCGAGGGATAACCTCACATCACTGTACCCTTTCCACCTCCGGTGTGCCACTGTGGCAACCGCTTTTTCTATAAAAGGAGGCCCGAGGCGACCAGGAGGAGGATTTGGCTTTTTGGAGCTCCTCACGCCCTATAGCTAGCTGAAGAACACAGATATACAATCCACCAAAGCAGGAGTAGGGTTTTACGCATCCTCGCGGCCCGAACCTGGATAAACGAACCGTGTGCTATTTGTTTGATCCGCTCTTCTCTCAACCCCGCGCCCCGCTAACCGTAGTAGGGATTCTTGTGATCCCATAGGTGTCGTTCCCACCAACATAGGGTCCGCACGCTTAACGTTCGATGACGACATTGTATTATATGAGTTATGTGATTTGGTGACCGAATGTTTTTTGGAGTCCCGGATAAGATCACGGACATGAAGAGGAGTCTCGAAATGGTCGAGAGGTAAAGATTGATATATAGGACAATGGTATTTGTACTCCAAAAGTATTCTGAGTGATACCGGGTCACAGGAAGGGGTTCGGGCACCCCCCCCCCGGCAAAGATATGGGCCTAATGGGTCAAGTGAGGGACATACCAGCCCACATGGGGCTGGTGCGCCCCTCCACCTAGCCGGTCGGCCCTAGGGAAGGAAAGGGAGGAGGGCTAGCCCCTCCTTCCTTCCCCTCCTCAAGGGAGAAAGGAAAGGGGAGGGCGCCACCTCTCCTTCCTTCTGCTAGTGCCAAAACAAGCAAGGGAGGGGGCGAATTGGGGTTTTACCCCAAGTAGCATTCGGCCTACTTGGGTGCCCCCTTGGCTGCCTCGCCACCCTCGAACCTATATATATGTGGGGAGGGGGGCGCCTAGAACAAACAACAATATATGTTAGCCGTGTGTGGCGCCCCCCTCCACAGTTTACGCCTCCGGTCATATTCTCGTAGTGCTTAGGCAAAGCCCTACGCGGATCACTTCACCATCACCATCACCATGCCTTCGTGCTGACGGAACTCATTCACTTCCTCGACACTTTGCTGGATCAAGAGTTTGAGGGACGTCATCGAGATGAACGTGTGCAGTTGGAGGTGCCGTACGTTCGGTGCTTGATCGGTCAAAATGAGAAGAAGTTTCTACTACATCAATCGCGTTGTCAAACTCTTCCACTTTCGGTCTACGAGGGTGCATAGACACACTCTCCCCCTCTCGTTTCTATGCATCTCCTAGATAGATCTTGCATGAGCGTAGGATTATTTTTTTTTTGAAATTGCATGCTATGTTTCCCAACATTTTATATGTTTTTTGGTTTTCATCGGTCTTTCCTAGCTTTCCGACAAAAAATTCGCAAAAAACATGTTTTTTTGCTTCCGCGAGAGGCATCATCGTGCCTCTCAAAAATGAACAAAACATGTTTCCTTTTTTAATTTCGTGAGAAGCAAAGTTTTGCTCCACAAGAGGCACGGTCGTGCCTCTCTAAAACAAAAAAAAACATGTTTGTATTTTTTTCCTTCCCTGAGAGTCACGGATTTGCTTCCGCGAGAGGCACGGATTTGCTTCCACGAGAGGCATGGACGTGCCTCTCGAAAACATAAAACACATGCCTTTTTCCTTTCCTCCCATGAGAGGCACAACCGTGCCTCTCGAAAACGAAAAGATGTGTTTTTTGTCTTCCGCAAGAAGCACAGGTTTGCTTCTGCGAGAGACATGGATTTGCTTCCACGAGATGCACAGATGTGCCTCTTGGGACGGCTTTTGGAAAGGAAAAAATTCGTGCTCACGGTGTGGTATTTTCGTCCGTTTTTTCCGTGTTTTTTTCTGTCAAACCTATCTACATGGGATCTAGTTTTTAAGATCCTCGCGCAGGAATTTAACGGTGAAAATAGTTTAAGAGTTGAATGCACGGATTAAGAGATAAAACATTCTGAATAAATGAATCAACGAAACAAGGGAAAACTCACATGTTGCGACAAGTGACACACATACAGTGTGTTAGTTGTTGCAACCTGGGAAGGTGAAACTGTCTTTGATAAGAGTACTCATCATTTAGTGATTCACGGGTTAGAGAATCTACAGTCGGGCACCTCAAACCGGCCTCATACGCCCGGGCGGGCCGCCCGGTCACTGTCCGATCATGTTTTTTTGACCCAGACGACCCCCTCAAATGCCCGGGCTGACCGGCACCCCCATACCCAGCCCAAATATGGGGCCGATATGGGGGCACCCGGACGCGCCTGGGCACGTCCGCCACATCAGACCCGATGACCCGACCCCCACCCCACATTGCACCAAATCCACCCCTGAGTTACTGGATTCATTTGCTCTCTCCTCTCTTCTTCCCCCTCTATGTCGTCTGGCTCATAGCTCCACCACCGCGCGCGCTCCGCTGCCATTCATGGCCTCTACGCCGGTAGCTCCAACAGAGCAGTCCTCTCTCCCCTCCTCACCGTGGGGGACTTCGTCTCCGGCCCGAATGCCACCGCGGTACGTCCGACAACTCTCTGGCTTCGCCTTGCGCTTGATGCTTGCACTAGGTATTGTTGCAGATGTTGTTGGTGAGATGGTCTGGATGGGGGAGAGCACCTACTTGATGACTACCGTCAAGTTTGCCCGCGCTGTATTGGAGGTATTTGGACCCGAGTATCTCAGAGAACCAAATGTGCAGGACATGGAGAAGTTGTTTGCTATTGGAGAGGCAAGGGGGTTTCCAGGAATGTTCAGATCAATTGATTGCATGCATTGGCAATGGAAGAACCGTCCCGAAGGTTTTCGGGGAATGTATCCAGGTCACACTAGAGAGGCCACCATCATACTAGAAGCGGTGGCATCACATGACTTATTGATTTGGCATGCTTTCTTTGGAATGTTAGGTTCTCAATGATCTTCGGTGTTCAGGACACTATGCAATGGCGAATCACCACCGTGCAACTACACCATCAACGGTCGAGACTACAACATGGGATACTATCTTGCCGATGGTATCTATCATCAGTGGGCGGCGTTTGTCAAGACCATACCCGAGCCGCGTGGAAAGAAACAGAGCCACTTTACAACAAGGCAGGAAGCGTCTAGGAAGGATGTGGAGAGGGCATTTGGTGTGCTTGAAACTCGCTGGGGAATTGTGCGGAGCGCTTCAATGATGTGTGAATCAGAAACTTTGTGGTGGCTGATGACAGGTTGTGCTATTCTGCACAGTATGATTGTCAATGATGAGGGTGATGGTGTAGCCCAAACCCCGTGATTTCGAAGCACCTGGAGAACAAGTTCAAATCCCAGAAGATTAAGATGCGGCTCAGTTGATGAACTTTTTGCAGATGCATTAGAATCTTTGAGATCAACAAGTGCACACGCAACTACTCAATGATATTGTGGAGCACATGTGGGCCCATAATGGCAATAATGAAGCCAATGCTTGAGTTTGGCACCTAAAATAAATTTTATGTGAACATTATCTATGCTTCGTACCAATATTTGATATTTACGTGCGATATTGGCTTGTATGATCGACATGCATGTATTTGCATGGACTTGAGATTCCGGATTTGAGATATGTGGATGCGGGGACGGAAATATGAGGGCCCTCAAGGAAATATTCCCTAGATGCAATAATAAAGTTGTTATTTTATATTTCCTTATTTCATGATAAATGTTTATTATTCATGCTAGAATTTTATTAACCGGAAACTTGATACATGTGTGAATACATAGACATGTTGGGGAACGTAGTATTTCACAAAAATTCCTACAATCACGCAAGATCTATCTAGGAGAAGCATAGCAACGAGCGGGGAGACTGTGTCTACGTACCCTCGTAGACCGAAAGCGGAAGCGTCTAGTGACGCGGTTGGTGTAGTCGAACGTCTTCGCGATCCAGCCGATCCAAGCACCGAGCGTACGACACCTCCGCGTTCAGCACACGTTCAGCTCGATGACGTCCCACGAACTCTTGATCCAGTTGAGCGTCGTGGGAGAGTTTCGTCAGCACGACGGCGTGGTGACGGTGATGATGAAGTTACCGGCACAGGGCTTCGCCTAAGCACTACAACGATATGATTGAGGTGTGTGACTATGGAGGGGGGCACCGCACACGGCTAAAACTGATGTTTACTTGTGTGTCCTAGGGTGACCCCTGCCCCGTATATAAAGGAGCAAGGGGGAGGCCGGATAGCCCTATAGGCGCGACCAAGAGGGAAGGAGAGGGAGAGGGAGAGGGAGAAGGAAGGGGGTGCCCCCCCCTTTCCTTGTCCTATTCGGACCAAGGGGGAGGGGCGCGTGGACCAGCCCTGGCCTGCCCTCTCTCTCTCCACTAAGGGCCCATGTGGCCCATTAGTTCCCCCGGGGGGTACCGATACCCCTCCGGCACTCCGGTTTAATGTGAAACTCTTCCGAAACACTTCCGATGTCCGAATATAGTCATCCAATATATCAATCTTTACATATCGACCATTTTGGGACTCCTCGTCATGTACGTCATCACATCTAGGACTCCGAACAACCTTCGGTACATCAAAACACGTCAACTCATAATACCGATCGTCATTGAACGTTAAGCGTGCGGACCATATGGGTTTGAGAACTATGTAGACATGACCGAGGCTCATCTCCGGTCAATAACCAATAGCGGAACCTGGATGCTCATATTGGTTCCTACATATTCTATGAAGATCTTTATCAGTCAAACCGCATAACAACATACATTGTTCCCTTTGTCATCGGTATTGCTACTTGCCCGAGATTCGATCGTCGGTATCATCATACCTAGTTCAATCTCATCATTGGCAAGTCTCTTTACTCGTCCTGTAATACATTATCTCGTGACTAACTCCTTAGTCATTTGCTTGCAAGGCTTATTATGATGTGTATTACCGAGAGGGCCCAGAGATACCTCCTCGACACTCGGAGTGACAAATCCTATTCTCGATCTATGCCAACACCACAAACACCTTCGGAGACACTTGTACAGCATCTTTATAATCACCCAGTTATGTTGTGACATTTGATAGCACACAAGGTGTTCCTCCGGTATTCGGGAGTTGCATAATCTCATAGTCATAGGAACATGTATAAGTCATGAAGAAAGCAATAGCATAAAAACTAAACGATCATCTTACTAAGCTAACGGATGGGTCTTGTCCATTACATCATTCTCCTAATGATGTGATCCCGTTGATCAAATGACAACTCATGTCTATGGTTAGGAAACATAACCATCTTTGATTAACGAGCTAGTCTATTACAGGCATACTAGGGACACTATGTTTCGTCTATGTATTCACACATGTACTCCCTCCGTCCCAAAATAAGTGACGCAAAAGTGACTCAACTTTGTACTAAAGTTAGTACAAAGTTGAGTCATTTTTGCGTCACTTATTTTGGGACGGAGGGAGTACTAAGTTTCCGGTTAATACAATTCTAGCATGAATAAAAGACATTTATCATGATATATAAGGAAATATAAATAACAACTTTATTATTGCCTCTAGGGCATATTTCCTTCAGTCTCCCACATGCACTAGAGTCAATAATCTAGATTACATAGTAATGATTGTAACACCCATGGAGTCTCGGTGTTGATCATGTCAATACACCACAACACTTAATTGGGGGCAATTAACTGCCGGTAGAAATAGATGAACAAGGTCAAATAATCTGCCGGGACATTTTGTACTACCGATACAACTACCTAAGGGCATTTTAACTGCCGGTAGAATTGAAGAAACAAAGGCAAACAGACAGCCGGTAAAAATGAGGGCGCAACATCTGCCGGGAGAACTACGACACGGCATCCTATCTGTCGGGGGCGTATTTGGCACGGGACCAATAAGGCTGCCCGTAATGGGAGTATCATAGGTAGTATCATGCATGCCAACTAAGCAATTTTGGTGAGGTGGCATGAAATTAAATGAAGAAAGAGAGGCTTGAGAGCATGGTTAATAATACAGCCAACGGTCGGCTATAAGGAGTTGCCATGTCATCTAGAGGTAACCATATAGTCGGCATGTACAATAGTAAGTTTTAAATGTGTATTACTTTATTAATAGTTGGCCCAC
This sequence comes from Secale cereale, assembly GCA_902687465.1. Classification (NCBI taxonomy): domain Eukaryota; kingdom Viridiplantae; phylum Streptophyta; class Magnoliopsida; order Poales; family Poaceae; genus Secale; species Secale cereale. The sequence continues at coordinate 202,645,347 of LR738715.1, read as the reverse complement.
CTTACATCCTCACAAAGCGTCTTGGGCCTCGTGTTGCAGCCGGCTACTCCCCAAGAGCCCGCTTCTCTTCTCTCTCCTCTTCTCTCTCTTCCAACTAAACAAAGATATAATATTATATTCCTTATAGCCCGCTTATGTCACCTTATTGTACTTGCTCTAGTATCATATCATGATACCGTATCATATTAAATGATGTGCTACTTTGTGTCATGCATGCCAATAAATATACTACTCTATGATACCAACATATGATACTATGCATTACGGATGTAGTATCATACACTAGTATCATAGCATGATACTATAATATGATACTCCCCATTACTTTTTGAAGAACCTCTTCAAGAGGGCGGGGGGTACCCGCAGTTTCCATAAGTAGAATAGATTGGTCCAGTTTATAAGGAAAACCGGACCCAAAAACCTACAGGGTTGATCCAGTTTATGAGGAAAACTAAACCTGAAAACCTAAACAGATCTCGGTTAATTAGAGGGAAACCGGGCGAAAACCACCTGCACCTACGGCCAATACAGCCCCAACCAGATCCGCCTACGCCGGAACATGCGCCAGCCACGGGGACACGACTCCAAAGACCATGCCTCCAAGAAGGGAGCGGCATCAAAGATGTCGCCATAATCTGACCCGGCTAGCCGGGTCCCGGTTTTCACCATTACAACCAGCCTAATTTTTTTTTGAGTGGGATGGCGCGGGACCAAAATTAAGTTGGGCCTAAGCGCGCGCTAACAAGAGCCCAAAAGCGCTTGAGTGACGAAACTTTGGCCTGAAAAAATATAGACGCGACGTGCCCCTCACCCACAGACTTTATTGTCGATCCAGTTCATCCCCAAATCGATCCAGATCGCATCCGCCGCCAAGTTGGATCCAAGCACTTAACTATTCTAGCAGTTATAACTATTCTAGCAGTTAAAACAAATCATCGTTTTTAACATCTGAATGTGCAGCTACACATATTTTGTATCTTTATTTGTATGGCTCCAAGAATTTTCATGCCCTCAACTCTGTGCAGTACTGAAGTTTACTAAATGAGCATGTGCAAACAAAAACTGGAGATGCTGTACAAAAACTGGATCTATACAAAATGGAATGAGACTCTGTCCAAGAATTTGCATGCCCTCAACTCTGTACAGTAATGAAGTTTACAAAATGAGCATGAGCATATGCAAGAAATCTTCCATGTCATTCCTGGAGACTCTGTACAAATGTTTAGCTCAATGCATTTTTTTCGAACTGAGCATGTGTAGCCTATTTGCACATGAAATATTTTTGACTTGGTGCTAGAACGCAGTGTTAGACTCTTCTATGTAAAGTACAGTATTTCAGTCTACACCCTTCATTTGGTCCTTCGATTTGTATGTTCTGTTGTGTAATTGCCATCCTCTCTTTCTTGCGGCATGCCTCCTATTCGTCGTCTGCACCAGGAAGCGCTGTGTCGACTACGTCTGGATGGCACCTCATCTCCATCCTCGCCCCAAGTAGTGTTGCCTCACCTCTACTTCCTCGCCTGAGAAGTGCCGCCTACGGTCTCTGCTTCATCGCCTGAGCAGCACCGCCTCCTATACTTCTCAACCAACGGTGATATTTCTTTGTTATTTTTGTCATTCAACCATTAGTAATCTTGTAATGGACATTGATATAGTGTTGAAATGTTCATGTTACTCAGCTGTTTCAGATGTAGGAATAATGTTATATAGTATTGAAATTGTGTGATTATTCTCAGGTGTTTTGTTTTTGTTTCTTGCAGTCTGATTTACTCAGCAAAAAAGGGATGTGATATTGTATAATGTTTATCAGGAGCATGGTAGCCCAGTGGCAAAAGCTTCTGTGTATGCAGTTGGAAGTGGATAAGTGTCAGGATCTTCCTACAGCATGTCTACTGGTTCAGTTCTAGTCATAAACAGAGGTGATATAGTTGCTTGTACTTTGCTCAGTTACTTTGATGTCAGCATTTGAGTACTAATAGATGCATTTCTTTCCATAACCATATTATGTAGAATGATAGATTTCATTCCATATCATGTTATCATGTATAATTGATCCATTTCTTTCCATAACTATATCATGTATAATGATTGATTTTTGTTTGTAGCAATGTGACCACAATTAACCTTATAAGATGCATTGATTTTTGTTCTTTGTAGCCACCAGCCAACTACGACCAAAAGCCACATACTCTTCTTTAAATTGTTTCTCAAGTTTTGACTTGCTAACCACATATGCCACGTGGTTACATACTCTGTCTTTAGGGACCACTTCCTCTGTGTTTTTGCATTTATGCTTTATCTGATTGGTTCAAACTTCAAAGTAATTTGTATTGGCAATAACTCTCTGGTTTTTAATATAGTATTTTTCTGTTAGTTTTCCGTATCTCAAAAGTAGGGCAACATCGTTTTTTTATTATGTGCCGCTCTTCAGAATTTGCGGGAGATTATTTTTTGATATTTTAAGGAAATCTCAAATGATAGAGTAGATATTGTCTACTAGTACTAGATATTTCATGGGTTCTATCACCTACTCATATCCAGGTACCAGGTCCTATTTCATTACCTTCGAGTACTACTTGGCCAACTTATGGATACGAATCCCAGCCTCTAGTACGTAAACAATACTCGAGCTGATTGAAGAAGGCCTCTCGAGTAATATGGTTGATCTAATTATGTAATAATGATTGCTTGCTACGATGAAGTGTTACACATTTAGAAGATTTTTATTTATGCCAATGAGTTAAACTGCAGCTCATCAAAATCTTCAATGTGTTAATTTGAAATCTGAAACGAGAGCTCCATTTTGAGTTTCCGATCTATTGCAGGTTTCCCAAGGGTACATAAGTTGATGGAGTTGTGGAAGATCTACAAGCTGCTCGAGGTTTGGAAGACCTACAGTTAATTTGGTCAAGTGATATATGTCTAGTTTACTGAACCCAGAGACATTGGCAAGTTTTACTATGCTTATTTGGTGGTTGTTTTGGTACACAAGCCATTGTATGCTCATTTTGGTTGTGTGACGCATATAAAAACATATGTACTGAACCTTTTGTGGCACAACCTCCTTGTATATGGTCATTTCATGCATGTATCTACAAACATATGTATTTGATCTGGCATATGTAATTGAATGAAGTTTAAGGTTGGTTGAAGTCTATGTATGTGCAAGTTGTGTGATCTTTCATGATTGACGAAGGACAATGAATGGATATTAAATGAGGTATATGTTGCTTGATGAATGGATAATAAATTAGGTAAATATTGCCAAGAAACACGGTGTGAGGCATATTAACTACTGGGTGATCATGTTTTTGCCGGCAGTGAAACTATCGGTAAGTGTTCGTTCTGATGCCATGGCCAATCCGTCGGGAGAAAATGAACTGTCGGCTTATTCATGGGTTAAGGCAGATAAACTGCCGGCAATAATTCATCTGCCAGGAGAAGTAATCCCCGTCAGCCGTTCTTGTGGCAGTTTTGTCTGCCGGGAGAACTACTATCTTGGCAGTTTATCTGCCCTCTTAAGGGCTTTCTCCCGGCAGATTGTATGCCATTACATCCATGTTGTAGTGTAGTGTGTTTTGCTTGTGGAAGAGGCTTAGCTAACGGGTCTGCGACATTCAGATTCATATGTATCTTGCAAATTTCTATGTCTTCCTCCTTGACTTGATCATGGATGGAATTGAAGCGTCTCTTGATGTGCTTGGTTCTTGTAGGATCGAAAGTATGTCTAGAGGGGGGGTGATTAGACTACTTGTAAATATAAAAATTCTGCCTTTTGATCATGAACAGTTTTTGGCAGATTCTCAATTATGATCAAGACAAGTATCACCCTACACATGCAATTCTAGAGTATAAGCAGCGGAAAGTAAATTGCACATGTAGTAAAGAGAGGTGGAGAAGATCAAACGCAATTTGGAGACGCAATGATTTTTCCCATGGTTCCGATAGGTGGTGCTATCGTACATCCACGTTGATGGAGACTTCAACCCACGGAGGGTAACGGCTGCGCGAGTCCACGGAGGGCTCCACCCACGAAGGGTCCACGAAGAAGCAACCTTGTCTATTCCATCATGGCCTACGCCCACGGAGGGCTAGCCTTACTCGGGGTAGATCTTCACGAAGTAGGCGATCTCCTTGCCCTTACAAACTTCTTGGTTCAACTCCACATCTCGATGACGGAGGCTCCCAAGCGACACCTAACCAATCTAGGAGGCACCACCCTCCAAAAGGTAATAGATGTTGTAGATGATGATGAACTCCTTGCTCTTGTGCTTCAAATGATAATCTCCCCAACACTCAACTCTCCTCACTGATTTGGCTTTGGTGGAAGAAAGGATTGAGTGGAAAGCAATTTGGGAAGGTTAGAAATCAAGTTTCATATGGTAGGAATGGAGCAACTTGATCTCAACACAAGGGTAGGTAGTTCTCTTCTCAGAAAGTGTAAGGTAGGAGTGGTAGTTCTTTCTGATGGCTCTCTCCACGAATGGAGAGGGGGTGGAGGGGTATATATAGCCTCCACACAAAATCCAACCGTTACACACATAATTGAGCAATCTCGGTGAGACCGAAGTGGAAACTCGGTCAGACCGAAAGTTCAAATATAGTGAACGTTGGGGTTTTCGGTGGGACCGAAAATACCATCTCGGTTTGTCCGATATGAGTCAAAGATAGGAACTTGCCAGTTTCGGTGGGACCGAAATCAACAACTCGGATATTCCGAAATGATGACAAACGGTTACAGAAGGTTGGCAGCCCGTGTTTCGGTGAGACCGAACTCAAACTCGGATTGACCGATTTTTCTAGGGTTTGGCTTATGGCTGAGGTGGTTCTTCTCGGTGGGACTGAGTTGGAAGAATCGGTTTGTCCGAGATTACTTATGAGTGTGTATAGTAGTGAAAGTTGCTGATAGTTGAAGGAGATATATCACTAAGCACTTTGAGCAACCAGATCATCAACACAACCTCATCCCCTTTTAATAGTATTGGCTTTTCCTATGGACTCAATGTGATCTTTGATCACTAAACCAAAAATGGAGTCTTGACCTTTTGCCATTGCTTGCCTTAGCATTTTGAGGGGTCCACTTCTTCAGACATTTCCATACCCATATCACTAAACTTCTCTGAAATGATTCTCAAGTAACTATTAGTTCAATGATATATATGTTGTTATTAATTACCAAAACCACCCGGGGATTAGTTGCACTTTCAATCTCCCCCTTTTTGGTAATTGATGACAACATATAGATCAAAGCTTCGACAAGAGATATAATCAATGAATAATATCGTCGCTTTGAGAAGTATGTGATAAACAAGAGCTCCCCCTAAATTTGTGCATTATTTAAAATTTGCGTTTGAATGCAAATGCACAATCGATTAGGATTATGGGTCACTCTTCCATGTCACATACATCTTGGTGGAGCGCACAAAATGATAAGAATGAATAACATGCACCCAGTCACCAAGACATGAGTAAATAGCCATACAAAAAGGAAAAGCATATGATACGCATTAAGCACACATTAAAGCATAGTATGACTAAGCACTCATTAAGGTAGCATCAAACGTAGTATCAAGCACACTGAAAGTTTCAAGAACCAAAAGAACCAAATGTATCTCAAAGAAAACCGGCAAAAGAACGAAAGAGCACTCTCTCTCTCGAAGCCCTATGATCTATACAATTTTTCCCCCTTTGGCAACAAGTTACCAAAAAGTTTGAAAAAGCATAGAGCTAAGCGTCACTGTGGGCTCTGCTGGCGGCTCCCGTCTGGGTAGATGTCGGAGTAGATATGACGGCATCGGCGAAGACTTCAGCTGATGTCTGCACTGGAGGAGTGGATACTGGAGCTGTGGCTGGAGTAACTGCTGGAGCTGTAGGAGGTGCTGAAGTGGTAGCCCTGGAGTCAGTCACTGGAATAGCAGCTGATCGGGATCCTCTGGGAACCTGAGCAGTCTGGCGATGAGAGTCCTGGACTAGGTCATCCTGCATGAGCTCTGCCCTGTCCTGCCTAGCTTCCTCCATGTCTGCCTCAAGCTTGTTGACAGTCACCTGAAGTTCAGTCAGCTTCACGTCCAGAGCGTGGATCTTGTCGTCAATAATCCTCTCTAGGCTTTCTTGAGATTGTTCAATGCTGGCCAGGCGTTGTTCAATCCTCTAGGTAGCTTCAAGAATCTGCTCTCCGAAGCACTTTGGTTTAGCTGCTGCTGCTGCTGCCTCTTTATCAGCTTTGGCTTTCTTGGCAGCTTCAATCTTGGCTTGACCTTCAACCGAAGTTGGATCCTCTTCATCCATCACAACAACGTTATCTTCATGCTCTGACTGCAGTGGCAAGTGCTTCCTATCCAACATGAATTTGCCCGTGCCAAACTTGGCATTGATAAGCATCTGAATCTGCGGGGCAAATCCACACGACCTCTTCTGGTCAGCTGCAGTCCTCTTAATGGTCTCTACCATTAAGTCCATCACCTTGAAAGGTGCCTTCTCATCAAGTATGTGCAGCATGTTGATAGAATAGCCTCGGATCATGCGATGGTCTCCAGACTTGGGCATCAAAGTATGCCTCAGAATAGTGTTTGTGGTAGGGAGACCTGCCTGGAGATAGTACACTGAGCCAAGCTTCCACCCTTCCAAATCTGCTGCGGGGATCTCCTTGTACATGTTCTTCATGGAATCATGGTTCTTCTTAGGAATCCCATAGACATCAATGTCGTCCTCTCTCTGCACTGGAGCATTCAGAAGTTCTGCCCATTCTTCAACAGACGAAGAAAACCTTTGACCTTCAGTCATCCAGGTGATCTTCCCATCAGGATAGAAGTGGGCTGTGGCGTAGAACAGCATAATCATCTCGTCGTTCCAATCTGTCAGCTTCTGACCCACGAACTCATCAACTCCACATGCAGTGAAGCTCTCATGCACATGGGGAAAGAAGTCTCGGTGCTCTTCACTGTCAATGTACTCCCAGTCAACGTATCTGGTATCTGCAACAATAGGCTTCTTATCCATCAACACAGTCTCATAGAAGACCTGCTGCTCTCTGGTGTGAAATCTGGGGTCCACAGCAGTCCTTCTCCTCACGGCATATGGATCAGACTGTCTCCATAGCATGAGACCTCTATCCTTCCTTGCCTTCATATCCTCGGCTTGAGGATGAGCATCGTTGTGGAGTGGGAATTTTGGACGGAGCTTCAGCAACACATGTTCTTCTTCAGACTCAGACGGTGGCACATCACCTTTGTTCTTCTCAGAGGCTGGGATGTTCCTGGTTGTCCTCTTGGGCTTGGCAGAAGGCTTTGCTGGAGCTGCCTTTGCTTGAGCAGGCTTCTTGGGCTTAGAAGTTGCTTGAGCCCTAATTGCATCACCCATGAGTTTCTGCTTCTGAGGAGCTGGCTGGGGTGCTTCTTCTTCTTCTTCCTCAACTGCTGCATCAACATGAGGTTCAGCATACACTACCCTCTTCCTCTTGGAAGTTTTCTTCACTTTACTTGGAGCTGGCTCTTCCAAGTTCAGCTTCTTGGCAACAGCTGACTGCTTGACCTTGCTGGTGCCTTTCTTTGACTGATGCCCTTGGTGCTCTTTGGCAACAACTTTTCTCTTGGGCTTGGAGGTTACTTCCTCAGCAATGAAGTCAGAGTCCTCATCATCAGAATTTCTCTGCTTTCTGGTTCTGGTGGCTGTAGGAGGCAAACCACTAGGGGTACTCCTCTCACCATCATCACTAGGACTACTAGCCTCAGGACTAGTATATGCCTCAGGAATCTCTGCAAAAGGTGATTCAGACCTGTTCTGGCTGTCACTGGCATCTGACATGGCTGACAACCTGTGAATAGATAAGATATAGGCAGAGTAGAAGAGTTATCACAAACTGCAGAGGTTTTTGAAAAAAAATGAGTTCAAATCTTAGTTTTGAGTTTTCACAGAATGCATTTCGGTCAAACCGATTTTCAGTTTCGGTGAATCCGAAGTGTATAACAGAGACTTACACACCACTTTCGGTCAGACCGAAATGGGTTTCGGTCCTGCCGAAACACTAGGGTTTCACTAAGACTCTACATCAGTCACACCGATTTGCACGACTCGGTTAGACCGAAAGGTGCAGTGCAATGGCCAGAGGCCAAATCGGTCATTCCGAGTTTTCAATATCGGTTTCACCGAGATGTATTCCGTGGAAACCTAACCCTAAGAATTTTACTCGAAGCTAGATCCGATCTGATGTTAAGGAAGATTTCAAACGTGGCTAGATACAGGGCAAACCAATCGTGCAATGAATCAGATGGGGAGCACGAGAGGGATCGAGACTCACCCTAACTTGGTAGAGTCCCTCTACGGCGGCAACGGCACGGAGAAGAAAACCGTTGACGGCGGCGGAGACCTGCGGCGAGGGCGCACAGGCGACGACGGCGACGATCCGGAGATCAGGGCGACGGCAGCAGGGGACTTGGGGGCGAAACGGTTTGAAGAAATAATCGCGCGCTGCCCTCAGTATTTATATCCCCTTGCTGTCGGTGGGACCGAGTTGAAAAACTCGGTGACACCGAAATGGATAACTGCTGAGCAGTTACGCATATCGGTCACGCCGAGATTTAGAACTCGGTTTCACCGAGATGAAACCTAGATCAGTCTAAGCGTTTCGGTTGGACCGAGTGGGAGAAGTTGGTCTGACCGAAATTGACTTAGAAGGTTTTGGAAGTCAGCCTTAGACGGATCGGTGGCTCCGAGTGCTCCTCACTCGGAGGGTCCGAAAATGACTTGTTCAAAGTTTGTGATATGAGCATGAATGGAATTTGAGACAAGAAAGCATAGATAGCTAGGGAAGGTACTTAGGCATTCTTGTCCATCCATTTGGCCAGAAAAATCAAAACAACCAAAACAACAAATGGATGTCCTCGAATGGATAAAATCATGCATTCAACATGCTCACACAATAAGATAGCAAATGAAATATGTGTCAAACATGCACAACCAAAACTCTAGCTACTAGCACACAATTTGTCGATGGCTAGGTCATCTATATGTGAGTATTTTGACTTAGGAGCCAAATGAGAACATTTGATCATAGGTCATACTCATCGTTTAAGCACAAGTGGGGTTACCACTTTTACATAAAGCATTGATGTGATCACATCATTTGAAGATGCTTTAGCTCAATTTTTAGAGCAAAGCTCCCCCTAGATGTGAGAACCCCTTTTAAAGGGTCAAACTAACCTTGGGTTGTCGTAGAAGACTTCATGTAGATGTTGAAGATGTGGATGCTCAATGTTGATGTAGATCATCAACAGTTGGGAGCTATCCTTTGGATTAGGGCACTTTCAATACCTACATGGGTTATTCCCACAAGGAACAAACAAGGATATCCATAGACATAGATTAAAGTTCACAAAAGATGATGTCCTATGAAAGCAATGATTACCTTGTCCCTTGACTTACCAACAAGAGGGTTTGTGACTCCATGAACTAGTGCATGATGTGGAAGTTGATTGCACAAGTTGCCAAAATGAATATGAGTGAAGTATGTTGGCGGAGTCACCCTCAAGAACCTTCTAGTTCTTCTTCTTCGGGATCCACATCATCTTGATGGGAATCCTTGGGGTTGTAGTTGAGCTTGACGTGACCACAATTAACCTTATAAGATGCATTGATTTTTTTTCTTTGTAGCCACAAGCCAACTACGACCAAAAGCCACATACTCTTCTTTAAATTGTTTCTCAAGTTTTGACTTGCTAACCACATATGCCACGTGGTTACATACTCTGTCTTTAGGGACCACTTCCTCTGTGTTATTGCATTTATGCTTTATCTGATTGGTTCAAACTTCAAAGTAATTTGTATTGGCAATAACTCTCTGGTTTTTAATATAGTATTTTTCTGTTAGTTTTCCGTATCTCAAAAGTAGGGCAACATCGTTTTTTTATCATGTGCCGCTCTTCAGAATTTGCGGGAGATTATTTTTTGATATTTTAAGGAAATCTCAAATGATAGAGTAGATATTGTCTACTAGTACTAGATATTTCATGGGTTCTATCACCTACTCATATCCAGGTACCAGGTCCTATTTCATTACCTTCGAGTACTACTTGGCCAACTTATGGATACGAATCCCAGCCTCTAGTACGTAAACAATACTCGAGCTGATTGAAGAAGGCCTCTCGAGTAATATGGTTGATCTAATTATGTAATAATGATTGCTTGCTACGATGAAGTGTTACACATTTAGAAGATTTTTATTTATGCCAATGAGTTAAACTGCAGCTCATCAAAATCTTCAATGTGTTAATTTGAAATCTGAAACGAGAGCTCCATTTTGAGTTTCCGATCTGTTGCAGGTTTCCCAAGGGTACATAAGTTGATGGAGTTGTGGAAGATCTACAAGCTGCTCGAGGTTTGGAAGACCTACAGTTAATTTGGTCAAGTGATATATGTCTAGTTTACTGAACCCAGAGACATTGGCAAGTTTTACTATGCTTATTTGGTGGTTGTTTTGGTACACAAGCCATTGTATGCTCATTTTGGTTGTGTGACGCATATAAAAACATATGTACTGAACCTTTTGTGGCACAACCTCCTTGTATATGGTCATTTCATGCATGTATCTACAAACATATGTATTTGATCTGGCATATGTAATTGAATGAAGTTTAAGGTTGGTTGAAGTCTATGTATGTGCAAGTTGTGTGATCTTTCATGATTGACGAAGGACAATGAATGGATATTAAATGAGGTATATGTTGCTTGATGAATGGATAATAAATTAGGTAAATATTGCCAAGAAACACGGTGTGAGGCATATTAACTACTGGGTGATCATGTTTTTGCCGGCAGTGAAACTATCGGTAAGTGTTCGTTCTGATGCCATGGCCAATCCGTCGGGAGAAAATGAACTGTCGGCTTATTCATGGGTTAAGGCAGATAAACTGCCGGCAATAATTCATCTTCCAGGAGAAGTAATCCCCGTCAGCCGTTCTTGTGGTAGTTTTGTCTGCCGGGAGAACTACTATCTTGGCAGTTTATCTGCCCTCTTAAGAGCTTTCTCCCGGCAGATTGTATGCCATTACATCCATGTTGTAGTGTAGTGTGTTTTGCTCGTGGAAGAGGCTTAGTTAACGGGTCTGCGACATTCTGATTCATATGTATCTTGCAAATTTCTATGTCTTCCTCCTTGACTTGATCATGGATGGAATTGAAGCGTCTCTTGATGTGCTTGGTTCTTGTAGGATCGAAAGTATGTCTAGAGGGGGGTGATTAGACTACTTGTAAATATAAAAATTCTGCCTTTTGATCATGAACAGTTTTTGGCAGATTCTCAATTATGATCAAGACAAGTATCACCCTACACATGCAATTCTAGAGTATAAGCAGCGGAAAGTAAATTGCACATGTAGTAAAGAGAGGTGGAGAAGATCAAACGCAATTTGGAGACGCAATGATTTTTCCCGTGGTTCCGATAGGTGGTGCTATCGTACATCCACGTTGATGGAGACTTCAACCCACGGAGGGTAACGGCTGCGCGAGTCCACGGAGGGCTCCACCCACGAAGGGTCCACGAAGAAGCAACCTTGTCTATTCCATCATGGCCTACGCCCACGGAGGGCTAGCCTTACTCGGGGTAGATCTTCACGAAGTAGGCGATCTCCTTGCCCTTACAAACTTCTTGGTTCAACTCCACATCTCGATGACGGAGGCTCCCAAGTGACACCTAACCAATCTAGGAGGCACCACCCTCCAAAAGGTAATAGATGTTGTAGATGATGATGAACTCCTTGCTCTTGTGCTTCAAATGATAATCTCCCCAACACTCAACTCTCCTCACTGATTTGGCTTTGGTGGAAGAAAGGATTGAGTGGAAAGCAACTTGGGAAGGTTAGAAATCAAGTTTCATATGGTAGGAATGGAGCAACTTGATCTCAACACAAGGGTAGGTAGTTCTCTTCTCAGAATGTGTAAGGTAGGAGTGGTAGTTCTTTCTGATGGCTCTCTCCACGAATGGAGAGGGGGTGGAGGGGTATATATAGCCTCCACACAAAATCCAACCGTTACACACATAATTGAGCAATCTCGGTGAGACCGAAGTGGAAACTCGGTCAGACCGAAAGTTCAAATATAGTGAACGTTGGGGTTTTCGGTGGGACCGAAAATACCATCTTGGTTTGTCCGATATGAGTCAAAGATAGGAACTTGCCAGTTTCGGTGGGACCGAAATCAACAACTCGGATATTCCGAAATGATGACAAACGGTTACAGAAGGTTGGCAGCCCGTGTTTCGGTGAGACCGAACTCAAACTCGGATTGACCGATTTTTCTAGGGTTTGGCTTATGGCTGAGGTGGTTCATCTCAGTGGGACTGAGTTGGAAGAATCGGTTTGTCCGAGATTACTTATGAGTGTGTATAGTAGTGAAAGTTGCTGATAGTTGAAGGAGATATATCACTAAGCACTTTGAGCAACCAGATCATCAACACAACCTCATCCCCTTTTAATAGTATTGGCTTTTCCTATGGACTCAATGTGATCTTTGATCACTAAACCAAAAATGGAGTCTTGAGCTTTTGCCAATGCTTGCCTTAGCATTTTGAGGGGTCCACTTCTTCAGACATTTCCATACCCATATCACTGAACTTCTCTGAAATGATTCTCAAGTAACTATTAGTTCAATGATATATATGTTGTTATTAATTACCAAAACGACCCGGGGATTAGTTGTACTTTCAGTTCTCTTGTGAAACCTGGATTCCTTCGTCAAGGCTATTGCTCCAATGATGTCGCAAAAGATTTTCATTGGACCCGATGCACTAGATATTACACCTAGATCGGAGATGAACTCCTTCATCCAGACTCCTTCATTTGCTTGCAGTTATGTACTCCGCTTCACATGTAGATCCCGCCACGACGCTCTGCTTGGAACTGCACCAACTGACAGCTCCATTGTTCAATAAAAATACATATCCGGTTTGTGAATTAGAGTCATCCGGATCAGTGTCAAAGCTAGAAACAACGTAACCGTTTACGACGAGCTCTTTGTCACCTCCATAAACGAGAAACATGTCCTTTGTCCTTTTCAGGTACTTTAGGATGTTCTTGACCGCTGTCCAGTGATCCACTCCTGGATTACTTTGGTACCTCCCTACTAAACTTATAGCAAGGCACACATTAGGTCTGGTACACAGCATTGCATACATGATAGATTATATGGCTGAGGCATAGGGAATGCTTTCATTTTTTCTCTATCTTCTGCAGTGGTCGGGCATTGAGTCTTACTCAACTTTACACCTTGTAGCACAGGTAAGAACCCTTTCTTTGACTGGTCCATTTTGAACTTCTTCAAAACATTATCAAGGTATGTGCTTTGTGAAAGTCCAATTAAGCGTCTTGATCTATCTCTATAGATCTTGATGCCCAATATATAAGCAGCTTCACCGAGGTCTTTCATTGAAAAATTCTTATTCAAGTATCCCTTTATGCCATCCAGAAATTCTATATCATTTCGAATCAACAATATGGCATCCACATATAATATCAGAAATGCTATAGAGCTTCCACTCACTTTCTTGTAAATACAGGCTTCTCCAAAAGTCTGTATAAAACCATATGTTTTGATCACCTCATCAAAGCGTATATTCCAACTCCGAGATGCTTGCACCAGTTCATAGATGGATCGCTGGAGCTTGCATACTTTGTTAGCACCTTTAGGATCGACAAAACCTTCTGGTTGCATCATATACAACTCCTCTTTGAGGTATCCATTAAGGAATGCAATTTTGACATCCATTTGCCAGATTTCATAATCATAAAATGCGGCACTTGCTAACATGATTCGGATAGACTTAAGCATCGCTACGGGTGGAAAAGTCTCATCGTAGTCAACTCCTTGAACTTGTCGAAAACCTTTCGCAACAATCGAGCTTTGTAGATAGTAAAATTACCATCGGCGTCAGTCTTCTTCTTAAAGATCCATTTATTTTCAATGGCTTGCCGATCATCGGGCAAGTGAACCAAAGTCCACACTTTGTTCTCATACATGGATCCCATCTCAGATTTCATGGACTCAAGCCATTTTGCGGAATCTGGGCTCATCATCGCTTCCTCGTTGTTCGCAGGTTCATCATGGTCTAGTACCATGACTTCCAGAACCGGGTTACCGTACCACTCTAGCGCGGAACGCACTCTTGTTGATCTACGAGGTTCAGTAGTAACTTGATCTGAAGTTTCCTGATCATCATCATTAGCTTCCTCGCTGATTGGCGTAGGAATCACTGGAACTAGTTTCTGTGATGTACTACTTTCCAATTCGGGAGAAGGTACAATTACCTCATCAAGTTCCACTTTCCTCCCACTCACTTCTTTCGAGAAAAATTCCTTCTCTAGGAAGGATCCATTCTTAGCAACGAATATCTTGCCTTCGGATCTGTGATAGAAGGTGTACCCAACAGTTTCCTTTGGGTATCCTATGAACACACATTTCTCCGACTTGGGTTCGAGCTTACCAGGTTGAAGCTTTTTCACATAAGCATCACAGCCCCAAACTTTAAGAAATGACAACTTTGGTTTCTTGCCAAACCACAGTTCATAAGGCGTCGTCTCAATGGATTTAGATGGTGCCCTATTTAACGTGAATATAGTTGTCTCTAAAGCATAACCCCAAAACGATAGTGGTAAATCGGTGAGAGACATCATATATCGCACCATATCTAATGAAGTGCGGTTATGACGTTCGGACACACCATTACCCTGTGGTGTTCCGGGTGGCGTGAGTTGTGAAACTATTCCACATTGTTTCAAATGAAGACCAAACTCGTAACTCAAATATTCGCCTCCACGATCAGATCGTAGAAACCTTATTTTCTTGTGACGATGATTCTCTACTTCACTCTGAAATTCTTTGAACTTTTCAAATGTTTCAGACTTGTGTTTCATCAAGTAGATATACCCATATCTGCTCAAATCATCAATGAAGGTCAGAAAATAACGATACCCGCCGCGAGCCTCAACACTCATCGGTCCACATACATCAGTATGTATGATTTCCAACAAATCTGTTGCTCGCTCCATTGTTCCGGAGAACGGAGTTTTAGTCATCTTGCCCATGAGGCATGGTTCGCAAGCAGCAAGTGATTCATAATTAAGTGATTCCAAAAGTCCATCGGCATGGAGTTTCTTCATGCTCTTTACACCAATATGACCTAAACGGCAGTGCCACAAATAAGTTGCACTATCATTATCAACCTTGCATCTTTTGGCTTCAATATTATGAATATTTGTATCACTATGATCGAGATCCAACAAGAATAGACCACTCTTCAAGGGTGCATGACCATAAAAGAGATTACTCATAAAAATAGAATAACCATTATTCTCTTATTTTGAATGAATAATTGTCTTGCAACAAACAAGATCTAGATATAATGTTCATGCGCAACGCTGGCACCAAATAACAATTATTTAGGTCTAAAACTATTCCCGAAGGTAGATGTAGAGGTAGCGTGCCGACGGCGATCACATCGACCTTGGAACCATTTCCCACGCCCATCGTCACCTCGTCCTTAGCTAATCTTCGTTTAATTTGTAGCCCCTGTTTCGAGTTACAAATATTAGAAACCGAACCAGTATCAAATACATAGGTGCTACTACGAGCATTAGTAACGTACACATCAATAACATGTATATCAAATATACCTTTGTTCACTTTGCCATCCTTCTTATCCGCCAAATACTTGGGGCAGTTCCGCTTCCAGTGTCCAGTCCCTTTGCAGTAGAAGCACTTTGTTTCAGGCTTGGCTCTAGACTTGGGTTTCTTCGCGGGAGTAGCAACTGTCTTGCTATTCTTCTTGAAGTCCCCTTGTTTCCATTGCCCTTTTTCTTGAACCTAGTGGTCTTCTTAACCATCAACACTTGATGCTCCTTTTTTATTTCTACCTCTGTATCTTTGAGCATAGCGAAGAGCTCGGGAATTGTCCTATGCATCCCTTGCATATTATAGTTCATGACGAAGCCTTTATAGCTTGGTGGCAGTGATTGAAGAACTCTATCAATAACACTATCTTCGTCAACTTTGCAACCAAGTTGAGTCATATGATTGTAGTACCCAGACATTCTGAGCAAGTGTTCACTGATAGAATTGTTCTCCTCCATCTTGCAGCTATAGAACTTATTGGAGACTTCATATCTCTCAATTCGAGCATTTTATTGAAATATTAACTTCAACTCTTGGAACATCTCATATGCTCCATGACGTTCAAAATGTCATTGAAGTCCTGATTCTAAGCCGTAAAGCATGGCACACTAAACTATCGAGTAGTCATCAGAACGAGCTTGCCAGACGTTCATAACGTCCGGAGTTGCTCCTGTAGCAGGTCTGTCACCTAGCGGTTCTTCCAGAAATAATTCTTATGTGCAGCAATGAAGATAATCCTCAAGTTACGGACCCAGTACGTGTAGTTGCTACCATCATCTTTCAACTTAGCTTTATCTAGGAACACAATAAAATTCAAGGGAACAGTAGCACGGGCCATTGATCTACAACAACATAGATATGCAAAAACTATCAGGATTAAGTTCATGATAAACTAAAGTTCAATTAATCATATTACTAAAGAACTCCCACTTAGATAGACATCCCTCTAGTCATCTAAATGATCACGTGATCCAAATCAACTAAACCATGTCCGATCATCACGTGAGATGGAGTACTTTTCAATGGTGAACATCTTATGTTGATCATATCTACTATAAGATTCACGCTTGACCTTTCGGTCTCTAGTGTTCCGAGGCCATGTCTGTACATGCTAGGCTCGTCAAGTTTAACCCAAGTATTCTGCATGTGCAAAATTGTCTTACACCCGTTGTATTTGAACGTAGAGCTTATCACACCCGATCATCACGTGGTGTCTCGGCATGACGAACTTTTGCAATGGTGCATACTCAGGGAGAACACTTTTACCTTGAAATTTTGTAAGGGATCATCTTATAATGTTACCGTCGTACTAAGCAAAATAACACGCATAATAAGATAAACATCACATGCAATCAAAGCATGTGACATGATATGGCCATCATCATCTTGTGCTTTTGATCTCCATCTCCAAAGCATCGTCATGATCTCCATTGTCACCGGCTTGACACCATGATATTCATCGTAGCGTCGTGGTCATCTCACCAACTATTGCTACTACTACTACCGCTAACTCATAGTGATAAATTAAAGCAATTACATGGCCTTCGCAATTCGTGAAATAAAAAGACAACCATAAGGCTCCTGCCGGTTGTCGATAATTTACAAAACATGAACATCTCATACAATAACGTATAACTCATCACGTCTTGACCATATCACATCACAACATGCCCTGCAAAAACAAGTTAGACGTCCTCTACTTTGTTGTTGCAAGTTTTACGTGGCTGCTACGGGCTTAGCAAGAACCATTCTTACCTATGCATACAAAACCGCAACGATTTGTTGTCAAGTGTGATGTTTTAACCTTCACAAGGACCGGGCGTAGCCACACTCGATTCAATTAAAGTGAGAGAGACAGGCACCCGCCGGTCACCTTTAAGCGTAATGTCGGTCCGGGCCGCTTCATCTCACAATACTGCCGAATCAAAGTATGACATGCTGGTAAGCAGTATGACTATTATCGCCCACAACTCATTGTGTTCTACTCGTGCATATCATCTACGCATAGACCTGGCTCATGATACTACTGTTGGGGAACGTAGTATTTTAAAAAAAATCCTACAATCACGCAAGTTCTATCTAGGCGAAGCATAGCAACGAACGGGGAGAGTGTGTCTACGTACCCTTGTAGACCAAAAGCGGAAGCGTCTAGTGACGCGGTTGATGTAGTCGAACGTCTTCGCGATCCAACCGATCCAAGCACCAAACGTACAGTACCTCCGCGTTCAGCACACGTTCAGCTCGATGGCGTCCCACGAACTCTTGATCCAGTTGAGCATCGCGGGAGAGTTTCGTCAGCACGACGGTGTGGTGACGGTGATGATGAAGTTACCGGCGCAGGGCTTCGCCTAAGCACTGCAACGATATGATCGAGGTGTGTAATTGTGGAGGCACTGCAACGACTATGTATCCATGACCGAGACTCATCTCCGGTTGTAAGTGCATCTAGTGCCCCTTAGTGATTCTGGGGTATTGAAGACTTATAGGTTAAGGGACTAATGTGTTTATGATTGTACACAGGTCTATCAGTCGATGAGGAGTTTGATATTTACACAGAAAGTCGACCCCTAAAAATGAAGTTCTTCGATTGAAGACTTTCTGAAGACTTTGAAAGTGAGAAATTGGTGTGACCTTGAAGACTTGGTATTCATTTAAGGAACATGAAGCGTGAAGACTTTTGTTTTCGTAGTTTCATTTTCTCTTTCTTGACTCATAGGAAACACCGTACTGTTAAAGGGGTCGAGGAAATACTAAGGAAAATTTTCCATGTGATGCTCAACTCAAAATCCTACACCTACCAATCCCTTCGAGTGAAGCCATTGGAAATATCATACAGTTCAGTCATGTTCTTCAGTGACAGAGGCAAAGTTCTTCTGGTCTCTGAGGAATTTGTTCTGACTGAGGAGTTAGGAATTCGCCAGTGCGGATTTCCTACAAGCGAGGAACATGATAGCCCTGAGGAATTTGATACTCCAAAATTCCGACCGTTGATGTGCTATGCGCCAGCTGTCCCAAAATATCTACCCACCTAACGTTCATATCATTAAGGGCATTTATGTCTTATCATGTCGGGCTGCTCCCTAGGCTATAAATAGCCGCCCCCTACAACCACTAGCTGGTTGGCTGCTCCGAGAGAAACAGACACTTGTCATAAGAGCAACCCATCCTCCGAGGACTTTGAGTGAAAATCATCAAGTGAGGAAAAACCCAAAACCAAACCCAAACACCTACAAACCCAAAAGTGATTGAGCATCACTGAAGAGATTGATCCTGTGTGGATCCGACGCTTGTTACCTTTGAAGACTGTGCTTCTTCCAGAGGTTAGGCGTCTTGGTCTAGAGCATCCAAGAGGAATTGTGGATTGCCGAGTGACCGAGTTTGTGAAGGTTTGGAAGTCACCTGTGAAGACTTACCACGAGTGATTGGGCGAGGTCTGTGTGACCTTAGCTCAAGGAGAATATGGTGAGGACTTGGTGTCCTGGACTGTGTGTCCGGGACTGGGTATCTAGGACTGTGTGTCCTCGGGTTTAAATACCTAGCCGCTCTAACCAGACGTACAACTGAGACAACAGTTGGAACTAGTCTACCAAATCATTGTCTTCACCAAGCTTACTGGTTCTATCTCCTCAACTCTTACATTTCCTCATAACTATGTTGTGAGCTTGTTCATATATGTTTGAAGACTTTGACTAAAGACTTTCTCAATTTCCTCAGTTCAATTTCTTCAGTCTGTTTGTCTTCATCCTGTGTTATCCTGAGTTTACGCTTTCTGTACTCTGTGCTTGTCTTCATTTCATCATGATGACCATGCTTGTGTTCTATTATGTTTACTTCTGATACTTATTCCGCTGCAAGTAGTTATTCGCTAAGGAATTTCCTCACCCGAAAATTCCTCAGTGAAGAATTCATAAAAATCGCCTATCCATCCCCCCCCCTCTAGTTGATATAACGCACTTTCAATTGGTATCAGAGCAAGGTACTCCCTTGTTCTGTGTGATTTTGGTTTAACCGCCTGAAGTTTTACTTATGTCGACCACAGGTATGATCAAGGTCTCTGCTGGGTGTCCTACCTTCGATGGGACGGACTACCACTACTGGAAGAACAAGATGAGAATGCATCTTGAGGCAATTGATAACGATCTCTGGTATGTTGTGGAAAATGGTGTTCCCTCAGTTTCACTTTCTCTGAATGCTGCTGATGTGAAGAGATTCAAGCAACTCGATTCTCAAGCGAAGAATATCATTTGTGGCCATCTGGGCAAAGGACAGTATGGAAGAGTGAGTGCTTTGGAAACTGCTAAGCTTATCTGGGATATGATGTCTAAAGGTAATGAAGGAGTCTCAACACAGCGTGCCTCTCAAGTTGATGTTCTTCACAATCTCTTCAACCGCTTCAAAAGACTTGACAATGAAAATGTTCAGCAAACCTTCGATCGCCTCACTGACATCTCAAATGAGCTTCAAGCACTTGGTGCCACTGACATCACCAACCATGAGGTGGTGAAGAAATTGCTGAGATCGCTTGATTCCTCATTTGATACTCTCGCATTGATGATACAAGAGCGTGGTGATTACAAGTCACTTGATCCCGCTGATATCCTCGAAAGGCTAAATACTCATGAGTTCCAGCTTGCTGAAAAGAGAGATCTCTATGGTCCGAGCTATGGCAGATCACGTGCCCTGAAGGCCAAGGTCGTCTCTAAATCTGAAGGTGAATATTCTGGTAGTAGCCTTGGTGATCCTGAAGAACTGAGCCAGGAGCTAGCACTGCTCGTGAAGAAATTACAAAGGTTCTCAAGACATGGTCGCTTTGGAAAATTCTCAAGGAAAAATGATTCCTCATCCAGTGACTACAATAAGAGGCTATGTCACAAATGCAAGAAGCCTGGTCACTACATTCAAGATTGTCCTCAGTGGGAAAAGGAATCTAAGAAGAAGAAATACAAGGATTACAGTTCTGATGATGCGAAGTAGAAGAAGAAATCACATGGCTGGTGACAAGAATCTATTGATGGATGCTCCCTTATCTCCATCTCATCTGAAGCATATCATCTTCGCTGACAAAGGCAAAAGTCGGGTATTGGGTCTAGGTAAGGTTGCTATCTCAAAGGATCGACGCATGGACAAAGTCATGCTTGTTGAGTCCTTAGGATACAACCTCATGTCTGTCTCAATGCTTTGCGATCTTGATATGGTCGTTGTCTTTGGCAAGTATCGTTGTGTTGTGATCATGGAATCTGACAATTCAAAAGTCTTCGAAGGATTTAGGAGAGGAGACTTGTATATTGTTGATTTCTCTACAGGACCTCAACCAGCTGTGTGTCTACTTGCAAAAGCTTCAGAAGGCTGGTTGTGGCATTGACGACTTGGTCATGCAGGCATGAGGAATTTGCACACGCTTGCGAAGAAGAAGCACTTCATTGGCATTGAGAATGTCAAATTCCTCAAGGATCACTTATGCGGAGCCTGTGAAGCTGGAAAGATGACAAAGGCCAAGCATCCAGCGAAGACTATCATGACTACTACTCGACCATTTGAATTGCTTCACATGGATCTCTTTGAAGGAAATATGCCCTAGAGGCAATAATAAAGTTATTATTTATTTCCTTATATCATGATAAATGTTTATTATTCATGCTAGAATTGTATTAACCGGAAACTTAGTACATGTGTGAATACATAGACAAAACAGAGTGTCCCTAGTATGCCTCTACTAGACTAGCTCATTGATCAAAGATGGTTATGTTTCATAGCCATAGACATGAGTTGTCATTTGATCAACGGGATCACAACATTAGGAGAATGATGTGATGGACAAGACCCATCTGTTAGCTTAGCACTATGATCGTTTAGTTTTACTGCTATTGCTTTTTTCATGACTTATACATGTTCCTATGACTATGAGATTATGCAACTCCCGAATACCGGAGGAACACCTTGTGTGCTATCAAACGTCACAACGTAACTGGGTGATTATAAAGATCCTCTACAGGTGTCCCCGAAGGTATTCGTGGTGTTGGCATAGATCAAGAATAGGATTTGTTACTCCGAGTGTCAGAGAGGTATCTCTGGGCCCTCTCGGTAATACACATCATAATAAGCCTTGCAAGCAAATGACTAATGATTTAGTCACGAGATGATGTATTATGGAATGAGTAAAGAGACTTGCCGGTAACGAGATTAACTAGGTATGGTGATACCGACGATCGAATCTTGGACAAGTAACATACCGATGACAAAAAGAACAACGTATGTTGTTATGCGGTTTGACCGATAAAGATCTTCGTAGAATAAGTAGGAGCCAATATGAGCATCCAGGTGCCGTTATTGGTTATTGACCGGAGATGAGTCTCGGTCATGTCTACATAGTTCTTGAACCCGTAGGGTCCGCACGTTTAACGTTTGATGATGATCGGTATTATGAGTTTATGTGTTTTGATGTACCGAAGGTAGTTCGGAGTCCCGGATGAGATCGGGGACATGACGAGGAGTCTCGAAATGGTCGAGACATAAAGATTGATATATTGGACGACTATATTCGGACATCGGAAAGGTTCCGAGTGATTCGGGTATTTTCGGAGTACCGGAGAGTTACGGGAATTCGCCGGGGAGTATATGGGCCTTATTGGGCTTTAGGGGAAAGGGAGAGAGGAGGTTGCGCCCCTCCCATGGCTTAGTCCGAATTGGACTAGGGAGAGAGGCTGCGCCCCCTCCTTCCTTCTCTTCTATTTCCCTTTCCTTCTCTCCTACTCCTACTACTTGGAAGGGCTCCTAGTTCTACTAGGAATGGAGTAGGACTCCCCTAGGGCGCGCCATAGAGAGGGCCGGCCCTCCCTCTCCTCCACTCCTTTATATACGGGGGTAGAGGCACCCCATGGACACACAAGTTGATCGGTTGATCTCTCCCAACCGTGTGCGGTGCCCCCCTCCACAGTAACACACCTCGGTCATATCGTTGCAGCGCTTAGGCGAAGCCCTGCGACGGTAACTTCATCATATCCGTCACCACGCCGTCGTGCTGACGAAACTCTCCCATGAAGCTCAGCTGGATCAAGAGCTCGTGGGACGTCATCAAGCTGAACGTGTGCTGAACGCGGAGGTGTCGTACGTTCGATACTTGATCGGTTGGATCGCGAAGAAGTTCGACTACATCAACTGTGTCACTAGACGCTTCCACTTCCGGTCTACGAGGGTACGTAGACACACTCTCCCCTCTCATTGCTATGCATCGGGTAGATAGATCTTGCGTGATCGTAGGAAAATTTTGAAAATACTACGTTCCCCAACAGTGGCATCATGAGCCAGGTCTATGCGTAGATGATATGCACGAGTAGAACACAATGAGTTGTGGGCGATAATAGTCATACTGCTTACCAGCATGTCATACTTTGGTTCGGCGGTATTGTGAGATGAAGCGGCCCGGACCGACATTACGCGTACGCTTACGCGAGACTGGTTTCACCGTTATGAGCACTCGTTGCTTAAAGGTGACTGGCGGGTGTCTGTCTCTCTCACTTTAGCTGAATCGAGTGTGGCTACGCCCGGTCCTTGTGAAAGTTAAAATAGCACATACTTGATGAAAAATCGTTGTGGTTTTTGTATGCGTAGGTAAGAACGGTTCTTGCTAAGCCGTAGTAGCCACGTAAAACTTGCAACAACAAAGTAGAGGACGTCTAACTTGTTTTTGCAGGGCATGTTGTGATGTGATATGGTCAAGACATGATGAGTTACACGGTTTTGTATGAGATGATCATATTTTGTAAAGTTATCAGCAACTGGCAGGAGCCATATGGTTGTCGCTTTATTGTATGAAATGCAATCGCCATGTAATTGCTATACTTTATCACTAAGCGGTAGCCATAGTCGTGGAAGCAATAGTTGGCGAGACGACAACGATGCTACGATGGAGATCAAGGTGTCGCGCCGGTGACAAAGGTGATCATGATGGTGCTTTGGAGATGGAGATCAAAAGCACAAGATGATGATGGCCATATCATGTCACATATTTTGATTGCATGTGATGTTTATATTTATGCTTCTTATTTTGCTTCGTACGACGGTAGCATTATAAGATGATCCCTTACAAAATTTCAAGGTACAGGTGTTCTCCCTGAGTATGCACCGTTGCGAAAGTTCTTCGTGCTGAGACACCACGTGATGATCGGGTGTGATAGGCTCTACGTTCACATACAACGGGTGCAAGCCAGTTTTGCACACGCAGAATACTCGGGTTAAACTTGACGAGCCTAGCAAATGCAGATATGGCCTCGGAACACTGGAGACCGAAAGGTCGAGCGTGAATCATATAGTATATATGATCAACATAATATGTTCACCATTGAAAACTACTCTATCTCACGTGATGATCGGACATGGTTTAGTTCATTTGGTTCACGTGATCATTTAGATGACCAGAGGGATGTCTATCTAAGTGGGAGTTCTTCAAGTAATATGATTAATTGAACTTTAATTTATCATGAACTTGGTCCTGGTAGTATTAGCATATATGTGTTGTAGATCAATAGCTCGCGATATAGCTCCCCGTTTATTTTATATGTTCCTAGAGAAATATAAGTTGAAAGATGTTAGTAGCAATGATGCGGACTAGGTCCATGATCTCAGGATTATCCTCATTGCTGCATAGAAGTATTATGTCCTTGATGCACTGCTAGGTGACGAACCTATTGCAGGAGCAGATGCAGACATTATGAATGTTTGACAAGCTCGGTATGATGACTACTTGATAGTTTAGTGCGCCATGCTTTACGGCTTATAACCGGGACTTCAAAAACGTTTTGAACGCCATGGAGCATATGAGATGTTCCAAGAGTTGAAATTAGTATTTCATACTCATGCCCGTCTCGAGAGGTATAATACCTCTGACAGTACATTGCCTGCAAAATGGAGAAGAATAGCTCAACCAGTGAGCATGTGCTCAAGATTGTCTGGGTACTACAATTGCTTGAATCAAGTGGGAGTTAATCTTCCAGATAAGATAGTAATTGACAAAGTTCTCTAGACACTATCACCAAGTTAGTAGAACTTCGTGATGAACTATAATATGCAAGGGATGACAAAAGTAATTCCCGAGCTCTTCGCGATACTAAAATCGGCGAAGGTAGAAATAAAGAAAGAGCATCAAGTGTTGATGGTTAACAAGACCACTTGTTTCAAGTAAAGGGCAAAGGGATAGAAGGGGAACTTCAAGAAGAATGACAAGCAAGTTGTCACTCCCGTGAAGAAACCCAAAGCTAAACTCAAGCCTGAAACTAAGTGCTTCTACTGCAAAGGAAATGGTCATTGGAAGTGGAACTGCCGTAAATACTTGGTGGATAAGAAGGATGGCAAAGTGAACAAAGGTATATTTGATATACAGATTATTGATGTGTACTTTACTAGTGTTCATAGCAACCCCTCGGTATTTGATACCAGTTCAGTTGCTAAAATTAGTAACTCGAAACAAGAGTTGCAGAATGAACAGAGACTAGTTAAAGGTGAAGTGACAATGTGTGTTGGAAGTGGTTCCAAGATTGATATGATCATCATCGCGCACTCCCTATACTTTCGGGATTAGTGTAGAACCTAAATAAATGTTATTTGGCATTTGTGTTAAGCATGAATATGATTTGATCATGTTTGTTGCAATACGGTTATTCATTTAAAGTCATAGAATAATTGTTATTCTGTTTACATGAATAAAGCCTTCGATGGTCATACACCCAATGAAAATAGTTTGTTGGATCTCGATTGTAGTGATACACATATTCATAATATTGAAGCCAAAAGATGCAAGGTTAATAATGATAGTGCAACTTATTTGTGGCACTACCATTTAGGTCATATTGGTGTAAAGCGCATGAAGAAACTCCATAGTGATGGACTTTTGGAATCACTTGATTATGAATCACTTGGTGCTTGCGAACCATGCCTCATGGGCAAGATGACTAAAACTCCGTTCTCCGGAACAATGGAGCGAGCAACAGATTTGTTGGAAATCATACATACTATTGTATGTGGACCGATGAGTGTTGAAGCTCGTGGCGAGTATCGTTATTTTCTGACCTTCACTGATGATTTGAGGAGTGGGTATATCTACTTGATGAAGCACAAGTCTGAAACATTTGAAAAGTTCAAAGAATTTCAGAGTGAAGTAGAGAATCATCGTAACAAGAAAATAAAGTTTCTACGATCTGATCGTGGAGGTGAATATTTGAGTTACGAGTTTGGTCTTCATTTGAAACAATGTGGAATAGTTTCACAACTCACGCCACCCGAAACACCACAACGTAATGGTGTGTCCGAACGTCGTAACCGTACTTTATTAGATATGGTGCGATCTATGATGTCTCTTACCGATTTACCACTATAGTTTTGGGTTATGCATTAAAGACAGTTGCATTCACGTTAAATAGGGCACCATCTAAATCCGTTGAGACGACGGCTTATGAACTCTAGTTTGGCAAGAAACCAAAGTTGTCATTTCTTAAAGTTTGGGGCTGCGATGCTTATGTGAAAAAGCTTCAACCTGATAAGCTCGAACCCAAGTAGGAGAAATGTGTCTTCATAGGATACCCAAAGGAAACTGTTGGGTACACCTTCTATCATAGATCCGAAGGCAACATATTCATTGCTAAGAATGGATCCTTTCTAGAGAAGGAGTTTCTCTCGAAAGAAGTGAGTGGGAGGAAAGTGGAACTTGATGAGGTAATTGTACCTTCTCTCGAATTGGATAGTAGTACATTACAGAAACTAGTTCTAGTGATTCCTACACCGATTAGTGAGGAAGCTAATGATGATGATCATGAAACTTCAGATCAAGTTATTGTTGAACCTCGTAGGTCAACCAGAGTACGTTCCGCACCAGAGTGGTATAGTAACCCTATTCTGGAAGTCATGTTACTAGACCATGATGAACCTACGAACTATGAGGAAGCGATGATGAGCCCAAATTCTGCAAAATGGCTTGAGGCCATGAAATCTGAGATGGGATCCATGTATGAGAACAAAGTGTGGACTTTGGTTGACTTGCCCGATGATCGGCAAGCCATTGAAAATAAATGGATCTTTAAGAGGAAGACTGACGCCGATGGTAATGTTACTGTCTACAAAGCTCGACTTGTTGCGAAAGGTTTTCGACAAGTTCAAGGTGTTGACTACGATGAGATTTTCTCACCCGTAACGATGCTTAAGTATGTCCGAATCATGTTAGCAATTGCCACATTTTATGAAATTTGGCAAATGGATAGAGAAATTGCATTCTTTAATGGATTTATTAAAGAAGAGTTGTATATGATGCAACTAGAAGGTTTTGTCAATTCTAAAGGTGCTAGCAAATTGTGCAAGCTCCAGTGATCGATCTATGGACTGGTGCAAGCATCTCGGAGTTGGAATATACGCTTTGATAAGTTGATCAAAGCATATAGTTTTATACGGACTTGCGATGAAGCTTGTATTTACAAGAAAGTGAGTGGGAGCACTACAGCCTTTCTGATAAGTATATGTGAATGACATATTGTCGATCGGAAATGATGTAGAATTTTCTAGAAAGCATGAAGGAGTGTTTGAAAGGAGTTTTTTCAAAGAAAGACCTCGGTGAAGCTGCTTACATATTGAGCATCACGATCTATAGATAGATCAAGACGCTTGATAAGGTTTTTCAATGAGTACATACTTTGACAAATTTTTGAAGTAGTTCAAAATGGATCAGTCAGAGAAGGAGTTCTTGCCTGAGTTGTAAGGTATGAAGTTGAGTAAGACTCAAAGCCCGACCTCAGCACAAGATAGAGGAAGAATGAAAGTCATTCCCTATGCCTCAGCCATAGGTTCTATAAAGTATGCCATGATGTGTACCAAACCTGTTGTGTACCTTACCATGAGTTTGTCAAGGAGGTACAAAAGTGATCCAGGAGTAGATCACTGGACAGCGGTCAAAATTATCCTTAGTTGCTAGATAACTAAGGAAATGTTTTCTCGATTCTGGAGGTGATAAAGAGTTCATCGTAAAGAGTTACATCGATGCAAGCTTTACACTAATCTAGATGACTCTAAGTATCAATCTGGATGCATATTGGAAGTGGGAGCAATTAGCTAGAGTAGCTCCATGCAGAGCATTGTAGACATAAAAATTTGCGAAATACATACGGATCTGAATGTGTCAGACCCGTTGACTAAACTTCTCTCACAAGCAAAACATAATCACACCTTACTACTCTTGGGTGTTAATCACATAGCGATGTGAACTAGATTATTGACTCTAGTAAACCCTTTGGGTATTGGTCACATGGCCATGTGAACTATGGGTGTTATTCACATAACGATTTGAACTATCGGTATTAAATCACATGGAGATGTGAACTAGATTATTGACTCTAGTGCAAGTGGGAGACTGAAGGAAATATGCCCTAGAGGCAATAATAAAGTTATTATTTATTTCCTTATATCATGATAAATGTTTATTATTCATGCTAGAGTTGCATTAACCGGAAACTTAGTACATGTGTGAATACATAGACAAAACAGAGTGTCCCTAGTATGCCTCTACTAGACTAGCTCATTGATCAAAGATGGTTATGTTTCCTAGCCATAGACATGAGTTGTCATTTGATCAACGGGATCACATCATTAGGAGAATGATGTGATGGACAAGACTCATCCGTTAGCTTAGCACTATGATCGTTTAGTTTTACTGCTATTGCTTTCTTCATGACTTAACATGTTCCTATGACTATGAGATTATGCAACTCCCGAATACCGGAGGAACACCTTGTGTGCTATCAAACGTCACAATGTAACTGGGTGATTATAAAGATACTCTACAGGTGTCCCCGAAAGTGTGTTCGTGGTGTTGGCATAGATCAAGAATAGGATTTGTCACTCCGAGTGTCAGAGAGGTATCTCTGGACCCTCTCGGTAATACACATCATAATAAGCCTTGCAAGCAAATGACTAATGATTTAGTCACGAGATGATGTATTATGGAACGAGTAAAGAGACTTGCCGGTAACGAGATTAACTAGGTATGGTGATACCGACGATCGAATCTCGGACAAGTAACATACCGATGACAAAAGGAACAACGTATGTTGTTATGCGGTTTGACCGATAAAGATCTTCGTAGAATATGTAGGAGCCAATATGAGCATCCAGTTTCCGCTATTGGTTATTGACCGGAGATGAGTCTCGGTCATGTCTACATAGTTCTCAAACCCGTAGGGTCCGCACGCTTAACGTTTGATGACGATCAGTATTATGAGTTTATGTGTTTTGATGTACCGAAGGTAGTTCGGAGTCCCGGATGAGATCGGGGACATGACGAGGAGTCTCGAAATGGTCGAGTCATAAAGATCGATATATTGGACGACTATATTCGGACATCGGAAAGGTTCCGAGTGATTCGGGTATTTTTCGGAGTACTGGAGAGTTACGGGAATTCGCCGGGGAGTATATGGGCCTTATTGGGCTTTAGGGGAAAGGGAGAGAGGAGGCTGCGCCCCTCCCATGGCTTAGTCTGAATTGGACTAGGGAGAGGGGTTGTGCCCCCTCCTTCCTTCTCTTCTCTTTCCCTTTCCTTCTCTCCTACTCCTACTACTTGGAAGGGCTCCTAGTTCTACTAGGAATGGAGTAGGACTCCCCTAGGGCGCGCCATAGAGAGGGCCGGCCCTCCCTCTCCTCCAGTCCTTTATATACGGGGGTAGAGGCACCCCATAGACACACAAGTTGATCAGTTGATCTCTCCCAACCGTGTGCGGTGCCCCCCTCCACAGTAACACACCTCGGTCATATCATTGCAGCGCTTAGACGAGGCCCTGCGACGGTAACTTCATCATATCCATCACCACGCCGTCATGCTGATGAGACCCTCCCGTGAAGCTCAACTGGATCAAGAGCCCATGGGACGTCATTAAGTTGAACGTGTGGTGAACACGGAGGTGCCGTACGTTCGGTACTTGATCGGTTGGATCGCGAAGAAGTTCGACTACATCAACTGCGTCACTAGACGCTTCCGCTTCCGGTGTACGAGGGTATGTAGACACACTCTCCCCTCTCGTTGCTATGCATCTGGTAGATAGATCTTGCGTGATCGTAGGAAAATTTTGAAAATACTACATTCCCCAACGCTCTTCGGTCCTAATCATTATTCTGCAGTTTCGAATGATGCATCTGAATATGGCTTTGTTATTGTTGATGATTACTCTCGATACACATGGGTACACATTGTTACTTACAAACATGAAGGGCAGGAAGTCTTCAAACGATTTTCCTCAAGGGCTTCAACCAACTTCGGTGTGAAGATCAAGAACATCAGAAGTGACAATGGAACTGAGTTCAAGAACTCTGGTCTTGATGACTATCTTGATGAACTTGGTATTACTCATGAGTTATCTGCTCCTTATACTCCTCAGCAGAATGGCGCCGTGGAGCGCAAGAACAAGACTCTTGCTGAGATGGCTCGCATTATGCTTGATGAATACAAAACGCCTCGTTGTTTCTGGATTGTTGCAATTGATACTGCGTGCCACATCATCAACAGAGTATATCTTCACAAATTCTTCAAGAAGACTTCCTATGAACTCCTCACTGACAAGAAACCCAATGTGAGTTATTTCAAAGTCTTCGATGCTAAATGTTGGATTAGAGATACTCATCACAACTCAAAATTTGCACCGAAAGCACATGAAGGGTTTATGCTTGGTTACGGAAAGGACTCGCACACCTATAGAGTCTTCAACAATGTTCTTCACAAGGTTGTTGAAACTGTAGATGTGCGGTTCGATGAAACTAATGGCTCGCAAAGAGAGCACCTACCTTGTGTGATAGATGAACCAGCACCCGAGGAAACTATCAAATTCAAGGCCACTGAGGATGTCATTCTGACCGAAGAATCTGCTGAAGAATTCATTCCAAAACGTGAAGAACGTCGAGCTAATGCACCTAAAGAAAATGGTGCTGAAGAAAATGCTGATCAAATTCCTCGACGACAACCAGCTCATCCTCGCGTTGCAAAAGAATCGCAGATTGAGAAAATCATCGATGACATTGAAGCACGAGGTCCTCTCACACGCTCAAGAGCTTCACATTTATCTAACTTTTGTGGGCACTTTGCTTTTGTCTCTATCACAGAGCCCACTAAGGTAGATGAAGTATTTATGGAGCCTGAGTGGATTCAAGCTATGCAAGAAGAACTACATCAATTCGAGCTCAACAACGTTTGGGAACTGGTCAAACGTCAAGATCCTCGCAAGCACAATATCATTGGCACAAAGTGGATCTACCGAAACAAGCAAGATGAAAATGGCCTTGTGGTAAGGAATAAGGCACGGCTTGTAGCTCAAGGCTACACACAGGCTGAAGGAATTGATTTCGATGAAACTTTTGCACCTGTTGCTAGACTTGAGGCTATTCGCATATTACTTGCTTAT
This sequence comes from Secale cereale, assembly GCA_902687465.1. NCBI lineage: Eukaryota > Viridiplantae > Streptophyta > Magnoliopsida > Poales > Poaceae > Secale > Secale cereale. Next base: position 202,614,271 of record LR738715.1, on the reverse strand, counting down.
GCTAACCATCATGATATCACTCTATATCAAATGGATGTGAAAAGTGCATTCCTCAATGGTAAGCTTGAGGAAGAAGTATATGTTGCTCAACCCCCAGGTTTTGAAGATCCAAAGAATCCTGACAAAGTCTTCAGACTCAATAAGGCCCTCTATGGCCTCAAGCAGGCCCCTCGAGCGTGGTATGATACTTTGAAGGAATTCCTCATGAAGAAAGGCTTCAAACCCGGTTCACTTGATCCCACTCTTTTCACTAAATCTTATGATGGTGAATTATTTGTGTGCCAAATATATGTTGATGATATTATCTTTGGTTGTACTGACCAACGTTATAGTGATGAATTTGCCTATATGATGAGTGAAGAATATCAAATGTCTATGATGGGAGAATTGAAATTCTTCTTAGGTCTTCAAATTCGTCAACAACGCAATGGCATATTCATATCTCGGGAGAAATACCTCAAGGATGTACTGAGGAAATTCGGCATGCAAGATTGCAAAGGCGTCAAAATCCCTATGCCCACAAACGGCCATCTGTGCACTGATGAAAATGGTATTGACTTCGATCATAAGGTATACCGCTCCATGATTGGCTCTTTATTGTAATTATGTGCATCTAGGCCAGATATAATGCTTAGAGTTTGCATGTGTGCCCGATTTCAAGCTACACCGAAGGAATCACACCATAAGTCTGTGAAACATATTCTTCGATATCTAGCTCACACACCAACACTTGGATTATGGTACCCAAGGGCTTGGCTTTTGATCTCATTGGATATTCAGAATCTGACTATGCTGGTGATTGTGTGGACCGCAAGTCAACATCTGGTACATGTCACTTCCTCGGAAGATCTCTGGTCTGTTGGTCTTCGAAGAAACAGAACTGCGTATCACTGTCTACTGCTGAAGCTGAGTATATTGCTGCTGGCTCTTGCTGTGCTCAATTGTTGTGGATGAAGAAAACTCTCAAGGACTATGGCGTCAACGTGAAGAATGTGCCTCTCTTCTGTGACAATGAGAGTGCCATCAAGATTGCTCACAACCCAGTTTAGCACTCGAAGACAAAGCACATTCAAATTCGTCATCATTTTCTTCGTGATCATGTGTTGAAGGGCGACATTTCTATTGAGCATGTGAAGACTGAAGAACAGCTAGCCGATATATTCACAAAGCCCTTGGATGAGAAGAGATTTAGCAAGTTGCGGTGTGAGCTAAATATCTTAGAATCTTCGAATGTTCTTTGAATAGGACACTCATCCTAACACTTATGCAAAATTGATGACTTAGATGTGCAACACATGAAGAAATGTTTTTCTTCAATCAATGAAGAATAACACTCTAAGTATGAAGAAATTAACGAAGAATTTGATTCTCAGAACCCTACGACAATTGTACACGATGTCTGAAATCATCATTCTTATACGGTGGGTCACGCCACCACCAAAGTTGAAAATCTTCAATTTGAGTTTTTTTTTCTGAAATTCCTTAGTTCTTCATATTCTTCAACTTTGCATTGTCTTCTCCTTTTCCGTCATTTTTCTTCATTGGCTATATATATATATATGAATCCTCTTTTGTACTCTTAGGAGTATGTACTCCCATCCTCAATATACCTCATATACGCATTAATTATACCTCTTTATCATTCTCAATATACTTCATTAAATATTCTAAGATACCCCAATACGAGTTTTGGTGAAAAAATATCATCTGTGACGTACTTTTTTAATATACCTTTTCCACGTATAAACACATCAGTATATACGTAAATATTTAAAATATGTAGACTCGCATGAATTTTTTCATGAAAATCATTTTGGGGCATCTAATAATTACTAATGAAGTATATTAAAAATAAGAAAGAGGTATAAAAGATTCATCTATATGGTATATGAGGAGCGAGAGTATTTATTCCCAGGAGCACACAACCATTTTCCTATATATATATATATATATATATATATATATATATATATATATATATATATATATATAGGGTGGGTCTATTCTCATAACACCCCTTAAGACCTTATTCTCCTAACAACAGGCTTATTCTCCTAACAACCCTCCTCGTCCACTCCCCGCCTCCTAGCGCCAGAGGCCCGACGCCCGCATCCTCCCCCACCCCTCCCCGCCTCCTAGCGCGGGAGCGCCCCGGCGGCCGGCGGCCAGCGTCCTCCCCCACCCCTCCCCCGCCTACTAGCGCGGGAGCGCACGGCGGCCGGCGGCCCGCGTCCTCCCCCACCCCTCCCCCGCTTCCTAGCGCGGGAGCGCACGGCGGCCGGCGGTCGGCGTCCTCCCCCACCCCTCCCCGGCCTCGTAGCGCGCGCGGAGTGCGCGCCAAAGCGGCCGGCGATGCAGTCCGTCGGGGACGAAATTTCCGCGGCGGCGTTTAGGAAGCGACGCCGCACCTCACCTTCGCCCCAGCACCACCTGGAGGATCCGCCCCTGAAGCATCCAGCCTCAGCCATGCATGACAGGGGGAAGCGAACTGCAAGGTTGACTACTACATCGCATTCGTCGTGGATGCGAACTGCAATGGTGCACGTCCAGCCTTCTCCCGCAACAATGGCGAAGGTGGAAAAAGCGCATGAGTTCCTGCAGCGGAGGTGGACTGCACGACAACAGCAGCAAGAGCTGCATCTACAGAAGGAGGGAACTGCATATAAGGTAAGAAAATCAACATACCAAGCCCCCACATCCAGTTTGCAGTGACGTTTTTATACCCATGCAGTCCCCCATCTTGCATCGACTGCAGTCACATGTGTCTCCAAGTGGAAAAACAGAAAAGGATACTTCGAAAAATAAAAAACGCTGTATGGATCAAAATTGCAGTCCACAATGACTTAAATATGTAGAGTGATGTTCCTAGAGCTGAAGTGCATTGTTTCTTCACGTTAACTAACAGTGCCCCTGCTGTAGAATGACAAATTGAAGTGCAATTTCTTACCGTTGCAAAAATATAATGATATATAGTACGAAAGATGCAGTTCATTTCATTGTTGACGTGCATAAAAAAAGCTTTGGCTTAATAACCTGCAGGAATTTACTATGCCTCAAAAACAGAAGATGCCTCGAATCATTTACGACCCCGAGCCCCTGAACTGCATTGGAAGAGAAGAGTGGGAGATGCCTGGATGGATAACACCTGAATTACCTAGGGGTTTCTTTAACACAACAAACAGAACTGCCTACTCCATGGAGGAAGATGTAGAGGATAAAGATGAAAACAGTGAACCAAACATCATTCGAGATGGAGAAGGCAGTGAAACAAAAAACCCGTGGGATGACGAGGAGGACGATGACGATCTGGTCTTCATGAGGGAACACGCGTAGAAAAATGATGATGAGGAGGATGATGACGAAGAGCAAATCATAACAGTTATGCAGCCAAGGTACACGCGTGTCTTTGAAACATTTGGTCAGCAGATCAGAACGGATGATATAGCACCTCCAGAAGCCGATGTTGAAACCCAGCAAGTTCGGCAGGTCCATGTGCAAACGATTCGTCGACAAAGGGACAGTGGAATTCCACCAAGGCCGCCTACTGCCCAACAAAAGAATCGGAAGCAGAATCAAGGAGGGCCGCAAGCAACCAAAAAAGTAAAGTTCTCCACACTCCTGCCTCCTCGCGATCCTCAATTACACAGGTCTGTTGTCACCCCTCCATGCCCAATAAACATCGGTGAGCTGCAAACACCGTTAGAAGAAAAACAGTACACGCACGTAAGCATCCTTGCCTGACTACTGCAGTTCACTTATTACGCATAGTTTTAGCTTGTGCATTCTCATTAACAAAAAAAGAAACATTCCATGTTGTCTGTGTGCAGGATGAGAACATGCTCCAAGAACTTGTGCCTAAGAAAGGTATGCAGTTCACATCAGAAGATGCGGCGCGAGAATTCTACAACACGTATGCGAGGCATGCAGGCTTCGGCACACGCAAAAACGGCGGATACAGAACAAACAGATACATCGTGTGCTCAAAGGAAGGCAGAAGCAAACAAACTGTCACTGATTATGACAGAAAGCGAGAAAAAACATCAAAGAGGACTGGCTGCAAGGTGGGGATGAGATTGAAAAAAATAAAGGATGTGTTTGTGATAGCAGAGATTGAGCTCAATCACAACCACAGGATGATTGACAGCCCGGCTATGCTTCTGCACATGCACTCGCATAAGACGGATGACCCATTGCTCGATAAACTAGTGAAGGACATGCAGAGCGACAACCTCACGCACACGCAGATGATGTCAACCCTGTCAAGGATGTCAGGAGGACTGCACTTTATGGGGCGCACCAGCCGTGACTGGGTGAACAGGTACGTTCACTAAAACAAAAAAACGATATATCGTCTATTTCATGCAGTACGCTTTGTGCATTTTCTGTATGTCCATAATACTGAAAGTATATTGTTAATTCGAACTGCAGGAAGCATCAATTCGCGAGGGAGGAAACAGAGGACGATGTGAAGAAACTCCTGGCTTTCTTTGAGAAGATGCAGCAAATAAACCCGGAGTTCTTCTATGATTACGACAAAGATGTCGATAACCGTGTGCGGAACATATTCTGGGCGAACGCGAGCTGCAGGGGATCGTACGAAGATTTTGGAGATTGTGTCACATTTGACACGACCTACAAGACCAACAAGTTCCACATGCCTCTCGCCGTCTTCGTTGGAGTCAACCACCACCTCCAAAGTACAATATTCGCTGTGGCTCTCATCAGAGACGAAACAATACCGACTTCCGAGTGGGTGTTCCGGACGTTCTTGCGTTGCATGAACAACAAGCGGCCAATCTGCATACTCACAGGTATGCTGAAAAAAAAGAGTGAAATTAAATAACAATGCAGTTCACTGCCAAGTTTTGTAGTCCATTTCTTCAATCCAATGAAAAAAAAAGCAGAAAAAGGATATGCAGTTCTCTCAATAACTCGCTGCTTGTTTTTTTTTCAAAAACATGCAGATCAATGCCCCTCCATGGATGCCGCGATAAAAAGTATGCTCGTAGGCATGCTGCACAAGTTATGCCGTTGGCATATACTGAAAAAATACAAGGATCACATGTCCTTGCTGTACAAAGCGTATGAGAAATTCAAGGATGAGCTGACCTCCGTTCTCAACCACCCACTGATGCCATCAGAGTTTGAACGCGCTTGGCATGAGCTAATGGAAAAGTATAACCTGCAAAATGATGAGATAATGAAGGCGCTGTGGACAGACAGAAAAGAATGGATATCGGCTTACTACAAGGAGGTGTTCTGTGCACGGATGACGTCGACACAGAGAAGTGAAAGCATGAACCGGATCTTGAAGAGGAACTTTGTCAAGGAAAGACACGACCTACACATCTTTGCGTCCCAGGTGGACAGGTGCATCCAGACAAGGAAGGGCGTCCAGCACGCGGAGACCATAGCTAACGAGGTATATAAACAGAGCAAAGTTTTTAAGCTAGATGAGCAATTAATAAAAACACTACTCACTTTCTTGATTTTTGCTGCGAAAAGACAACTACTTAACTAGTTTTCTTTGTTTCACAGACGGAAATAAAGACTACTACTCAGTTTGGATTCGAGGTTCAGCTCTCCAAGATTTACACCAGGGCGGTCTTTGCTGACTTCAAGCAAACGCACTACCGCAGCACTGCATTCAGATCAGAGCAGTCCACTGACAACCCAACGAAATATTTGGTGCGCCACTACAACCGGTCTGATGATTTTGATTGGGCAAGACACGAGTTCCAGGTGGTTGCTGATGTGACGAACGGTATCTACGAATGCGAATGCAATCTGTGGACACACACAGGTAAGTGAGACAGGAAAACAAAAAAATACGCACACGTAAAACAAAATGAAGTTCACTTATTGCTGGTAGCAAAAAAAAGAGATTAAAAACAAACAAATATATAGTGAGGTTCACTATAGCAGCAGACCCAGGACCTATTTATAATGCAGTTCACAAAACCAAAAAATGAAAAAAATGTTGCCTATTTATGTGAAGTTTGCTGGCACGAGTAACCAAAAAAATTTCTTTTGCTGCAGGCCTGTTCTGCGTGCACATCATTTGCATGTTGGATCAGCTGCGGGTGGACAAGATACCTGAACATTACATATTGAAGAGATACACACGGAACGCACGCCAAAATCCAACTTTTGACCGCAGAGACTATGAGCAAACTGCTCCGGATGGGAGTTCGATGTTCTGCCGTAGGAGACTACTTGCAGAAACTGCAATGGACCTGGCGAACAGAGGTGTCAAATCGGATAGAGGGTACAACAGAGCTTTAGCTGGGATGAGAAAACTCATACAAGAAGTGAACGTAATAAACGAAGAAGAAGAGGCAGAGAAGATAATGGATGCGCGGGGTGAAGAACAAGGAAAGGAGCACGAACATGTTGCTGATGGTGCAGTTCATAATATGGATGACACAATTCTTCCCCCGCCTGTTTCAAACACAAAAGGGAGAAAGAAAGAGAGCAAATCAGCCAATAAAAAAGCTGTAGCAAATGAAAAAAGCCCTAAAAAATAGCAGGCCTGAGCCAGAACTGGACAGCGAAGGAAGACCACTGGGGGTAAGGATGTGTAAATCATGCAATAAGATTGCGGGACACAACTCAAGAACATGTGAGAAGAGGCTGAAACAAATCCAGGCTGAAAATGCCACCACAAATCACCAAGCTGACCAACAAGATGATACGCCAAAGAGAAGACTATGTAGCGTCTGCAACAAGAGAGAGAAGCATAACGCGAGAACTTGTCCAAATAGAACAGAGGAAAAAGATGAAGAAGATGACGAAGAAGATGCTGACAGAGAAGACAGTGAGGAAGCGAGCAAAGCTGATGAAACCGAGGAGGAAGATGAGGAAGAAGAAGAAGAAGACGAGGAAGAAGAAGAAGCAGATGAAGAAATCGAAGAACCATCATCAAAAACGAGGGGGAGAGACAGAACGCAGAATCCAGCGCGTAGGCAAGCATCGCGGTCGCACGGTCCCGTTACGAGGGGTAATGCGAACAACAAGAGCAAGACAGAAGCAGCAACAACCGTTGAAACAAATGCAGTGCACAATCTGCGAAGAGGCACCAGGAAAAGGATGTAGATCAAACACATCTGCAGTTTTGCATTTTAAAAAACATATTAACTTCATCATTTATATATATCGTATCGTATATAATATATATAGCTTGTGTTCAGTGGACTGAAAAAAAAGGAAATTCAACATGTAATACTGAAGTTCAAAAATGAATAGATACAACATATGCAGTTCTCTTCTGTATGAAAAGAAAATAAGATGAGAATGCCACTCTCAGAATGCGGTTCTCTTCTGTATGAAAAGAAACTAAGATGAGAATGCCACTCTCAGAATGCGGTTCTCTTCTGTATGAAAAACCTGACATCGGAATGTCATTTTGAGAATGCAGTTCTCTTAGCCGTATAGAATCTGACATGAACGTGAATCAATACAGAAAAGCAGTTAGAAAAGAAAAAAATGTAGAGTCAGACTAGGATTCACAAAACACTGCAGTGTGTGCGTGGTGCATTTAAAGCTTGCAGTGCAGTAACCTTCGAGTACACAGTGCAGTGTGCTTAGTGCAAAAAAATGTAAAAAAAACGATTCGGCTTCTGAAGCGATGCAGTTCGCTTACGGGAAATGATTCCGCTTCTGAAGCGATGCAGTTCGCTTACGGCGGACGATTCGGTTCGCCTGCCCTAAAATAAATGCGCCCACTATCGCCCGAAGCGCCGCGCCCCGCCCCTCCTCTATCCCGCCGGTTGCACGCCGCACGAACGCCACGATCATCACGAACCCACGATCGCCAACACGGTTGCGCGACGAGATCGTGGCCTCGGCAGAAGTTGCTGCCGCTCCCATTTAAATCCCGCGCTCCATCAACCAGACCGTCCGCACAAAACACACGACGCTGCGCCTTCCTCCTCCTCTTCCTCCTCTTTGCAGCAATGGGGTTCAGCAGGACCTATGACGACGTGCATGCGCACGGGAACACGAAGCTGAAGGTGATCTACACCACCGACGTCGCCGCCATGGCGACGTACGTCGAAGAGTTCAAGACAGTTCTCCAGCGGCGCCGCCAGAAGATCGTTGGCATCGACGTGGAGTACACACCCGACCACGAGAGGGCGGCCCTGGTTCAACTATCCATCGGCAAGTACCACCCAGTGCTTCTTTTCCAGGTATGTGGTACATTGGGCAAGAGATGCATCCCCTTCGACAGGTTCCTCGGCGACCCAAGGTAAGCAATTCTCTCTGCCGAGTACGTGTTGCAGTTCTATATGCCCATGTATTCAGTTCCGAAAGGTATAACTTGCGGTTCACTTTCCTTAGGTTCGAGTTCGCTGGCTTCACCACCAAGCAGGACAAGGAGAAGCTCGTAGCCTGCAACCTCCACATCCCCAACTTCGTCGACATCCAGACGAACTGGAGGGTGCCTGATGGAACGAAGCCACTGGACTCGCTTGGCGATGTAGCTGCTGCCATCATCGACGACGAGTACGCAAACATGAAGATGAAGATGACAGACCACGACCACAGCCTGTGGACTTCGATTCTCAGCACCAAGCACGTCGAGTATGCTGCCAAGGACGCCTACGCTGCGTTCGAGATATGGAACCGAATCACCACAATGAAGAAAGGCCTCGCGCGCGCTGAAACAGAGAAGACCAGGAAGCGCCCGAAGTCGTCCTGGAGGGGTGGGGCAAGGGGGCATCAACTTCCACCTCCAACTCCAACGGGTGGAACTAGTGAAGCAGGACAGATGCTGAAAAGCCAAGGATTCCTGTCGGAAGTGCTCGATTAGTTTCCCTCTGCGTATGTAGATTAGTTTGCTTTCGTTGTAGTTTGCTTTGGGACAATGTTTGCTTATGTTGCGTTAGTTTGCTTGATGGTGTACTATGTTAATTATGAGCGCAGAACCGTGGTTTCTATCTATCAACTATATGCAGTTCTAAGTAGTCTGTTTTCCGTATGTATATTGCTTCAAAACTGCTGCTGTAGCTAGGATACACATAAAAAACAAAACTATAAGAGCAGTTCACATAGAGTATTCTTTCAGAAAACTGCTGCTATTAAGAAGGTTGATGCAGTCCTCTTTTATTAAAAAAAACTCTTGTTCCGTATCTGGGTTAAAAAAAGGAAAAGCTCGGTGGGGGTTTCCAGTATGGATGTTCTTCAACTGTTGCTGCTGATAGGATGCACATGAAAACCTATATGTCAAAAAGCAGTTCACTTATACTCAGAATTCTCATAAAGAAAATACACTAGAAGCAACGCAAAAAATGTCAAATTATTACAACAAAAATGTCTCATGCTGCTGCTGCTCAAGCAAGACTGATCTAAAGCAAATTTAACTTGATTTCCAAACACTTTGCATGCCTATAAAACATAGCCATCACAACATCCCCAGCCTGAAGACCAGCTTCCTCCACAAATTCCTTCCAGCCATCTTTGAGAACCAAACAATCATCAGAGCCAACAGAATACATAACATCAACATCATGATATCCATTCTTGCTGACCAACACCAAATTAACACAGCTTTCTGTTACCCTGACTAGACCAGAAGGGAATTTCTGCAAGCAAAACAACAAGAACAGAAAAAAATAAGAACAAATAAGAAAAAGATTACAATCTTTCAGAAACTAAATTGCTGCTACAATCTTCATAAAAAAATATTGATGTCAACACATAATAATATTGACTACACAAAAATGCTGCTGCTCCTACAATGTTCATAATAAAACTTTTGTGTGAAAAAAGCAGTTCACTTATACTTAGTGAAGAAAATATTTCTTCAGAAACTAATACTACTACAAAAATTCAGATAGTGTTAACTACAAACAACACATGAAAAAGAATATGCGAGAAATACATACCCATGAAACACTGACATCATCGTCAGTCATCTGATGGACGAATGGAGCCCGAAATCAAAATACCTGAAGAATATAGAAGGGAACAGAGCGCGCTGTGCCGCTGCCTCTGGTTCAGAACCAAACCTTCGGAAAAAATGCATGCCTCCAGCATCGGCTCCAACCTTGCCAGGCAGCCGCACGCGCAATCCATTGCCAGGCGAAAAACAGATCTGGTTGGGAGAAAAATAGATCGAGGAGGAAGAGTGGCGCCGCCACGGATAAGGTGAGATGGGAGCCGCCAGGGATAAGGTGGGAGGGGAACCAATTGACCCACCAGTATATATATATGTAAAGGAAACAACATAAAAAACGACAAATAAAGCAGTGCGGTTACATAACAATGTGCATTTCGCATTGCGTATTACTGCAGTCCACCGCGCTTGACCAAGCAAAAAAACTTATCAAACTAGCCCCCCCACACCCCCGTGGTTGTAATGCAGTTGATACAGGCTCGCATTGCATATTAATGCAGTTCGCCGCACTACAAAAAATCACCGCGCATTTGCATATTACTGCAGTCCACCGCTCTTGACCGCGATTCACAGACGAAAAACACAGCCTGCAATGCAGTTCTAACAACTATATAATGCAAAAAAATCTCAAAAAACATCTCTGAGAAACGACCAGAGCCAGTGCCGCCGCAAAAAACATGGACAAAAAACTTAAATTCTTCAAAATTAACAACTTAAATCTGCTCCAATTCATACGGATAGATCAAAAGGCAGCCCGTAATGGCCGAAAACAACAGAATATTACATACAAAACGCAACAAATTCGATCCGGACGGGGAAGAACAGAGAACAGAGGTTTTTCCGCTAGTACAGAGATATACCCGACAAATTATACTGAAATTTCAATCCTATTAGCAGATTAATCTGTCGCGGAATAACACAAACATCAACGCGATAATGGCAACACGCTAGGACCGCGCTATAAAAATAGAATACGAACAGCCAACAGCAAGATGCGAAACACCTGAACGAGCGGAAGAACGGACGCAGATCCGCCAAAATCAAAGGATTTCAATCGTTTTCTCGCTGATTTCAGTGCTTAACCGCATATTAAATCAGCGCACGCACAAATAAACCAATAGAAATCGATCAAACTAGCCAGAAACGCTGCTAGATGAAGATTTCCTGTTGCACCTCTATGTGGTTCGCGACAAAATAAGGAAGCAGTGCGCATAGCTTTCCAACGCAGTTTTTCAATGCAGTTCAGAAGTGTTATGAGAATATTATTCTCATAATGTTATGAGAATAGACCGGCTGTATATATATATATATATATATATATATATATATATATATATATATAATTCTTCAAGCTGTTTTTCCTGCTAAGTGAATGTGATCGGACCCTTCCCCCTCTATGCTAAAATCAACCCATTCTATTCACAAATTCTTCATCTGCGTTCAATTTGAAACTCGTTCAAAATCTTCACCGTGTCCTTGTCAACTGAAGAATTTGCGAACGCAGCGTTAAAACTTATCTTACCCAAAATTTTTGGTTTTGCCGCTCAAATCGTTCTGCATCCCACGACAATACTTATCTATTCACCCACGATCTCACACGATCTCCACTTCTCAGTACGTGGGTGACACATGTCGAGCGAATGAGAAGGGTCAGGGGCACGTTCGTCCAAATTCTTCGGGCAAACAGTTATTCATCTCCGCTATAAATACCCCCTCCCCTCCCTCATTTCACTTTTACTCCGCTTGTTCTCTCTCCTGTTCGAGCTTCTCCAACCCTAGCGCCACCGCTACTTCATCGTCGCCGGTGAGGAAGAGCTTCACTGCCTCGACCTTGTCGCCATCGTACTCGCGCCGGCCGTGGATTTCTTCACTCCGCCGCCGCCGTCATAGCTGTCTTCCTCAGCCAAGTTAGGGCGTGGAAGATTTGCACTAACGAACTTCACTTCTCCACCTCATAGTTCATCGTGTTCTTCGTCTAGGGTAATTAAAATTTACTTTTACTGCCCTGTTTGATTCGAATATTTTCTACAAAATCCTCAAAGGTGTTTTTCTTCAAAGCTTCACACACGAAACACCTCACATGTCATCTGTTCTTGATTCAATTTCTCTAAGCTATATTTTTCTTCAAGATTCCTCAATTGTGTGGATTTTCAATCTATACAACTCTGGAACCTAAGACAAAGAAGGCTTAGTGAAATTCTTCAAGACTCATCTGGTCAAATTCCTCAAACTTGTTTTTTTTTTACAAAACCTTCTGAGAACGCATATGACCTCTCCAAATTCCTCACAACTATACTCTGTTCACAGGTACTCATGTCCGCTGCTGAATCACTAGGTTCTCATCAACTTAACTCATTTGCAGCGTTCCTCGAAGAAAATTTGCATACTTCTTCAGAGAATTACATTGTTCAAATTCCGCGTCTGAAGAAAATGGTTGATGGAAAAAAGCCACAAAAGGGAGGACAGAGGCTTGAGGTCAACACTGCTTTTGAGATCCCTGAAGGCATATATGCTGACTACTGCACTCCTGATGAGGCAAAGTATGGAAAAGAGGACAAAAATCAGCGCAAGGTGCGCATGCAGGGAATAGAGAGGAGATGGGCAAGAGAGTGGAGGGAGTACATGTATGTAACTCCCAAGTACATGAAGAAATTCGCACTCAATCCTGCATGCCCAAGACCTCCATTGGCACATGGCCAAGTTGCAGATCCCACTAGCCTCAAGCGCGCTGAGGATTATCCTGATGAATGGGCCAAGCGCCAGGCCAAGTTGGCCAAACAAGCAAAAGAAGCAGTGAGGAAATTCAATGAAGACTCTGCTGCTGCTACTGCTACTGCTGAGGCCTCTGCTAGCAATCCAAATAAGGCCATGGCAAAGAAGCCTGCTCATAAGCCAAGTGCTTCATCTTCAATGCCCTCACGGCCAAGTTCCTCAGCAATGCCCTCACGGCCAGATTCTTCAAAGCCCTCACAGCCAACTCCTCAAACTGCTCCTACTCCTCAAAAGTCCTCAGCTCCTCCGCCAAAGTCTTCAGATGCTCCGACAAAATCCTCTGCACCAGTGCATCTCGCCAATATCAAAGGACTGGGGGCATATCTATTACCTCAGGAGCCTCTGCAAGTTCCTCAGCTGCTCCAAGTTCCTCAGCTGGCCCCTCTTTGCTGAAGAAAAAGACCACTGCTGGACGTGGTTCTCGCCCAAGCACTCACAAGAAACAAGTTGCTTTCCAAGTGTCGTCTGATGACGACGAAGCTGATGATGAAGAACTAGTTGAAATCATCAGAGACAGGCAACACAGGGCCGCCAGAGCCAAAGGAAGCACTGTGCCACTGCTTTTGGATCCGAAAGTGATCCTCGACTTCATTGATCTCTGGCATCAGGATCCCAACACTCCTATGCCTGACTTCAATTTGACTCCTGGCCAAAGTCACATGCTGACCGCCTTCATCGGCGAAGAAAAATGGAAAATTTGAAAAGGCCAGGCAGACGAAGAAAGCGCAGTACAAAAAGGAGCGCTTCCTGAAGAAAAACGTTGTCAATATGACACCTGATGAACTTGTGAAGCTTCAAGGTGAAATCAAAACCCTCAGTGATGAATTTGACGCATACCGTGCAGACTGGATGGGCGCCAAAGTCAGATTTGTGAATTTGACAAAAGGATTTTCTTCAAATGTTGCACGTCCAACGCACATTGAAATTCCTCAGGCTGAAGCATCCGTTCAGTCTACTGAAGAACATGCCAACACCTCTGAAGAACATCAGGCTGTTGAAGAAAATGAGAATACCAGGGCTGATGATTGCATTCCAGCCGCTGTAGAAATTGCCAGGGCAACCTCTAGTGTTGCGCCTGAAGACAATGTCAGGACAGCTGAAGCTCAAAAGGTTGTGCCTGAAGAGAATGAAGAAGTCAGGGCAACTGCAACAGTTGTGCCTGAAGAAATACAACCAAATTCCTCTGCTCCTCCTGCACCTACTCCAACTCCAATCCTTCCATCGAAGGCATCAACTCCATCAGATTCTTCAGCTCCAAAGAAGATGAAGCCATTGACAAGCTCAGTTGACAACCCCAATTGATGCCATTCCTATTTCAACCATCTCATCAAAGGAACTTGTTCCTTTTGATGAAAAATTATGTGATTCCAAGTGAATCAGGACATTCCCTCTGCTGCTTCCTTAGAGCGGACGGGTGAAGAAATTGAAGTGGATGCAATCCCTTCAACACCAGTTATATCCTCGCATATGCCTCAGTTCACTGCTAAAGAGGCCGGCGTTGAGAAATTGGATGAACAAGAATCAGACGCGGACATTGGGAGTACTACTCCATTGATGAATGACGACTTTTGGAATAGTCAGCATCCCAACTCCCCTCTGTTCACGCCACTGCAACAAATTCCTCAGTCCCCAGCATGTACTGTTCCATTAGGCTCTGAAGAAACTCATCCCACACTGTCTGTACATGAAGACATTCCAGCCACTAGTGCTGAAGAAACTGCTGCTGCTGAATCCATGAAGACTCAGACTGCCACTGAAGAGGAAACATAAATTCCTCAGCCTGAAGAACCTTAGATTGCGAATCCTGAGGTTGTGATGCAACTGACTGACACTCCTCAACCCAAGCCAAAGGATCCATTCTCACGGAAGCAAACGTTCAAGAAGGCTGATTTCTTCAACGAGCACGTATTCTTCACTGATTACAACCCATATGACTCTGCTCGCATTAGGAAGAGGCATTTCTGGACTGCTAGCCAGGAAAATTTCTATTCCTCACTGTTGTTCAACAAAGACAAAGTCTTCGATCATGAGCACATTCCTCACGTGGATATGGAATCTCTGTCGTGCTTCGTGCCAGTCCTCAGTGTTCTTCATGATGCTGGACTGTTAGGTTTCTGCACTAACATTTGTGATTGGAATGAAGAACTCATTCTTCAATTCTATGCAATGCTGCACATCACCGAAAACTCCGAAGATATGAATTCATGGGTACTAGATTGGATGACCGAAAATACTCACTACAAGGCACCAGTTGTTGAATTACTTCAAGCTTTGCCTCTCAATCCTCCCACTAAAGCTGCTCGTTGCATGTACAAAGAAACTGAACTTACAGATCACTATATGCAAGTGCTGCTGAAGCCATTGAAGCCAGGTCAAGCCCCAAGGACCAAATTCCTCGTGAAGGAATTGCTATTTCTGCCTCGGACAGTCTATCACATTCTGACGAAGACATTGAGTCCTATCAAGGGCCACGACTCGAATGATGAAGAAGTCGTTGGCATCATGAAGAATCTGTTATTCAATATCATTCATGGCGTCCCCGTCAACTTCGATGATTTCTTCATGAGGACTCTAGCAAATGTTGCAATGTCTCCTTTCAACCTGAAGCCTTATGCTTCGTGGATTATGAGATTCATCAGAGCAAGGTCTTCAGTAAACTACAAAGCTGATACACTGAATCATTGCACCTACTTGCCCCCGATTGAAGTCCTCAAACGGACATATTCCTCAGCTGATGACAAGGGCAAGGCTTCTGCTGTTATTGATGAAGGCATTCGTCCATTGGATGGTCAATTTCACAAAGCTACATCCTACTCCACCAATGATGACTCTGCCACCCATGACTCTGCCGCCAACGCTCCCAAGCAAAATCCTCAAGGCACATCTCCTAGAGCGATGACTGATCGTGAGCTTCTCCTCAGTCTTCACCAAAAGGTTGATCGCAATCACAAATGGGTCAAGCGTTAGTTTGGTTCAATTCTTCACAACATGACTTCTACACACAATGTAGTGAATAAAAACCATTACTACCTTCATGAAACCCTCAACCGTACATGGGCTATTCTGTCTCGCCTTTACGGCGAAGAAGGTCTGAAGAAAATGGGTCTCAAGGATGACTTTGACTGGTCTGCTCCTCCACCGAAGAAATACAAGAAGTTCAAGGTTCCTCCCTTGGTGGCCAGCTCCTATTCTTCATCGGGCGAAACCGACGAGTATGAAGACTTGGACGACACTGCGGCAGGCCCTAAATCAACCATCGACCCCAACAACGCTGGCACTCCTTCATCATCTTGAGTTTCTTCAGGGGCGTTAGTCCTCAGTTTCGATCCTTTTGGTCATTCGATGACAAAGGGGGAGAAATTTGAGTTAGTCTTCAAGCGGGTCTATTTATATGGGCGTTTTTTTTTGCTAAGTTACAACTCTCGTTCTTCTGATGACTTTGCTGGATCGAGTTGTAAACTTAAACTCTATGGTGGCCCGATACTTTTACTATGGTTTTTCTGCATGCTTATTCCTCATTAATGTTTATGCACGCATGTTGAATTACATCAGTCACCATATTTCATCATGCATTTCAAATTCTTCATATTATATGTCAAATGTGTGTATGAATTACAAGATATAGGGGGAGATATCCATGATTCTACTCTTCAAATGTGCACTGCTTCAAAAGCAAATTCCTCACGATGCACATCTTCAGGGGGGTTCTTCTATATCTTGCAATCAAATTCCTCAATATCAGTATTTACACTTCATATGTGTATCCCCGTTGAAAACTTAACCTATATTGTCATCAGTCACCAAAAAGGGGGAGATTGTAAGTGCATCTAGAGCCCCTTAGTGATTTCGGTGTATTGAAGACTTATAGGTTAAGGGACTAATGTGTTTATGAGTGTACACAGGTCTATAAGTCTATGAGGAGTTTGATTTTTACAGAGAAAGTCGACCCCTAAAAATGAAGTTCTTTGATTGAAGACTTTGGATTTCTGAAGACTTTGAAAGTGAAGAAATTGGTGTGACCTTGAAGACTTGGTATTCATTTGAGGAACATGAAGCATGAAGACTTTTGTTTTCGTAGTTTCATTTTCTCTTTCTTGAGTCATAGGAAACATCGTACTGTTAAAGGGGGTCGAGGAAATACTAAGGAAAAATTTCCATGTGATGCTCAACTCAAAATCCTACACCTACCAATCCCTTCAAGTGAAGCCATTGGAAATATCATACAGTTCAGTCATATTCTTCAGTGATAGAGACGAAGTTCTTCTGGTCTCTGAGGAATTTGTTCTGACTGAGGAGTTGGGAATTCGCTAGTGCGGATTTCCTACAAGTGAGGAACATGATAGCCCTGAGGAATTTGATACTCCAAAATTCCGACCGTTGCTGTGCTACGCGCCATCTGTCCCAAAATATCTACCCACCTAACGGTCATATCATTAAGGGCATTTATGTCTTATCATGTCGGGCTGCTCCCTAGGCTATAAATAGCCGCCCCCTACAACCACTAGCTGGTTGGCTGCTCCGAGAGAAACTGACACTTGTCATAAGAGCAACCCATCCTCCGAGGACTTTGAGTGAAAATCATCAAGTGAGGAAAAACGCAAAACCAAACCCAAACACCTACAAACCCAAAAGTGATTGAGCATCACTGAAGAGATTGATCCTGTGTGGATCCGACGCTTGTTACCTTTGAAGACTGTGATTCTTCCAGACGGTTATGCATCATGGTCTAGAGCATCCAAGAGGAATTGTAGATTGTCGAGTGACCAAGTTTGTGAAGGCTTGGAAGTCACATGTGAAGACTTACCACGAGTGATTGGGCGAGGTCTGTGTGACCTTAGCTCAAGGAGAATACAGTGAGGACTTGGTGTCGTTGACTATGTGTCCGAGACTGGGTGTCTGGGACTGTGTGTCCTCAGGTTTAAATACCTAGCCGCTCTAACCAGACATACAACTGAGACAACAGTTGGAACTAGTCTACCAAATCATTGTTTTCACCAAGCTTACTGATTCTATCTCCTCAACTCTTACATTTCCTCATAACTGTGTTGTGAGCTTGTTCATATCTGTTTGAAGACTTTGACTGAAGACTTTCTCAATTTCCTTAGTTCAATTTCTTCAATCTGTTTGTCTTCATCATGTGTTATCCTGAGTTTATGCTTTTTGTACTTTGTGCTTGTCTTCATTTCATCTTGATGATCATGCTTGTGTTCTGTTATGTTTACTATTGAGTACTTATTCCGCTGCAAGTAGTTCTTCGCTAAGGAATTTCCTCACCCGCAAATTCCTCAGTGAAGAATTCATAAAAATCTCCTATTCACCCCCCTCTAGTCGATATAACGCACTTTCACCGGTCAATAACCAATAGCGGAACCTGGATGCTCATATTGGTTCCTACATATTCTACAAAGATCTTTATCGGTCAAACCGCATAACAACATACGTTGTTCCCTTTGTCATCGGTATGTTACTTGCCCAAGATTCGATCGTCGGTATCATCATACCTAGTTCAATCTCGTCATCGGCAAGTTTCTTTACTCGTTCCGTAATACATCATATCATGACTAACTCATTAGTCGTTTGCTTGCAAGGCTTATTATGATGTGTATTATCGAGAGGGCCCAGAGATACCTCTCCGACACTCGAAGTGACAAATCCTATTCTCGATCTATGCCAACTCCACAAACACCTTCGGAGACACCTGTAGAGCATCTTTATAATCACCCAATTATGTTGTGACGTTTGATAGCACACAAGGTCTTCCTCCGGTATTCGGGAGTTGCATAATCTCATAGTCATAGGAACATGTATAAGTCATGAAGAAAGCAATAGCATAAAAACTAAACAATCATATTGCTAAGCTAACGGATGGGTCTTGTCCATCACATCATTCTCCTAATAATGTGATCCCGTTGATCAAATGACAACTCATGTCTATGGTTAGGAAACATAACCATCTTTGATTAACGATCTTGTCTATTAGATGCATACTAGGGACACTCTGTTTCGTCTATGTATTCACACATGTACTAAGTTTCCGGTTAATACAATTCTAGCATGAATAAAAGACATATATCATGATATATAAGGACATATAAGTAACAACTTTATTATTGCCTCTAGGGCATATTTCCTTCAAGACAAAATACCAAGTCCCTAGTAAGCCTTTACTAGACTAGCTCATTAATCAAAGATGTTGCATTAGCTCAATTCAGTACCTTAATATGTCATATCATTCATTTGCTTGTGCATCGCATTGAATTGAATGTTGTTTCTATTCCTTTGTTGGTGTTGTTCCCTCTCGGTAGACGTTGTTCCGACGATGTGATCGATGACACTGATGAAGACACAATGATATCTTCAGAAGTGCTAGGCAAGCAAACCCCCTTGTTCATTCCGATACAATCCCACTCTCTCGCTCCTGCTCTCTTTTATTGCACTAGGACAACAACGATTCATCTGTTATTTGTTGCGGTAGCTGAACCCCTTTCCTCTGCATGACCTGTCATTGCCACAGTAAATAGTTGAAACCCACTAGCATGAGTAGGAGTTGATTGAGCCCTCATGTGCCTACTCATTCATGCTTGTTTGTCATGCCTGCTACTGCTTAGAGTTCAGTCAGGTCTGATTCATCGGGAATGAATTGGAATGGTGATGAACATGTCATATTGTGTGTGAGCTAAGGGTGTGAACATGATTTGGTAAAGGTAGCGGTGAGAGGCCATGTACGAGTACTTGGTGGGTTGTCTCATTGATACCATCCTCAGGAACTGAGTTATGTGTTTTTGATCCATGAACAACTACTGCCACGCGTTGGGACCGAAACTAATGGACCCTCTCGACTTATTAACCGCCCTTGTCCTCTATCCACGAGTTGCAATTAGTTTCTGGTGTTTGTAGCATACTTGAGGCCATGCGTAGCGCTGACCCTCGGGGTGGGCTGTGATGAGGTAGATACACCGTGGCACGGTGTACCAAGTTGCCCGTTTGGTGTCTCGGGAACCTTGTACACATCGTTTGGGGCCGCGAGCGACACCCCGGCCAGATCTCCTTGCAGATGGAACCCGAATAGGCGATAAACCTGGACTAGAGACTTGTGTGGTTAGTCAGGTCGTGGCCGACACCCTCGCTGGGCTTTCGCTTGAAGGTTGTCGAGTACATGTCGTGTAAACGGCGATAAGTGGTGAGAGTGTGTGTGAAGAAGTACACCCCTGCAGGGTTATAAATGATCTATTCGAATAGCCGTGTCCGTGGTAAAGGACTTCTGGGTTGCCTGTACAGTTCATAGACAAGTGAGAGTGGATACTCTAAAATGCGCAAGATAAGTGTGAGTGCTATGGATGGCCTTCTCGTAGGGAGATGGGATCGGATCCATAGTGGTGTGTTGATTGGTGAATATGTGGACTCGTGTGCACCACCTCAAAATAGTTACTTGCAGTCGTAGTTCAGGATAGCCACTGAGTCAAAGCTGGCTTGCTATTGTTAAACTCCACCATCCCTTTGTTGATATTGATGCATATGTAGCTAGTTCTGATGTAAGTCTTGCTGGGTACATTTGTACTCACGTTTGCTTAATTTATGTTTTTGCAGAAGAGACTTCAGTCTCACTAGTAGTTCTGTGTGGATTCGATGTTTTGCTTGTTACCGCAACTACGATCTTGTACCTTGGGAGGGTCTTGTAGATAGTCAGGCTTCATAGCCTTTTTCATTTGTAGTTGTCTGTACTCAGACAAATTAAGCTTCCTCATGTGCTTGTTGCTTGTATGCTCTATATGTTGGGTCATGAGAACCATGATTGTAATACTTGGCTCCCCGGAGCCTAATGAATAAATACTTTGAGTTATAAAGTTTTGTTGTGATGCCATGTTGTATTTGCACATATCGAGCATATTGTGTGTATGATTTGAAATGCTTGGTATGTGTGGGATCCGACACCTAGTTGTTTACCATTGGTAGCCTATCTTATGCGGAAATGCCTCCTAGTGCTTCCACTGAGCCTTGGTAGCTTGCTACTGCTCCGGAACACTTAGGTTAGCCGGCATGTGTCCTTCTTCATTTCTGTGTCTGTCCCTTCAGGGAAATGTCACGCGTTGTTCCTTTAAGTCCTTGTAGCTTGCTATGACTTGGGTTCATACGTTGATGACCGACATGTTCGTTGCTGGGTCATGTATGCCTGTCTTTGTAATTTAGCGCCGCTTCTGGTTTATAACTAGTCATGTCGGCCCGGGTTCTCTGTCATATGGATGCTAGAGACACTATCATATACGTGAGCCAAAAATACGCAAACGGTCCCGGGCCAGGTAAGGTGGCACCCGTGGGAATTCCGTGCGTGAGGCCGCAAAGTCATTTGATGCGTTACATGCTAGATCGGTGTGACTTAGGATCGGGGTCCCGACAACTTTGGTATCACTGCCTGACTGCCTGTAGGATTACCAAGCCAAACTGGTCGAAGTTGTGTCTAAAAATTCTTTAGTTATATAAGGGAATTGATTGTGGAAGGGGACGTAAGGCTCTTTTTACTCCTTTACCGTATGCCCTTTTGATCCGAGTCGCCTTCTTCTTTTCTACGGGGATTAAGAATTAGGATTCTCATTCTATTTATTAGGATCACTTTAATGGTGGATTCAACTTTCACTTCAGTTTCTCGTACTTCCCTGTGTTAACAGTTGGTCTCGGCACCTTGAGATTATGATGTTGAGTGGTTATGATGTCTCTCTGCATGAGTCTCAAAAATCTTTTTTCGAGCATTTACAGCCGTTATGCTGTCCGAGTCATCCCAGGATTCTTAACAATCTGATGCATTTGCAAATCTTCCTCCTTGTTCCCGATATCCTTTTGGGCCAGACTAATCACACCAATCACTGTGTTGAGGTACTCCGTTGCCTTGACATAATTGTTGAAGCCATGAGGAAACTAGGACATCATAGATAGCCACCCAGTAAAACAACCTTGTGTTGTGTTCTCAGTGTGATGATTCTGGCCATTATTCTCAAAAGCATCCCGTGATGCCATTTAGTTAGTAGGCATTCTATTTCTGGGTTCTTGAACCAAGATTCATTCTACTTACTTCATGTTGATAGTGTTTGCTCGTTCCTTTAGGATATTAGTAACCTTGTGATGGTCCTCGAGGTCCGTGGTATAACATTCTTCCAAATACCATGAACCGTCCTTGGCATGAGTTCTTTTGAACCAAAAGATCACAACCAGAGTGCTCTTGATGAGTTCTCCATTCTACATTGTGATTTTGCCAATTCTAACTTTCTGCATGGGTTATCCGGAAGGAATATGTTGAACTGGTTCGACATGCTAATCTATGCATTCACAACTCAGAAAATCATATGTTCCTTTGAGTTGTCCCTCTTTAGTTGTATTATGACCTTCGTCTATCAGTCGATAGTCAGGAGTAGTGGTGCATTCGTGTTCATTGATGCCTTTTACTCTTGTGGTCCGTCAAGCCATTCTATTCTGAAATGACTAGGAGAAACAAACTCCAGTTCCTCTTCCATATCTAGGATTGGGTCAAAGAAAATGTATTCCACAGATCAAAATGCCAACCCAGCTTTTGTTTTGTTCTACCTTGGAGTATTGCCATCTTTATGTCAAGAATTCCATGGGAATGGCGCAATCTCCTATGAACTCTTGATGCAGTGATACTTATCGCCATCACTATTTATTCCTTGGTTTTCCATGTTATTGTAACTAGAACGCCGACAAGTGAACCGTGATGTGTGAAATCAATACTCCTAGCAACCTCGTTGCTTGGTAGTTAATGGACAATAAACTCGTTCTTAGTGTGTTTGTTACTAAATCACCATTCTAAGATTGATCGTGCTACCTAGTCCATTTTTTCCGGTGCACTCTTCGGTCAATGAGTTAGGATTGTATCAATCTCTGGCTCTTTTGATCATATCATCTTGCCCTGAAAAGCAAGCATGTTCTCGAGCTTAGTAACATATCGGTGGTTCGTGATTTTCCGAATATCTTCTCGGAAGTATTACTCGGTTGTTCCCTGACCGCTATGTTGAGCTCGTGATCGTGTTGGTTTTTCTCTAAACCACCCTTTCTCCAAAAACCCGTATGGATACCCTGAGCTAGTTGGTTAAGCTATACAACAACTTGGAGAGTTGGAAGATAAAAAAGCTTGATCTAACTTGGTTCATTTTCAAAGCGATATCCTTGCGTTTCTATGTTTGATGAAGAAAGATGATATATTCATCGATTGATCCTCGTGATCAGTTGTTCGATCTATCATCTTGTCAAAACTTGATTTGAGTGTGGGCTATCGTCAAGTCAAATCAGAACCAATGATGTTCGTAATGTTGTCTTACTCGTGGTTGATCCCTCGAGCATACACCAGTACATCTTTTGGTCTGACCAATGCTACCATCGTGTTCACATAATAGTGGAAGTCCAGTGATATGGAAACTCCGATGAGTTGCTATTGAGCCCATCAACAACATTTTGTCTCGTCCATGATTCATGTTGAACATTAAGCTACTGTTGGAAACTTTTTAAGCATGGCCTTCGTGTTCTGTTCATGAGGTATATGTTTGGATGAGAGAAGTGACTTCCTCTAATTCATGTGCATCGGATGGAAGTTGCCGCCATGAATTCGAGAAAGCTTGTTTTGCTTCCTCTGGAATCATCCCAAGCCAGTCATGCATATGTGCGAAGTATTCTACGGTATGATAGACTGATCATCTTCATTCCATATGTATTCCCTAGCACCCAATCCATTGATTGATTTGTTCAAGGAAAGGAAGTTCCTTCTTAAGAGCATGCCTTATGCAAGGACTTCAATATTCTCGATTATGGTTCCCCACCCAAACTCGGTAGTATTTTATTGTAAGACTACTATGTGGCCATGCTTGTCTGGGACAATGTGTTCACATGGGTGTAGCAGAACCAACTCATGTTTTGGAGCTTGCTATCGTAGTTCGTTTCTCGAGAATCTCGCAACATCATCTTGTCGATTGTGTTGCTACCTTTCCCTTTTCCAGACATGTTGTCTGCAATATCATGTTACCAACCAGATCTGAATCTCAGGCAGATATGATGGATGGAACATTCTCAACATTTGCATTTTGTTCCTAGCTTGCACCCACCATTGTGCCATTTACCATGGGCTACCCTTCTCAATACTTGATGTTCAGGATTATCTTCAAAAGTGGACTTACCATGGGTCCCATTCATTTCCAATGATAAGCAAAAATCACTCATTGCCTTGTCTTCAACAAGGTAGTCCACATCATCCATTCCAGTCTAAGTATGCCATTGTTTCAAACTCCTTCAAATGATCAATTGTGATTGCCTTAGGCTGGTATAAAGAGTTCCAATGATCTATGTATCAAAAGTAATTCGTTTTGCCACTTAAGGGAATAATTCTACGAGTCACCTCCTCTAAGATGCCCCTTTATGGAATCATGGCAATTAACTCCTCGCTACTTTGAAATACATCCACCATCTTCTTAAGCGTGAAATTGTTGCCTACCAAGTGAACCTTCATCATCTGTTTACTCCATCCCTCTGGATGTGTGTTCTGTGTCTCAGCTCAAGAGATGTTTCAACGTTGCACTCCATGAGTTGATCTTGAGTTGCTCTATCTTTCATAAGATCAATTATTGTAGAGTTTCTTTCGTCGTCACTGTGTTGGACAAAGACCTCGAAAGCAAGGATGTCAAGATCAACATGCTGCAAGCAATCAACATTCTTATGAAGTGCAATTAGATCGAGAAGATTGTGTTAGCTTGTGTCCCCTCTATTTTCTTACCTCACGTCTTGAAACTCGGGATGAGATTCTTGTTTAGTGGGGGTGAGTTGTCACAGCCGTAGAATACTTGTCTGTAAATAATTATATTAGTTGCATTTGAGAGCATCATGCATCATGTCTAAATTCTAAAAGTTGAATTGAGGTTAGTTGAAACCCTCATAAATCACTTCAGAAATAATCAACATTAATATCTTTTCAAATGAGTCCAAAAAATGTTCCTGTTATTCTATAAAAATATTGGCAAGAGATAAAATTCAACCCAATATTTTTGGAGTCTCAGGAATATTTATTTTGGGCATTTGAAATTAATTTAATAACTATTTGAATTGGATCTATATTTATTATATAATAAATATATGTCCAATAATTCTGCAAATTGGTATGTGGCTTTGGACAAGTCCACTTAGTCCACATATGAATTTCCAGAAGTTGTGAAAATGGTTTGATATTTTAATCAAACCAAAACACATTAGGAAATAAAACAAATCAAAAACAAAAAGAGAGAGAGAGAGGGACTAACCTGGCCCAACACTGTGCAGCCCATCTGGCCCACAGTGCCAGTCATCGGCTACCTCGCGTCAGAAGGACGCGAGCCGTCTGGCCGCCGTGCGCGCACACGCGCTGCGCCACCTCCTGCTTCCCATCGCTACCCCGACGCGCTTGGATACGCAACGCAACCCCCTTGATCCCCTCTCACTTTCCCCTCTCTCCCTGGACCTCCTCCCCTCCTCTATCTCTCAGCCCCAAGCGAGACCGAGAATGGTCGTCACTGCCGTTAGCCCTAGTCACAGCCACCGCCGTCCCCTCGCCCTGTCACAGAGTCCAAGAGCTTCGCCGTCGTCCGCTACGTCATCTTGCCCGAGCCCTGAGTGCTCGCACGCCTCAACGCGACCACCCTGACCTTGTCTTCATCGTTCGGCCATCGAGATTGTCGGAAACCTCCCGTCCTCATAAGCCCCTCCCCGAGCTCGCCGACCCGCTCTTCGTGTTTGTCATGAGCTTCTGATCATCCTTCCTCTCTATGTTCTCTCTCTTGCACGCCGTAGCCGCCGCGCCTCTCTCACCTGAGTGCGCCATCGCCTGAGCTCCTCGCCGCCGTGGCCACTTCCATTGGAGCTCGAAACCGAGCGCATCACCGCGCTCAGCGCGTCACCACGGGGCCGTAGCAACCACCTGTTGCTCCTGCCGTGCCCTGCGGCGTCGAATCCATCGACGTCCGAACTCCGGCGTTGCTCCGCTCGTCGGTGCCGTCGATTCCGGCCACCCCAGCACCTCCCACCGTCACCACTCGATGCACCGTTGCACGCTGGTTCCGCAGAGCCCCTCTGCCGCCCTTTTGGTCGCCGGATCGTGAAACCCGCAGCTCTCCGCCGCGTGTGGCCTCGCCGGCGTCGAGTCGCCGACAGGTTTTGACCTAGTTGACCGGGGTTTGACCACCGTTTGACCCCCAGTGAGTCACTAACGTGTGGGCCCGGCCCCTGTTAACTTTTGGTTAAGTTAATAACTAATTTTAGTTAAGCCACTGACTCACTAACATGTGGGCCCCAACCCTTCTAATTACTTTAGTTAGGATTTAACTAAACCCAGTTAACGCTATGTCAATGATTTGTGGGACCTGCATGTCAGGTTTGACCTCAGTCAGTGCAGTTGACCTACTAACGAAGGCATGATGTCATGCTGACACCGTAATTATTTTCTGGAATTTAAATAAATCTTAAATGATTTATTTATTTCAGAAAATGTTCTAAACTTCTAAAAATCATAGAAAATAATCTATAACTCTAATGAAAATAATTTATATATGAAAAATGATCAGAAAAAATCCAAAGAATCCGTTTATGCCATGTTCATGCATGTTTGAGCAAGTTAACTCCACTGTTTAGGATAAAACATGATTAGGGTAAATTTGAAAAAATAGGTTTGGAGTTGGAATTTGATGTAATTTGAATTCCACTTCAATTAAAATGACTTGATGTTGCATTAGCTCAATTCAGTACCTTAATATGTCATATCATTTATTTGCTTGTGCATCGCATTGAATTGAATGTTGTTTCTATTCCTTTGTCGGTGTTGTTCCCTCTCGGTAGACGTTGTTCCGATGATGTGATCGATGACACTGATGAAGACACAATGATATCTTCAGAAGTGCCAGGCAAGCAAACCCCCTTATTCATTCTGAGACAATCCTACTCTCTCACTCCCGCTCTCTTTTATTGCACTAGGACAACAACGATTCATCTGTTATTTGTTGCGGTAGCTGAACCCCTTTCCTCTGCATGACCTGTCATTGCCATAGTAAATAGTTGAAACCCACTAGCATGAGTAGGAGTTGTTTGAGCCCTGATGTTTCTACTCATTCATGCTTGTTTGTCATGACTGTTACTGCTTAGAGTTGAGTCAGGTCAGATTCATCGGGGATGAATTGGAATGGTGATGAACATGTCCTACTGTGTGTGAGCTAAGGGTGTGAACACGATTTGGTAAAGGTAGAGGTGAGAGGCCATGTAGGAGTACATGGTGGGTTGTCTCATTGAAACCATCCTCAGGAACCGAGATCTGTGTTTGTGATCCATGAACAGCTACTACCACGCGTTGGGCCCGAAACCAATGGACCCTCTCGACTTATTAACCGCCCTTGTCCTCTGTCCAGGAGTTGCAATTAGTTTCTGATGTTTATAGCATACTGGGGGTTGTGCGCAGCGCTGACCCTCGGGGTGGGTTGTGATGCGGTAGATACACCGTGGCACGGTGTATCGAGTCGCCTGTTTGGTGTCTCGGGAACCCTGTACACATTGTTTGGGGCCGTGAGCGACAGCCCGACCGGATCTCCTTGCGGATGGAACCCGGATAGGCGATAAACCTGGACTAGAGACTTGTGTGGTTAGTCAGGTCGTGGCCGGCACCCTCACTAGGCTTCCGCTTGAAGGTTGTCGAGTACATGTCTTGTAAATGACGATAAGTGGTGAGAGCGTGTGTGAAGAAGTACACCCCTGCAGGGTTATAAATGATCTGTTCGAATAGCCGTGTCCATGGTAAAGGACTTCTGGGTTGCCTGTACAGTTCATAGACAAGTGAAAGTGGATACTCTAAAATGCGCAAGATAAGCGTGAGTACTATGGATGGCCTTCTCGTAGGGAGGCGGGAGCGGATCCATAGTGGTGTATTGATTGGTGAATATGTGGAATCGTGTGCGCCACCTCAAAAGAGTTACTTGCATTCGTAGTTCAGGATAGCCACTGAGTCAAAGCTGGCTTGCTGCTGTTAAACTCCACCATCCCTTTGTTGATACTGATGCATATGTAGCTAGTTCTGATGTAAGTCTTGCTGGGTACATTTGTACTCGCGTTTGCTTAATTTATGCTTTGTGGAGGAGACTTCAGTCTCACTAGTAGTTCCGCGTGGACTTCGACGTTTAGCTTGTTACCTGCTAGGTGGCTTCTCACCCCTCGTTGGTTACCCCAAGTGGAAGGTTTGAGATGCAGTGTAGCAGAAGTTTTCCCTTGGTAATACCAAGGATCGATTTCCCAGAGACTCCCAGTTTCAACAAGAAGGTGTCAACTGCTAATGGCGCCGGATATTAGCAATCAACGTGGACCTACACACAGATACAAATAACTTTGCTCCCAACGAGTACAGAGAGGTTGTCAATCCCTCCGGCCTTGTAGTTTACAAAGGATCAAACGCAAGTGATAATAGTGATAGGTATAATTGCAATAGTAATTAAATAGCGGAAAAGTAAATAGAGGATGTGATCAATAATGGTAATATGGACCGGAGTCTCATGATGTTCACTAGTGATGTCTCTCTCCCAAAAGACGATAAAACAGCTATGTGAGGTAAACGAATTACAGCTGGGCAATTGACAGGACCATGTGCGCAAACCAATGCTGACTACATTGCAAGAAAGGTTGAGGTTCAAAGCATGGGCGGTACGCCAAAGTAAGTAGACCGAAATCCATCAATATCTACTACTAATCATCCACCTTGAGATATCTATCCAAAACATCTCGCTGGTATTAAGTTGCGAGCCCCACCCATAGTGTAAACTCAATGCAACAAACAACTGCATTAAAAGAAGTTTGTGTAAAGTAAACAATCCTTGCACCCGCGGGCACAAGCACCGTTGTTTTCCCCCTTGTGGCAACAGCACATCCCCTAGACTCATGTTTCTGTCACTCAAACTAGTCATCGAGGGGCATGAACCCACAATCAAGCATAACGTTCCCTCTTGGAGTCACTACCTACTACTTGGCCAAAGCAATAAATAACAACGGAGAACATGCAAGAATTACTTACGAACATAAACATAAAAGAGGTGAATCAAATATATTACTCAAGCACAATCTGAACATAATCTCATAATCCATCGGATCCCAGCAAACTCATCATAGCAACAGCATAAGGATTACATATGTGCCTCGATCATGTAGGGCAGCTCACAAGGACTAATTAGTGAAGCACAAGAACGGGAGGAGAACATCACATAGCTACTGGTCATGGACCCATGGTCCAAGGGAGACTACTCACAACTCATTCGGGAGGCGTCCATGGTGGTGGAGAAGCTCCCGGTGGTGATCCTCCCCTCGGGCAGGGTGCCGGGAAGAGTTCTCCTAGTGCTCCCGATCTTGGAAGCGGCGGTGGCGGCGGAACAGAGATGGGATTGCGAAAAGAGTTCCTTTTTCGAGGGTTTCGGGAGACGCTTTAAATATATGCCAAAGGGGGCATCGGGGAAGCCTCGGGGGGCCCAGGCGCCCCCCCGGCGCGGCCCAGGGGGGGCGCACCGCCAGGGCGCCTGGAGCCCTAGTGCCCCCCCCCCCACGGCTGTACTTCAAGCGCAAGGTAGGTTCTGGAACGCTGATTTTTCATATAATTTTTCTGGATTTTTCCTGGCAGTTCTCGTAACGTGAAAACCTGAAATACAAAAACAGCCGAAAACAGAAACTGGCACTGGGTGCACTGAGTTAGTAGGTTAGTCCAAATATGATCAAAAGTGTATGGAAGTGTATAAATATCATAGCAATATCACCCAAAAGAGGCATGGAGCAAGCAGAAATTATAGATACGTTTTGGACGTATCAACATCCCCAAGCTTAATTCCTGCTCGTCCTCGAGTAGGTAAATCATAACAAGGATAATTTCTGTGGTGACATGATATTAACCATATAGGACTTTTTCATAGTCACATGACAAAAGCTTACTGAGACAATGAATCTGTAGTAATTAAGTTGCCTCATGAGAAAATCACAAAGAACTGAAAGTTTTACAATATGATACTGAAACATCAAATAGATTTGCAATGAACATGATGTGCAAATATGATAAAGTGATATCTAGCTTGCCCCCTTTAATGAAGCATAACATAAATGCAGGGGCACCTTCAAGGTTTAAGTGATGACTAGATACAATGATTTCAAAATAAACGATATCACAATCATGCAAAAGACAATGCTACTTTGGGACAATGCACATTACACTCAGAATGACAATCATGCTCTCAGTAGTTGGTGCTTTTAAAAGAAGGTGGAGACTCAACATAAAAGTAAAAGAATGGCCCTTCGCAGAGGGAAGCAGGGATTACTCATGTGCTAGAGCTTTTTATTTTGAAAACATAGAAACAATTTTGTCAACGGTAGTAGTACTTCATATGTGTTATGCATAAGACATCCTATAAGTTGCAAGCCTCATGCATCGAATACCAATAGTGCTCGCACCTTGTCCTAATTAGCTCGGATTTCCATGGATTGTCATTGCATTACATATGTTTCAACCAAGTGTCACAAAGGGGTACCTCTATGTTACATGTACAAAGGTCCAAGGAGATAGATCGCATTTGATTTCTCGTTTTTGATAGATCTCAACTTGAGGACATCCATACCGGGACAACATAGAAAATAGATAATGGACTCCTCTTTAATGCTTAAGCATATTCTCATAAGAGATTGAGGGTTAATGTCAAAGCTAAAACTTCCACCATGATACATGGCTTTGGTTGGCGGCCCAATGTTCTTCTCTAACAATATGCATACTCAAACCATTCAACCCATGGCAAATCACCCTTACTTCAGACAAGACGAACATGCATAGCAACTCACATGATATTCAACAAAAGTGCAACAGTTGATGGCGTCCCCAGAAACATGGTTACCGCTCAGCAAGCAACTTATAAGAAATAAGACACATAAGCAACATATTCTTTACCACAATAGTTTTTAAGCTACTTTCCCATGATCTATGTATTGCGAAAACAGAAGGTTTTAAAGGTAGCACATGTAAATTTACTTGGAGTGGCGGTGAAATACCACATATAGGTAGGTATGGTGGACTCATATGGAATAACTGGTTTAAAAGGATGTGGATGCACAAGCAGTCAGTCCGCTTAGTACAGGTGGAGGTTAGCAAAAGACTGGGAGCGACCAACTAAGAGAGCAATGACGGTCATAATCATGCAGAGCGACAAAGCAACATTGAATCAGGCATGGTAGTTATATCGCTACTCAGAAATAAAAGATCATCAAGGCTTGACAGACTTTCTTTACAGTCTTAAATATTCGTGAGCATACGCCAAGTCAATCAAAATAAATTCTTGAGGGAAGATATTACTAAACCATACCACATCATTGGCAAAAAATCATGTTGGTATTCCAATAACACATTGGGAACCCTCCAGCTATTTGAGACTAACCATAAGAAAACCTGAACTACTAAGCGCCATTATGCACGTAGCATCTTTATCATAGTCATATCAACCAATGCAACGGAAGCAAACTCTCTTAATAAAGTGAGCATGATAATTAAAGAGAGTTCAAGCAACCAACTAAACAAAAGCTCTTCAAAAAGATAAGTATGAATACTAAGAGCAGAGCATGATAGTAGCTATTAAAAGACAAAGAACACACACAGCAAGGATAGACATGAAAATTCTATGTTATGTTCTAGGTAGAAGTGGAGCGTGTTTCTCTCCCACATAAAGAAAGCTGAGTTCCGACTCGTTATGAAAAACTAAAGAAAACTAAAAGCAAGACGCTCCAAGCATAGCACATAACACATGAAGTGATTAAAATATAGTGGAACGAAAGACGAACTGATAATGTTGATGGAGAAGGGGATGCACGGGGGCATCCCCAAGCTTAGATGCTTGAGTCTCCTTGAATATTTCTTGGGGGTGCATGGGGGCATCCCCAAGCTTGAGCGCTTGACACTCCTGAATCTTTTTATCATCTTCCCTCGCACACTTGAAAACTCCCTTCATACATAACTCATCATAATCTAATTAGCGAGGTTAGTACCCATAATAAAATAATTATACCTTGCTAGAAATAAAGATATTCTTGAAGGTCTACTGTTTCTCAAGATTGCCAAAAGGTTTTTTGCAAAGAAAAAGCAAGCTCTAGGTTTGCAAAATGAAGGAAAGGCAAAACAGGACAGAATCTATGAAAAACATAACAGCAGGTAGTAATTGATTTGTTCGGGGCACTTCTGCAACTCTAATAAAAAAACTCAGAACAGATGCACGAAAGACAATTATATAGAGAACGCTGTCGAATAAATTCAGACCAAAAAGATGATCTGGTGATTTTATAAGAATTTTTCTATCCAAGGATAGAATATGTTTCCTGGACAGCACCTCACAACTTTTGAACTTTCTAGCAATCAGTGGCTACACTTGGCACAAATTTTGAAAAGCAAAGATAGAATGATGATTCTACAGTAGTAACAACATCAAGACACAACAAAAGCAAAATAAATTTATTCATGTGGGCTGCCTCCCAAAAGCGCTTTCTTTTATGCCTTTAAGCTAGGCATAATGCAAAGAGATCAAGTTGTATCAATTGAACCATCATCAAGATCATCAAAAAGCTCTTCAATAATACAACTAGTCTTAAGAGGACTTTCAAATAAAGGCCTCATAGAGATACTTCTAGGTAGAAGACCAAAAGGATAAAAGTCAAGGGAAGATTCATTTATGAATTCATCAAAGACAGGTGTTTCTTCCAAAGTCTTTACAGTTTCAACCCCTTTGGCAATAGGTGGATTACTTTTAGAGCGGGGAGCCTTTGGAACGTGAACGAACTTAGGCTCCTTCTTTGCCGGAGTTTCTACCTTTTTGGTTTTGATTGAGGAGAAGGTGGTTCCTAGAGTATCAAAGATATCCTCAATCTTGTCTATCCTAGAAGAGTCCAAGTCATGGAATTTGACGGTCTCCAAAATTTTGAAAATTTTATGCATGGAGCTATCAAGTCTATTCAAATTCCCTTGGATCTTACGATCCAACTCATTTATCTTATTAATGCTTGGCATCTCTAGCTCTATCTTTTCAAGTTTTTTCATAATGTGAGCTAGGGTGATGTCCTCTCGAATGCTAACAACAGGGAGATTTCCAACAAGATTTTCAATAATACTAAGGGACTCCCAAACTAGGGCCTCTAGGAAATTCCCATTGATAGCAGTATCTAGAATAAACCTATTCCAAGAAGTAATTCCAACATAAAAATTTCTAAGCAGGATAGTAGTAGGTTGCTTCTTGGTGGCTTTTTTTGTGAATCATTAATTCTATACCAAGCATCTTTCAAACTTTCCCCACCTCTTTGTTTAAAGGTGAGAACTTCTGCCTCGTCAAAGACAAAAGGACCTGACATAATGATAACTAAAGAATGAGATAACTATTTTTGTGATTTTCGATAAAAGATACTAAAGCAGAAACTGAAAGGTAAACTAACAAGACTAAAAGCAAAGGTAAAAGATAGCGTGCAACTCCCCTATCCTGAAGAGTGGAGTCCCCGGCAACGGCGCCAGAAATTGCTTTGCTAGGTGGCTTCTCACCCCTCGTTGGTTACCCCAAGTGGAAGGTTTGAGATGCAGTGTAGCAGAAGTTTTCCCTTGGTAATACCAAGGATCGATTTCCCAGAGACTCCCAGTTTCAACAAGAAGGTGTCAACTGCTAATGGCGACGGATATTAGCAATCAACGTCGAACTACACACAGATACAAATAACTTTGCTCCCAACGAGTACAGAGAGGTTGTCAATCCCTCCGGCCTTGTAGTTTACAAAGGATCAAACGCAAGTGATAATAGTGATAGGTATAATTGCAATAGTAAGTAAATAGCGGATGTGATCAATGATGGTAATATGGACCGGAGTCTCATGATGTTCACTAGTGATGTCTCTCTCCCAAAAGACGATAAAACAGCTATGTGAGGTAAACGAATTACAGCTGGGCAATTGACAGGACCATGTGCGCAAACCAATGCTGACTACATTGCAAGAAAGGTTGAGGTTCAAAGCATGGGCGGTACGCCAAAGTAAGTAGACCGAAATCCATCAATATCTACTACTAATCATCCACCTTGAGATATCTATCCAGAACATCTCGCTGGTATTAAGTTGCGAGCCCCACCCATAGTGTAAACTCAATGCAACAGACAACTGCATTAAAAGAACTTTGCGTAAAGTAAACAATCCTTGCACCCGCGGACACAAGCACCGTTGTTTTCCCCCTTGTGGCAACAGCACATCCCCTAGACTCATGTTTCTGTCACTCAAACTAGTCATCGAGGGGCATGAACCCACAATCAAGCATAACGTTCCCTCTTGGAGTCACTACCTATTACTTGGCCAAAGCAATAAATAACAACGGAGAACATGCAAGAATTACTTATGAACATAAATATAAAAGAGGTAGATCAAATATATTACTCAAGCACAATCTGAACATAATCTCATAATCCATCGGATCCCAGCAAACTCATCATAGCAATAGCATAAGGATTACATATGTGCCTCGATCATGTAGGGCAGCTCACGAGGACTAATTAGTGAAGCACAAGAACGGGAGGAGAACATCACATAGCTACTGGTCATGGACTCATGGTCCAAGGGAGACTACTCACAACTCATCCGGGAGGCATCCATGGTGGTGGAGAAGCTCCCGGTGGTGATCCTCCCCTCCGGCAGGGTGCCGGGAAGAGTTCTCCTGGTGCTCCCGATCTTGGAAGCGGCGGCGGCGGCGGAACAGAGATGAGATCGCGAAAAAGAGTTCCCGTCTCGAGGGTTTCGGGAGACGCTTTAAATATATGCCAAAGGGGGGCATCAGCGGAGCCTCGGGGGGCCCAGGCGCCCCCCCGGCGCGGCCCAGGGGGGGGCGCGCCGCCAGGGCGCCTGGAGCCCTGGTGGCCCCCCCCCCCCCGGCTGTACTTCGGGCGCACGGTAGCTTCTGGAACGCTGATTTTTTATATAATTTTTCTGGATTTTTCCTGGCAGTTCTCGTAATGTGAAAACCTGAAATACAAAAACAGCCGAAAACAGAAACTGGCACTGGGGTGCACTGAGTTAATAGGTTAGTCCAAATATGATCAAAAGTGTATGGAAGTGTATAAATATCATAGCAATATCACCCAAAAGAGGCATGGAGCAAGCAGAAATTATAGATACGTTTTGGACGTATCAGCCGCTCCACCCGCGAATTTTCTATATCATAGGCCGGATGATACCTTGTCAAATCTGCTTCATCGGCAAGCTTACTGGCGAGAGGGCGCATATCCTTAGTCAAAGCACGGAGATCTTCAGCAGAGAAGGCTGACCCGTCCTATTTATTGCTGGGATAGCCGTTCATGGCTTCAGCCGGGTCAAAATCAGGGACCCATGCTTTGGCCCGGGTCAGCGCCATAAGAGAGCCAGCTCATGCAGCAGACTTCTTCACCTCAACCAGATGCACAGGTAGGACAGATAGCTTCTCCAGGGTGGCTTGGATGGTAGTCAGTGCCAGTTTATTGTGTTGCTAGGTGGCTTCTCACCCCTCGTTGGTTACCCCAAGTGGAAGGTTTGAGATGCAGTGTAGCAGAAGTTTTCCCTTGGTAATACCAAGGATCGATTTCCCAGAGACTCCCAGTTTCAACAAGAAGGTGTCAACTGCTAACGGCGCCGGATATTAGCAATCAACGTGGACCTGCACACAGATACAAATAACTTTGCTCCCAACGAGTACAGAGAGGTTGTCAATCCCTCCGGCCTTGTAGTTTACAAAGGATCAAACGCAAGTGATAATAGTGATAGGTATAATTGCAATAGTAAGTAAATAACGGAAAAGTAAATAGCGGATGTGATCAATGATGGTAATATGGACCGGAGTCTCATGATGTTCACTAGTGATGTCTCTCTCCCAAAAGACGATAAAACAGCTATGTGAGGTAAACGAATTACAGCTGGGCAATTGACAGGACCATGTGCGCAAACCAATGCTGACTACATTGCAAGAAAGGTTGAGGTTCAAAGCATGGGCGGTACACCAAAGTAAGTAGACCGAAATCCATCAATATCTACTACTAATCATCCACCTTGAGATATCTATCCAGAACATCTCGCTGGTATTAAGTTGCGAGCCCCACCCATAGTGTAAACTCAATGCAACAGACAACTGCATTAAAAGAACTTTGCGTAAAGTAAACAATCCTTGCACCCGCGGGCACAAGCACCGTTGTTTTCCCCCTTGTGGCAACATCACATCCCCTAGACTCATGTTTCTGTCACTCAAACTAGTCATCGAGGGGCATGAACCCACAATCAAGCATAACGTTCCCTCTTGGAGTCACTACCTACTACTTGGCCAAAGCAATAAATAACAACGGAGAACATGCAAGAATTACTTACGAACATAAACATAAAAGAGGTGAATCAAATATATTACTCAAGCACAATCTGAACATAATCTCATAATCCATCGGATCCCAGCAAACTCATCATAGCAACAGCATAAGGATTACATATGTGCCTCTATCATGTAGGGCAGCTCACAAGGACTAATTAGTGAAGCACAAGAACGGGAGGAGAACATCACATAGCTACTGGTCATGGACCCATGGTCCAAGGGAGACTACTCACAACTCATCCGGGAGGCGTCCATGGTGGTGGAGAAGCTCCCGGTGGTGATCCTCCCCTCCGGCAGGGTGCCGGGAAGAGTTCTCCTGGTGCTCCCGATCTTGGAAGCGGCGGCGGCGGCGGAACAGAGATGGGATCGTGAAAAGAGTTCCTCTTTCGAGGGTTTCGGGAGACGCTTTAAATATATGCCAAAGGGGGGCATCGGGGAAGCCTCGGGGGGCCCAGGCGCCCCCCGGCGCGGCCCAGGGGGGGCGCGCCGCCAGGGCGCCTGGAGCCCTGGTGCCCCCCCC
>LR738715.1:202552349-202566862 GCA_902687465.1 Secale cereale | reverse complement strand
CCGGCTGCCCTTCGGATGCAAGGTTGTTTCCGGAACGCTGATTTTTTATATAATTTTTCTGGATTTTTCCTGGCAGTTCTCGTAACGTGAAAACCTGAAATACAAAAACAGCCGAAAACAGAAACTGGCACTGGGGTGCACTGGATTGGTAAGTTAGTCCAAATATGATCAAAAGTGTATGGAAGTGTATGAATATCATAGCAATATCACCCAAAAGTGGCATGGAGCAAGCAGAAATTATAGATACGTTTTGGACGTATCAGGATGGTATACGGAAGCATAGTCAAGTTTAATACCTAACTTTGCGCACCAATTTTTTATTTCAGTGAGAATTTGCCTTCCCTCCTCTTCGGAGATGCATCTTTAGAGAATACCAGTTGTGCTTTTCTTATATAGTTCACCTTCATGAACTTTGTAGGCTTTAGAGCGCCGGACTATGCGGCGGGCCTCATTTTGGTCATTGGGGAGTTCCTGTCTTTTAACGTAAGCAAGGAAGGGCTCTGTCCAGTGGGCTATGACAGCCATGATTTCGTGAGCCGAGGGAGTTATCTCCATGTTTGAGTCTCCGATGACATCTTGATTGAGTTCGACCGGGGGTGTGTTTGGATCCGAATTCATATCGCTGCTTGCGTCCTGCCATATTACTGATGGCTTAAACAACCTTTCCACAAATGTGTTCGGTTGGATGGGGTCACGTTTAACTCCCATGCGCGCGAGTATGTCAACGGCCTAGTTATTATCCCGGGCTACGTGATGGAATTCCAACCCCTCAAATCGAGCCGATATTTTCAATATAGCATTGTGATAAGCTGCCATTTTTGAATCCTTCACATCAAAATCTCCATTAATTTGGGAGATGGCGAGGTTTGAGTCTCCGCGTACCTCGAGGCGTTGTATGCCCATGGATACAACTAGTCGGAGACCATGCAATAGGGCCTCATATTCGGCCGCATTGTTCAAGTCCGTATACATAATATGTAGAATGTACTAAATTGTATCCCCAGCTAGAGATATCAATATTACGCCGGCCCCCAGTCCGGCTAGAATTTTGGAACCGTCGAAGTACATTGTCCAGTGGGAATATGAGCCGTACTCTTTAGGGAGTTCGGCTTCGGTCCATTCTGCGACAAAGTCGGCCAACACCTGCGATTTAATAGTCCGGTGCAGCTTGTAGGATATTTCGAATGGTAAGAGCTCAATGGCCCATTTTGGCTATGCGTCTCGTGGCGTCTTTATTGTTCATAATATCGTTGAGTGGTACCTCGGATGCCACTGTGATCGAACACTCTTGAAAGTAGTGTCGGAGTTTCCGAGGTGACATGAAGACCGCATAGTCAATTTTTTGATAGTGGGGGTACCTTGATTTGCACGGTGTTAGAACCTTGGATACATAGTATACGGGTTTTTGAACGGGGAATTTATGTCCCTCTTCGGCTCGTTCTACGACGAGCACGACACTCACTACCTAGTGAGTGGCTGATGTGTACAGCAGCCTTGGTTCGCCAACACCGGGGGTGGCTAGGATTGGGTTGCTTGCTAGTAGAGCTTTTATTTCTTCCAATCCAGTTGTGGCCGCATTCGTCCATTCGAAATTGTAGTGTGTCGTAGCAATCTGTAAAGTGGCAATGTTTTTTCTCCTAATCTGGAGATGAAGCGGCTTAAAGCCGCTACGCAACCTGCTAGTTTTTGCACTTGCTTGAGATCAGTTGGTATTTTGAGTTCTGACAAGGCCCGGATTTTGGCTGGGTTAGCTTCGATTCCTCTATGGGATACGATGAACCCTAATAGCTTTCCAGCTGGAACGCCGAAGACACATTTTCTGGATTGAGCCTTATGTCATATTCTCGAAGGTTGGCAAACATAAGGCGGAGATCATCCACCAAAGTCTCGACGTGTTTGGTCTTTACGACTATGTTGTCAACATATGCCTCCACTGTTTTGCTAATTTGCTTTTCTAAGCATGTTTGAATCATGCGTTGATATGTGGGGCCAGCGTTTTTGAGTCCAAAGGGCATAGTGTTGAAACAAAAAGGGTCGTACGGGTGATAAATGCCGTTGCATCATGATCGGATTCCTTCATCTTTATCTGATGATATCCAGAATAAGCATCAAGGAAGCACATCGAGTCGTGTCCGGCCGTTGCATCGATAATTTGGTCAATGCGGGGCAATGGAAAGGGATCCTTTGGGCAGGCCTTATTCAGATCTGTGAAATCGATGCAGAGGCGCCATGAT
Organism: Secale cereale; assembly: GCA_902687465.1. Classification (NCBI taxonomy): domain Eukaryota; kingdom Viridiplantae; phylum Streptophyta; class Magnoliopsida; order Poales; family Poaceae; genus Secale; species Secale cereale. The sequence goes on along the minus strand of LR738715.1, from coordinate 202,564,628 downwards.
TTATCCTTCTTCGGTACCGTGACTAAGTTAGCTAGACAATACGGGTGTTTAATTTCTTTGATGAATCTGGCTTCTAATAGCTTGGCTAGCTCTTCTCTCATTGCTTGTCTTTTGGGTTCGGAAAACCGTCGCAGTGACTGCTTGACCGGTTTGAATCCTTTGATAATGTTGAGGCTATGTTCGGCCAACCTGCGTGTGATTCTCGGCATATCTGAAGGGTGCGAGGCGAATATATCCCAATTTTCCCGAAGGAAGGCGCGTAACGCGCTGTCTACCGCCGGATCCAGTTGTGCCCCGATGGATGCCGTTTTATTTGGGTACGTTGGGTGCACTTGGAATTTGATGATCTCATCTGCTGGTTTGAAGGAGGTAGATTTCGATCTTTTGGCGAGGATTACATCATTCTTATCTACCTTTGATTGTAGGGTAGTTAATTCTTCGGCCGCGAGGGCTTCGGATAATGCCTCTAAGGCTAAGGATGTCCTTTTGTTTTCGACGCAGAGTGCTCTATATGGATCACTTATTAATGTGATCACCCCATTGGGCCCTGGCATTTTAAGCTTCATGTACCCGTAATGGGGTATAGCTTGAAAGCGTTAGAAAGCGTCCCGTCCTAGAAGGACGTGGTATCCACTGTGAAAGGGCACAATGTGGAAGAGTAGTTCCTCCTATCTATAGTTGTTGGTTGTGCTGAACACTACATCGAGCTTAATGCTTCCCGAACACCGGGCTTCGCGGCTTGGTATAATTCCTCTAAAGGTTGTGCTGGTGTGCTCAATGCGGGATTTCTCGACCTGTATTTTTGCAAGCGTTTCCTCATATATGAGGTTTAGTCCGCTTCCTCCGTCCATAAGTACTTTAGTGAGGCGGAAGCCATCTACTATTGGGTCTAGTATAAGAGTTGCTGATGCTCGGATCGGCCGGACTCGAGGTGCGTCTTCGGCAGAAAAACTAATTGTCGTGTCGATCCATGGGCTTGCAGAGCTAATTTGGTAAACCTCAGCAAGTTCGCGATTTGCTCTCTTGCGACGGTTATTTGAGGAGAACGTCTCGAAGACAGTGAAGACATCAATGTCTTTCTCCCTTGGTATGGTGGTGGCAAGAATTGTCGTGCAACTTTTTGCTACCTGCCGGAGTACCCAACATGCTCTAAGGCAATGGTTAGCAAGTATTTGGCAAGGTGTATCGAGTAGTTCGTCCAGTACGGACCTGTTCCTTAAAGAAGGCTTGTTCTTCTTGCCAATGGGCGTGTTATCGGATGACCTGCTAGGGTATGTCCGTTTAGCCTTGATAATGTACTGTCCGGATATGGACTGTTCTAGAGGTTTGTTGTGGGCTTTCCAAGTATTTTCCGTTGTGCAGTACTTCCATACTAGCTGCGATAATTTTGTGAAACTCAGAACACGACGTCGGTTGAGGGCGTTCAAGACTCCCTCGTCCGTGAAATTGCGGTGAAATAGGGAAATCGCTTTGTCGTCGCAACAGTCCCTAATCTTGTTTTAAACAAGTAGGAATCTGGCCCAGAAGTGGTTGACCGTTTCCTCGGGCTGCTGCTGTGTGTTTGCGAGAGCACCTATGTCCAGGATTCCGGATTTACATGGAGAGCTTTTCCTAGGGTGGGTGGGTGTTGGAAATTTCGAATCCCGACCCAAAGTGCTATTCGGGGTTTTAACAACCTCCGGTGGTGACAATCCAGATTCAATGGGATCTAATCGCCCTTCGGGTCCGGTGTCAGTCCCAGAGCTCAAAGAACATAATGCGTCTCCCAAGGTGAATGGTTTATTGAATCTCGATCATAGTAATACACATATTCATAATATTGAAGCCAAAAGATGCATAGTTGATAATGATAGTGCAACATACTTGTGGCACTGCCGTTTAGGTCATATTGGTGTAAAACGCATGAAGAAACTCCATGCTGATGGACTTTTGGAATCACTTGATTATGAATCATTTGATGATTGCGAACCATGCCTCATGGGCAAGATGACTAAAACTCCGTTCTCCGGAACAATGGAGTGAGCCAATGACTTATTGGAAATAATACAGACAGATGTATGCAGCCCGATGAGTGTTGAGGATCGCGGTGGGTATCGTTATTTTCCGACCTTCACAGATGATTTGAGCAGATATGGGTATATCTATTTGATGAAACACAAGTCTGAAACATTTTGAAAAGTTCAAAGAATTTCAGAGCGAAGTAGAGAATCATCACAATAAGAAAATAAAGTTTCTATGATCTGATTGTGGAGGCGAAAATTTGAGTTACGAGTTTGGTCTTCATTTGAAACAATGTGGATAATTTCACGGCTCGCACCACCTGGAACACCACTGCGTAATGGTGTGTCCGAATGTCGTAACCGTACTTTATTAGATATGGTGCGATCTATGATGTCTCTTACCGATTTACCACTATTGTTTTGGGGTTATGCATTAGAGACAGTTGCATACACGTTAAATAGGGCATCGTTTAAATATGTTGATATGACACTGTATGTAATGCCCAGGATGGGACTATACCTCCTACGTGTCGAGGAACGACTTATAGGTATAAGCCCATTCTGGAATGATCTCAAGTTTGGTATCTTTGCACGACTCATGTAAAAATAGGGATGAAATTGCAAAAGGATAGTTGGCTTACACTCGCCACGTCACACAATACATTACATAAGCAAATCATCATCCAAATAACATCACAACCCGACTACGGGCGAAGATCCAAAAGAAAGATACCAAATACATAAACAACACAAGGTCCGATCGCCCCTAGTAGGAACCACTACTGATCGTCGAAAAACATCACACACATACGCCACTCTCTTCATCGAGCTTCCAGTGAAGTTCTAGGACCAACTCATGCATTGTTCTCAGCGGTACCTGCATCTGGTGTTGTAGTATCTGTGAGCCACGAGGACTCAGCAATCCCATAACCATGGGTATCTATACTAGCAAAGCTTTATGGGTAAGGAGAGATTAAGTGGTGAGGTTGCAGCATCGGCTAAGCATAATATGGTGGCTAACTTACGAATACAAGAATAAGATGAGCATCTACGCAAACGGTCGCAAACTAGTAATGATCGCTAAAGATCCTGAACTACCTACGAGTCAAGCATAACCCCACCGTGTTCTCTTCTCAAAGTGAAAAGACACAGTTACAGTTACTCACACAATTGTGTGTTTTACTTCGGATCCTCCGACAAGTTTTCTACAACCGGACATTAACAAATTCCAATCTGTCACATAACCGCGGGCACGGCTTCCGAAAGATCATAACCCTGCAGGGGTGTCCCAACTTAGCCCATCACAAGCTCTCACGATCAGCAGAAGTAATAAAAATATTATCACCCCTTATCTTAGGGAAGGCCCAATCAGACTCGGAATTCCCGGTGCACAAGACATTTCGACAATGGTAAAACAAGTCCAGCAAGACCTCCCGGCGTGCCGACACCCTGATAGTAGCCGCGCGTATCTCGTCGCAGGCCACGTCCGGATGGGCGATCCTACGGGTTATACCAGATACCTCGGGTTTCCCCGTGGCGGCCCCGCAGTCTCCCCGTTTGGGACCAACACCATCAGCACTGGCCCCCCTGCTATGTAGAAAGAATCCCCGAGGACGCGACCCCCTATGCAATTTTAATTAATTAATTAAGTTGTTATTATGAGGCAAATTAAAACAAATGTTGGGCCTTGCTGGAGGAGTTTTATTCAAAGACGAAGTGTCAAGGGGTCCCCATATACCCAACCGTGTAAGGAACGCAAAATCAAGGAACATAATGCCGGTTTATCGGCTCCTAAGCTGGCATGAGTGGAACAAAACACCGAGCAAAAGGCCAAGACTTCCACCCATGCCCAATATATAGGTGTGTTAATAATAATAATAGATATTGTGATATGCCAACAATAAGTTCCGACATGGAACGATCTTCATCTTCACCTGCAACTAACAACGCTATAAGAGGGGTTGAGCAAGCGGGTAACATAGCCAAACAATGGTTTGCTAGGAAGGCTTCAAAGGTTAGAGGTTTCATGGCAACAAGGAGAGGGGCTGACAATAATGATGGGTAGCGCGACATGTAACGATAGCATCGAGACAACTAAGCATGGCAATGGTAGTAAAGGTATCCAAGGGTATGATCATCTTGCCTGAGATCCCGCAAGGAAGCAGAACGGATCCATGAAGAAGACGAAGAAGAAGCCTTGAAGAAGAACCACGGGTAGCCGAACGAATCCTCATGAACGCAACGGAACAAGCACTAACGAGAAGAAGCAAACAACACGGTAAACACACCACACGAGACATGACAATATGCTCAATCAAGTATGGTGCAAAACAAGTCTACATATGATGCACAGCAAGTCTGTACAGGAAGCAAAACATGGCAAGGTAGGAAGCACAGAAAAACAACACAAGTCTATATATGATGCAATACATTGCAAGGTATGATGCATGACAAGTCTATACAGGAAGCAATACATGGCAAGGTAGGAAGCACAGGAAAACAACACAAGTCTATATATGATGCAATACATGGCAAGGTATGATGCATGACAAGTCTATACAGGAAGCAATACATGGCAAGGTTGGAAGCACAGGAAAACAACACAAGTCTATATATGATGCAATACATGGCAAGGTATGATGCATGACAAGTCTATACAGGAAGCAATACATGGCAAGGTAGGAAGCACAGGAAAACAACACAAGTCTATATATGATGCAATACATGGCAAGGTATGATGCAATACAAGTCTATACAGGAAGCAGTACATGGCAAGGTAGGAAGCACAGGAAAACAACACAAGTCTATATATGATGCAATACATGGCAAGGTGAAGCAAGTGTAAACTAGCTATCTAGGCATTTTAAATGAGGCCGGAAATAACAACAACAATTCCGGAAAATCCCCATGACCAATTTAGCAATTATTAAAGCAAACAACATTTTAATCATATTAATGTTGTTATCATGATGCGGATGACAAATGCAAGTTTTAAGCAATTTTAGCAAAAGTGAACATGAAGAGATATGGTATTTGTCACCGTGGTGGAAAGAAAGGGGCCACAGCGACGAATCCGAAAATGATGCCACGCAACATATCGGTACCGGTAACTCGTCGAGAGACCGGTGCAAAAGAAAGGTGGCGTGAGCGTGAATGCAAAGATGGTGGGGTGCTCCCGGTTACCCAGTTCCCACTTGACAACGACAAGGCAAACGAGGGTCACAACGGACACGATGCAAACATCCGATTCATCTCATACAACACATGCAGTCCACGGGTCATCGTCTCGGGGTTATACCTTCGGAACGTTCGTTTCGGGGCGGTTCGAGGTCGTAGAGGAAGTAGTGGTACTCGCGGGTCGTGGTACACGTTTTGTAGCCGTTCACATTTCCGAAGATGTTCGGGGTCGACGGTAGAGGTACTTGGCGAATCGAACATCTTCGGGGCGACGGTAGTGGTACATGCACGTAGTGGTACTTAGCGTCTCGGTCCGCAGGGGTACTTGGCACATCCACGGGTCTTCGAGGGTAGTCGTACACGTTTCTTCACCGAAGGTAGTCGTTTGGGCGTCGAGCGTCGAGGTACTTGGAACTTTGTAGAACCGAAGCTAACGAAAGAAAACCCGAACTCGGGCTCCACGGAGGCAGCAGCAAGGAGGCGATGGACAATGGCCGGCTTCAGTCTTGGCGCGAAAAAGAAAAGGTGAGGCGGAGCTCCTGCTCGGGGAGGAGGAAGAGGCCATTTGTGAAGCAGCACCTGTAGGTGTGCTCGCGAATCAAGGGAGCGGCGAGGGAATCTCCACGAGGCCGCGGAGGCAGTCGCGACGCGAGGGAGAGGAACGAGGGACGAGGGAGAGATAGGAGCGACGGGGCTAGGGTTAGCGCTGGAGGGGAGTTGGGCCTGGCTTGGAGGCTGGCCTGGGCCGCGGGGGAGGAGAAGCTGGGCCTTGCCGGCTGCGGCCGGGCCTCGAGGCAAAAGGCCGGCCTAGCTGCAGGCTCTCTCCCTTATTTTTTTCTTTTAGCAGAAAAAATATAGAGAGTTCAAAATTTATTAAGAAAAGAGGCCATGAACAAGAATAAAATGATGGAACATTTTTGTAAGGCTTTATGGAATATTACCAACCCAACAAAAGTGGTTCCAACAAAAATAGGGGAAGTTCAAACCAAAATTATTTAACTTGCATTAAAGGAGTTTGAATGGCGTATAGACTTTAGGAGTGTCCAAAAATGTTGGGAATCTAGGAAGAGCCTCGATAAAAGGGAAAGGAAAAGTTAGCATGGTTTGAGGCAAGGAATTGAGAAAGAAAAGGCATGGGGAAAATATGCTAGTGTGTTATGGTTACTTCCAACAAATGGAATTATTTTTTAATAGCTCCATAAATATTAGGAGGATATGTTATAAAGAGAAGTCATCCTTCCCTAAATTTAAATGTGCCAAAGATCCACACACCATTTAAGTGAGATGCAAAAGATTAATGACATGATGGCATGATGACATGATGCAATGCAAAAAAAAAAAGCAAGCACAAATGAAACACACGGGAAAACCCGGAACATCTCGAATCTTCTGGAGCGTCGGTCTTCGGGCGTCACAACTCTTCCACACTAACAGAGGTCTCGACCCGAGATCCTGGAGAAGGCACCGGATAGAAACAGAAAAGAAGAGGTAAAACAAAGTTGCTTCTTGGACAAACGAGTGAAACTACGAACCTGAGAGGTTGACCAAATTGAAAGAGGAATACAACAGAGGTGAACGAATATGAAAACACTCCGTTAGAAAAGAGGAACACGGAGCATTATGAGAATCTTGTAGGTTGAAAGACATGAAACAAGAGCTTACGAACCAAAAGAATATGAAACCGCAATGGTATAGCCAAGGAAAAAGAATGACATAATTTGGACAGCACTCCGTCTGAAAATCGAAGGAATTAACATGAGCTTGAGGAGATGGAATGATACTTGATGAAATCAACAGCATATTGCCTCCGAAACAATTGAAAGAATGGCACAAGGGGTAAGAAAGATTCCAGATAGCACTCCGGTTGAAAAGAGAGGCAAAACTTGACAAGATGAGAGAATTAGAATGGAGGTCACGACACTCTGGTTGAATGGATAAGAAAAGGAAAGAACATGATCTTGACAAAACAAGATTATGGTTTGAAGAGAGCAATATGACAAAGCCTCCGGAACGAATAATGGAGTGAAAAGATCGAAGAAGAATAACATCTTCAACTAGAAATGATTTTGAAAGCATCCTTACGAAGAAGGGTTGAATGGGGTTGAAAGGATCTCCTAAAGAAAAAGAAATGATGGTTTTAAATATCCATTCTTGACAACTTGTGAATCATGAAACATAAAGGGAAATTGTCAAAATGACATACCACCATCTCAAACGATAAGGGAGCAAGAATTGCACTTCGAAATGCAAGAAGAAGAATGCTTGAGTTCCAACAAGAATCTTGATGAAGACTTCGGGGATGAATTAATTCATGATGAACCACCAAGATGGACTCCGGTAACAAAAGGATGAAAAGAATAAGACTGAAGCCTTGCAATGCTTTAGATGAAGCTTCGTGACAAGATAATTGAGAGAGCTTAGAACACCGGGGAACAAGACGAACAACTTGAAACCTAGAATTTACTCCTCATGAATAAACTCTAAGCAAAGGGATTAATCCACTTGGATGAAATAAGAATAAGAATTATGTTATGCATATCCTTCATCAATTTAAATTGACGACAAGCAATGGATTTGGCATACTACTTATTCTCGTTGCAAAGAATTAAAGATAGATCTAGCACAACCTTGGATAAATATTCAACGAAGCACCGGTAGGATTATGAAAAGAACAAATGAATTAATACGATAACAAGGAAGAGGAATCTTGAATGAACCGCCGTAAAAATTTGAAACCCGATGATGAACAAGAATAACCCATCGGGAAGAATAAGCACTTGAGGAAATTTAGATACAAGAGAACGAAGAGATCGCGGACTGATTAAAGAATACTTGAACAAATCACCAGAAGAATATAGAGACGAACGAAGAGGCATCAATAAAGAATAGTTGGAGGTCGAAGTTGAAAACTGAGAACGAAGAATCTTCTGAAATGATGGCCTTCGGAGGATCACAATGGAAAGAATTCATGAAATGCTTCGGATGGGTATAAAAAGAATTCCTCACAAATGGAACAATAATGAGGATGGCATTAAGCTAGAACCACGAATGTTCAAGAGAACAGGCCAAGATTTAAGAGGAACTCTTCTTCGGTCTTCACACGTTGAGAAGAACGACGAGAATACCATGAAGAATTTCCAGATACTCCGGACGAATGAGAAGACAGAAGGTTGAACCAAAATTGAAAAGAAATTGAAAGCGATCTTGGAGGATACATTTGACCGATGAGAGATCCGTTCTTACGTCAAACTTGAAAGAATTTGAGAATAACTCCGGAAAATTAAAAGAGTCAGGTAAGATCCTGGGAAAAGACCTGTGGGTTAGGGCCCACTAAAGAAATCACCATTGGGAAAGATTGCTTGAGAGATATTGCACCGGTTGAATTAAATGTCTTGGATGAGATAACAATCTCGAAATAGCTTGAACGGGTCATGAATTGAAACACGAATCTTCCGAGCTATCTCGAACACTCCGGATAAGAATTAGAGAGTTGAATAGGCAAGAGAGACTTCGAATAAGAAATTTCAACATGTGAAAACATGTGAAACGAGAGGAAGGATATAATCAATACGGAAGCTTGGATTTAGTCCACCGGAGAAGAATATTGGAATTAAGAATGATGAACTTGAAACTCTTGAGCATCTTCACGATAAATCACCGGATAAGAACATTGAAGGAAATGAATGAAGAAATATCACATGAATAAAATGGATACTTGATTAAGAATTTCTGTCTCCGAGAAGAAGAAGGGTGGGAGGGTGGGGAAAAACAAAGACAACTTGGGATGAATGAAACAGACAAATCGTCAGATTTCTCAATGGCGTCCGTATGGAATAACTTGAAGAGAAGGCACATCGGTTGAAAAAGGATTAACATGAAAATCTCGATGGTCAAGAAGAATTAGCCCTCCCATAGAAATATGAGAACACTGATTAGGAAGGTATGGAATCAACACTTGACATCGAAGCAACTCGAATACCAGAATCAAAACAAAAACAAAGGATAGATATGCTGCAACATAATATTCACAATATCTTTCGAACGGAGAATTGAACGAATGAATTCCGTAGGTACATCAACTTGTCGAGAAGCCACTTGGGAGAACAAAAGGTAAATAAAAGCAACAAGGAGCAGATAGAACAAATACAAGATAGAAGCTTCATTCGACATATTCGTGCTGAAAGCTTATGGAACGTGTTACAAAAGGGTTTTGCAATCCCCGGATCAGCATAACCAAGGACCCTTTAAGATGCAACTCCCGATCGGAACAACGCCCATAAAACCACTTCACTCAGTGTTGAACCCCGAACTCCATATCATGCATTCGTTGGAAGAATGCCTACGAACTACTGGATGAACCCACCTATTAATTTCCAAAAGTTTCCAGTAATGCAATCAGGTGTTGGGGATACAGGGGAAGCATCGCGCACTCAACTCTAATCCTACATCCAGCTGTATCCATCCTTCAACACATAACCAGTTATTTCCGGAAACCGTTTACCTCGGACCTTCGAAACGCATCTGCTATACAAGCTATGGCAATACTCCCGAACTACCTCCCCAGTACTGGGTGATGTCGGGGTTATCTTGCCACTAACCGCATAGGAGAGTTTTTTATGTCGGGTGTCTTAAGTATTCCAAAACTGCTACGATATATTTGTGACGACAACACCTCTGAGCTCAACTCCCCGGGACACTGCCACAACCCCTAATGACAGGAGGCATCGAGAACAATGTTCTCGTCACAAAGACATCGGAACAATCCAAACAATACTCGCGTGATCCTAAAAAAAATTAGTGAATTTTGAGAGTAGAAGAGACGAGTAATCGTCAGGAGTCCTCACCAGAGTGAAAAGGGATGAGGAGCAAAAGAAATCCTACTCTCCGATATATATATAGGACTCAAAAGATTTTCAACTGTGTGCCTAGACTTAACCGTCAACGATTCGATCAATCAGTGGGGGCTCCTAGGTCGGAGAAGGCTCTGAATACCAACTTGTAATGCCCAGGATGGGACTATACCTCCTACGTGTCGAGGCACGACTTAAAGGTATAAGCCCATTCTGGAATGATCTCAAGTTTGGTATCTTTGCACGACTCATGTAAAAATAGGGATGAAATTGCAAAAGGATAGTTGGCTTACACTCGCCACGTCACACAATACATTACATAAGCAAATCATCATCCAAATAACATCACAAACCGACTACAGGCGAAGATCCAAAAGAAAGATACCAAATACATAAACAACACAAGGTCTGATCGCCCCTAGTAGGAACCACTACTGATCGTCGAAAAACGTCACACACATATGCCACTCTCTTCATCGAGCTTCCAGTGGAGTTCTAGGACCAACTCCTGCATTGTTCTCAGTGGTACCTGCATCTGGTGTTGTAATATCTGTGAGCCACGAGGACTCAGCAATCCCATAACCATGGGTATCTAGACTAGCAAAGCTTTATGGGTAAGGAGAGATTAAGTGGTGAGGTTGCAGCAGCAGCTAAGCATAATATGGTGGCTAACTTACGAATACAAGAATAAGATGAGCATCTACGCAAACCGTCGCAAACTAGTAATGATCGCTAAAGATCCTGAACTACCTACGAGTCAAGCATAACCCCACCGTGTTCTCTTCTCAAAGTGAAAAGAGACAGTCACGGTTACTCACACAGTTGTGTGTTTTACTTCGGATCCTCCGACAAGTTTTCTACAACCGGACATTAACAAATTCCAATCTGCAACATAACCGCGGGCACGGCTTTCGAAAGATCATAACCCTGCAGGGGTGTCCCAACTTAGCCCATCACAAGCTCTCACGATCAACATAAGTAATAAAAATATTATCACTCCTTATCTTAGGGAAGGCCCGATCAGACTCGGAATTCCCGGTGCACAAGACATTTCGACAATGGTAAAACAAGTCCAGCAAGACCTCCCGGCGTGCCGACACCCTGATAGTAGCCGCACGTATCTCGTCTCAGGCCACGTCCGGATGGGCGATCCTATGGGTTATACCAGATACATTGGGTTTCCCCGTGGCGGCCCCGCAGTCTCCCAGTTTGGGACCAACACCATCAGCACTGGCCCCCCTGCTATGTAGAAAGAATCCCCGGGGACGCGACCCCCTATGCAATTTTAATTAATTAATTAAGTTGTTATTATGAGGCAAATTAAAACCAATGTTGGGCCTTGCTGGAGGAGTTTTATTCAAAGACGAAGTGTCAAGGGGTCCCCATATACCCAACCGTGTAAGGAACGCAAAATCAAGGAACATAATGCCGGTTTATCGGCTCCTATGGTGGCATGAGTGGAACAAAACACCGAGCAAAAGGCCAAGCCTTTCACCCATGCCCAATATATAGGTGTGTTAATAATAATAATAGATATTGTGATATGCCAACAACAAGTTCTGACATGGAACGATCTTCATCTTCACCTGCAACTAACAACGCTATAAGAGGGGCTGAGCAAGCGGGTAACATAGCCAAACAATGGTTAGCTAGGAAGGTTTCAAAGGTTAGAGGTTTCATGGCAACAAGGAGAGGGGCTGAAAATAATGATGGGTAGCGCGACATGTAACGATAGCATCGAGACAACTAAGCATGGCAATGGTAGTAAAGGTATCCAAGGGTATGATCATCTTGCCTGAGATCCCGCAAGGAAGAAGAACGGATCCATGAAGAAGACGAAGAAGAAGCCTTGAAGAAGAACCATGGGTAGACGAACGAATCCTCACGAACGCAACAGAACAAGCACTAACGAGAAGAAGCAAGCAACACGGTAATCACACCACACGAGACATGACAATATGCTCAATCAAGTTTGGTGCAAAACAAGTCTACGTATGATGCACAACAAGTTTGTACAGGAAGCAAAACATGGCAAGGTAGGAAGCACAGAAAAACAACACAAGTCTATATATGATGCAATACATGGCAAGGTATGATGCATGACAAGTCTATACAGGAAGCAATACATGGCATGGTAGGAATCACAGGAAAACAACACAAGTCTATATATGATGCAATACATGGCAAGGTATGATGCATGACAAGTCTATACAAGAAACAATACAATGCAAGGTAGGAAGCACGGGAAAACA
>LR738715.1:202527114-202552295 GCA_902687465.1 Secale cereale | reverse complement strand
AAGGTAGGAAGCACAGGAAAACAACACAAGTCTATATATGATGCAATACATGGCAAGGTATGATGCAATACAAGTCCATACAGGAAGCAGTACATGGCAAGGTAGGAAGCAAAGGAAAACAACACAAGTCTATATATGATGCAATACATGGCAAGGTGAAGCAAGTGTAAACTAGCTATCTAGGCATTTTCAATGAGGCCGGAAATAACAACAACAATTCCGGAAAATCCCCATGACCAATTTAGCAATTATTAAAGCAAACAACATTTTAATCATATTAATGTTGTTATCATGATGCGGATGACAAATGCAAGTTTTAAGCAATTTTAGCAAAAGTGAACATGAAGAGATATGAAGTATTTGTCACCGTGGTGGAAAGAAAGGGGCCACGGCGACGAATCCGAAAATGATGCCACACAACATATCGGTACCGGTAACTCATCGAGAGACCGGTGCAAAAGAAAGGTGGCGTGAGCGTGAATGCAAAGATGGTGGGGTGCTCCCGGTTACCCGGTTCCCACTTGACAACGACAGGGCAAACAAGGGTCACAACGGACACGATGCAAACATCCGATTCATCTCATACAACACATGCAGTCCACGGGTCATCGTCTCGGGGTTATACCTTCGGAACGTTCGTTTCGGGGCGGTTCGAGGTCGTAGAGGAAGTAGTGGTACTCGCGGGTCGTGGTACACGTTTTTTAGCCGTTCACGTTTCCGAAGATGTTCGGGGTCGACGGTAGAGGTACTTGGCGAATCGAACATCTTCGGGGCGACGGTAGTGGTACATGCACGTAATGGTACTTGGCGTCTTGGTCCACAGGGGTACTTGGCGCATCCACGGGTCTTCGAGGGTAGTCGTACACGTTTCTTCACCGAAGGTAGTCGTTCGGGCGTCGAGCGTCAAGGTACTTGGAACTTTGCAGAACCGAAGCTAACAAAAGAAAACCCGAACTCGGGCTCCACGGAGGCAACAGCAAGGAGGCGATGGACAATGGCCGACTTCGGTCTTGGCGCGAAAAAGAAAAGGTGAGGCGGAGCTCCTGCTCGGGGAGGAGGAAGAGGCCATTTGTGAAGCAACACCTGCAGGTGTGCTCGCAGATCAAGGGAGCAGCGAGGGAATCTCCACGAGGCCGCGGAGGCAGTCGCGACGCGAGGGAGAGGAACGAGGGACGAGGGAGAGATGGGAGCGACGGGGCTAGGGTTAGCGCTGGAGGGGAGTTGGGCCTGGCCTGGAGGCTAGCCTTGGCCGCGGGGGAGGAGAAGTTGGGCCTTGCCGGCTGCGGCTAGGCCTCGAGGCAAAAGTCCGGCCTGGCTGCAGGCTCTCTCCCTTATTTTTTCTTTAAGCAGAAAAAATATAGAGTTCAAAATTTATTAAGAAAAGAGGACATGAACAAGAATAAAATGATGGAACATTTTTGTAAGGCTTTATGGAATATTACCAACCCAACAAAAGTGGTTCCAACAAAAATAGGGGAAGTTCAAACCAAAATTATTTAACTTGCATTAAAGGAGTTTGAATGGTGTCTAGACTTTAGGAGTGTCCAAAAATGTTGGGAATCTAGTAAGAGCCTCGATAAAAGGGAAAGGGAAAGTTAGCATGGTTTGAGGCAAGGAATTGGGAAAGAAAAGGCATGGGGAAAATATGCTAGTGCGTTATGGTTACTTCCAACAAATGGAATTATTTTTTAATAGGTCCATAAATATTAGGAGGATATGTTATAAAGAGAAGTCATCCTTCCCTCAATTTAAATGGATCAAAGATCCACACACCATTTACGTGAGATGCAAAAGATTAATGACATGATGGCATGATGACATGATGCAATGCAAAAAAGTAAATAAAGCAAGCACAAATGAAACACACGGGAAAACCCGGAACATCTGGAATCTTCTGGAGCGTCGGTCTTCGGGCGTCACACTGTATGAACTAGGGTTCGGCAAGAAACCTAAGCTGTCATTTCTTAAAGTTTGGGGTTGCGATGCTTATGTGAAAAAGCTTCAGCTTGATAAGCTCGAACCCAAATCGGAGAAGTGCGTCTTCATAGGGTACCCAAAATAAACTGTTGGCTACACCTTCTACCACAGATCCGAATGCAAGATCTTTGTTGCTAATAATGGATCCTTTCTAGAGAAGGAGTTTCTCTCGAAAGAAGTGGGTGGGAGGAAAGTAGAACTTGATGAGGTAATTGTACCTTCTGTCGAATTGGAAAGTAGCTCATCACATGGATCAGTTCTAGTGATGCCTACACCAACTAGAGAGGAAGCTAATTATATAATGATGATGAAACTTCAGATCAAGTTACTACTGGACCTCGTAGGTCGAACAAAAGCACGTTCCACACGAGAGTGGTACGGTAATCCTGTTCTATAAGTCATGTTACTAGACCATGACGAACCTAGGAACTATGAGCTAGCGATGATGAGCCCAGATTCCGATAAATGGCTTGAGGCCCTGATATTTGAGATAGGATCCATGTATGAGAAGAAAGTGTGGACTTTAGTGGACTTGCCCGATGATCGGCAAGCCATTGAGAATAAATGTATCTTCAAGAGGAAGACATATGCTGATGGTAGTGTTACTATCTACAAAGCTCGACTTGTCGAAAAAGGTTTTTCGACCAGTTCAAGGTGTTGACTACGGTGAGATTTTCTCACTCGTAGCGGTGCTTAAGTCTGTCTGAATCCTGTTAGCAATTGCCACATTTTATGAAATCTGGCAAATGGATGTCAAAACTGTGTTCCTTAATGGATTTCTTAGAAGAAGAGTTGCATATGATGCAACCAAAAGGTTTTGTCAATCCTAAAGGTGCTAACAAAGTGTGCAAGCTCCAGCGATCCATCTATGGACTAGGGCAAGCATCTCGGAGTTGGAATATGCGCTTTGATGAGGTGATCAAAGCATATGGTTTTATACAGACTTACAGTGAAGCCTGTATTTACAAGAAAGTGAGTGGGAGCTCTGTAGCATTTCTGATATTATATGTGGATGACATATTACTGATTGGAAATGATATCGAATTTCTGGATAGCATAAAAGGATACTTGAATAAGATTTTTTCAATGAAAGACCTCGGTGAAGCTGCTTACATATTCGACATCAGATCTATAGAGATAGATCAAGACGCTTGATAAGATTTTTCAATGAGTACATGTTGGAGATATGCCCTAGAGGCAATAATAAAAGCATTATTATTATATCTCGTTGTTCATGATAATTGTCTGTTATTCATGCTTGAATTGTATTGTATGGAAACAGCGATACATGTGTGAATACATAGACCACAATGAGTCCATGGCAGGCCTCTAGTTACCAGTTCGTTGATCAACAGATGGTCACGGTTTCCTGACCATAGACATTGGATGTCAGTGATAACGGGATCACATCATTAGGAGAATGATGTGATGGACAAGACCCAAACTTGAGCATAACACGAGATCGTATAGTTCGTAATGCATAAGCTTTTCGGTGTCAAGTATTTATTCCTTAGACCATGAGGTTGTACAACTCCCGGATGCCGTAGGAATACTTTGGGTGTACCAAACATCACAACGTAACTGGGTGGCTATAAAGGTACGCATCGGGTATCTCCGAAAGTGTCTGTTGTGTTGGTACGAACCGAGACTGGGATGTTGTCACTCCGTATGACGGAGAGGTACCTCTGGGCCCACTCGGTAAGACATCATCATAATGAGCTCAATGTGACTAAGTAGTTAGTCACGGGATGATGGATTACGGATCGAGTAAAGAGACTTGCCATGACGAGATTGAACAAGGTATCGGGAATACCGACGATCGAATCTCGGGCAAGTACCGTACCGATGGACAAAGGGAATAACATACGGGATTGAGTGAATCCTTGACACGGTGGTTCATCCGATGAAGATCATCGAGGAACACGTGGGAACCAACATGGGTATCCAGATCCCGCTGTTGGCTATTGACCGGAGAGTGGTCTCGGTCATGTCTACGTGTCTCCCGAACCCGTAGGGTCTACACACTTAAGGTTCGGTAACGCTAGGGTCGTAGAGATACATGCACGTGGAAACCCGAAAGTTGTACGGAGTCCCGGATGAGATCCCAGACGTCACGAGGAGTTCCGGAATGGTCCGGAGGTAAAGATTGATATATAGGAAGTCAGGTTTCGGCCATCGGGTGATCTCCGGGGGTCACCGGGAGTGTCCCGGGACCACCGGAGGGGCCCCGGGGGTCCACCGGGTGGGGCCACCCATCCTGGTGGGGCCCCTAGGCCGCAAGGGGAAGTTTCCAGCCCTAATGGGCTGGCGCACCACTAGGGGCCCACCTCCCCATGCGCCTAGGGTTGAAACCCTAGGGGGGAGGGGGCGCCCCACTAGCCTTGGGGGGCAAGGAACCCCCCCTGGCCGCCGCCCCCCCTGCAGATTGGATCTGCAGGGGCCCTGGCGCACCCCCTGGCCCCCTATATATATGTGGGAGGGGAGAGGGCAGCCGCACCCTTGCCCTGGCGCCTCTCCCCCTCCCGTCACACCTCCATACTCCCACGCAGGGCGCCCGGCGAAGCCCTGCTGCGATCTCCACTGCATCTGTCATCACGCCGTCGTGCTGCCGGATCTCTGACGACTTCTCCTCCCCCCTTGCTGGATCAAGAAGGAGGTGACGTTGCTGCACCGGACGTGTGTTGAACGCGGAGGTGTCGTCCGTTCGGCGCTAGATCATCGGTGACGAAGAACGCGAAGAGTACGACTACTTCATCCACGCTTCTTCGAAAGCTTCCGCTCGCAATCTCCATAACGGTATGTAGATGCACTCTCACTTGCTCGTTTCTAGATGTCTCCATAGTTGGATCTTGGTGAAAGCGTAGAAATTTTTTGAATTCTGCTACGTTCCCCAACAGTGGCATCTGAGCTAGGTTTTATGCGTAGCATCTTGCACGAGTAGAACACAAAGCAGTTGTGGGCGTTTGATTTTGTTCAACTTTCTTACTGTTACTAGTCAATCTTGATTTGGCGGTATTGTGGGATGAAGCGGCCCGGACCAACTTTACACGTACGCTTACGTGAGACTGGTTCCACCGACAGACATGCACTAGATGCATAAGGTGGCTGGCGGGTGTCTGTCTCTCCTACTTTAGTCGGATCGGATTCGATGAAAAGGGTCCTTATGAAGGGTAAATAGAAGTTGACAAATCACGTTGTGGTTTTGGCGTAGGTAAGAAACGTTCTTGCTAGAAATCCTATAGAAGCCACGTAAAACTTGCAACAATAATTAGAGGACGTCTAACTTGTTTTTGCAGCATGTGCTATGTGACGTGGTATGGCCAAAACAAAGATGTGATGAATGATATATGTGATGTATGAGATTGATCATGTTCTTGTAATAGGGAATCACGACTTGCATGTCGATGAACTTGACAACCGGCAGGAGCCATAGGAGTTGTCTTAATTATTGTATGACCTGCGTGTCACTGAATAACGCCATGTAATTACTTTACTTCATTGCTAAACGTTAGCTATAGTAGTAGAAGTAATAGTTGGCGTGACGACTTCTTCAAGACACGATGATGAAGATCATGGTGTCGAGCCGGTGAAAAGATGATCATGGTGCCCCGAAGATGGAGATCCAAGGAGCAAAATGATATTGGCCATATCATGTCACTTTAATTGATTGCATGTGATGTTTATCATGTTTATGCATCTTGTTTACTTAGAACGACGGTAGTAAATAAGATGATCTCTCACTAAAATTTCAAGTATTGTGTTTCCCCTAACTGTGCACCGTTGCTAAAGTTTGTTGCTCCGAAGCACCACGTGATGATCGGGTGTGATAGGTTCTAACGTTTGCATACAACGGGTGTAAGACAGATTTACACACGCGATACACTTAGGGTTCACTTGACGAGCCTAGCATGTACAGACATGGCCTCGGAACATGGAAGACCGAAAGGTCGAACACGAGTCCTATAGAAGATACGATCAACATGAAGATGTTCACCGTTGATGACTAGTCCGTCTCACGTGATGATCGGACACGGGCTAGTCGATTCGGATCGTGTATGTAATGCCCAGGATGGAACTATACCTCCTACGTGTCGAGGCACGACTTAAAGGTATAAGTCCATCCTAGAATGATTTCAAGTTTGGTAATCTTTGCACATCTCATGTAAAAGAGGGGATTGTAAACATAAAAATAGTTGGCTTACACTCGCCACGTCACACAAATACAATACATGTCTCAAACATCATACATTAAAACATCACAACCCTCTAAGGGCAAAACCAAATGTCAAGATACCAAACTTAAATAAAATCCACAGGTCAGATCGAATCTAGTAGAAGTCTCCACTACTGATCATCAGGATAACGAACATAGTATCGACTACGCTCCTCGTCATACTACCAGTCTAGCTCGGTGCCATCACCTGGATAGCTCACCACTGGACCTGCATCTGGTGTGGTGAAGTAATTGTGAGCCACAGAGGACTCAGCAATCCCGTTCCCGGGTAACAAGACTATTTAAGCCTTGGGAGAGGATAAGGCTGAAGAAAAGAATAAGTGTCTGCAGCAGCAACTAGCAACTAGCTTACATGAGAGAGTGCGAGAAGAGAAAGCCTCGGTCGAGAGATGATCACGAAGTGATCCTAGCTAAAGCTCAACAAACATAACCCCACCGTGTTCAACTCCCGAATCCCTTTTCGGAAATTGACAGTCACGGTACACACGCTGGTAGTGTATTGAAACATTGTGTCAAGTTATCTACAACCGGATATTAACAAGCTCCCATCTGCCACATAACCGCGGGCACGGCTTTCGAAAGTTCATAACCCTGCAGGGGTGTTCCAACTTGACCCATTACAAGCCCACGATCCGCGGAGTCGCAACTCCAAAGTGGGAAGACCCGAGTATTCTCGGAATCCCGTGCTCAAGATACTCCGAACTAAGGTAAGGCTAATCCAGCAAATCCTCCCGGCGTGCCGACACCCTGGTAGTAGCCGCGCGTATCTCGTCTCAGGCCACGACCGGATGAGACATCCTACGGGTCTTTAAGAGACCTCAAGTTTCCTTGAGGTGGCCCCGCAGTCTGCTCATTTCGGACCAACACTCATGTGGAGCACTGGCCCGGGGTTGTTGATTAAGAAAGAGGGTTAATTACTCCCTATGCAAGTTTATTTAGTTATTAGGCAAATAGTACCAATGTTGGGACTTGCTGGAAAAGACTTAGCACTTAGCGGTTTATCGAGGGGGTCCCATACACCCCAACCGTGTTAGGAACGCATAATCAAGGAACATAACACCGGTTTATACGGTTCCTAACGGCATGAGTGGAACAAATCACCAAGCAAAAGGCTTAGCCTTCCACCCTCGCCAATATATAGATGATTTCATTTTTAAGCATTTATATAGTGTGATATAACCCAGTAAAACTTCAACATGAAGCAAGCATCTTCGATCTTCACCTGCAACTAGCAATGCTATAAGAAGGGCTGAGCGAAGCGTACTTAGCCAAGCAACGGTTTGCATAGGTAGGGTGGTTAAACATGGTAATGGTTACAAGTAGGAGGCTGACAGGAAGAACATGGGCATCGAGGCAAAACTATAGAGCGGACTACTAGCAATAGGCAAAGATAGTAATGTTATCGGGGTTCGGTCATCTTGCCTGAAGAGAAGTCGTTCGGATCGTAAGAAGGGTCCTCGTGCTCAACCTCGTTGGTAACCTCGTGCTCGTACTCGTACTCGGTCTCAGCTTCCGGCTCTAAACAATACAATCACACAAGGCACAAATCAACAAGATGCAATGCGCACTCGAAACTGATGGATGCATGATGGATGCACTAAGGATGCACACGGAGCACGGAAAATAGCACTCAAGCAAAACACCTCAAAACATGATAACAATAAGATATTATGAATCTACACAGAAAATCAATCAAGTTTCATATAAGACTCGCTGAAATCGGAGCTACGGGCTAAAAGTTATGCCCGAAACAAGAAATGAGCGAAAGCTGAAAATTACAGCAACATAGCAACTTCGGAGCACAAAATAATTAAGCTACAGCACTCAAACATCATGGCAAAGGACATTAACATAAACTAGACATATCCTACAGCAAATAAGTCCAAAGGTGCACCCCCAAAGGAGCCACGGATCAATAGCAACAAGCTTGGACATATTGAACTTGACAATAAAATTCTGGCAGCAGAATTTTATTGAAACTTTGGAGCAAAAGTTAAACATGATACAGCCACTTAAATAAGCATGTGAGAACATGAATGGAAAGCCAACAATATATACTACAAGGAACAATCAAGATCCACTCAAAATCTATCATGGTTTGTCCTAGAACATCACTCAAACATGGCATCAGAACATTACAGATTTCAGACTTGGTGAAAATCCACTAAGTCCTAAAACAGCAGTTTCATCATGGCATCTAAAAGAGCATGTTTAAGTCACCTCGAAACTAAACATGGCAAGTGGTAAGCACCTCATCAAAGTACACATGATGGTGATCCCGAAACATACAAGCATGCATCATGGAGATAAACACAACGATAGCAACGAGCTCAACAAGATGGCATTTCATAACAAGTGAAACAACATCACAGCCACATGGCACTTTGCAATGATGATAAACATGGCAAGAATAAATCTATCATGCAACCTAACACATACAACATGTAGAGCATGGCAAGACGAACACGTGGACATGTCATTGCATCATTCGGACAAACGAGCTAAAAGTTATCACATAGCAAAGATAGCATAAAAACATCACATAGCAGCAATTATACCGGGATGCACTCTTGCAACGGGAAAACAAGCATCTAGATGACTTCTATCATGCATGACACAAAAAGATAAAACGTAGTGCTATTCACCACGAACGTCTGGACATGCTATTTGCGCGAAACGGACAAACACACTAAAAGATATCAGCAGTTGAATAATGCATCACAGATTAATAACATCAGGGACTTAGCAGAAAATGGAGGGGGAAAACAACCTCAGGTCACAGGAAAAAAACAACGCGGCCCGGCGGATCCGGCCCGAAGACGAACTGACGGAGGCAGTGGCCCATGCGAATCTGGGCTGGCTGGCTGGCGAGGGCGATGCGGGGTGGCGCGATGCGGGAAGGAGGGAGTGGGCCGGTCGGGGCGGCCTGGAGCCGTCGGTGGAGGGAGGACTCGGGCCCAGCCGGGGATGTGGTCCCGCGGGCTGGCTGCGGTGGGATCCGGCGCCTGGCGCGGGATGGATCCAGGAGGTGGTGGCGATGCGGTGGGCCGAGGGAAGTGCGGTGCGGGGGAGGCGCTGGAACACGGGATCGGGCCCGCTCGGCGTCGGGGATGTGGTCCAGCGGGAGGGACCGAGCGGCTGGACCGAAGCGATCGAGGCGAGGTGGTCGGCTGGAGCGGCGTTGACTTGGCGTCGACAGGGTCGGCGATCGAAGGACCTGGCGGCTGGTCGAACGGCTGATCCCAGGAGATCTCTGCGGGAGGAGCTGCCAAGTGGAGCTGGGGACTTGGCCAGATCTGAGTTTTTGGGAGAAGTGGAGAAGAACTAGGGGACATGCCAAAATAGACTAGGGGTCTATCATATAGCAGATTTTTTAGGGTTAGGGGGGATTTAGGGGTGCTTAGAGCCCTCCGATCGCGATCCGACGGATCCGATCGCGGGGGAAGTTTAGATGGACCTAGGAGATACTAGTGGGCTGCTGAGGGGTGTTTCGGGCCACAAAGCGAAGGCACTTTGGACCCACACGAATAACTGATGGGATAGCAAACGGAGTCCAAACGCGACGAGATTTGAGAGGCGGGTTGCACACAACAAAACAACAACACACGACAAGTCTCGCGCCACACCGGCAACGTTACACGCCCAAACAACAAAGTAGGCCTACGGGACGTCACGGACACGTGAGGGAGCTCTGGAACGCGAAACGGACAACGGGAAGGAACACGTGGAACCGGATGCAACCGACAACACAAATGCAATGCGATGCACATGTCTACATGATATGAATGAATGCCACACACTCACACAACAAAACGACGAAAACCCGAAAGACAAAGAACCCGGAATGGAAATAGATGAAGCCGGAGATATATTATATGCCCAAAAGGGAAAGTACTACATCCGGGGCATTACAAACTCTCCTCTACTACAAAAAGATCTCGTCCCGAGATCTAGGACTGGAAAAAGGAAGGGTACTCGGAACGAAGATGATCTTCTCGTTCCCAAGTAGCTTCTCGGTCGGTGTGATGTGACCACTTGACTTTCAAGAATTTGATGGACTTGTTGCGGGTCTTGCGTTCGGTTTCTTCGAGAATAGCAACTGGATGCTCTCGGTAGGACAGGTCTTGTTGAAGATCAATCTCTTCAAACGGAATCATGCGCTCAGGTGCCTTGAAGCATTTGCGGAGTTGAGACACATGGAACACATCATGAACATTGGCGAAGTTTGAAGGGAGCTCAAGTTGATAGGCTAGATCGCCTCTTTTGCCAAGAATCTTGAAAGGCCCGACGTATCTAGGAGCAAGCTTTCCTTTGATACCGAATCTTTGGGTGCCTTTCATCGGAGACACACGGGGATAGACATGATCACCAATGTTGAAAGCCAAATCACGATGCTTGCCGTCATAGTAGCTCTTCTGACGCGACTGAGCGGCCTTGAGATTCTCACGTATGACTTTGCACATTTCTTCGGCTTCCGAGATCAAGTCATTGCCAAGAAGTTGACGTTCACCTGTTTCAGACCAGTTGAGAGGGGTACGGCACTTTCTGCCATAGAGGATTTCAAACGGAGCTTTGCCTGCACTTGCTTGAAAGCTGTTGTTGTAAGAGAACTCGGCAAATGGAAGGCAGTCTTCCCATTTCATGCCAAAGGATATGACACAGGCTCTGAGCATGTCTTCTAGAATCTGATTCACTCGCTCGACTTGACCACTAGTCTGAGGGTGAAAAGCAGTGCTGAACTCGATCTTAGTGCCCATGGCGGACTGAAAGGAGTCCCAGAACCTGGATGTGAACAAACTTCCACGGTCTGAGGAGATAACTTGAGGAATGCCATGTAAGGACACAATTCTGGAAGTGTACAGCTCTGCCAATTGAGCTGCATTGATTGATTCTTTGACTGGCAGGAAGTGAGCGACTTTGGTAAGCTTGTCAATCACCACGAAGATAGAATCATTCCCTCTCTTGGATTTAGGAAAACCAGTGACGAAGTCCATTTCAATGTGGTCGAACTTCCACTCGGGAATAGGAAGAGGTTGGAGAAGACCGGCTGGACGTTGATGTTCTGCTTTCACTCTCCTGCAAACATCACATTCATTCACGAATTGGGCAATTTCCCTTTTCATGTGTGTCCACCAGTAAGATTGCTTGAGGTCTTGGTACATCTTGGAACTGCCAGGATGAATGGAAAGGAGAGAATCATGTGCTTCTTCCATTATGAGCTTCCTGAGATCACCTTTGGGAACAACGAGTCTGTCCTCAAAGAACAAGGTATCTCTCTCATCAACACGGAAGCACTTATATTTCGGAATGCCCTTAGCAATAGCATGTTTCACCTTCTTCACCATGGTATCACTGAGTTGGGCCTCACGGACCTGATCTTCCAAGGTAGGAGCAATTTGAAGATTTGCAAGAAAACCCTGCGGAACAATTTGAAGGTTGAGCTTCCTGAATGCTTCACAAAGCTCAGGCTGGTACGGCTTGATAAGAAGGCTGTTGCAATATGCCTTTCTGCTCAAAGCATCTGCAATCACATTCGCCTTGCCAGGAGTGTATTCAATGCTAGGATTATACTCTTGGATCATTTCAACCCAACGAGTCTGGCGGAGGTTCAGATGCGGCTGTGTGAAGATGTACTTCAAGCTCTTGTGATCAGTGAAGATGTCGACTTTTCTGCCCAACAACAGATGTCTCCACGTAATCAAAGCATGTACCACAGCTGCTAGCTCGAGATCATGTGTGGGATAGTTCTTCTCACTTGGCTTGAGCTGACGAGAAGTGTATGCCACAATTCTCTTATCTTGCATAAGCACACCACCAAGACCTTGAAGAGAAGCATCGCAGAATACTTCATAGGGCTTGGATTCATCTGGAGGAGTCAGAACTGGAGCAGAGACAAGCTTTTCTTTGAGAGTTTTGAATGTCACTTCACACTCTGGAGACCAAAAGTATTTGACATTCTTCTGAAGCAAGTTGGAAAGAGGCTTGGCAATCTTGGAGAAGTTCTCAACGAACCTTCTGCAATAGCTGGCAAGACCCAGAAAACTGCGGAGTTGCTTGACGTTCTGAGGAGCTTCCCAGTTGACAATTGCTTCAACTTTCTCGGGATTAACCGCAATACCGTCAGCTGAGATGATATGGCCCAGGTACAAAACCTTATCGAGCCAAAACTCGCACTTGGAGAACTTGGCATAGAACTTATGCTCACGGAGTCGATCAAGAACCAGACGTAAGTGCTTTTCGTGATCTTCTTCATTCTTGGAAAACACCAGAATATCATCCAGATACACAAGCACAAACTCGCCAGTATAGGGGTTGAAGATGTAGTGCATCATCCTCGAAAAGGTAGGAGGAGCATTGGCGAGACCAAAATACATGACAGTATACTCGTATGAGCCGTAGCTCGTTCTGAAGGCCGTCTTGGGAATGTCTTCCTCGCGAATGCGAATTTGGTGATAGCCCATTCGGAGGTCAAGCTTAGAGAACACTTTAGCTCCTTTGAGCTGCTCGAAGAGTTCGTTGATGTTGGGGAGCGGATATTTGTTCTTTATTGTCTTCTTGTTCAATGGCCGGTAATCAACGCAGAGACGCTCCGTGCCATCTTTCTTCTTGACAAATAAGACACCACAGCCCCAAGGAGACGTACTAGGCCTGATGAGACCCATACTCTCCTGTTTATCAAGCTGCTTCTTCAATTCCTTCAATTCGTCCGGAGAGAGTTTGTACGGACGTCGGCATGCTGGCTCAGTACCCGGCTCGAGTTCAATAACGAATTCCACCTGACGGTGTGGAGGCATGCCTGGAAGTTCTTCAGGAAAGACGTCTTGATATTTGTTCACCACCGGAATTTGAGATATGGCATTAATTTCGCCCTTATCATTGAGAGAGAAAAGCCTGATAGTGTTATCCCTGGAGGCAAAGATAATCACATCTTCATCAGGATGAGTCATCTTGACTTCCTTCTGTGCACAATCAATGTGAGCATCATGCTGAGAAAGCCAATCCATTCCGAGGATGAGGCCAATGTCAGAATTACCAAGAACCACCGGATTAGCCAGAAATCGATAATCACCCATGCGAATAGACACATTCGGAGCATATAATCTTGAAGTCATGCACTTGCCCGGAGAAACAACTTGCAACATATTTGGCAAAGGCACTGTGCCCACATTGTACTTGGATGCAAATGGGAATGACATGAAGGAATGTGAAGCACCCGAATCAAATAACACTTTAGCAGGTATAGAGTTCACTGGAAGGTTACCCAAAATGACATCAGAAGAATTCTCCGCTTGTGCTGCATTCATCAGATTGACCCTTGCTTGCTTGGGGTTATGCTTGACAATAGCTGAACTCACAGGTGGAGGAGGTGGAAGACGCTTCGGGTTCGGACATCTGTTGGCATAGTGACCTTTCTGAGTGCATTTGTTGCAAGTCACTTCTGAGAGAGGACGGAAATGAGAACCACTTGACTTGGAGCCTTGAGACTGAAACTGGTTCCTCGAATGGTTGCTCGGGTTGGGTGGGTGGGAGAAACCACGTCCACCGGAGTTCTTGTTGCTGTTGGAGTTGTTGGAGTTGTTGTATGGAGCTCGAATCACTGGAGGAGGAGGAAGCCAGAATTTCTGTTGCTTCGAGACCATCTGAGACGATGAGGAAGAGTGAACGGCATCTCGAATTCTCTTTTTAGAAGCCTCCATCTTAAGCTGAGCTGCCTCTTGTTTCAAAGCCATGTTATAGAATTTGTCGAATTCATCCGGCTCGAACAAGGTGAGAGCAAGCTGAAGTTCATCTTTCAGGCCTCCACGGAACTGGTAGATTTTGCTCTTGGTGTCAGGAATGTCTTGCTTAGCATAGCGAGCGAGGTTTTGGAACTTGACATTATACTGATAGACTGTCATGGAGCCCTGCTTCAGGTTGCGGAATTGCTCACGCATACCCTCGATGACACTTGTTGGAATATGGTGAGAGCGAAAGTCCTTGCAGAAATTCTCCCAAGAGATCACCTGACCTGGTCTGGAGTCTTTGTACTGCTGCCACCAGTCAGCTGCTTGGTCTTTGAGTTGGAAGGCTACAAACTTCACATAATCATCTTCCTTCATGTTACTGCACTCAAAATGCTTCTTTATGTCGGTTAACCAATCTTCAGCATCAAGAGGGTCGACACAGTAACTGAAAGCTTTTGGATTATTGGCCAAGAACTGGTTGAGAGTAGCATGGTGCTGCTGGTTGAAGAAGTTGCCTTGATTCCCTGGAACACCCTGATTAGCTTGATTAGCTTGCATCTGTTGCATCATCTGCATCAACATCTGGGTGTTCTGAGCTGTAGTCTGCATAATCGTTCTCCAAGCCTCAGTCGGAGGAGGAGGGGAAGGAGGACGATCTGGGACCTCTTCACCCTCTGGGTTAGCGTTGGGAACCCTTTTCGGAGCCATCCTGAAAGAGATGACCACGAATCAGCAATTGATTGACAGAAGGTATAAGCTAAATCAATGGAATGAATTGCAACAAGTCTTCACAATAATCATTCGAACAATAGGAACGAATGAAATGATTCGAACAAGAGGAACGGATGAAATTCTCACTTAAATGATAACATCAATCTTCACGAGAAGCCACATAGGGAACAAAATGAAAAAAAAAACAAGGTACGGATGGGAACAAACACAAGAGAGGAGCTTCGTTCTAACATCTTTGTGCTGAAAGCATATGAACGTGTTACGAAAGGGTTTTGCAATCCCCGGAACAGCATAGCCAAGGACCCTTTAAGATGCAACTCCCGATCGGAACATCGGTCATAATACCACTTCACTCAATGTAGAACCTCGAACTCGCTAACCTGCATTCGTTGGAAGAATGCCTACGATCTACTGGATAAAACCCACCTATAAATTTCCGAAAGATTCCAGTTATGCAATCAGGTGTTGGGGATACATGGGAAGCACCGCGCAATCAACTCTAAACCTACATCCAGGTGTATCCATCCTTCAACACATAACCAGTCTTTCTCGGAAACTGTGTACCTCGGACCTTCGAAAAGCATCCACTATAACAAGCTATGGCAATACTCCTGAACTACCTCCCCGGTACTGGGTGATGTCGGGGTTATCTTGCCACTGGCCGTATAGGAGAGATTTTCGATGTCGGCCGTCTTAAGTATTTAGTACTGCCGCGATATGCTTGTGACGACAATACCCCGAAGCTCAACTCCCCGGGACACTGCCACAACCCCTAATGTCAGGAGGCATCGAGAACAATATTCTCGTTACAAGAACATCGAAACAATCCCAGAATACTCGCGAGATTTCTAAAAAAAATTTGGTGCAATTTTTGAAGATAGAAGAGACAAGAGTAGTCGTCAGGAGTCCTCACCAGAGAGAAAGGGGATGAGAAGCAAAGAAATCCTACTCTCCGATATAATATAGGACTCAAAATATCTTTCAGTGTGTGCCTAGACTCGACCGTCAACGATTCGATCAATCAGTGGGGGCACCTAGGTCGGAGAAGGCTCTGAATACCAACTTGTAATGCCCAGGATGGAACTATACCTCCTACGTGTCGAGGCATGACTTAAAGGTATAAGTCCATCCTAGAATGATTTCAAGTTTGGTAATCTTTGCACATCTCATGTAAAAGAGGGGATTGTAAACATAAAAATAGTTGGCTTACACTCGCCACGTCACACAAATACAATACATGTCTCAAACATCATACATTAAAACATCACAACCCTCTAAGGGCAAAACCAAATGTCAAGATACCAAACTTAAATAAAATCCACAGGTCGGATCGAATCCTAGTAGAAGTCTCCACTACTGATCATCAGGATAACGAACATAGTATCGACTACGCTCCTCGTCATACTCCCAGTCTAGCTCGGTGCCATCACCTGGATAGCTCACCACTGGACCTGCATCTGGTGTGGTGAAGTAATTGTGAGCCACAGAGGACTCAGCAATCCCGTTCCCGGGTAACAAGACTATTTAAGCCTTGGGAGAGGATAAGGCTGAAGAAAAGAATAAGTGTCTGCAGTAGCAACTAGCAACTAGCTTACGTGAGAGAGTGCGAGAAGAGAAAGCCTCGGTCGAGAGATGATCACGAAGTGATCCTAGCTAAAGCTCAACAAACATAACCCCACCGTGTTCAACTCCCGAATCCCTTTTCGGAAATTGACAGTCACGGTACACACGCTGGTAGTGTATTGAAACATTGTGTCAAGTTATCTACAACCGGATATTAACAAGCTCCCATCTGCCACATAACCGCGGGCACGACTTTCGAAAGTTCATAACCCTGCAGGGGTGTTCCAACTTGACCCATTACAAGCCCACGATCCGCGGAGTCGCAACTCCAAAGTGGGAAGACCCAAGTATTCTCGGAATCCCGTGCTCAAGATACTCCGAACTAAGGTAAGGCTAATCCAGCAAATCCTCCCAGCGTGCCGACACCCTGATAGTAGCCGCGCGTATCTCGTCTCAGGCCAAGACCGGATGAGACATCCTACGGGTTTTTACCAGACCTCAAGTTTCCTTGAGGTGGCCCCGCAGTCTGCTCATTTCGGACCAACACTCATGTGGAGCACTGGCCCGGGGGTTGTTGATTAAGAAAGAGGGTTAATTACTCCCTATGCACGTTTATTTAGTTATTAGGCAAATAGTACCAATGTTGGGACTTGCTGGAAAAGACTTAGCACTTAGCGGTTTATCGAGGGGGTCCCATACACCCCAATCGTGTTAGGAACGCATAATCAAGGAACATAACACCGGTTTATACGGTTCCTAACGGCATGAGTGGAACAAATCACCAAGCAAAAGGCTTAGCCTTCCACCCTTGCCAATATATATATGATTTCATTTTTAAGCATTTATATAGTGTGATATAACCCAGCAAAACTTCAACATGAAGCAAGCATCTTCGATCTTCACCTGAAACTAGCAATGCTATAAGAAGGGCTGAGCGAAGCGTACTTAGCCAAGCAACGGTTTGCATAGGTAGGGTGGTTAAACATGGTAATGGTTACAAGTAGGAGGCTGACAGGAAGAACATGGGCATCGAGGCAAAACTATAGAGCGGACTACTAGCAACAGGCAAAGATAGTAATGTTATCGGGGTTCGGTCATCTTGCCTGAAGAGAAGTCGTTCGGATCATAAGAAGGGTCCTCGTGCTCAACCTCGTTGGTAACCTCGTGCTCGTACTCGTACTCGGTCTTAGCTTCCGGCTCTAAACAATACAATCACACAAGGCACAAATCAACAAGATGCAATGCGCACTCGAAACTGGTGGATGCATAATGGATGCACTAAGGATGCACACGGAGCACGGAAAATAGCACTCAAGCAGAACACCTCAAAACATGATAACAATAAGATATTATGAATCTACACAGAAAATCAATCAAGTTTCATATAAGACTCGCTGAAATCGGAGCTACGGGCTAAAAGTTATGCCCGAAACAAGAAATGAGCGAAAGCTGAAAATTACAGCAACATAGCAACTTCGGAGCACAAAATAATTAAGCTACAGCACTCAAACATCATGGCAAAGGACATGAACATAAACTAGACATATCCTACAGCAAATAAGTCCAAAGGTGCACCCCCAAAGGAGCCACGGATCAATAGCAACAAGCTTGGACATATTGAACTTGACAATAAAATTCTGGCAGCAGAATTTTATTGAAACTTTGGAGCAAAAGTTAAACATGCTACAGCCACTTAAATAAGCATGTGAGAACATTAATGGAAAGCCAACAATATATACTACAAGGAACAATCAAGATCCACTCAAAATCTATCATGGTTTGTCCTAGAACATCACTCAAACATGGCATCGGAACATTACAGATTTCAGACTTAGTGAAAATCCACTAAGTCCTAAAACAGCAGTTTCATCATGCCATCTAAAAGAGCATGTTTAAGTCACCTCGAAACTAAACATGGCAAGTGGTAAGCACTTCATCAAAGTACACATGATGGTGATCCCGAAACATACAAGCATGCATCATGGAGATAAACACAACGATAGCAACGAGCTCAACAAGATGGCATTTCATAACAAGTGAAACAACATCACAGCCACATGGCACTTTGCAACGATGATAAACATGGCAAGAATAAATCAATCATGCAACCTAACACATACAACATGTAGAGCATGGCAAGACGAACACGTGGACATGTCATTGCATCATTCGGACAAATGAGCTAAAAGTTATCACATAGCAAAGATAGCATAAAAACATCACATAGCAGCAATTATACCGGGATGCACTCTTGCAACGGGAAAACAAGCATCTAGATGACTTCTATCATGCATGACACAAAAAGATAAAATGTAGTGCTATTCACCACGAACGTCTGGACATGCTATTTGCGCGAAACGGACAAACACACTAAAAGATATCAGCAGTTGAATAATGCATCACAGATTAATAACATCAGGGACTTAGCAGAAAATGGAGGGGGAAAACAACCTCAGGTCACAG
This sequence comes from Secale cereale, assembly GCA_902687465.1. Lineage (NCBI taxonomy): Eukaryota > Viridiplantae > Streptophyta > Magnoliopsida > Poales > Poaceae > Secale > Secale cereale. The sequence goes on along the minus strand of LR738715.1, from coordinate 202,533,602 downwards.
GAAAAAAACAACGCGGCCCGGCGGATCCGGCCCGAAGACGAACTGACGGAGGCAGTGGCCCAGGCGGATCTGGGCTGGCTGGCTGGCGAGGGCGATGCGGGGTGGCGCGATGCGGGAAGGAGGGAGTGGGCCGGTCGGGGCGGCCTAGAGCCGTCGGTGGAGGGAGGACTCGGGCCCAGCCGGGGATGTGGTCCCGCGGGCTGGCTGCGGTGGGATCCGGTGCCTGGCGCGGGATGGATCCAGGAGGTGGTGGCGATGCGGTGGGCCGAGGGAAGTGCGGTGCGGGGGAGGCGCTGGAACGCGGGATCGGGCCCACTCGGCGTCGGGGATGTGGTCCAGCGGGAGGGACCGAGCGGCTGGACCGAAGCGATCGAGGCGAGGTGGTCGGCTGGAGCGGCGTTGACTTGGCGTCGACAGGGTCGGCGATCGAAGGACCTGGCGGCTGGTCGAACGGCTGATCCCAGGAGATCTCTGCGGGAGGAGCTGCCAAGTGGAGCTGGGGACTTGGCCAGATCTGAGTTTTTGGGAGAAGTGGAGAAGAACTAGGGGACATGCCAAAATAGACTAGGGGTCTATCATATAGCAGATTTTTTAGGGTTAGGGGGGATTTAGGGGTGCTTAGAGCCCTCCGATCGCGATCCGACGGATCCGATCGCGGGGGAAGTTTAGATGGACCTAGGAGATACTAGTGGGCTGCTGAGGGGTGTTTCGGGCCACAAAGCGAAGGCACTTTGGACCCACACGAATAACTGATGGGATAGCAAACGGAGTCCAAACGCGGCGAGATTTGAGAGGCGGGTTGCACACAACAAAACAACAACACACGACAAGTCTCGCGCCACACCGGCAACGTTACACGCCCAAACAACAAAGTAGGTCTACGGGACGTCACGGACACGTGAGGGAGCTCCGGAATGCGAAACGGACAACGGGAAGGAACACGTGGAACCGGATGCAACCGACAACACAAATGCAATGCGATGCACATGTCTACATGATATGAATGAATGCCACACACTCACACAACAAAACGACGAAAACCCGAAAGACAAAGAACCCGGAATGGAAATAGATGAAGCCGGACATATATTATATGCCCAAAAGGGAAAGTACTACATCCGGGGCATTACAGTGTATCACTTAGATGACTAGAGAGATGTCATTCTGAGTGGGAGTTCATTAAAATTTGATTAAGATGAACTTAATTATCATGAACTTAGTATAAATTCTTTACAATATCTCTTGTAGATCAAATGGCCCACGCTCCAGTTTCCCTCAACTTCAACGCGTTCCTAGAGAAAACCAAGCTGAAAGACGATGGTAGCAACTATACGGATTGGGTCCGTAACCTGAGGATTATCCTCATAGCTGCCAAGAGATCATATGTCCTAGAAGCACCGCTAGGTGATGCACCTGCTCCCGATGCGGCCCAAGACGTTTTGAACGTCTGGCAGTCGCGTAGTGATGATTACACCCTGGTTCAGTGCGGCATGCTTTACAGCTTAGAGTCGGGGCTCCAAAAACGTTTTGAGCACCACGGAGCATATGAGATGTTCGAAGAGCTGAAAATGGTTTTCCAAGCTCATGCCCGAGTCGAGAGATATGATGTTTCTGACGCGTTCTACAGCTGTAAGATGGAGGAGAACAGTTCTGTCAGTGAGCACATCCTCAAGATTTCAGGATTGCACAACCGCTTGTCTCAGCTGGGAATGAATCTCCCAGATGAAGCGGTCGTTGACAGAATCCTCCAGTCGCTCCCACCAAGCTTCAAGAGCTTCGTGTTGAACTTCAATATGCAGGGGATGGAGAAGTCCATTCCCGAGGTGTATTCGATGCTGAAATCAGCGGAGGTGGACATCAAGAAAGAACATCAAGTGTTGATGGTCAATAAAACCACTAAGTTCAAGAAAGGCAAGGGTAAGAAGAACTTCAGGAAGGACGGCAAGGGAGTTGCCGCGCCTGGCAAGCCTGTTGCCGGGAAGAAGCCAAAGTATGGACCCAAGCCTGAAACCGAGTGCTTTTATTACAAGGGAACGGGTCATTGGAAGCGGAACTGCCCCAAATACTTAGCAGACAAGAAGGCCGGCAACGTCAAAGGTATATATGATATACATGTTATTGATGTGTACCTTACCAGCACTCGTAGTAGCTCCTGGGTATTCGATACCGGTGCAGTTGCTCACATTTGTAACTCAAAACACGAGCTGCGGAATAAACGGAGACTGGCGAAGGATGAGGTGACGATGCGCGTCGGGAATGGTTCCAAGGTCGATGTGATCGCCGTCGGCACGCTACCTCTACATCTACCCTCGGGATTAGTTTTAAACCTCAATAATTGCTATTTAGTACCAGCTTTGAGCATGAACATTGTTTCTGGATCTCGTCTTATGCGAGATGGCTACTCTTTCAAATCGGAGAATAATGGTTGTTCTATTTATTTGAGAGATATGTTTTATGGTCATGCCCCGCTGGTCAATGGTTTATTTTTGATGAATCTCGAACGTGATGATACACATATTCATAGTGTAGATTCCAAAAGATGTAAAGTTGATAATGATAGTCCCACATACTTGTGGCATTGCCGCCTTGGTCATATTGGTGTCAAACGTATGAAGAAGCTCCATTCAGATGGACTTCTAGAGTCTCTTGATTATGAATCATTTGACACGTGCGAACCATGCCTCTTGGGCAAGATGACCAAGACTCCGTTCTCCGAAACAATGGAGCGAGCAACCAACTTGTTGGAAATCATACATACCGATGTGTGCGGTCCAATGAGTGTTGAGGCTCGCGGAGGCTACCGTTATGTTCTCACCCTCACGGATGACTTGAGTAGATACGGCTATATCTATTTGATGAAACACAAGTCTGAGACCTTTGAAAGGTTCAAGGAATTTCAGAATGAGGTTGAGAATCAACGTGACAGAAAAATAAAGTTCTTGCGATCGGATCGTGGGGGTGAATATTTAAGTCATGAATTTGGCACACACCTTAGGAGCTGTGGAATTGTTTCACAATTGACACCGCCCGGAACACCTCAACGTAACGGTGTGTCCGAACGTCGAAATCGTACTCTGTTGGACATGGTGCGATCTATGATGTCCCTCACCGATTTACCGCTATCTTTTTGGGGTTATGCTTTAGAGACTGCCGCATTCACTTTAAATAGGGCTCCGTCGAAATCCGTTGAGACGACTCCGTATGAACTTTGGTTTAGCAAGAAACTGAAGCTGTCGTTTCTAAAAGTTTGGGGTTGTGATGCTTATGTCAAGAAACTTCAACCTGAAAAGCTCGAACCCAAATCGGAGAAATACGTCTTCATAGGATACCCAAAGGAAACAATTGGGTACACCTTCTACCACAGATCCGAAGGCAAAGTCTTTGTTGCCAAGAATGGATGCTTTCTGGAGAAAGAGTTTCTCTCGAAAGGAGTGAGTGGGAGGAAAGTAGAACTTGATGAGGTGACAGTCACCCCTCCTGGACCGGAAAGTAGCGCAGCGCAGGAAACTGTTCCTGAGGTGCCTACACCGACAAGGGAGGAAGTTGATGATAATGATCATGAAGAAACAGATCAAGTTACTACTGAACTTCAAAGTTCCACAAGGGCACGTTCCGCACCAGAGTGATACGGCAACCCTGTACTGGAAATCATGTTGTTAGACAACGGTGAACCTTCGAACTATGAAGAAGCGATAGCGGGCCCGGATTCCAATAAATGGCTTGGAGCCATGAAATCCGAGATAGAATCCATGTATGAAAACAAAGTATGGACTTTGGTGGACTTGCCTGATGATAGGCACGCCATAGAAAACAAATGGATATTTAAGAAGAAGACAGACGCAGATGGTAATGTGACCATCTATAAGGCTCGGCTTGTCGCTAAGGGTTATCGACAAGTTCAAGGGATTGACTACGACGAGACTTTCTCTCCCGTAGCGATGCTGAAGTCAGTCAGAATCATGTTAGCTATTGCCGCATTCTATGATTATGAGATATGGCAAATGGACGTCAAAACAGCATTCCTTAATGGCTTCCTCAAGGAAGAGTTGTATATGATGCAACCGGAAGGTTTTGTCGATCCAGAGAACGCTAACAAGGTATGCAAGCTCCAGCGCTCGATTTACGGGCTGGTGCAAGCATCACGGAGTTGGAATATTCGCTTTGATGAGGTGATCAAAGCATTTGGCTTTATACAGACTTATGGAGAAGCCTGTATTTACAAGAAAGTGAGTGGGAGCTCTGTGGCATTTCTCATATTATATGTGGATGACATATTGCTGATGGGAAATGATATAGAATTCTTGGAAAATGTAAAGGCCTACTTGAATAAAAGTTTTTCAATAAAGGACCTTGGAGAAGCTGCTTACATATTAGGCATCAAAATCTATAGAGATAGATCGAGACGCCTCATTGGTCTTTCACAAAGTACATACCTTGACAAAATATTGAAGAAGTTCAATATGGATCAGTCAAAGAAAGGATTCTTGCCTGTTTTGCAAGGTATGAGATTGAGCAAGGCTCAGTCGCCGACCACGGCAGAAGATAGAGAAAAGATGAGTGTCATTCCCTATGCCTCGGCCATAGGTTCTATCATGTATGCCATGCTGTGTACCAGACCTCATGTGAACCTTGCCATAAGTTTGGTAGGGAGGTACCAAAGTGATCCCGGTGCGGAACACTAGACAGCGGTCAAGAACATCCTGAAGTACCTGAAAAGGACTAAGGATATGTTTCTCGTTTATGGAGGTGACGAAGAGCTCGTCGTAAAGGGTTACGTCGATGCTAGCTTCGACACAGATCTGGATGACTCTAAGTCTCAAACCGGATACGTATATATTTTGAATGGAGGGGCAGTCAGCTGGTGCAGTTGCAAACAGAGCGTGGTGGCGGCGTCTACATGTGAAGCGGAGTACATAGCTGCTTCTGAAGCAGCGCAGGAAGGAGTCTGGATGAAGGAGTTCATCACCGACCTAGGAGTCATTCCAAGCGCGTCAAGCCCGATGACTCTCTTCTGTGACAACACTGGTGCTATTGCTATTACCAAGGAGCCCAGGTTTCACAAGAAGACCAAGCACATCAAGCGCCGTTTCAACTCCATCCGGAATTATGTTCAGGATGGAGACATAGATATTTGTAAAGTGCATACGGATCTGAATGTCGCAGACCCGTTGACTAAACCTCTTTCACGAGCAAAACATGATCAACACCATAACTCTATGGGTGTTCGATTCATCACAATGTAACTAGATTATTGACTCTAGTGCAAGTGGGAGACTGTTGGAGATATGCCCTAGAGGCAATAATAAAAGCATTATTATTATATCTCCTTGTTCATGATAATTGTCTGTTATTCATGCTTGAATTGTATTGTATGGAAACAGCGATACATGTGTGAATACATAGACCACAATGAGTCCCTGGTAGGCCTCTAGTTACCAGTTCGTTGATCAACAGATGGTCACGGTTTCCTGACCATAGACATAGGATGTCAGTGATAACGGGATCACATCATTAGGAGAATGATGTAATGGACAAGACCCAAACTTGAGCATAACACGAGATCGTATAGTTCGTAATGCATAAGCTTTTCGGTGTCAAGTATTTATTCCTTAGACCATGAGGTTGTACAACTCCCGGATGCCATAGGAATACTTTGGGTGTACCAAACGTCACAACGTAACTGGGTGGCTATAAAGGTACGCATCGGGTATCTCCGAAAGTGTCTGTTGAGTTGGTACGAACCGAGACTGGGATGTTGTCACTCCGTATGACAGAGAGGTACCTCTGCGCCCACTCGGTAAGACATCATCATAATGAGCTCAATGTGACTAAGTAGTTAGTCACGGGATGATGGATTACGGATCGAGTAAAGAGACTTGCCATGACGAGATTGAACAAGGTATCGGGAATACCGACGATCGAATCTCGGGCAAGTACCGTACCGATGGACAAAGGGAATAACATACGGGATTGAGTGAATCCTTGACGCGGTGGTTCATCCGATGAAGATCATCGAGGAACACGTGGGAACCAACATGGGTATCCAGATCCCGCTGTTGGTTATTGACCGGAGAGTGGTCTCGGTCATGTCTACGTGTCTCCCGAACCCGTAGGGTCTACACACTTAAGGTTCGGTAACGCTAGGGTCGTAGAGATACATGCACGTGGAAACCCGAAAGTTGTTCGCAGTCCCGGATGAGATCCCGGACATCACGAGGAGTTCCGGAATGGTCCAGAGGTAAAGATTGATATATAGGAAGTCAGGTTTCGGCCATCGGGTCATCTCCGGGGGTCACCGGGAGTGTCCCGGGACCACCGGAGGGGCCCCGAGGGTCCACCGGGTGGGGCCACCCATCCCGGTGGGGTCCCTAGGCCGCAAGGGGAAGTGTCCAGCCCTAATGGGCTGGCGCACCACTAGGGGCCCACCTCCCCATGCACCTAGGGTTGAAACCCTAGGGGGGAGGGGGCGCCCCACTAGCCTTGGGGGG
>LR738715.1:202508197-202526923 GCA_902687465.1 Secale cereale | reverse complement strand
CCCCTGCAGATTGGATCTGCAGGGGCCCTGGCGCACCCCCTGGCCCCCTATATATATATGTGGGAGGGGAGAGGGCAGCCGCACCCTTGCCCTGGCGCCTCTCCCCCTCCCGTCACACCTCCATACTCCCACGCAGGGCGCCCGGCGAAGCCCTGCTGCGATCTCCACTGCATCCATCATCACGCCGTCGTGCTGCCGGATCTCTGACGACTTCTCCTCCCCCCTTGCTGGATCAAGAAGGAGGTGACGTTGCTGCACCGGACGTGTGTTGAACGCGGAGGTGCCGTCCGTTCGGCGCTAGATCATCGGTGACGAAGAACGCGAAGAGTACGACTACTTCATCCACGCTTCTTCGAAAGCTTCCGCTCGCAATCTCCATAACGGTATGTAGATGCACTCTCACTTGCTCGTTGCTAGATGTCTCCATAGTTGGATCTTGGTGAAAGCGTAGAAAATTTTTGAATTCTGCTACGTTCCCCAACAGTACATACCTTGGCAAGATTTTGAAGTAGTTCGAAATGGAATAGTCAAAGAAGGAGTTCTTTCCTGTGTTGCAAGGTGAGTAAGACTCAAAAGCCGACCACGACAGCAAATAGAAAGAGAATGAAAGTCATTCCCTATGTCTCAGCCATAGGTTCTATAAAGTATGCTATGTTGTGTACCAGACCTATTGTGTGCCTTGCCATGAGTTTGGCAAGGGGGTACAATAGTGTTCTAGGAGTAGATCACTTGACAACGGTCAAAATTATCCTTAGGTACCTAAAGAGGACTAAGGAAATGTTTCTCGGTTATGGAGGTGACAAAGATTTCACCGTAAAGGGTTACGTCGATGCAAGCTTTGACGCCAATCCAGGTGACTTCGAGTCTCGATCAGGATACATATTAAAAGTGGGAGCAATTAGCTAGAGTAGCTCCATGCAAAGCATTGTAAACATAGAAATTTGCGAAATACATATGGATCTGAATGTGACAAACTCGATGACTAAACTTCTCTCACAAAGCAAAACATGATCACACCTTAGTATGCTTTGGGTGTTAATCACATGGCAATGTGAACTAGATTACTGAATCTAGTAAACCCTTTGGGTATCGGTCACATGGCGGTGTGAACTATGGGTGTTAAGCACATGACGATGTGAACTATCGGTGTTAACTCACATGGCGATGTGAACTAGATCATTGACTCTAGTGCAAGTGGGAGACTCAGTGAAATATGCCCTAGAGGCAATAATAAAGTTGCTATTTTATATTTCCTTATTTCATGATAAATGTTTATTATTCATGCTAGAATTGTATTAACCGGAAACTTGATACATGTGTGAATACATAGACAAAATACCAAGTCCCTAGTAAGCCTTTACTAGACTAGCTCGTTAACCAAAGATGGTTAAGTTTCTTGACCATAGACATGTGTTGTCATTTGATGAACGGGATCACATCATTAGTAGAATTATGTGATGGACAAGACCCATCCGTTAGCTTAGCATATTGATTGTTCAGTTTTATTGCTATTGCTTTCTTCATGTCAAATACATGTTCCTTCGACTATGAGATTATGCAACTCCCGGATACCGAAGGAATGCCTTGTGCGCTATCAAACATCACAACGTAACTGGGTGATTGTAAACATGCTCTACAGGTACCTCCGAAGGTGTTTGTTGGGTTGGCATAGATCGGGATTAGGATTTGTCACTCCGAGTATCAGAGAGGTATCTCTGGGCCCTCTCGGTAATGCACATCATAAGAAGCCTTGCAAGCATTGTGACCATTGAGTTAGTTGCAGGATGATGCATTATGAAACGAGTAAAGAGACTTGCCGGTAACGAGATTGAACTAGGTATGAAGATACCGACGATCGAATCTCGGGCAAGTAACATACCTATGACAAAGGGAATAACGTATATTGTCATAAGGTTCGACCGATAAAGATCTTCATAGAATATATAGGAGCCAATATGAGCATCCAAGTTCCTCTATTGGTTATTGACCGGAGAGGTGTCTCAGTCATGTCTACATAGTTCTCAAACCCGTAGGGTCCGCACGCTTAACGTTCGATGACGATTTGTATTATATGAGTTATGTGTTTTGGTGACCGAATGTTGTTCGGAATCCCGGATGAGATCACAGACATGACGAGGAGTCTCGAAATGATCGAGAGGTAAAGATTGATATATAGGACGATGGTATTTGGACACCGGAAGTGTTCCGGGTGATACCGGGTCACCGAAAAGGTGTTTCGGGCACCCTCGACAAAGATATGGGCCTTATTGGGCCAAGAGTGGGACAAAACAGCCACTAAGGGGTTGGTGCGCCCCATGTATGCCAAGATAAGGTGGGAGTATAGGAAAGGAGAGGGGGGAAAGGAAAGTATGAAGTAGGACTCCTACTTCCTTCCCCTCCCCCTCCCTTCTTCCCCCCTTGTCCTATACAAGGAAGGGGGAGGCCGAACCAGGGCAGGAGCCCAAGTGGGATTCGGCCTCACTTGGGGCGCCCCTTGGTCTCTCCCCTCTCCCTCCCACCTATATATATGTGTGTGTGGGGGGTGGGGGGCGCCCTAGAACACACAACAACATCATTGTTAGCCGTGTGAGGCGCCCCCTCCACCGTTTACTCCCACGGTCATAATCTCGTAGTGCTTAGGCGGAGCCCTGCGCGGATCACTTCATCATCACTGTCACCATGCCGCCGTGCTGACGGAACTCATCTACTTCCTCGACACTCTCCTGGATCAAGAGTTCGAGGGACGTCATTGAGCTAAACGTGTGCAGAACTCGAGGTGCCGTACGTTCGGTGCTTGACCGGTCGGAACGAGAAGAAGTTCGACTACATCAACCACGTTGTCAAACGCTTCCCCTTTCGGTCTAGGAGGGTACGTAGACACACTCTCCTCCTCTCATTGTTATGCATCTCCTAGATAGATCTTGCGTGAGCGTATAATTTTTTGAAATTGCATGCTACATTTCCCAACAGGCCCGTCCGCCCTTGGGTGTGTCGGGCGTGTCCACGGACGTATACGGGTTCGGATTTGCAAGTCCGGTTGTAGTTTTTTTAGATGAAACTAGGGATTTTATTCATCAACCAAGACTGACGGAATACAAATGATGTCTGGTAAGTTCCTGATACGTCCAAAACGTATCTATAATTTCTGCTTGCTCCATGCCTTTTTTGTGTGATATTGCTATGATATTTATGCACTTCCATACAATTTTGATCATATTTGGACTAACCTACTAATGGTTGCAAAAGTGCACAATGTTCTTGTTTTACACTTTATTGTGTAGGAATTACTTGGAAATTGACAAAAAACGCAAAAGGAGTCGTATTGGAGTAGGACTCTGACTTTCCTGAAATCTGTCTGAGAACGTTTTTTTAAAGATGGTCACGTTCTAGCCCTAAGACGACGTCAGATGGAAAAAGTCTAGTTGCGAAAGTTGTGGGGAATTTCGAGGCGATGCTTCTGGATATAAAATTCGTCCAAATCGGAGTACGTACGCCCGAGTAAAGCCCATTTTACTGAGGCCCAAAATCTGATGACGGGAATCCGAGAGTCTATATAAAGGGAGGAAACCTAGGTCACCAAGGGCCACGAATTTTCCTCCTCCCAAGCCGCCGTCTTGGAGGGGAGGACCAGCACCATTGCAGCACCATCCACAAGGAAGAAGGGGGGCCAAGGAGCCGCTGCCCCTAGGGCCGCCACCGCCCCCAAGGGCCGCCGCCGCCCCCTAGGGCCGCCGCCGCCTCCGTGGCCGCCGCCGGCCGCCGCCTCCTCGCGGGGCTGCACCTCTCCATCAACACCACCATCAAGATCCTCCTCACCATGTCCATGTGTGAGTAGTCTTCTCCGGGGCCGGGGGCTCGTACGTGTAGCTATGTGGTTATCTCTCTCTCCCATGATGTGATCTTCGTTGTGATCATAGGCTATGTTAATCTAGGGTGATCCCATGATATTTCCCCTTCCTCTATGTATTGGATTGATGTACTCACTTGTCTTTATCTAGTATAATCCCCGAGACCAAGGTGACAGCGGTCTATTGGACATGGATTAGAAAAATATTTTCATGAGTGATTTCCTCTCTTGTGTGTTGATTGAAGATTGAGAGTCTGTAATGCCCAGGATGGGACTATACCTCCTACGTGTCGAGGCACGACTTAAAGGTATAAGCCCATCCTAGAATGATCTCAAGTTTGGTATCTTTGCACGGCTCATGTAAAAGAGGGATTAAATTGCAAAAGAAGATAGTTGGCTTACACTCGCCACTTCACACAATACAATACATAAGCAATACATCATTCAAAACATCACAACCCGACTACGGGTGAAGATCCAAAAGAAAGATACCAAAACAACATAAAGCCACAGGTCAGGATCGAATCCTAGTAGAAACCACTACTGATCGTCGAAAACGTCACAAGCAAACGGCCACAATCTTCATCGAGCTTCCAGTGAAGTACTTGAACCAGCTCCTGCATCAAACTCGGCTGAACCTGCATCTGGTATGGTGAAGTAACTGTGAGCCACAGAGGACTCAGCAATCCCATAACCATGGGTATCAAGACTAGCAAAGCTTTGTGGGTAGGAAGAGGTAAAGTGGTGAGGTTGCAGCAGCGGCTAAGCAAAATATGGTGGCTAGCTTACGAGTACCAGAATAAGATGAGCATCTACGCAAACGGTCGCAAAAGTAGTGATCGCTAAAGATCCTGAACTACATACGAGTCAAACATAACCCCACCGTGTTCTCTTCTCAAAATGAAAAGAGACAGTCACGGTTACTCACACAGTTGTGTGTTTTACTTCGGATCATCTGTCAAGTTTTCTACAACCGGACATTAACAAATTCCAATCTGCCACATAACCGTGGGCACGGCTTTCGAAAGATCATAACCCTGCAGGGGTGTTCCAACTTAGCCCATCACAAGCTCTCACGATTAGCTGAAGTGATAAATATAATATCATCACCCCTTATCTTAGGGAAAATCCGATCAGGCTCGGCTTCCCGGTAGCACAAGTCATTTCGACAATGGTAAAACAAGTCCAGCAAGACCTCCCGGCGTGCCGACACCCTGATGGTAGCCGCGCGCATCTCGTCTCAGGCCACGTCCGGATGAGCGCTACGTACAGATACCGAAGACCCCAGCGAACTGGGTAGTATCCGCAAGTGACTCTGGTTTGGGACCAACACCATCAGCACTGGCCCCCCTTGCTATGTAGAATTAAGACCCGAGGGTGCGACCCCTATGCAAATTTAATTATTTAATTAAGTTGATATTATGAGCAAATTAAAACCAATGTTGGGCCTTGCTGGAGGAGTTTTATTCAAAGTTGAACTGTCAAGGGGTCCCCATTTCACCCATTGTGTAAGGAACGCAAAATCAAGGAACATAATGCCGGTTTATCGGCGCCTAAGGTGGCATGAGTGGAACAAAACACCGAGCAAAAGGCCAAGCCTTCCACCCATGCCCAGTATATAGGTGTGTTAATAATAATTATAGATATTGTGATATTCCAAAAACAAGTTCCCTCCTGGAACGATCTTCATCTTCACCTGCAACTAACAACGCTATAAGAGGGGCTGAGCAAGCGGGTAACATAGCCAAATAGTGGTTTTGCTAGGAAGGTGTCAAGGTTAGAGGTTTCATGGCAACAAGGAGAGGCTGACATAAAAGATGGGTAGCGCGACATGTAACGATAGCATCGAGACAACTAAGCATGGCAATGGTAGTAAAGGTATCCAAGGGTATGATAATCTTGCCTAGGATTCCACAAGGGAGAAGAACGGATCCATGAAGTAGACGGAGCAACATAGACGAGAGAAATCCCCACAACTCCGGAACGAAACCGAAGCTAACAAGAGAAGCAACCGGAAAGAAGCAAACAACACGGTAAACACACATATCATAAACATGGCATACGATGCACATCCAAGTATGATGCATGTCCGGTTAATTATGCATGGCAAGGCAAAGTGCACAAACAAAACTACAAGTTAAGTGGAGCTCAATATGCAACGAGTTGCATATTGACAAAACACCACATGTTAATTATTTAGTTGACTCTCGTTATTTACAAGACAAGATTAAATGTTGGTTAACATGGCAAGAGGTGAAGCATAAATAAACTAACTATTTAGGCATTTTAAATGAGGCCGGAAGAATAACAACAACATATCCGGAAAATCCCCATAAGCATGTTTAGTAATTATAAGCAAACAACAATTCACACGTTTTATTGTTGTTAACATGATGCAGATGACATGATCAAGTTTATGCAATTTAGTTAACATTAACATGAAGAGATAAGAAGCATTTGTCACCGTTGTGGAATGGAAAGGTGCCACGGCAACGATCCGAAAATGATGCGACGCAACATCTCGGTACCGGTAACTCGTTGAGAGACCGGTGCAAAAGAAAGATGGCGTGAGCGAGTCACACGAGATGAAAGGTGGGGCGATCCCGTCACCGGGTTCCCACGGGTCGGCGACGAGGCAACCGAGGAACATGACAAAAGGTCGAAACGGACACGATGCACACAAGGGAGCATCTCATACAACACAAGCAAGCATCACACGGGTCATCGGCTCGGCGGTTATACCTTCGGAACAAACGTTCACGGGGCGGTTCGAGATAGTCGAGAGACGTAGAGGAAGTAGTCGTTCCGACGGTCGAAGAGGAAGTAGTCGTTCCGTCGGCGGTAGTGGAAGTAGTTGTACTCGCGGTCTTCGGCGACGGTAGTCGCACACGGTCGTAGACGTTCACGGAGCTCGTAGCCGTAGAGGTACACGGGGCGACGGTAGACGTTCGGGCGATGGTAGACGTTCGATTATCCGTAGAGGTACACGTGTAGTCGAACTTGGCGGTTCGTCGGCGACTCGAAGGGGTACTCGGCGGTCTCGATCCGTAGATGTACGGGTCCAAAAATTAGATATGCTTGATGTTACATGGTTACTTGAGATAACAATAACAGCAATAAAACAACAAAAAGGAAAAAAAAGGCTGCGGTCGGCGACGAGGCAGAGGACTGGCTGGAGAAGCACATCTCCTGGCCGAACGAGATGCGGCGGGGGCGTTGGCCTCGTCCCTGGCGTGGACGACGAGGGAGGCCGAGGGGAGGCCTAGAGGGCGCGCCGGTGGCCTAGAGGCGAGGGGCACAGCGGCGCGGGAGGCCATGCCGAGGCGGCTCCGGGCGGAGGGAGCGGGGCGACCAAGGCGGGGCCCGAGGCGCTGAAGAGGAGGCTCGGGGGGCGCCGCGCTGCTGGGCTCGGGGCGCCGGGCTTCGGCCATCTTGCCCCTTGGTGACGAAGGGACGGGCGTGGGCCGGAGGGCGCGCGAGGACAGCGGCCTGGCTGGCCACGGCCATGGCGCGGACGCGCTAGAGAGGAACAGGGGCGCCGGCTGCTGGTCGCTGGAGAGGACTGGAGGCGCGAGGGAGTGGTCTTGGCGCTTGCGAGGACGGAAGGGGCGGCCGGAGGAGATCCCCGCGGCGGCCGATGGTGGTCGGGCGACGGGAGGTGAGGCCGCGGGCCTGGACAGGCGCGGAGGTGAGGCCGCGGCCTGGGGCGGCTGCCTGGGCGCGAGGAGGAGGCTGGGCGCGTCGAAGGGAGGAGCGGCGAGGCGCGCGACGGGAGATCGAGGGAGATGGGAGAGGGCTCGGGGCGATGGGGGGATCGGACCGGGCGAGAAGGAAGAGGGAGGCGAGCGAGGTCGCGCTGGGAGAGTTGGGGTCGCGAGGGAGACAGGGAGCGAGGAAAACGGGAGAGAGATAGATCGGGCTCGGGGGAAAAGAGAAGCTGGCGGCGGCCTGAGGGAAGGAGAGGGAGTGCGATTGCTGCGGTAGGGTTTAGGCGCGGTTGGGCCACGGGAATGGGCCGGCCTGGCTGGGAAGGGAGGAGATGGGCCAGGAGGCTGGAGGAGGCTTGGGCCTGGAGGAAAGCTGCGGCTGCACTTCTTCTTTTTCTTTAACAGAAAAGAAAGAGATAGCTCAAAAATATTAAGAAAAGGCCACGAACAAGAAATAAAATATGGAACAATTTTGAAAGGCTTTATGGAATAATTCCAACCCAACAAAAATAGTTCCAACAAAAAAGGGAAGTGCAAACTAAAATAATTAGCTTGCCTCAAGGAGTTTAAAAGGAGTCTAGATAATTGGAGGAGCCTCGATAATTGGGAAAAGAATATAGGGAAGGTTTTTTGACGGTGGAACTTGAATAAAGAGGCATGGGGAATAAATGCAAGTGTATTGAGTTATTCCGAAGCAAATGGAATATTTATAATATAGCTCCATAATATTAGGAGGCTTTTATATGTTATAAAGAGAAGGCAACCTTCCCTCGATTTAAATGGACCAAAGCCCACACGATTTATTTAAGTTGAGATGCAAAAAATAAATATGACATGATGACATGATGACATGATGCAATGCAAAAATAAAAACACAAGCACAAAAGAAACACACGGGCAACCCGGAACATCTGGAATCTTCGGGAATCTTCTGGAATCTTCTGGGACGTCGGTCTTCGGGCGTCACAACTCTCCCACACTAACAGAGGATCTCGACCCGAGATCCTAGAGATATCACCGGGTAACAACGAAAAAGAAGAGGAAGAGGTAAAACAAAGTTGCTTCTTTGACAAACGAGTGAAAACCAAAGAACCTTGGGAGGTTAAACAATCTTGAAAGAAATAATATAACAGAGATGAACGAAGTTGAGAGCACTCCGGTAAAAGGAGGAACAAGGAACATTATGAGAACCTTGAAGGTTGAAAGACATGAAACAAGAGCTTACGAACCAAAAGAATATGAAACCGCAATGGTATAGCCAAGGAATAAGAATGACAGAATTTGGACAGCACTCCGTCTGAAAATGGAAGGAATTAACAAGAACTTGAGGAGATGGAATGATACTTGATGAAAACAACAACACACAGCCTCCGGAACAATTAAAGAATGCACAAGGGGTAAGAAAGATTCAGACAGCACTCCGATTGAAAAGAGAGGCAAAACTAGATAAGATGACGGAACTAGAATGAAGAGTACAACACTCCGGTTAAAAGATAGGCAAGGGAAAGAACAAGATCTTGATAATACGACATGATGGTTTGGAGAGAGCAACATCACAAAGTCTCCGGAATGAAAGAATAGAATAAAGATCCATGAAAGAAATGAACGGTGAAAATATGACAACTTCTCTCAAAATTGAATTTGAAAGAGCATCCATACAAAGAAGGGTTGAACGGAGTTGTTGGAAAAATCAACAACGAAACGAATAAGCTCTTGTTGTGGGCTTATGGAAAACATCTCAAAATTATGAGGTGACAACCGGCCACTAACGAAAATGATTGATTGGATTGAGATCAACAAGGAGATGAAAAACTTATATCACCGGAATGATAAATGAAGAACTTGGGTCATTTATAAGCACCACAATAGCAACAATCCTTAGGGAAAGCTTTTAGGTGAATTATAACCCAAGATAACTCCAACGAATAAATTTAAAGGTTGAAAAGATCTCCTGAACAAGGAAGAATGATGGTTTAAATATCTCATTCTTGAAACTCGTGAATCATGAAACATGAAGGAATTGACAAGAATGACATAACACCATCTGAAAAGACAAGGTAGAACGGATTGCAATTGGAAAGCATGAAGAACAATGCTTGAACTCCAACAATAATCTTGATGAAGACTTCGAGGATGAATTAAAACATGATGAACCACCATGAAGAACTCCGGTAATGAAAACATGAGAAGCGAAAGATGAAAAGAATAAGATTCAAGGTCTGCGATGAATTAGATGGAGCTTGAAATGATAATTGAAATATCTTGGAGCTCCAGAAAACAAGATGGACAACTTAGAACCGAGAATATGATATGATGAACAAGCTCCAAAGGGATTAAATCACCTTGAAGGAATAAGAATAAGAATTATGTCATGCATCTCCTTCACCAATTTAAATTGATGACAACTAAAGGATTTGGCATACTACTTATTCTCGTTGCAAAGAATTAAAGAGAGATCTAGCAGAAGCTTGGGTAAATCTTCAACGAACCACCGGTAGGACTGTGAAAAGAACAATGAATTAAAACGATAACAACGGAAGGGTAATGTTGAAAGAACCACCGTAAGAATATAGAGACGAACGAAGAGGCATCAATGAAGAATAGTTGGAGGTTGAAGTTGAAAACTAAGAACGAAGAAATATTCTGAATTGATGGCCTTTGGAGGAACACAAGGAAAAGAATTCATGAAATGCTCCGGACGAGTATAAAAAAATTCCTCACAATCTGAACAATAATGAGGATGGCATGAAGCTAGAAACCACGAATCTTCAAGAGAACGGGCCAAGATTTAAGAGAAACACTTCTCCGGTCTCCAAATGTTGAGAATGAAGACGAGAAATGCCATGAAGAATTGTTGAGCACTCCGGAATGAAGAATTAAAAAGGTTGAAACAACGATGAAAAGAATTGAAGGCGATCTTGGAGAAGGCATGTGACTGATGGAAATCATTCTTACGTCACACTTTGAAAAGAATTTGAGTATAACTCCGGAAAAATTAGAAGAGTCAGGTAAGATCCTGGAAAAAGACCTGTGGGTTATGGGCCCACTAAAGAAATCACCGTTGAAAAAGATTGCTTAATAGATATTGCATCGGTTGAATTAAATGGCTTGAATAAGATAGCAATCCTCAAAATAACTTGAACGGATTAAGAATGGAATCACGAATCTTCAACACTCCGGATATGAATAACAAGAGGAGAATGATTAATTGATGCACCGGAATAAGAAAGCATTGTGAAAAGAGGAAAAAGGATAAGATCAACACTGAAATCTTGAATTACATCCACCGAAAGAATTTAAGAACAAAAGAATGATGAACTTGAAGCCCTTGAGCATCTTCACGATAAATCACCGGATAAGAACATTGAAGGAAAAGAATGAAGAAACATCACATGAATAAAATGGATACTTCATCTGAGAATTTCTGGCTCCAAGAAGAAGAAGGGTGGGAGGGTGGGGAAAACAAGGACAACTTGGGATGAATGAAACAGACAAATCGTCAGATTTCTCCACGACGTCCGTATGGAATAACTTGAAGAGAAGGCACACGGGTTGAAAAGGATTAACATGACCATCTTGATGATCAAGAAGGACTAGCACTCCCATAGAAATATGAGAACACCGATTAAGAAAGGTATGGAATCAACATTTGACATCGAAGCAACTCGAATATCAGAATCAAAACAAAAACAAAGGATAGATATGCAACATGATCTTCACAATATCATCCGAACAGAGAATTGAACGAATGAATTCCGTAGGTACATCAACTAGTCGAGAAGCCACTAGGGAACAAAAGGTAAATAAAAAGGAACAAGGAACAGATAGAACAAATACAAGATAGAAGCTTCATTCCACATCTTCGTGCTGAAAGCTCATGGAACGTGTTACAAAGGGTTTTGCAATCCCCGGATCAGCATAGCCAAGGACCCTTTAAGATGCAACTCCCGATCAGAACAAGTCCATAACCCACTTCACTCAATGTAGAACCCCAAACTTCATATCGTGCATCCGTTGGAAGAATGCCTAGAACTACTAGATGAACCCACCTATTAATTTCCGAAAGTTTCCAGTTATGCAATCAGGTGTTGGGGATACAGGGGAAGCACCGCGCAATCAACTCTAAACCTACATCCAGCTGTATCCATCCTTCAACACATAACCAGTCTTTCTCGGAAACCGTTTACCTCGGACCTTCGAAACGCATCCACTATACAAGCTATGGCAATACTCCCGAACTACCTCCCCAGTACTGGGTGATGTCGGGGTTATCTTGCCACTAACCGCATAAGAGAGTTTTCGATGTCGGCCGTCTTAAGTATTCTAGTACTGTCGCGATGGATTTGTGACGACAACACCTCGGAGCTCAACTCCCCGGGACACTGCCACAACCCCTAATGACAGGAGGCATCGAGAACAATGTTCTCGTCACAAAGACATCGGAACAATCCAAACAATACTCGCGAGATCCTAAAAAAAATTGGTGCAATTTTTGAAAGTAGAAGAGGCAAGAGTAATCGTCAGGAGTCCTCATCGGAGTGAAAAGAGATGAGGAGCAAAAGAAATCCTACTCTCCAATATATATATAGGACTCAAAACATTTTTAGTGTGTGCCTAGACTCAACCGTCAATGATTCGATCAATCAGTGGGGGCTTCTAGGTCGGAGAAGGCTCTGATACCAACTTGTAATGCCCAGGATGGGACTATACCTTTAAGCTGTGCCTCGACACGTAGGAGGTATAGTCCCATCCTGGGCATTACAGAGTCTCTTTGTGCTTGTCTTTGACTATCCTTTAGATATGTTGTGGTGATTGTGGGACTCTCTTTGGATGGCCGCGGTGACATTGGGAAATCCTTAGATTGAGAACTATGAACTTTGAGGTGTGCTTTTGTAGCCCTACATAATTCTCGTCCTCTCTTGACCATGAAGGAATGACCTCCGGGTGCGTCTCCATTGCATGTTTTATGGGAAATATCATGTGATTCGATTATGTTAATGTTGTTGGGAGTTGCCACTAGTGAAAGTATGATCCCTAGGCCTTGTTTCCACCACTGCAATACCATTTGTGCTCACGTTTACCACTTGTTTGCTTGCTGCATTTTTTATTACAGATTTATATTACTTTGTTTTGCCATCCATATCACTTGCCATTTAACATCTCTTCGCCGAACTAGTGCACCTATACATCTAACAAGTGTATTAGGTGTGTTGGGGACACAAGAGACTTCTTGTATCTTAGTTGCAGGGTTGCTTGAGAGAGACCATCTTCAACCTCTACTTCCCTGAGTTCGATAAACCTTAGGTCATCCACTTGAGGGAAATTGCTGCTGTCCTACAAACCTCTGCGCTTGGTGGCCCAACATAGTCTACAAGAGTAGAAGCATTTGTAGACATCAAGATATTTCTGGCGCCGTTGCCGGGGAGGTGAGTGCTTGAAGGTATATCTTTAGATCTTGCAATTATATCTTTTTGTTTCTTGTTTTTATTTCACTAGTTATGCTTATGGACAACCTTGCTATTGGATCGTTGCTTGCGGGAAGACGCCCCACACCTGTGGTGGTTGCTCCTCCCCCTACTGAAATTGTGCCCTATAAAATACCAGCTGGTATTATCGATTATGTTTTGGCTAATCGTTACGCAGGAGACAGACATCCCGGTGAACACTTGTTATATCTGTCACAATTATATTCATTATTTAAGCTTGCAGGTGTATCAAGGGAGTTTGTCATGAGAAAATTGTTCGCCGTATCACTTATAGATAAAGCTTCAGATTGGTATAAGCTTCTCGATAACTCGCACTTGCTTGATTGGCAAGAGCTTATGTCTCTCTTTCATACTAAGTTTTATCCTCTTCATGAAATTCATCGAGACAGGAACTATATCTATAACATTAGGTCTCGTGACGGAGAAAGCATTGCTCAAGCTTGGGGGAGACTGAAAACGTTAATGCTAAAAAGTCCTAACCATGGGCTCCCCAAAGATGCTTATGTGGAGAGTAAGAGTACCTTTTTGCATGTGGATCATGGTAACAATGCTTTATGTGATGCTTATATTGTTGAGTTTATTCGTGATCCCACTGAAAATTATTATGAGAAGGGAACATATGCTTATAGATATTTCAATAATATTAAGTTCCCTCTCTTTATGTTGAAGGTTTTGAAGCTGCACTTGTTTTGTCTTCCTATGCTTATTGCTTTGTGCTTCAATGAATTATTCCATTGCAATATTCCTATGCATAGGAAGCATGTTAGGCTTAAATATATTTGGTATTTGCTTCTTGATGCTCTCTTTTGTTCTTCAACTCTTATTCCTACGAGAGCATCATTAAAGTCTTAAGCCTATCTTTATGGCTATAAAGAAAGAGCTCTAGGGAGACAACCCTTGTTATCTTTACTTTCAGTTTGTTCTTTCAGTTTTTAGTGGTCTTGATGTTTGTTACTACTGTAGCAACATCATTGTATCTTTATTTTTCAGCTTTGTGCCAAGTGTAGCCTCTGATTGCAAGAAAGTTCAAAAGTTGTGACGTGCTATCCAGGAAACAGATTCTGTCCTTGGATAGAAAAAATCGTATAAAATCACCAGATCTTCTTTTTGGTCTGAATTTTTCGACAGCGTGCACTATACAATTGTCTTTCGGGTGTCTGTTATGAGTTTTTTGATTTGAGTTGCAGAAGTGCCCCGAAAAAATCATTTACTACCTGCTGGTCTGTTTTTCACAGATTCTGTCCTGTTTTGCCTTTCCTTCATTTGCAAACCTTGAGCTTGCTTTTTCTTTGCAAAAACCTTTCGGCAATCTTGAGAAACAGTAGACCTTCAAGAATATCCTTATTTCCAGCAAGGAACAATTATTTTATTATGGGTACTAACCTCGCTAATCAGATTATGATGAGCTATGTATGAAGGGAGTTTTCAAGTGTGCGAGGGAAGATGATAAAAAGATTCAGGAGTGTCAAACGCTCAAGCTTGGGGATGCCCCCATGTACCCCCAAGAAATATTCAAGAATACTCAAGCGTCTAAGCTTGGGGATGCCCCCGTGCATCCCCTTCTCCATCAACAATTATCAGTTCGTCTTTCGTTCCACTATATTTTTATCACTTCATGTGTTATGTGCTATGCTTGGAGCGTCTTGCTTTTAGTTTCCTTTTTAGTTTTCTTTAGCTTTGCTTGCTGTTCATAACGAGTTGGAACTCAGCTTTCTTTGTGTAATGCCCAGGATGGGACTATACCTCCTACGTGTCGAGGCACGGCTTAAAGGTATAAGCCCATCCTAGAATGATCTCAAGTTTGGTATCTTTGCACAACTCATGTAAAAGAGGGATTAAATTGCAAAAGGAGATAGTTGGCTTACACTCGCCACTTCACACAATACAATACATAAGCAATACATCATTCAGAACATCACAACCTGACTACGGGTGAAGAACCAAAAGAAAGATACCAAAACAACTTAAAACCACCGGCCAAGATCGAATCCTAGTAGAAACCACTACTGAACATCGAAACGTCACAAGCAAACGGCCACACTCTTCAACGAGCTCCTGGTGAAGCACTGAACCAGCTCCTGCATCGAGCTCGGCTGAACCTGCATCTGGTGTGGTGAAGTAACTGTGAGCCACAGAGGACTCAGCAATCCCGTTCCCGGGTAACAAGACTATTTAAGCCTTGGGTGAGGACAAGGCTGAAGAAAGAACGAGAGGTGAAGGAACAAACAAGAGTCTGCAGCAGCAACTAGCACTAACTTACGTAATAGAGAGCGAGAAGAGAAGAGCATCGGTCGAAAGATGATCACGAAGTGATCCTAACTAAAGCCGGTCAAACATAACCCCACCGTGTTCAACTCCTGAATCCCTATTCGGAAATTGACAGTCACGGTACACACGCTGGTAGTGTATTGAAACATTGTGTCAAGTTATCTACAACCGGAATTAACAAGCTCCCATCTGCCACATAACCGCGGGCACGGCTTTCGAAAGTTCAAACCCTGCAGGGGTGTTCCAACTTGACCCATTACAAGCCCACGATCCGCGGAGTCGCAACTCCATAGTTGGGAAGACCCGAGTATTCTCGGAATCCCGTGCTCAAGTTAAACCGAACTAAGGTAAGGCTAATCCAGCAAATCCTCCTGGCGTGTCGACACCCTGATAGTAGCCGCGCGTATCTAGGTCTCAGGACACGACCGGATGGGCGATTCTACAGGACCCAAACCTCGAGTTTCCCCGTGGTGGTTCCCGCAGACTCCCCGTTTGGGACCAACACCATCGGCACTGGCCCCCCCTGCTATGTAGAAATAAAGGATCCTCGAGGGAGCGACCCTCTATGCAAATTTAATTAATTAGTTAAGTTGTTATTATGAGGCAAATAGTACCAAAAGTTGGGACTTGCTGGAAAAGACTTAGCACTTAGCGGTTTATCAAGGGGGTCCCATACACCCCAACCGTGTTAGGAACGCATAATCAAGGAACATAACACCGGTTTATACGGTTCCTAACGGCAAGAGTGGAACAAAACACCAAGCAAAAGGCTTAGCCTTCCACCCTGCCAGTATATAGGTGATTTCATTTAAGCATTTTTATAGTGTGATATAACCCGACCAAACTTCAACATGAAGCAAGCATCTTCAATCTTCACCTGCAACTAACAATGCTATAAGAAGGGCTGAGCGAAGCGTACTTAGCCAAGCAACGGTTTGCATAGGTAGGGTGGTTAAACATGGCAATTGGTTACAAGTAGGAGGCTGACAGGAAAACATGGGCATCGAGGCAAAACTATAGATCGTGACTTCTAGCAATAGGCAAAGATAGTAATGGTATCCGGGTTCGGTCATCTTGCCTGGAATTCCACAAGGGAGAAGAACGGATCCAAGAAGAAGACGGAGCAACAGTCGAGCGGATCCTCACAACTCCGGAACGGAACCGAAGCTAACAAGAGAAGCAACCGGAAAGAAAGAAACAACACGGTAAACACACACTCATAAACATGGCATACGATGCACATCCAAGTATGATGCATGTCCGGTTTAAAAATGCATGACATGGCAAAGTGCACAAACAAATACTAAAAGTTAAGTGGAGATCAATATGCAACGAGTTGCATATTGACGAAACACCACATGTTATTTATTTAGTTGACTCTTGTTTATTTACAAGACAAGATTTAATGTTTTTAACATGGCAAGAGGTGAAGCATAATAAAACTACACTATTAAGACAATTTAAATGAGGCCGGAAGAATAACAACAACATCTCCGGAAAAACCCCATAAGCATGTTTAATAATTATAAACAAACAACAATTAAACATTCCAATGTTGTTAACATGATGCGGATGACAAGATCAAGTTTATGCAAATTTATTAAAAGGTTGACTTAAAGGAGATATGAAGTATTGTCACCGTGGTGGAATGAAAGGGTGCCACGACAACGATCCGAAAATGATGCAACGGCAACAATTCGGTTCCGGTAACTCGTTGAGAGTCCGGGCAAAAGCAAAGGCGGAGGGAGTCAAACGAGATGATGGGGTGATCCCGTTACCGGGTTCCCACGAGTCGGTGACGAGGCAACCGAGGAACATGACAACGGACGAAACGGGCACGAAGCACACAAGGGAGACATTCCATACAACCAAGCAAGCATCACACAGGTCACGTCTCGGGGTTATACCTTCGAAGCGTGCGTTTCGGGGCGGTTCGAGATCGTAGAGGAAGTAGCCGTAGTAGTGGAAGTAGTGGTACACGGCCAAAGAGGAAGAAGTCGTTCACGTGGCGGTAGTTGTACTCGGGCGACGGTAGAGGAAGTAGTGGTACTCGGCGACGGTAGTTGTACTCGGGGCGATGGTAGACGTTCGGGCCGTAGATGTACTCGGTCGTCGCGGTACTTGTTACTTCGCGGTCGAAGGGGTACTTGACACGCCACCGTGTAGTCGTACTCGAGGCTCGTAGCGGTCAAGTCACGTGTCATGGAACTTGTTGCGTCGGGTCTTGGCGACGGTAGACGTTCGGGCCCAAAAGTAGTAATACTTGCATCTCCATGATTATCTGAGATTAACATTACAGCAACAATACAAACAAAAAAAACAAGAACAGGGCAGCAGCGACAAGGCGAAAGAACACAGCAGCAGCAGCGGTACGAGGGGCTACAGGGGCTCGTCCCTCGGCGACGAGGCTCCAGGGGGCTTGCTGGAAAGCGGAGCCGCGGGATCCGGGCCAGGGAGGCACGTCGGGCTCCTGGCCTGCTGCAGAGGCAAGGCGAGGCAGGCAGCCTGCGCGGCGGGTGCTCCTGGGAGGCGCTGCTGGATGCCCCGCGCTGGAAGAAGAGGGCGCTCGGGCCGGGCGGCTCGCGCAGGGCAGAGGGAGGCGCGCTCCTGGCTGGCCTGCCTGGGCTCGAGGCAGAGCTCCAGAGGAAGGAGCCGCAGGTCCTTGGGCGCTCGGGGCCCTGGCACGGCGCTGCAAGGATGCGGGGCGGAGGACGAGGAGAGGGACGGAGAGGCGCGAGGTGCCGGCTGAGGACGGCGCTCGCGGAGCAGGCACTGAGGGCCACGGCCTCTGGAGGAGGGCGCGCGGAGGGAGCCGCTCGGGGACGGGCAGAGGCCTTGGCGAGGCGAGGTCGACGACCAGAGGAGGAGGGAACGGGCTCGGGAGTAGAGAGGGGAGAACGGGGCGAGGGGTGAGCGAGGGAGAGGGAGAGGGAATCGGGATCGGGAGTGGCGGCGGCTCGGAGGCATCGAGAGGGAGCTGCGGTCGCACAGGGGGAGAGGGAGAGGAGAGATCGACTGGAGCTAGGGTTCGGTAGGGAGTAGTTGGGCCTGATGCTGGGCCGAAAAGAGGGAAAGGAGGAGAAGGGAGGAGATGGGCCAGGAGAAGGGAGGAGATGGCTGCTGGGCTCCTTTTGCTAATAAAACTGCTGCTGTCTTTCTGAATTAAAACAGAAAAAAAAACAACAACAAGAAGGAAAGATAGAAGTGCTAGAAAAAAAAATAGAGTTAGGGCAAGAATTAGGACAAAGGGTAATTTTTCCCGGGCTCGTAAAAATGAGCACGACCGGAGAAAAATACAAAAGGCAAGGACGGAAAATAATTCAAACATATTTAAATTTAATTCAAATAGGTTTGAACTAAGACGAGATTATTGAGGTGTCCAAAAATGTCCGGAATTTTGGAGGAGCCTCGAAAAAAA
>LR738715.1:202467172-202496398 GCA_902687465.1 Secale cereale | reverse complement strand
CGGTTACTTCTGGCAAATGATGAAGTCATGGAATTCTTCAATACTTTGACACTAGCTAGCTAGGCAACCTCTCTCGACCCCTCGACCCCCGACTGCTCGGCGATCCACAACCCTAGACCCCCTCATGTCACATTTTGTCGAGTGTCAAAGGATTCAACAAACCAATACTTCATCATTAGGCGAAAGTAACAATAGCATGATGGTACGAAGCTCTCCAAAGTTATTTTGGAACGGAGTCCCAGATAGGATAATTCGTAACAAAAGACGGATTATCCTATCAGGAACTCCGTTGCAAAATAACTTTGCATAACTTTGTACCAAAATGCCCCGGTTACTTCTGGCAAATGATGAAGTCATGGAATTCTTCAATACTTTGACCCCCGACTGCTCGGCGATCTACAACCCTAGACCCCCGACTGCTAGGCAACCTCTCGACCCCTCGACGACCTTCGGCCTCTCGGTCCCTCGACGACCCTCGACCCCGGCCCCCCCTAATGTCGAAGTTATCGGGGAGGGTGTATATCGACATAGACATATCCGATAAAAAAAGAGGAAGAAGAAGAAAAAAGGAACCGTTAGAGGAGAAGATCGAAGAAAAAAAAAGAAAAAAAAAAGGAGAAGAAGAAAGGAATAGAGGAGAAGAAGAGAAAATTTCTCTTCTTCTCCTCTATTCCTTTCTTCTTCTCCTTTTTTTTCTTTTTTTTCTTCTTCTTATTTATTTCTCCTCTTCTTCCTCTCCTCTTCTTCTTTCTTTCCTCTTTCTTATTTTCTTCTTCTTATTTATTTCTCCTCTTCTTCCTCTCCTCTTCTTCTTTCTTTCCTCTTTCTTATTTTCTTCTTTCCTATCCTTCTTTTTCTAAAAACTATATAGCCACATACACATATATATACATCACATACACACATCACATATATATATACAGCAACTTCCTAAGAAAAAATATATTTATATACACATGCATACATATATATTTAACATATATATTTAGCAAATTCCTAAGAAAAAAAAATATATACACATACATATAAATACAGCAACTATATATACTGCAATTTATATAAACATAAAAAAATATACACATATATACACAGCAACTATATATATATATACAGCAATATATATTAATAAACATAAAAAAAGGTAGCCCCTCACATCGCGCGGCGGGGCGGCGATGAGGCGGCGTCGGGGCGCGGCGGCGGCGGGGCGGGGCGGCGACGAGGCGGCGTCGGGGCGCGGCGGCGCGACGGCGGCGGGGCGGGGCGCGCGGCGCGACGGCGACGGGCCGGCCGGGGCGCGGCGACGGCGCGGGGCGGGGCGGGGCGACGGCGACGAGGCGGCCTCGGGACGGCGTCGGGGGCGACGGGGGCGACGGCGACGGCGACGGGGCGACGGGGAAGAAGAGGGAGGCGTCGGGGGCGGGGAAAGGAGGAAACTGCCCAAATTTTCACAAGTGTTGGTTATATAGGAGGGGCATTAGTCCCGGTTTCAGCCACCAACCGGGACTAATGCCACCCTTTAGTCCCGGTTGCTGCCACCAACCGGGACTAAAGGCCTTGCCGCGGTGCGGTGGGAAGTTTAGTCCCACCTCGCTAGTTGAGAGAGAGCAGCACCAGTTTATAAGCCCCGCTGCCTCTCTCCTCTCGATCTCCTCTGAACTGCAGGCCTAAGGGCCTAAACTGACACTGCTTTGCCTGTGGGCTTGCTGGGCTCTCTACGGGCCTGAATCCTGGCCCATAGTTGGGTTTCTAGTCGTATTCAGGCCGTGTGGGCCCAGCAGGTGGCATATTTTTTATTTTTTTCTTTGTTGCTTTATTTTTTAGTTTTGTTTCTACTTTCAACAAAATACTTACTGTTGCTATTTTTATTTATTTGTTTTCTTTGTTGCTTTATTTATTTGATTTTGTTTCTACTTACAAAAAAATACTTATTGTTGCTATTTTTTTTCAAGTTTTTTTGTTTTGTTTTCTGCATTATTTATTTTCTTTTGTTTTTTGCTTTATTTTTTAATTCTTTCTGGTAAAACCAATTACAAACTTTCTGTTAGTGCAAGTAGTATTCAAATTTGAATAGTTTAAATTTGAAATTATTTGTTTTCTTTGTTGCTTTATTTATTTTATTTTGTTTCTACTTACAATGAAATACTTATTGTTGCTATTTTTTATTTTTTTGCAAGTTTTTTTTGTTTTCTGCATTATTTATTTTCTTTTGTTTTTTGTTTTATTTTTTAATTCTTTCTGGTAAATCCAATTACAAACTTTCTGTTAGTGCAAATTTGAATAGTACAAACTGACAATGGTATCATACTCGTTTGTTATAAAGTTGGCATGGTATCATCATAATAGTTGCGGAAAAAACTCTTCACTTTTTCTTCGCTTGTGTCATTTGCTTATTGCGCCGTAACCATGGATAATCTTCATCGTTTATCAGGATGCTTGGGTCAGCCTTGACTTTGAAGGGAGGAATTTCATGAAACTTTTCATAATCTTCAGACATGTCTGTCTTGCCCTCCACTCCCAGGATGTCCCTTTTTCCTGAAAGAACTATGTGGCGCTTTGGCTCATCGTATGATGTATTCGCTTCCTTATCTTTTCTTTTTCTCGGTCTGGTAGACATGTCCTTCACATAGATAACCTGTGCCACATCATTGGCTAGGACGAACGGTTCGTCAGTGTATCCAAGATTTTTCAGATCCACTGTTGTCATTCCGTACTGTGGGTCTACCTGTACCCCGCCTCCTGACAGATTGACCCATTTACACTTAAACAAAGGGACCTTAAAATCATGTCCGTAGTCAAGTTCCCATATGTCCACTATGTAACCATAATATGTGTCCTTTCCCCTCTCGGTTGTTGCATCAAAGCGGACACCGATGTTTTGGTTGGTGCTCTTTTGATCTTGGACAATCGTGTAAAATGTATTCCCATTTATCTCG
This sequence comes from Secale cereale, assembly GCA_902687465.1. NCBI lineage: Eukaryota > Viridiplantae > Streptophyta > Magnoliopsida > Poales > Poaceae > Secale > Secale cereale. The sequence continues at coordinate 202,493,465 of LR738715.1, read as the reverse complement.
TATCCTTTGTAAATCAATACAGTCGAAGATGGTCCCCTGGACAACAAGTACAACTCATCACAAACAGTGTTGTCACCTCTGAGACGTGTTTCCAATCAACTGCTGAAAGTCCTGATGTGTTCATGTGTAATCCAGTCGTCGCACTGCTCCGGGTGTTTGGAGCGCAGACTGTTCTTGTGTTCATCGACATACGGGGTCACCAATGTAGAGTTTTGTAGAACTGTGTAGTGTGCTTGAGACCAAGAATATCCATCCCTGCATATTATTGAGTCCCTTCCAAGCGTGCCTTTTCCAGTCAGTCTCCCCTCGTACCGCGATTTAGGGAGACCTATCTTATTAAGGCCGGGAATGAAGTCAACACAAAACCCGATGACATCCTCTGTTTGATGGCCCATGGAGATGCTTCCTTCTGGCCTTGCGCGGTTACGGACATATTTCTTGAGGACTCCCATGAACCTCTCAAAGGGGAACATATTGTGTAGAAATACGGGCCCCAGAATGACAATCTCGTCGACTAGATGAACTAGGACGTGTGTCATTATATTGAAGAAGGATGGTGGGAACACAAGCTCGAAACTGACAAGACATTGCGCCACATCACTCCTTAGCCTTGGTACGATTTCTGGATCGATCACCTTCTGAGAGATTGCATTGAGGAATGCACATAGTTTCACAATGGCTAATCGGACGTTTTCCGGTAGAAGCCCCCTCAATGCAACCGGAAGCAGTTGCGTCATAATCACATGGCAGTCATGAGACTTTAGGTTCTGAAACTTTTTCTCTGCCATATTTATTATTCCCTTTATATTCGACGAGAAGCCAGTCGGGACCTTCATACTGAGAAGGCATTCAAAGAAGATTTCTTTCTCTTCTTTCGTAAGAGCATAGCTGGCAGGACCTTCATACTGCTTCGGAGGGATGCCGTCTTTTTCGTGCAAACGTTGCAGGTCCTCCCGTGCCTCAGCTGTATCTTTTGTCTTTCCATACACGCCCAAGAAGCCTAGCAGGATCACGCAAAGGTTCTTCGTCACGTGCATCACGTCGATTGAAGAGCGGACCTCTAGGTCTTTCCAGTAGGGTAGGTCCCAAAATATAGATTTCTTCTTCCACATGGGTGCGTGTCCCTCATCGTCATTCGGAACAGCTAGTGCGCCGGGGCCCTTTCCAAAGATTACGTGTAAATCATTTACCATAGCAAGTACGTGATCACCGGTACGCATGGCGGGCTTCTTCCGGTGATCTGCCTCGCCTTTGAAATGCTTGCCTTTCTTTCGACATTGATGGTTGGTCGGAAGAAATCGACGATGGCCCAGGTATACATTCTTCCTGCACTTGTCCAGGTATATACTTTCAGTGTCATCTAAACAGTGCGTGCATGCGTGGTATCCTTTGTTTGTCTGTCCTGAAAGGTTACTGAGAGCGGGCCAATCGTTGATGGTCACGAACAGCAACGCCTTTAGGTCAAATTCCTCATGTTTGTGCTCATCCCACGCACGTACACCGTTTCCATTCCACAGCTGTAAAAGTTCTTCAACTAATGGCCTTAGGTACACATCAATGTCGTTGCCGGGTTGCTTAGGGCCTTGGATGAGAACTGGCATCATAATGAACTTCCGCTTCATGCACATCCAAGGAGGAAGGTTATACATACATAGAGTCACGGGCCAGGTGCTGTGATTGCTGCTCTGCTCCCCAAAAGGATTAATGCCATCCGCGCTTAAAGCAAACCATACGTTCCTTGCGTCCTTTGCAAACTCCTCCCAGTACTTTCTCTCGATTTTTCTCCATTGCGACCCGTCAGCGGGTGCTCTCAACTTCCCGTCTTTCTTACGGTCCTCACTGTGCCATCGCATCAACTTGGCATGCTCTCTGTTTCTAAACAAACGTTTCAACCGTGGTATTATAGGAGCATACCACATCACCTTCGCAGGAACCCTCTTCCTGACGGGCTCGCCATCAACATCACCAGGGTCATCTCGTCTGATCTTATACCGCAATGCACCGCATACCGGACATGCGTTCAAATCGTTGTATGCACCGCGGTAGAGGATGCAGTCATTAGGGCATGCATGTATCTTCTGCACCTCCAATCCTAGAGGGCATACGACCTTCTTTGCTGCGTATGTACTGTCGGGCAATTCGTTATCCTTCGGAAGCTTCTTCTTCAATATTTTCAGTAGCTTCTCAAATCCTTTGTCAGCCACAGCATTCTCTGCCTTCCACTGCAGCAATTCCAGTACGGTACCGAGCTTTGTGTTTCCATCTTCGCAATTGGGGTACAACCCTTTTTTGTGATCCTCTAACATGCGATCGAACTTCAGCTTCTCCTTTTGACTTTCGCATTGTGTCCTTGCATCGACAATGACCCGGCGAAGATCATCATTTGGTTCCTCTTGATCTTCAGCAGCTTCACCCGTTGCAGCATCATTGGGCACATCATCTGGTTCCTCTTGATCTTCACCAGCTCCCCCCATTGCAGCATCACAGTATTCAGGGGGCACATAGTTGTCATCGTACTCTTCTTCTTCGCCGTCTTCCATCATAACCCCTATTTCTCCGTGCCTCGTCCAAACATTATAGTGTGGCATGAAACCCTTGTAAAGCAGGTGGGAGTGAAGGATTTTCCGGTTAGAGTAAGACATCGTATTCACACATTTAGTGCATGGACAACATATAAAACCATTCTGCTTGTTTGCCTCAGCCGCATTTAGAAACTCACGCACGCCCTTAATGTACTCAGAGGTGTGTCTGCCACCGTACATCCATTGCCGGTTCATCTGCGTGCATTTATATATAATTAAGTGTGTCAAAAACCATTACAGAACATCATAAATAGATAATTAAGCGACCAAATGGATAAAAGTTCATCATCACATAAAAACCAAAGTACATACATATATAGTTCTCATCTAACAACATATAGCTCTCCATACACATCGAAACTATGTAAAACATTTCAACGCGAAAACAAATGCTATCATAATCGCAACCAAGGTAACAATTGATCCAACGGCATAATGATACCAAGCCTCGGTATGAATGTCATATTTTCTAATCTTTTTAATCTTCAACCGCATTGCATCCATCTTGATCTTGTGATCATCGACGACATCCGCAACATGCAACTCCAATATCATCTTCTCGTCCACAATTTTTTTTTATTTTTTCCTTCAAGAATTTGTTTTCTTCTTCAACTAAATTTAACCTCTCGACAATAGGGTCCATCTTGATCTTGTGATCATCGATAACTTCCGCAACATGGAACTCCAATTCCATCTTCTTCTCCTCCATTTTTTCCAATTTTTTCTTTAACGAAATGTTTTCCTCTTCAACTAAATTTAACCTCTCCACAAGAGGGTCGGTTGGAATTTCCGGTTCAACTACCTCCTAGACATAATAAAACATCTATGCATGTCAGGTTGGTCGGCATAACTATCATAAGCACTAAAACAAATAGTTATAAATTAAAGATAATATACCACATCCGAATCGTAGACCGGACAAGGGCCCACGGGGCGGATATCAAAACCATCGCACTATATAATAACAACCAATAATAAACGTAAGAAAATTAGACAAATATCTATCTAAAGCAATAATAAAAGTAAGAAAAGCATGGACATAACAAGAGGCTCACCACGGTGGTGCCGGTGACGAGATCGGCGGGGGCGATCGACGGCGGCGAAGACGGGGACGGGACGGGACGGACCGCTAAACCTAGACAAATCTCGGAGAAAATAGAGCTTCGAGAGGAGAAAAGCTTAACTAGTGTGGCTCGGGCATTCCACCGAACACGTTGTGTGCATAGGAGGTGAGCTAGAGCACCACTAACCCCTCTCCCCCTCGGCCAGAAAAAAAAACAGAGCAGTGAGCTCTGCTCTTGAGTGAGGGGGTTTATATAGGCAACTCACTGGTCCCGGTTGGTGCTACAAACCGGGACTAAAGGGGTGCCTTTGGTCCCGGTTCATAACACCAACCGGGACCAATAGTGGTGGGCCAGGAGCAAGAGCCATTGGTCCCGGTTTTTAGCTCCAACCGTGACCAAAAGGTCCAGACGAACCGGGACCAATGGCCCACGTGGCCCGGCCGGCCCCCTGGGCTAACGAACCGGGTCCAGTACCCCCATTGGTCCCGGTTCTAGATTGAACCGGGGCTAATGGGCTGGACCAATGCCCTGTTTTCTACTAGTGTATCATGCTTATCTTGTTAAGAGAGTTGGCTTCTGTTGCACTGGTCGATATGTCTATGATAAAAATGCTACGTGCATAATGGTGCTTAGTAGTTCATGTTTTCTTATGGTTAGTCTCAAATAGCTGGGGGGTTCCCAATGTGTTATTGGAGTACCAACATGATTTGTTTGCCTATGATGTGGTATGGGTTAGTGATATCTTCCTTCAAGAATTTATTTTGATTGACTTGGCGTATGCTCACGCATATTTAAGACTGTAAAGAAAGTCTGTGAAGCCTTGATGATCTTTAGTTTCTGAGTAGCGATATAACTTCCATGCCTGATTCAATGTTGCTTTGTCGCTCTGCATGATTATGACTGTCATTGCTCTCTTAGTTGGTTGCTCCCAGTCTTTTGCTAACCTTCGCCTGTACTAAGCGGACTGACTGCTTGTGCATCCAAAATCCTTTAAACCAGTTATGCCATATGAGTCCACCATACCTTCCTATACATGGTATTTACCTACCATTCCTAACGAAGACTTTCATGTACCATCTCGAAATTATTCAAAAAAAGCATTTGTCTTTTGTGCCTCTATTTTAGTTCATGAGGAAGTAGTAGTTAATTCATGATCTTTTTAAGTTGGACAAGCTTCACCCCGGGATTGCATGTCTAATGTGCAAACCCATAATACGAGAAGGAACTGGCATAGAGTGCGCCCGGCTCATTAAAAAATAATACAACAAACAAACCCTCCTTCACGCTTTGTTCATGAGAAATCAGAAAACTTTGGCAGTGATAAACAAAGGAGATTAAGAGGATGTGATCGTCCTCATTCGGGAGCCGTTCCTCGAAACTTGTCCAGCTTAAGAAGTAATTGAGTTATCTGCTAGCATTCGTTGACGGAACATGCATATATAAAAAAATAATTTTTACTACTGTTTTTAAAACCAAGAGCTCTGGTACATGTTTAGTTCTTTGTTTCCGACCACGGGTTTTCAACCTTGCCAACAAAAGCCACGGTTCGAGAGTCTCCACCTTCTTTTTTAAAGCACCAACTATTGAGAGCATGATTGTCATTCTGAGTGTAATGTGCATTGTCCCAAAGTACCATTGTCTTCTGCATGATTATGATATCGTTTATTCTGAAATCATTGTATCTAGTCGTCACTTAAACTTTGGAGGTGCCCCTGCATTTATGTTTTGCTTCACTAAAGGGGGCAAGCGAGGTATCAGTTTGTCATGTTTGCACACCATGCTCACTACAAATATATTGAGTGTTTCAGTATCATATTGTAAAACTTCCAGTTCTTTGTGATATTCTCATGAGACAACTTAATTACTATAGATTCATTATCTCAGTAAGCATTTGTCATGTGACTGTTAAAAGTTCTTATATGGTTAATAGCATGTCACCACAGAAAATATGCTTGTTATCATTTACCTACTCGAGGATGAGAAGGAATTAAGCTTGGGGATGTTGATACGTCCAAAACGTATCTATAATTTCTGCTTGCTCCATGCCTTTTTTGTGTGATATTGCTATGATATTTATGCACTTCCATACACTTTTGATCATATTTGGACTAACCTACTAATGGTTGCAAAAGTGCACAATGTTCTTGTTTTACACTTTATTGTGTAGGAATTACTTGGAAATTGACAAAAACGCAAAAGGAGTCGTATTGGAGTAGAACTCTGACTTTCCTGAAATCTGTCTGAGAACGTTTTTTAAAGATGGTCACATTCCGGTCCGAAGACGACGTCAAACGGAAAAAGTCTAGTTGCGAAAGTTGTGGGGAATTTTGAGGCGATGCTTCTGGATATAAAATTCGTCCAAATCGGAGTCCGTACGCCCGAGTAAAGCCCGTTTTACTGAGGCCCAAAATCTGATGACGGGAATCCGAGAGTCTATATAAAGGGAGGAAACCTAGGTCACCAAGGGCCACGAATTTTCCTCCTCCCAAGCCGCCGTCTTGGAGGGGGGGACCAGCACCATTGCAGCACCATCCACAAGGAAGAAGGGGGGCCAAGGAGCCGCTGCCCCTAGGGCCGCCGCCGCCCCCAAGGGCCGCCGCCGCCGCCTCCGTGGCCGCCGCCGGCCGCCGCCTCCTCGCGGGGCTGCACCTCTCCATCAACACCACCATCAAGATCCTCCTCACCATGTCCATGTGTGAGTAGTCTTCTCCGGGGCCGGGGGCTCGTACGTGTAGCCATGTGGTTATCTCTCTCTCCCATGATGTGATCTTCGTTGTGATCATAGGCTATGTTAATCTAGGGTGATCCCATGATATTTCCCCTTCCTCTATGTATTGGATTGATGTACTCACTTGTCTTTATCTAGTATAATCCCCGAGACCAAGGTGACAGCGGTCTATTGGACATGGATTAGAAAAATATTTTCATGAGTGATTTCCTCTCTTATGTGTTGATTGAAGATTGAGAGTCTCTTGGTGCTTGTCTTTGACTATCCTTTAGATATGTTTTGGTGATTGTGGGACTCTCTTTGGATGGCCGCAGTGACATTGGGAAATCCTTAGATTGAGAACTACGAACTTTGAGGTGTGCTTTTGTAGCCCTACATAATTCTCGTCCTCTCTTGACCACGAAGGAATGACCTCCGGGTGCGTCTCCATTGCATGTTTTATGGGAAATATCATGTGATTCGATTATGTTAATGTTGTTGGGAGTTGCCACCAGTGAAAGTATGATCCCTAGGCCTTGTTTCCACCACTGCAATACCATTTGTGCTCACGTTTACCACTTGTTTGCTTGCTGCACTTTTTATTACAGATTTATATTACTTTGTTTTGCCATCCATATCACTTGCCATTTAACATCTTTTCGCCGAACTAGTGCACCTATACATCTAACAAGTGTATTAGGTGTGTTGGGGACACAAGAGACTTCTTGTATCTTAGTTGCATGGTTGCTTGAGAGAGACCATCTTCAACCTCTACTTCCCTGAGTTCGATAAACCTTAGGTCATCCACTTGAGGGAAATTGTTGTTGTCCTACAAACCTCTGCGCTTGGAGGCACAACATAGTCTACAAGAGTAGAAGCGTGTGTAGACATCAGTTCCCTAGCCACACATGTCGACCAATAGGGAGTGTCGAGGCTGCCTTTGCCAAGGCATGAGCCTCATAGTTTGCCTCCCTATTTTCAAAGCCAAAGCTAACTTTAACAAAATCTAAAGTTCTATCTTTAATCTCGTCAAGAACAAAAGCATAAGAAGAAGATTGCGCAGCTCCATTGATGTCCACGACTTGCAAGGAGTCCGAAGCTATTATCACATGTGACAAGAAGAGATCTTGAGCAAGAGCTAGGGCCTCATTGCATGCTCGAGCTTCTAGACATGCGGCCTCAACTAAACCTTCAAAAATCACCGCCGATGCGCCAATGTAGCTTCCAGTTTTGTCCTTGCATATAGCTGCGCATGCTCCGGTTCTTCCCGTCCGGGAAACAGCGCCATCAACATTTATCTTCGCCGCATCTTCTGCGGGTGGAATCCACCTCCAGCCTCTTGGCTTTGCTTCACGAGCATATCATGTAGAATACCGCTTTGATGCAATCTCAAGGTTCTGTAGGTACCGGTTAACAAAACACATGATAGATAATGGGCTCTAGAATTCATTATCATGGATCTCCCTTCTCCGCGTCCACCATATTGCCCAAAAAGTAATAAGAACCCTAGCGACGTCCTGTTGATTCATTGATTCAAAAAGCCAGAAAAGCCATAATCGTCCATCATCACTTCTGTTTGAAATCAGGTGTTCCAGGATTTCCTTATCATCCAGTGCCCACACACGGCGTGCCATCTGGCACTCAAATAGAGAATGCCGCCAAGAGTTCCTCCTCGCATAGACCACACATGGGGATGTGGCCATGTTGCGCTCATGGCAGATTGATCCAGTAGACAGAGACATTTGTGCTAATCTCCAAACAAAGACCTTGACCTGTGAAGGAACTTTCACTTTTCATAGGTGAGACGAGGACCTGCTTTCAGCTTGAGTGTCCGGTTGTAGGTGGATTGCATAACGTTGCCCGTGGGCTGTAATGAAACTCGGATGTAGTTGGGCTAGGTTCTTGCTTTGTAGGTTCAACGCGTCAATCAACTTAGAGAAAAACAACAAAATTGGAAACGATTCTAAAAAAGATAAGAAAACATTCGCAACCAACCGATATAAACTAAGAAAAGAAAGAAAACACACAAAAAAAGAAATGAAATGAAATAAACAAAGCAGACACGAAAAGACAGAAATATCCCAACTTTACTACTCCTACTCACTAATAAACCCCTCCCGCCCCCACGCGCGACGCCACCAAAACCCGAGCAACCACGCGAACCCAATCGGTAGGGTTTTGGACCTCCCCCCGCCCGCCGCCGGCGCCGCCGATCACAGAAAGGAAGGAAGGAAGTGAGAGGCCCGCGGGCGCAGGCAGCAGGAGGAATGGCGCAGTCACTGGAGCTCCTGCTAATCCAGTTCCTGATGCCGGACAACGACGCGCGGCGCCAGGCGGAGGAGCAGATCCGGCGGCTGGCGCGGGACCCGCAGGTCGTGCCGGCGCTCGTCCACCACCTCCGCACCGCCAAGACCCCCAACGTCCGCCAGCTCGCCGCCGTGCTCCTCCGCAAGAAGATCACCTCCCACTGGCCCAAGCTTCCACCGCACGCCAAGGCTTCCCTAAAGCAGGCCCTCATCGACTCCATCACCCTCGACAACAGGTGCTCGCCCCACCCGACTTTCCCCACGCCCTCCGCCTCTCCGTAATTTAGAATTTGTCCTCTGCTGTATCCTCAGTTACACAGGGTTGTCTATGGGATAGCTGAACTGAACAGTTCGTGCGTGTGAGTAACAATTAACCGAACTGTTAGACCTAATGAGAACTGGAACCCTGTCGGGAGTAATTTACGGTCCATAGGTTAAGCAAGTACAGTTTACAGTGATCATGGTGACCTGTAATACACCTGCTCTGCTTGCAACCGATGTCTGCTCTACTGCCGTTCCCTGTATAATGTTGTATTCATATGCTGGTATTCCAAATGGCAAATGGTTTGTTGTGAAATGGAGATACTTCTGTGCGAGCTTTATCCGGAAATGAACAAATCGCTGGAAAGTTGCAGCCGGTTTGGTATGTCTTTTTTAGGGAGAACAGTAGGAAATATACATAGAATGGAGAAGTTAGAATAGGAGGCAGAAATGCCCAAATGTGAGAAAAGAGAACATTGCTAATCGAATCCTAATAAATACGGAAAAGTGCGAAGTAAACAATTCAAAATGTTAGACTATGTAGTACTCCATCCGTCCGAAAATACTTGTCATCAAAATGGACAAAAAGAGATGTATCTAGAACTAAAATACATCTAGATACATCCCCTTTTCCATTTTGATGACAAGTATTTCCGGACGGAGGGAGTATTTATGATGTCTCAGAAAGTTTTTCTTCCTCGATAAAAAGTCCTCTCCTTTAGACTTTAAATACTTATATTTGCATATAAAGTTTATCTGTGATGGGGTTGCCATAAACTGGGCTAACTAGAAATATGGAAGTCGAGATATGCGTAGTACAGCTCTAACAAGTTACGATGACGATTGAGCATGGTTGATCTGTTTTCACTGGGGCTAGCTAGTAGCCACCAATCATGAAGCTAATTCCCACCCTGGTGCAAATGCTGTTTCATTATTGTTCAATCTTCCTCAACTTTTTCCACATGAAATTTTGAGAGGATGATGAACTGATTTGCCTCTTGCTTCTTATGCAGTCATCTTGTAAGGAGAGCTAGTGCAAATGTTGTCAGCATTATTGCTAAGTATGCTGTCCCTGCAGGAGAGTGGCAAGAGCTGTTACCGTTCCTTTTCCAATGCAGCCAAAGTCCACAAGAAGAACACAGGGAAGTAAGTGTATCTCTTAGTTGACATGTATTTTCAATCTTTAATTATGTATGCATGCATTGTTTAGTGTGTAAGTATGGATATTTGTCTGTAATGAAACCTGCCATGTGGTTTTATCATAGGCAAATTTTAACATGCTCCCTCTTACCCCTTATTTTTACATATGAGGTAAGAAGGTAAGAGTTAATCCGACCACTAATTAATGTGATCAACGGCTCAGATCTACTACATGCTCTTACCTCTCATGTGAAAAGAGGGGGTAAGAGGGACCATGCTAAAACTGCTCTTTATCATAATATACTTGATACATGTGGACCACAATAAGAGCTTACTTGCACATTCCTTTTCTTCAATTTGGTATTTTTTTTAAAGAACTGTCAGTTGCAAACTTGCAATCCTTTTTCTTTGCTTAATTGGTTAAGTATTAGTAGAGGTCAGTTTATATAGGTCGGGTGACCTTACTTAGTGAGTAAGATAGGGCTGTCAGCAAGTACTTAATTTGTTGTTTGCGTGTACTGACAGCTACTAGACCTGTATGGTCGATTTAGCAATCGACTTTCGCATGTACTATAATTACAGACCATAAGCTAGCAATGTAGATGAGCTTGAGATTCAAAAAGTCCATACCTGTGATAGCTTCCTTTGCTTCCCCTGTTCTACTCCTCTGGTTTGCCAGTCCCACAAGAACTTTATCTGTTCCGCGTAGCGAGAACATGAAAATGTATTTTTTGTGTTGTCAGCATGCAGCTGCATGTCGGTGTGCTCTTTCATAATTGTTTGCTTGGCATAGTGTTCAATAAATAGAGCTAAATGCTGAAATCTCAAGACCATCCATAACTTAACTATGCATGGATTTTACGTATGCGCGACTGGCATCTTAGCTGCCAAAAAGCCTACACATTTCCAGCACTAAGGCATTCATTTTTCTCCTACTGGTTAACACAACCTTCAAATGTTAGATTTCATAAGGTTGCATTGCCTATGCATGTGCGAAGTCTTAACACCATCTTCTATCTTTTTATTGATGGAAGTGTCTACCTGGTGTTCACCTTCTTCTATACTTCCTGTATAGTGTATACGTGTGTTAGTGGGGTTGGGATACTAATACAGTAATGTGTAGCTAATAGATAGTGCATTCTTTGACATCAAATGTTTCGATGTATGTAGTATATGCAGTGTTGCAGAGAAATCAGCGTCCTAGTTCTGTATTTCGTAGGAATTGTTTGTGGATAACCCATAAATTATCCCAAGTGAACTATACAGGAAAGAAACATGTGCTGCTTAATATCTCCCAACAAAATGTCAATGCTTACTGACCCACTCTTCTCTTTACAGGTAGCTTTAATTCTGTTCAGCTCCCTTACTGAGACTATTGGGACTACGTTTCAATCTCATCTGAATGATTTGCAACCTATTTTACTGAAATGCCTGCAAGATGAGACCAGCTCTCGAGTCAGAATCGCTGCCCTAAAGTACGATTAAGTTTGTGATATGACGCTAATTTTGGCCTTCCTCATTTTACCATATTGTGACTGTAAAGGTATTTTTTGGTCTGTGCAACAGGGCTGTTGGATCCTTCATAGAGTATGTCAATGAAGGAGGAGACATTGTAAGTTCTTCCTATCTGTCCTGATTTTTACAAGCATTTACTTTTCATGGTGAAAGTGCGTCGTCATAGTTTCATTCTTATAGAAGACCTTTTGGCAATGTGTTCTTCAGCAGATCTTTTTTTATTAAGTAGTACTTGAATTTTTCTATGCGTTTGTTATTTTCTTTGCATGCAGCAGTGATAATTTTGTTTGTCTTGTTATTTTTAGAGGTGTAGCTTCTCTTAGCTGATTTTAAATCTTCAATAGTATGTCATGCTACCGCTTGAGTTGCCTCTTATGCCTGATGAGCAGATCTTGTATTGGTATAACTGCTAGGTGAAGATGTTTCGAGACTTTGTTCCCAGTATCTTGAATGTATCAAGGCAATGTCTTGCTAATGGCGATGATGATGTTGCTTCCATTGCCTTTGAAATATTCGACGAACTAATTGAATCTCCTGCACCACTTCTTGGAGATTCAGTGAGATCAATTGTGCAGTTCTCGCTTGAAGTTTGCTCAAACCAAGATATGGAAATAAATATAAGGCAACAGGTTTGATCAGCCATCTGCATTATTGATTATATATTTATTGATTTCACAAAATAGCTGACTGTAAATGCTCTTATTTGTTTCAGGCTATTCAGATAATCTCATGGCTTGTAAAATTTAAAGCATCTTTCCTAAAAAAGAACAAGCTGATTGTACCTATTCTACAAGTTATGTGCCCCTTGCTTACAGAAACAGCTAATGAAGATGAAGACTCTGATTTAGCGGCAGATCGTTCTGCAGCCGAAGTCATTGATACAATGGCTATCAACTTACCAAGACACGTTTTTGGACCAGTTCTTGAATTTGCTTCTGTGAACTTTCGTCACGTTAATCCCAAGTATCGTGAGGCTGCTGTTACTTCGCTGGGTGTTGTCTCAGAAGGTTGTTCCGAACATTTTAAGGATAAGTTGGAAGAATGTCTCAAAGTTGTTTTAGAAGCTTTAAAGGATCAAGAGCAGATGGTTAGAGGTGCTGCATCATTTGCTCTTGGTCAGTTTGCTGAACACTTGCAGCCAGAAATTTTATCTCACTATGAGAGTGTACTTCCATGCATCTTAAATGCACTTGAAGATCCATCAGATGAAGTTAAGGTAAAATAACCTAGTTCAATTGACACCATCTCTTAAAAATAGGCAGAAACTTTGGATATAAATGAAATGATATTGATTAACTTTGCATGGCATTTTCTTTAGTAATTAACTAATGCCAATAAGCGTTGTGATCTTGTAGGAGAAATCTTACTATGCACTGGCGGCGTTCTGTGAAGATATGGGTGAAGATATCCTACCATATCTGGAACCTTTGATATGCAGATTAGTTATATCTTTGCAGAGCAGTCCTCGGAACCTGCAAGAAACATGCATGGTTCGTATGGAAATCATTGCTCATAATTATCTATATGTCAAGACGGTGACAACCTTTTCCCCTTAAGTTATCTTATAAATTGACAATGATGATGTTTTGCTGCAGTCTGCAATTGGCTCTGTAGCAGCTGCTGCAGAACAGGCATTTATCCCATATGCAGAGAAGGTTCTTGAAATGATGAAAGGCTTTATGGTGCTCACTAAGGACGAAGATTTATGCGCACGAGCTAGGGCTACTGAGGTTGTTGGGATAGTTGCAATGGCAGTTGGCAGAACCAGAATGGAAGCCATATTACCTCCTTTTATTGAGGCTGCTATTTCTGTGAGTCTTAATTCCAATACTTCAGAGTACAGACAAACAGCAGGCTTTAGTGAAATTCTTTATGCTCTTCATATTTGCAGGGTTTTGGATTGGATTATAGCGAACTAAGGGAGTACACTCATGGTTTTTTTAGCAACGTTGCTGAGATTCTGGATGATAGTTTCTCACAGGTAACAAGTGTAGTCTAAGTTTTGTTCATTTCACGAATGCTGTTAATGTTTACAGAAGTGGTTGCTGCACATTGCAGTATCTGCCTCATGTTGTGCCTCTTGCATTTTCCTCGTGCAACTTGGATGATGGTTCTGCCGTGGACATTGATGATGCTGATGGTGTTGACAATGGATTTAGTGGTGTTTCCTCTGATGATGATGATGATGATGAGCCAAGAGTTAGAAATATCAGCGTGAGGACTGGAGTGTTAGATGAGAAAGCTGCTGCAACTCAGGCTATTGGATTTTTTGCACTTCACACAAAGAGTGCCTATGCCCCGTATCCTTAAATGGGTTTAACACATATTCTTGCTATCTTTTTTTCTTCAAAATTTCCTGAACTGACAGTAGGTACTTGGAGGAGTCGTTGAAAATTTTAATCAAGCACAGTGGGTATTTTCATGAAGATGTCAGGCTTCAGGCTATTATTTCCTTAAAACGTAACATCTTTCCTAGTCCCCTTTAATATGTATATTTGTACCAGCTCTTTTGTTCCTTGTTTGTCAGGCCTACAGAATAACAACTACTCCCTCCGTCCCACAATACAAGAGCGTTTTGCAAGCTAACATAGCTTGCAAAATGCTCATAGATTGTGGGATGGAGGGAGTGATAGATAGGCTGACGATTTTAGTTGTAATTGCGAAGTTCCAAACTTCCAGTGGTCATCTAGCATGCAAAAAGGTATTTAGATGAATAAACTTGTCACACGTAAATCTACAGAATATGTCTCCAGCATGGTATGTAATATCCAATGATATATTGATATGGTATAAACTTTTTCACACCAAGATACATTGATGTAAATCACAAGATGCATTAATTATTGAGCTTCTTTTATATAATGATGTATAGTTATACTTTATGTCCATCATTTGAGGTGTTGTTTAGCTTTAACAGCTAATCTATTCAAGATGGATCATCCAAGTTTCAACGCAGTAAACATCATGCTAGTGCAATCTTGGTAGTGTACCACTTATTACTGGACTTGCTCAAATAGTCGTCGAACCTGAACCTAGCAATCCAGGGAGGGGCTCAAAATCGATCTACCGATGCAAACCCAAATCAGACTCCTACATCATACCCCTTTTTTACCTTTGTCATTTTTTTGCATGGTATAGTTGGAAAATCAAATTTATCTGGATCCATGAACCCTATACTGTGTAGAGACCAACTACAAATCGCAAACCCCTCTCTTCTGGTAGGTAACTACCAACAGATCATACACAAATAGTATATGGATTGCAAATGTTTCACACAGAAACCAGAGCGGTTAGTCTTGTTTGATTTGAATCACCTACCCCCCAGAAATTCAAATTTGTAAAATTAGATGCTTCTTTAAGTATTTTTCTTTGAGACTTCCATTAAAGGCACGTTTTGTGATGTTATTAGTAACTATAGTAAAATTATTATTGCAGACATCCTAAATGCATTAAGGGCAATACCTGCACATCCTGTGAGTATTTCCTTGTGTTAACTTGTCAATTTGAAGTGGTTGCCGTGGAACATCAGAATTCTGATGCAGTGTGTGCTTTTTTCTACCATGCAGGATATACTAGAGAAACAGAAGGAGGTTCTTGGTAATTGCTACTATAAGTGATGTCTTTTAAGTCTATTGTGCCACCTGCACATCAAGCCATGCTCAATTTCTATTGTTTTTCCAGATACTATTATGAACATCTATATCAAGACCATGACAGAGGATGATGATAAAGAAGTAGTCGCACAAGCTTGCATGAGTGTAGCTGATATCATGAAAGATTGTGGTTTTGCTGCTGTTGAACTTTGTAAGCTGCATCAGACTTTGGTGCACTCGGAATACTAGGTTGTGCTGCTAAAACTGTCCCTTTTGTCGCTGTTTCAGATATGCCACGGCTTGCTGAGGCAACACTTGCTCTGTTGCGTCAAGAATCATGCTGTCAGCAAGTAGAGTCCGATGGCGAAGATGATGGTGACATCGATCATGATGAAGTCCTCATGGACGCAGTTTCAGATCTTTTGCCTGCTTTTGCAAAAGTGATGCGATCTTACTTTGATCCTATCTTTGCAAAGTTATTTGACCCCCTAATGAAATTTGCTGTGAGTATCCCCCGTCCCCATCTATTAGTCATCCTCAACTAATGGCAGCTGCCTTACGCCTATAATGATTATTGTGAGAATTGTACATTCGAGGTTTGAAGTTCTTTCTGGAATAAATGCAGAAATCTCCACATCCTCCCCAAGACAAGACTATGGTTGTTGCCACTCTAGCTGAGGTCGCTCAAGAAATGGGTGCTCCAATTTCTGCTTATGTTGATGTATGCCTACAATTTTCTTAAAAACCGTGCCATTTTATCATTGAGATCATCGTTTTTCATCGTTTTAGTTGACCTCTGAATGCTTACTCATATTCGGATCATTTGCAGAAGATAATGCCTTTGGCGTTGAAAGAACTTGCATCTTCTGAGGCTACGAATAGGAGAAATGCCGCTTTCTGTGTTGGCGAGCTATGCAAGAACAGCGGTGCTGCAGCACTGAAGTATGTATATTACTTACAATGACAGACATATTCCATGCTCACCTTTACATCTGAGGTCAATGTCTGTCTTGCGCTTCGGAAGCGAGAACGACCAAACGACTGCTATTTAAAATCTGTTGTGCATGATTTTTCTCTTGTGCTCCAAAAGCCTATCTGCATAGAAAATGGACATGAATGCTTTTTTCGACTGATTCATGTTCCATTACTTTTATGAAAGGCAAGGCATACACTTTCACTTTATCAATCTTAGAGTAAGAAGCCCGCAAGTGAGGAGCAGTTGATGAAAACTATAGGTTACCACAGCTCTTATTAGTGTCCAAGTCATAGTATAGGAATTGCTGCAGTGTTCTTTCTCAAAAGGCAATCTTTTATCTTTTCATAGTCCTGCTCGGAAGATCAAGTAATAGTCTGCCAACTTCCTAATTCTTGCAGTGTCACAAAATTAAACCCTGACGTTAGTAATTAGTTTTCATAATTATGACTTAAGTGCTGAAGAATAGAAGCTAAAGTTTGCCAAGTATATTGGATGTGGTCTGCTGTCAAGTCACTAAATGAATTAATGTTCTTTCTACATTATTAACATTCTAGGAAACATGAATGGTAGTCCTGTAAATTCAGTTGTTGACAGGCTTTTGCTCATCCTTCTGCAGATATTACCCGGATATACTGCAGGGTCTGCACCGTCTGTTTGCTAATTCCGAACAAGACCTTGCAGTTAGAGATAATGCGGCCGGTGCTATTGCTAGAATGATAATGGTGCAACCTCAGTCGATTCCTCTCAACCAAGTATGCACTATCCTGTACATAATAGTATGTTTGAACAGCTTCATATTCCAGGCTTTGAAGTGCCTATCTAACACTTGGTTGCAATGCTATTTTTGTTTCTTAGGTTCTTCCAGTGTTTATCAAAGCTTTGCCACTAAAAGAAGATCACGAAGAATCAATGGCTGTCTATAGCTGCTTATGTAATTTGTTGCTATCATCACATCCCCAGGTGACTTTGTCTTAAACCACCCCATGTTTTTTGATTTATTCCATGATCTTTGCTTCCATCATGCAAACTTTTCCTAGGCAAAGCTAACTTTTTATTGTTGCAGATCCTCACTCTAGTGCCTGATGTGATACATGTCTTTGCCCAAGTGGTAGTATCCCCAGATGAGAGTGATGAAGTCAAAACAACTATTGGCAAGGCTGTTTCTCATTTGATATCCGTTTATGGTCAGCAGATGCAGCCAATACTAAGTGCTCTACCACCTGCTCATGCGAATGCATTGGCAGCATTTGCCAGTAGAAGATGATCTTCAGGGAAACTATTACCTTCAATTTTTGTGCGCCGCCCGAGTGTTTTCTCAAGATTGCCCTCTGATAAAAGTTTTTTTGGGTATGGTTGGAGTCACCCAAGTTTTGTCATATTAGTGCGACTTGCTGAAGTATACTGGTTAGCTTGATATTGTTTGATCAGCAAAACCTCTTTTTCGAGTTATTATAGTGATATTGAATTGGAATGGTGTTTACTGCGGTTGAAGGTGCAGTACTTTGGCTGGTGGCAGCTTCGGCGAGTCCCGTGTGTATTCAGGTTCCGTTTTTGGCAACTTGTTATTTGTTTCAGTTTTGTAATTCTTTGCTGGGGTTGTATATATAAACATGTTGTCCTACAATTTTTTTGTGTAACTTTGATTTGTGGTACCGACCATATCTTGTTTTGGGCTATTCGTGAGACTTCTATTTGCTGCCATCCACATATTAAGCCTCCAGTTGAATGGTCTTAGACATGCAAATTTGGGACCCTAAGGGGTTGCTTGGATACTACTCTCTTCTTCCCAAAATAAGTTTCACTGATTTAGTACAACTTTTTTACTAAATTGGTTTTGCCTGCATGTCGTTTTCGGTGCAACTAACCAAGACTATATCTGGTTAGGGTAATAAATTTTAGGACAAGTAAATCATAGTTTTTCTAAAACTGTAAACCTAGCTTTTGTACCACTTTGCTCGTTCTCATCCAAACAAGATTATGTGGTACTCCCTTTGTTTATATTTACTCTGCATGTTAGAGTTGACAGAAGTCAAACTTTGTAAAGTTTGATCAAATTTATAGAAATAAATATAAATATTTAGCATAACAAATCCATATGATGTGAAAGTACATTCAACAATGAATCTAATGGTATTGATCTGTTATTGTATATGTTAATATTTTTGTCTATAAACTTTGTCAAAGTTTGTAAAGCTTGACTTTGACCAAAATTAATATGCGGAGTAAATAAAAACGGAGGGAGTACATCTCTACCTCTCTACCTACTAATAAACCACCGAGTGCTTCTGGTCGTACGTCGTCGGCGATTTTCTAGAAAAGCCCCTCTATTGTTTAGTATTCAACCCGCAGTCCTTTATTAAGTGAGAAAACGTTTCGTTCAGACTGATGTTCCAAAAATCCCCCCGTAGTTTCCAATATTCAACCCGCAATCCACAAGCAAAAAAAAACACGGGCTCTTCCTCACCTCCCGATCTCAGCCGCTAGGAGGCGACCGATCTCGGCGGCGCTAGATCCGGTGTTGCGCCGGCAGCCGGTCGACGCCGGCGAGGGTTTTTCCCCTCTACCGACCCACGTCCCTTTCTCTCTTTCGCGAAATACGGTTGGGCGCCCCCGCCGTTTTCCTGGTTGGAGGCGGCCAGAGCGCCGCACGGGAGGCTCTTGTCGAGCAACGCCCCGAATCACGGCGTTCCCATGGAGGGAGAGGGCGGCGGAGTCGAGGATAGGCGTGGCAGGCGGAACCCTGTCCTCCTTGTCCTCTCCCATCGAGCGCCGGATCGAAGAAGCATCAGCTCCCTCACCTCCATCCCGTCTCCTCTCTTACATCTCCACACCACACCGCGCTCATGGAGCGGAGTCGCGGAAGCACGACGCCGGCTGCGGCGGAGTGATAAGAGCTTGTCTGTTCGTCTTCTCCCTCCAAGGTAGGATCATGCCCAATCTCCACGCCACCAGCTTCATCCACATATCTCTTTCCTTCCAGGTTAGTTCCAGGTCCGCTCAAAAGTTTCAGGTTAGCTCATCTAAAAAACAGTTTCAGGTTAGTCCGCATAATTTAATTAAAAGTGTTATTTGGTTGACTTCATTGTTACTTATCCGATCTGAATCTAATGAAATATGTAATATACCGAAGGAAGGGGCTAATCTCTAGCAATCTTTAGCAAAAAATGGATCCACTCATCAGGCTTAACTTCCACTGATGAAATTTTGCATCCACATCACTCTTTATCCGTGAAAGCCCTTGCTGAATTTGTATGGTAAAGAGTGCTCCCTCCTGTTACATACAGTCCATTGGGTACTAAATAAATTATTTTCCGGCGAACTGAAATAAAATTCCATTAGAAGGGCAAGTAATTATGGGTGATAGCTACTTAGTTTTTTTAACCCTTAGAGTCATGTAGGATTTTGTAATTGTTGTCTGACTCTAGATTTTTACTCTGTCCACGAACACCATCCGACGTCTGCCCATGCTCCAGACTTGGCCAGAACTCTGTCTGCCCGTTCTCCAGTTGAGGTATGTATGAAGCTAACCTTGGAATTTCCTGATAGTTGATAGTCGTCTATATGTCCATGTTTCGTTTGCACAAGGTCAGGTCATACTCTTTTAGTACAGGTGTTTTTTACTTTTTTGCTGGGACGCTTGACGATGTAATCGTGACGATGTTCTTCAGTCAGCACTACTACATCATGCTCCTCCCTTCACTTACTTGTATCTGTAGGGTGCCCGGTAGTTTGTTCTCTACTACTGAAAGTATTTTCATTAGTTGTGGTGAGTGTAAGATTGGGTGCCGGTTTTATACCAAATTTGTGTCGGCCTGTCAATAGTAAATGTCTAAACTTGAGTGCTTGACCTACTTATGGGTAATAAATCTTGTTGTTCTCAAGACTCAACTATGGATGTTAAACTGTCGATACTGAATGTCTAAAATTGAGTGCTAGACCTACTTATGGTTAATAAATCATGTTGTTCTCAAGACTCAACTATGGATGAACAATTTTGCAAACTTTGTCTCTTGGCATAGGCTCAATCAAGAACCTCTTTGAGTTGTACTTGCCAGAATTAGGAGTTAGTTAATCCTCTTTGTTCCTATTGATGCACACGAATTTGGATAGATTATTGATTCATGTTTGATCTATGATATACACGTGAATAAGTCGAGCAGGTGGAGCTATAATTAAGCAACTGTTGTACTAGGTCGGTATATGACATATTCTCTATTACCTGAGTCAACACCCACTGCAGAGCATATGGCTTGAACACGGATAGCAGGCTGGGTGCACGCCCATGCACACACCTATAGCAAACTTGACGACCTATTTCTCAACTAATCATAATTCATAAGGAACATTACCTCTTCGAAGCATGTTTTTGCATAGTATCTTGAACGATGTTATGAAAGATAAAGTCATAACAGTTAGAAGTCAAGTTTGTTCAGTCTCTTTGTGCAACCAGTCATTAGATAAAAATATATTAATATTTTTGCAATGGTTTCATCTTTATTTTCACCTCCCTATTGTTCTTGCTGGTGGTTTTGATTTTAATCAAGCAGTTCGAAAGTCTACTGGTAAACATTGTTGTGTTATGTTGCGTTAGTACAGCAGGTCTAATTAACAATTTGGGCTTTATAAAAATGATAAAAATCATTGTGTTCCAATCCAGTTAGAGGCTTATATCCGATACCCATCATATTCTTAGTTGATTATTCAGCTTGTTGTTGTGAATGTAGCAAAAGCCTGGACATTGTAGCTGAAGTAGCTGTTGTTCGATGTTGCTCCGATGTCCATTTATTTCGTTTTTATTACGACGACAACGGTGTAGTATAATTATGGCTGATATGTAGACCAGAAATAGGCGGATCTGGAAATGATTAATTAGATTATAATGTAGAATTTTGTCATACCGTCGCTATGCTTGTGTTGAAGTTCAAATACACAGGGAATCAGGTTAGCTACAATTTGTCTTTCATTAGTTTATTTTTCTTCTCTCCAACAGATGAAGTGTAGATTCTTTTCATGTTCTCTTGATGGTCTGCTAGAGTGTGTTTTCACAATGCTTTAGGTGTTTGGTAGCTCAATTTTTTAAACCACGGTTTTAAATACTTTGATGCGTTCGGCATCAAGTAATACAATAGTATCATAAACCAAAGTTTTAGTACCATGCTATTTTTGGAGTTTTCGAAAAAGAGCTTAGCATCTCTTTTTCCTAAACCAAACTGAGAAAAGCTTTGGAGTAACTGAGGTATTCACATCCCAGGCATTGGAATACCGGGGTCTTAAATTACTATGGTTTAGAAAAACACTATGTTTCTGTTTGGTTCCGGTAAGTATCAATTTGAATTTTTAATTCTTGCAGTTGTTAATGCGCTGATGTTTTAAGTTTTTTCAATATATTTCAGAAATAATATTCAATGCAGAGACATGGACATAGCATAGGCGACCATGTTGTATCCAAGGTGGCATCCCCACTTCATTGAAATTCCTTTTCTCTATGATGCATAGATGAACTTAATTTGGCAGGTGTAGAGTGGTCAGCAGAAGATATTACTATTGTGGCATGGGGTCACTTCATAAATACAAATGCATGTGTTACCTTCAGAAATTTCATGAAAGTATTTGGTGGTGTTTTCTCGGTCTGTGGCGGAGACAAAGGGGACCTGCAGGGGCCATGCCCCTAAGATCATGAATTTAGTGCTAATTTGCTATGCACGGTGGCAAAATTAGTAATTATTCGTTGCTAAAAATATGTTTTGTAGTGGTTGGGCCCTCCCCAACCTATTTGAGCAGCACATCCCCCCCGCTGTGTCGTGCGGTGTGTAAACTCAATTTCTCCCGTTGCAACGCACGGGCCCTTTTGCTAGTGATTAGTAAAAATATCAACCGCATGGGCTATCCTCTGACCCCTCTTAGTTCAACCAAAATCATAAACTCAATCTTATATAAGACCATAAAAACTGATTTACCACAGAAAAAGTACAAAAATTCATCCCATACTCTTTCTTCCATTTCATGGCATAGTTTGATATTTTCCAACACAACTTTTGAATGGTTACAAAACCATCAGTACTAGAATTTTTTTTGAGATGAAAGAACCATGCATTCCATAAGCCAGTGCGCGCGGCTAAATGGCCGGCCACAGCACCCTGTCCAATGTCATCCCTGCACCATGCCATGCGAACATCAACATGTGGGCTGGGACATTACATTCACGAGATTGAAAAAGAACTTTAAATAGTATAAAGCCGAACAGTGACCCTTCAGGAGTAGCCGGTGTTTGTCTTTAGCTTAAACTCCGGTTGGTACTTTGCCTCCCAGGTTATGCACGATCCGCATCAGTTGAGACGATGGAGTGTTGTAGCGTGAGGCAGTCAGTCACGAAAATGACACGGCCCATGCCAAACCCTTCTGCCAGGTTGATGGACCCTGGTACAATCAACACTTACTCCAAAACGATGCCCTACAGCCAGACGACGCCCTACATCGTGTTCCCGCATGAGGGCGTATGTAACATTGCTCCTCTTATCCCCTCCAGCCAACACTTGCTTCAAAACGAGGCTTCCAGGAGGGAAAACGACACCAAAGGCGCCGTCATCGTCCGATCCAATAGACCCGGATCTAGGGTTTCCCTTGGAATATCCCGATCGAGTTGATGTGACCTGCAACGACGATGCCTCGAGAAGGAAACGATGTCAGAGACGCCGTCATCGTCCGCCAAGACCGCAACCAGGCGCGATTTTCATTGGAAGTCGCGTCGTCCTAATCTCGCGGCTGTCTGAAACCGCGCAGAGCTTCGCCATGAAGATGTATGCCGGCGCTCGCCGGTACTCCGACAGAGATCCTCCATCCCCTCATCGGAGCCCTCATCGCGCCGCCGACCATCCACGTGAAGGATCGACGACAGATCTGGCTGGGATGCCAGATCCACGGCCGTTGCCGCCACCCATCGTAAAGCCAGTGAACCCATCGAAGAACCCTCACCGGCCATGGGGCCGTCGATTGCCGCCGCACAGCCAGGAAGCCGCCCTAGCCGCCGTGCGAAGCACCCTGCTCGAGGTGCCCTAGACCCTAGTCACCTCCAGGGTTGCCACCACATGGCGGTGCTGGGATCTGATCCCCTTGGCGTCGCCCTAGGGTGGCGGCGCGAGGGGGTCGGGAGAGCGCGATGACTCAGATTGGTGATGTCAGTTTAGGCAAAATTTGTTTCTTCTCGACGAAGGATTAAGCAAGCAGGGAGCATCACGCAGTGTCCCTCTCCTGTCTGTCGAGTGTCCCTCGTCCACGCTTACTTGACCTCTTTTCTCCTCGCTTTTGGATTTAAGGTCGCGAGCAACTAAAGCCCGATTTACACTGCTCTAAAGTTGGATCCATCCAGAGCACTAATCCCATCAGCCATTGCATGCATCGATCGCACTTTCCAATCTGCCCCTACCACCTTTCAACGCAGATTTGCAACTGGACCAATAACCATTTACTATTATTAACTCATGCTCAAGCCCGGCTTTTTCACTATCCGGAGCGGTAATCTCGGCGCCGGGGCGGCGCGCATCGGACGGCCGGCGGGCGCGGCCAACCCCGGGTTGACACGCCCGCGGGGACAGCGGTACGGCGCTGGCCGGCACGATCTCGCCCGGATCGCGCCCTTTGGGGTCGCATGCTCCCCCACTACCCCCGAAAGGCTAGCCCACCGCCATTTTTGGCATCTCCGTGCGCGCGCGGCCATGTGCTCGCGGCCCTGCCCGGCCGGCGACGGGAAAGAAGGCTGCTGGG
Organism: Secale cereale; assembly: GCA_902687465.1. NCBI lineage: Eukaryota > Viridiplantae > Streptophyta > Magnoliopsida > Poales > Poaceae > Secale > Secale cereale. Next base: position 202,469,560 of record LR738715.1, on the reverse strand, counting down.
CTACTGGTGTAGCCTTTGCGTCGGTCAGGACTCAGACCGGCCGAGCGTACGTTTCTCGGTCGCGTTCCATTGGCTGGCTGGCTGCACATCACGGCCTATGTCTATGTGCGTGCACGTTCGGTACCGGCCGGTAGGCAAATGCGACGCATGCACGATGGGAATCATCCATCTCATCTGTGAGCTTTGCTTTGTGCTTGTGGTGTTACGTTACTACTAGTAGCCTGGTAGCAAGCATAGGTTCGGCTAGGAAGATAGAAAGAGGGAGGTGACCGGCCGGTTTGTATACACCTATCTGGGTGCATGCATGCATGCATGTTCGGTACGTACGTACCAACGGACGGACGCGGCGTAATATATTCCCCAGTTAGTGCGCCGCGGGCGTGTCACGTACGTACGTACGTACGTTTCTAGCTGCTGCACACTGGCCATTCTCTCATACGCCTGGCTCTCTTTTAGCCAAGATCTGTGTACTTTTGTAAAGAAGAACGGAGCAGTGTCCTACTACAATATTTCTACTCCTAAAAGGTGATCAGTGGGGGTAATCGCTTTACTTGCATGAACATGCGTCATGCATGCAACACACATTAATTAGTACCCTCTGTAAACAAATAGGAGTACTATTTACTTTCGTGTGTGCAGTGAAATCAATGTTGATGATTCTCTCACGGCCCAACTTGCCCCGCGCATATGCCTTCTCTGATAACCAAGTCTGTCTAACATCTTTACACGAGAAGATGGGCACGCGCCACGCCACCACTGCATCCGACGATAGAGATGCATGTCTATGCATGCACAGTCGACTACTGCTGCCCGTGGTCGCGACGTCGCGTACATTTTTTAGTCCACACACCTTCCCATCCGTTCTTCACCCATGAGATATATGCACGCTAGCTAAAGTTATTCTTCTCTCAGTAGTATAACGCATGTAACGTAAGCCTAGCACTAGCAGCTTCTTGCTACGATCAAGATGAGCATTGTCGTGTGGCATCCATTGTCTCTCTCGATCGTCATTGGATGGCTAGCCTTGAGATATCACTCTCCCTTTAGAGCCAGCCAGTCTTTGTACCAGTGCGATGGAAACACGTACCAAATTACTAGCCACAAGGCGCCATATTTACCACAGAAGCTAGGGAAGACATAACATGGCGGCAACGGAGAGTCACAGGCTAGCTAGAGCCGCTACTGCTTTTGCTGAAGCAGATGGAGTTGGACGGTACGATTTGGACAGGAGCAGATCCTGCGTGGCCCCAGGATCGTGCCTGTCCTGGTAATGGCACGCAGGATTCGATCGCTTGCAATCCAAGCCGGATTCTGATGGCACTTGCCTTGGATTTCCTGACGGTCATGTTACTACGACTGTGCACCGGCACCCGCAGCAGCTACAGATAGATAGCGAATCGCCTTTCTTTATTCCCCTTTTGCTAATGCACACAGTTAAAAAGAAGACAAAGTTACTGCAAGCATCCCTCGCGTACGTACGAACACGAGGCTACGAGTGGATACCGTGCACTCTCTTTCGGGGAGAATATCTGCCCCCCGATTTGCTGTTTCTCATTCGTTTCTAGAAGCTGTCATTTCTCGGCCTACTGTTTCACCCTGAGTTCTGTAACCGATTTATAACAAATTATTACTTTGATTAATGAGTAATAACATAAGTCATGTATATATTTACTAAATAAGAAAAACAATGTTCATCATGATATTTCAGATTATCAGACATAAACACTCAATTTCAATCAAAATACAAATACCAATGTTTGTTTCTGATAATTACAATTTCAGTACTGTTGAAATTTGAGCGCATGCACACCTTTTGAGAATGTAAGTCGTGGTTCTTGGTTTAGGAATAATTGTCTTAAGTTTGAAATGGGATGCATGGTACTCCCTTTGTAAACTAATATAAGAGCGTTTAAATCACTAAAGTACAGTGATATAAACATTCTTATATTAGTTAACGGAGGGAGTGTCTCGTAAGAGCATCTCCAAGCTCAGATTACAAAGTGCCGGTGGTGAAAAGTTGCACGGTGGGGGAAGAGTGACCGCTGCTCCTGACCGGCGCCTCGCCCTGGCTGAGCCTACACTCTTAGCTAGGGCTGGTTCGGTGTCCGGGGCGGGCGCCCTGCCGTTGGCGCTGCGGGAGATGCGTGTCCCCTGGTCGGGGCCGGCCAGGGCTGAGCTCCTGCGTTGGCCAACTGGGGCCCGCGTGGGAGGCCGGTCGAGTGACAGGTGGGCTGGCCTTAGGCGCTCTGGGCCGAGGCCCACTTCGCGGGGTGCTTGGGCTAATCCGGCAGTGCGCTGTGTGGCTATCCAGGCCCAGGCGGTCTTGGACAAGGTGAACCGGGTTGCTCGACCCAGCTAACCCAACCCGTTGGATTTGGGTCCAACCCG
>LR738715.1:202366755-202466910 GCA_902687465.1 Secale cereale | reverse complement strand
GGGGGGGCGATCTAGGTGGCCCGCGACGCGATTGGATGTGGCTAGGGAAGGGCGTGCGACTCGCGTCCTCGCTCCTGATTCTGCCCCGCCACCGCCTCGCTCGCCTAGTCTCGCTCTCTGTCGCGCCCCCGCCTCTGTCTCTGGCTCGCCGTCGCCGTCGGCTGATCCTCTGCCCTCCCTCGCTTCGCCCCGACCCCGGACGTACCTCCAGGCTCTCATGGCTCGTGATGCGGGGGACGGCCAGCCGCGGCCAAAGAGCCCCCTCGCCCAGGACCCCCTGCTTCGCGCGAGGATGCCCGGGATTCCGTCCGGCCAGTCCACGGCACGTTTTCCTACACGGGCTCGTCGCTGCATCGTCCCCTTCCTCCCCGCGACCCGGCCACGGACCTGCGGCTGCCCATTCCGGGCTCCCCGGGTGACATTCGCCGCCGGGACACCGAGTGCCGCCGCTCCGAGGATCTTGCGCGGGAGGCGGAGCTGCGGGCCGAGTTGTAGGTTCGGCCTTCTCCGGCGAATTGGGTTCGGGATGACCCGGAGCCACGGGTGCTGGAACAACGGGTAGTCCTCGTCGCGTGCCTCGAACGGTGATTGGCGCCGGCGTAGGCCCGAGTCCGGTTCTTCCCATGCGCCGCGTGGGGATGCTGCTGACCTGGGGGAGCGTCGGGTGGGCTCAACCCGTGCTTCTCGCTCCATCTGCCCCGGGCGTCGACCCGGAGCGGTAGCGGGATGGCTTGGTGTACGCTAGGGTCTCTCGCCGATCCGGTGAGGCGCCGGTTGCGGCTGTCCAGTCCAAGAAGAAAAAGAAGCATAAGAAGAAGAAGACCCCTGCGGTGGCCGTCTGTCCAACTCTGACCATGGCTCCTGAGCAGGCGGCTCCGGAGCCTCCCTTTCGTGTCGGCCGCCCCAGGACCCACGAGGAGACGATGTGCATCAACTGTGGATGCGCGGGACACTTCCGCTCGGAGTGTGAGGCCCCTCGCCGATGTCCCACGACCCTCGCCTATCTCGGGTATGGGACTGAGGGGGTGGTTTATACAATGTGGATGCTGAGATTGAGGAGGAGGCGGTTAGGCCGCACTTGGCCACGGTCACTCTTGCCCCCGAGTAGGACTTGCTGTCCGGGATGGTGATCTCGGCCAACCTCATCCAGGCCGAGCGCACCACCTACATCGGTGACTTCCGCGACTCCGACTTCACTTGGGAGGTGACCGAGACGGCTTCTCTCATCTTCTCGGTCCCCTTCCCCTCCGCAGAGCTACTCTGTGTGTGTTCTCACGATGTCATCCATTGCCCCATCAGCAAGTTCCTAATCTCCGTCCGTGCTGCTACCGCGGAGCCTGACCATGTGCCCCCTCTGGCTAAGGTGTGGGTCCTTGTCTACGGCCTGCCTCATGGTGGCAGGTCAGTGTCACGAGGTGGCAAGCTTGCGCACATCCTCAAGGCGATATCTGAGCCGGTGGGCAAGCTGGTGACTGCCGACCTGGCATCCTTCGAGGATGATGGCCCCGCCCGCATTGAGATTCTCTGCCCTGCTCCGGTAGAGATTGACGGTCTGTCCCTGATCTTCTACTTCGGCGCTAAGGGGAAGCACCTGACCTTTGAGCTCGAGTCTCCGGTTCCTGTGGATCTGCCTGGGTCGGCCCCCGCAACCACTCTGCCTCGGCCGGGTGATGGGCAGGGTGGGGATGGGGGCTCGTCCGAGGGGAGATCTTCTAGTGAGGAGGATGATGATGATGAGGTTCCCCCGGCTCCGTCTATTGGGCGATGTAGCCCGGTGTCTGATGTGGTGGGTCTTTCTGTCCAGCTGGGACGACTTCTCTGGTGGTGTCAAAGGGTGGGACCATGGCCGTGGCCTCCCTTCCCCCTGTGGTGATCCAGGAGGCTGGCCTGGAGGTCGTGGAGGAGGACGTTGTGAGTGTCGGGATGGAGGTGTGCCTCTCGTCTTCGCCGCACTCGCCTGGGGTGGTTTGCTACAAACGTTCGCTGGGTCCCCCCTTCCCCAGCCTTGGGGTCCCCGAACTTGGAGCCGGCTCCGCCCTCAGACCTGGTAGCGACGACTCCTATTGCGGCCGGCTCCAAGCTTCGGGTCGGGCCTTCTCCGCTGGTGGCCACACGTCAGAGTGAGAGGCTCAACCAGTCCCGGGTCCTCTTGGATGGCCGTGTCCCGACGATCCCGGAGAAGGCCGCCATGCGGGCGGCTGCTCGCAACTTGTCCTCACGTACCCCCACCATCCCCTCAGACCCTTCTTGTTCTAGTTCTTGGTTTTCTGTGCTTGGTTCCGCTCCGTTGTCTCATCTGACAGAGGTGGCCACTGATAGTGGCATTGTGTTTCATGGCGAGAAGGGGCCCATCCTTGAGCTGATTTCTGCTATTTGCGCCAAGGAGAGGCTCGATGGGGCGTTGGCTAAAGCCCGTGCTTGTGCTGCGCGTGGTGAACCCAGCACCCCGATGCACACTGACCCAGGTCATAGAGAGACCAGGGCTGGTGCGGCGCCTCCTATGCAGACTGTGGCGGACACGCCCCTTGCAGTTCCTCCCTCGGCGAGGACTCTGCGAGGGCGTCCCCCACACGTCTCAACCCCACTGAACACTGGATAGAGGTGTGTGGGTCTAGTTCCAGGTCTGCTTCCCTCAGAATGGAGGCCTCCGTTGCCTCTCCTATGCGGGGCCGGCGTGGCCGTCCGGTGAAGGCATCCCCCCGACCCGCGATTGACGAGCGGGCAAGCTTGGCCCTGCTTGTGGGGCCTAGGGATTCCTCCGAGGTTATTAAATGAAGCTACTATGTAGGAACATTAGGGGCTTCGGCCTCACTGGTCGGCATCGGTAGCTCATCGAGTATTTGCGGCAAGAAGAGATTGACATTGTGGGACTTCAGGAGACGATTTGCCAGGACTTTAGCATGCATGAGCTCGAGGGGCTCTCCCGCCACCAGTTTGCCTGGCAGTGGTTGCCGGCTATGAGTCAATCTGGAGGCATCCTGTTCGGAGTCAGGGAGGATGCTTTCTCGATTGAGGATATGGACCGAGGGGAGTTCTTCCTGAGCATGTCCGTCACCGACCGACGATTTCACCTCAGCTGGGAGGTGATTTTTGTCTATGGTCCTGCGGATCATGGGCGTTCTGCCGACTTCCTTGCCGAGTTGAAGAATAAGGTGGAGAGGTGCACCACTCCAGTGGTGGTGGCCGGGGACTTCAACCTCATTAGGTGGGCTTCAGATAAAATCTCTCCTAATGTTGATCGGGTCCGCATGCGTCTATTTAACGACTGCATTGCGGGCCTTGCTCTTCGTGAGATAGCCCGCGTTTGGGCTAGGTTCACATGGACGAATAAGCAGGAGAACCCCATCCGGAGTGTTTTGGATCGGGTATTTGTGTCGGCTCAGTGGGAAAATGTTCCCATTGTGCTCCCTCAAGGCAGTCACTCAGATTGGCTCCGACCATATCCCCCTACTTTTCTCTTCGGGGGATGATGCTGAAGGAAATATGACCAGGAGGCAATAATAAAGTTGTTATTTATATTTCCTTATATATCATGATAAATTTATTTTATTCATGCTAGAATTGTATTAACCGGAAACTTGATACATGTGTGAATACATAGACAAAACAAAGTGTCCCTAGTATGCCTCTACTAGACTAGCTCGTTAATAAAAGATGATTAAGTTTCCTAACCATAGACATGTGTTGTCATTTGATGAACGGGATCACATCATTAGGAGAATGATGTGATGGACAAGACCCATCCGTTAGCTTAGCATTATGACCGTTTAGTTTGTTTTCTTCATGACTTATACATGTTCCTCTGACTATGAGATTATGCAACTCCCGGATACCGAAGGGACACCTTGTGTGCTATCAAACGTCACAACGTAAATGGGTGATTATAAAGATGCTCTACAGGTGTCTCCGAAGGTGTTTGTGGTGTTGGCATAGATCAAGATTATGATTTGTCACTCCGAGTGTCGGAGAAGTATCTCTGGGCCCTCTCGGTAATGCACATCATAATAAGCCTTGCAAGCAAATGACTAATGAGTTAGTAACGAGATGATGTATTACGGAAGGAGTAAAGAGACTTGCTGGTAACAAGATTGAACTAGGTATGATGATACCGATGATCGAATCTCGGGCAAGTAACATACCGATGACAAAGGGAACAACGTATGTTGTTATGCGGTTTGGCCGATAAAGATCTTCGTAGAATATGTAGGAGCCAATATGAGCATCTAGGTTCCGCTATTGGTTATTGACCGGAGATGAATCTCGGTCATGTCTACATAGTTCTCGAACCCGTAGGGTCCGCACGCTTAACGTTTGATGACGATTTGTATTATGAGTTATGTGTTTTTGATGACCGAAGTTTGTTCGAAGTCCCAGATGAGATCACAGACATGACGAGGAGTCTCGAAATGGTCGAGACATAAAGATTGATAAACTGGGCGAAGATAATAGGACACCAGAAAGTTTTTCGAGACGTTTCAGATATTTATCGGAGAACCGAGGTGTTACCGGAACCCCCCCGGGGAAGTTATGGGCCTTAATGGGCCATAAGGGAGTAGGAGAGGGCATGCCACAAGATGGCGCCCCCAAGGTGGCGCCCCCAAGGTGGTCCTAATTGGACTAGGGGGAGGGGGCGCGGCCCCCTCTTTCCTTTACCTCTCCCTCTCCTTCCCTCCTTCTTCCCCTTGGAATAGGATTGGGAGTCCAACTAGGATTGAGAATCCTAGTTGGACTCCCCACTTGGCGCGCCCCCTAGGGCCGACCGGCCTCCTCCTCTGTAATGCCCAGTATGAGATTATACCTCCTACGTGTCGAGGCACGACTTAAAGGCATAAGCTCATACTAGAATGATCTCAAGTATGGTATCTTTGCACGATTCATGTAAAAGAGGGATGAATTTGCAAAAGAGTAGTTGGCTTACACTCGCCACGTCACACAATACATTACATAAGCAAACATCATCCAAATAACATCAGAGTCCGACTACGGACGAAGATCCAAATGAAAGATACCATAAATAAATAACAACACGAGGTCCCGATCATAACATCCTAGTAAGATCCCTACTGATCCTCTGGATAAGACACGTAGTATCGCCCACGTTCTTCGTCGAACTCCCAGTACAACTCTGAACCACCAGCTGTGTAGTTCACCATGGTACCTGCATCTGGTGTTGTTTATAATCTGTGAGCCACGGAGGACTCAGCAATCCCGTTCCCGGGTAGCAAAACAATCTAAGCCTTGGGTGTGGAACAAGGCTGTAGAACAAGGTTGCAGCTGCACTAGCACTAGCTTACGTGTTGAGAGCGAGAAGAGAAGTGCCAACGGTCGTCAAAGTGATCACAAAGTGATCCTATCTAAGCACGTCAAACATAACCCCATCGTGTTCACTTCCCGAACCCCTTCGGAAAGCGACCGTCATGGTTACTCACGCTGGTAGTGTATTATGATCATAGTGTCAAGTTTTCTACAACCGGATATTAACAAATTCCCATCTGCCACATAACCGCGGGCACGGCTTTCGAAAGATCAAAACCCTGCAGGGGTGTCCCAACTTAGCCCATCACAAGCTCACGATCTACGGAGTCGCAACTCCAAGGTGGGAAGACCCGAGTATTCTCGGAATTCCGTGCTCAAGATATCCGACTAAGGTAAAACTAATTCAGCAAGTCCTCCGGGCGTGCCGACACCCTGATAGTAGCCGCGCGTATCTCGTCTCAGGCCACGTCCGGATGGGCGATGCTACAGGTTTTTACCAGCCCTCGGGTTTCCCCAAGGTGGCCTCGCAGGCTCCCCAGTTTGGACCAACACTCATGTGGAGCACTGGCCCGGGTTGTTGATTAAGAAAAGGGTTTATAACTCCCTATGCAAGTTTTAGTTATTAGGCAAATGTAAAACCAATGTTGGGACTTGCTGGAAAAGCTTTAGCACTAAGCGGGTTATCGAGGGGGGGGGGCATACACCCCAACCGTGTTAGGGACGCAAAATCAAGGAACATAACACCGGTTTAAACGGTTCCTAGGGAGGCATGAGTGGAACAAAACACCAAGCAAAGGCTTAGCCTTCCACCCAAAGTATATAGATGAATTAGTTAAACAGATTATATACTGTGATATCCCAACAATAACTTCATCATGAAGCAAAATCTTCGAATCTTCTCCTGCAACTAACAATGCTATAAGAGGGGCTGAGCAAAGCTTACGTAGCCAATCAAAGGTTTGCTAGGTTGGGTGGTTAGAGAGGTTCATGGCAACAAATAGGAGGCTGACAAACAGACATAGGCATCGAGGCAATAAGCTAAAGAGCGAGACATCTAGCAATAGGCAAAGATAGTAATGATATCTGGGTCAGGTCATCTTGCCTGTTGAATCCTCGGAGGGAACGTAATCTTGCTCCTCACACTCAACCTCGGTAGAAACCTCGTACTCAGTATCTTCACCAGGCTCTAACCAAACACAACAATGCAACAACGGAACAAAATCAATCAACATGCAGTGCTCAATCACATGATGCATGAACATGAAGCATGTGAACAAGGAAAACATGATGCATGGCCTAGGGGTCACAATAGTGCAAGAACATCACAACCACAAGATCAACCACACATAAAGAAACAAGCAAAAGAACAAGTTGGCAAGTTTATGTAATTTATCAAACAAGCAACCAACACGTTTTAAAGAGGTTGGTTAACATGGCAAGGGTGCAACTAACATAACAGCAACATGCTAACAAAATTAGATGGGCTGGAAAATAAATGCAACAATATCCAGAAACTCCCATATTCATTTATTTGCATTTGGGACAGGTTTGAAATACTTATATGATGGAGTTGTCAAACATGCTAAACAACAACACCAAAACATTATACACATTTTTCTACCCCAAATGCATATAAATTTTGTTAAATTTGGAGTTGTAGAGAATTAGTTATGAATTTTGCAAGTTTGAGCATATTTAAATCAAATTTAAATTCAAACAACATTTAAATGTTTTTAAACATGGCAGCAAGTGACATTTTCATAATCTACACAAAATTCTAAGCACTTTTCATATAGGGCTCACATTCATATGAAGCATAAATATGCAGATATTAATTAAAACAGAAAAACAGAAAAGAAAAAGAAAAACAGAAAAAGAAAATAAAACAGAAGAAGCGCCAGGTCTAAATTGACCCAGGCCCAGCTAGCCTCAGACACCGACAAGGGGGGCCAGGCGGAGCTGAGCTGGCGAGTGGGTGCGCGCGGGGGCTGGAACTGGAGCTGTGAGGCTGGCAGGTGAGGCCTACCTGTCAACCACAGGCGAAAATTAAAAATGGGGCGGAAACACCACTGCGCCCGCGAGGGATCGAACCCGCGCCCTTGTGACGAAACTGACGGAGACGCACCACTACGCCACTGCGTCAAACTTGACAGATAGGAGGCATCATAACTGAAGAAGATAAAGCAACAGGAGAACAGGGGAGCACTGGCCCTCGTCGGAGCATGCTCGTCGGAGCCGCTCCGGCGACCATTAGGCACGGCTAAGGGGTGCGAGGGGCTCCTTGCAGAGTCCCGCATCCAAACAAACTACTAGCAGCGCCTAAGGGGCACTGCATCACCGGCGGCGAGCATATACAACACGACGGTGACGGAACGACGGCGAGGCGATGCAATGCACTAGGCGGCACGGCGATAGCACAGAGAGGTCCTACACGACTAGGCGGAGCGAACGGGCAGCATGACAACAGTTAAAGAGGTCGGAACACTCGCCGGCGATGAGGTCCGACGGCGGCACGATCGGGCGCTCGTGGAACTACGACCTAGAGGATGCGCAGAAAGGGGAAAAGGGCTTGGGGAGAGAGAGGAGCTCACCACGAGCACGGCGGTGTGCTCGGCTGGCCCTGGCGTGGACGGAGTCGTCGGCGACGTGCCTTGAACACCTACGTCCACTGTAGAGAAAGAAGAGCTCGACGGAGAGGCGCTCGGGTCCGCGTGGTTGACGTAGTGGAAGAAGAGGACGTCGTGGAAGAAGCTGGACAACTTTGGCGTGGCCGAGGACGACGCGGAGCTCGCCGGCGACGAGAGGCTGCTCTCAGATGCGCTCGGGCGTCGATGGTGGCGGCGGATATGGGGGATCCCAACTCTCCAGACGGCGAGAGGGGAAAGGGGAGACCTAGAGAGGAGTGGTGGACACGATTTGGGTTTAAAAGAGGGGCTCGGCGCACGGCCTCGACGTCCGTCAGCTGATGGCGCGACGGTGAGCGCGGCGTGCTCTGCTTTTCTGGCGGAGGAAGACGGAGGCGAGGGGGATGTGCCACTGACATGTGCGGCCTCGCACTCGGAGTGGCTACGGCGCGACTGCGCGTCTCTGGCTAGGCCTGCGGTGCTGGGCTGCGCTGCGCTGGAGAGGAGCTGGGCCTCGGGGAGAGAGAGAGAGGGAGGACGAGGCCCAGGTTGACGCTGCAGGCTGCTACTCTGCTTCTTTCCTTTTTATTTCTCCAGGCAGAAAAAGAAAAGAATGCACAGAAATAAAGAAGACGAATTAGGGGAAAAGAAAAATACCCCTATGCTCAGTGAATTATGCTCTATTTAAATAAAATGACTTGGACATTTTTAGAGGCAGAAAAATAAAAGGAGTTTGAATATAGTCCAAACTCTTGATATTTTAAAACCCAACCAAATCATATTCAAATGAGATGATATTTGGTTGAGAGGTTGCTCACATGGTGCAAGATTTAAAGGAGAAGGAAGAACCACTATGGCACTTGCTAGGTGGCTTGCAAAATATATCAAAGAAGAGGCGAGAAGAAAGAAGGAGAAGAATAAGAAGAAAAGAAGAAGAAGAAGAAGAAGAGGGAGAGGGGTAGGGTTTTAGCTAGGATAGCTTGAACCTACACACAACAACACATCACAAGGTCTCACAATGCACAAAAGAAATTAAACTATGATGCCATGATGATATGATGATGAGCATTGCAAGGATGCAAAAATAATAAAAGGTATGCAATGCAAATAAAATAAAATACAAGGACCCCCAAGGATAATGACAAGGATCAAAGAGGAAGCTTTATTGCCATTATAGGAAAGTGTTACATTTGGGGCATTACAAACTCTCCTACACTACAAAAAGATCTCGTCCCGAGATCTAGGACTGGAAGAAGGAAGGATACTCGAAACGAAGGTGATCTTCTCGTTCCCACGTAGCTTCTCGGTCGGTATGGTGTGACCACTTAACTTTCAAGAACCTGATTGACTTGTTGCGGGTTTTTCGCTCAGTTTCCTCAAGAATAGCAACAGGGTGCTCACGAGATAAGATAAGTCTTGTTGAAGATCAATCTCCTCGAACGGAATGGTGCGTTCAGGTGTCTTGAAGCACTTGCGGAGTTGAGACACGTGAAACACATCATGAACATTTGCAAAGTTGTAGGGGAGCTCAAGTTGATAGGCTAGATCGCATCTTTTGCCAAGAATCTTGAAAGGGCCCACATATCTAGGAGCAAGCTTTCCTTTGATACCGAATCTTTGGGTTCCTTTCATAGGAGAAACACAGAGATAGACATGATCCCCAATGTCGAAAGCCAAATCACGATGCTTGCCGTCATAGTAACTCTTTTGACGTGACTGAGCGGCTTTGAGATTCTCATGTATGACTTTGCACATTTCTTCAGCTTCTGAGATCAAGTCATTGCCAAGAAGTTGACGTTCACTAGTCTTGGACCAGTTGAGAGGGGTAAGACACTTTATGCCATAGAGAATTTCAAAAGGAGCTTTGCCGGTACTTTCTTGGAAACTGTTGTTGTAAGAGAACTCAGCAAACGGAAGACAATCTTCCCACTTCATGCCAAAAGAGATGACACAAGCTCTGAGCATGTCTTCAAGGATCTGGTTCACTCTTTCGACTTGACCACTAGTCTGAGGGTGAAACGCAGTGCTGAAATGAATCTTAGTGCCCATGGCTAACTGAAAGGAGTCCCAGAACTTGGATGTGAACAAACTTCCACGGTCTGAGGAGATGACTTGAGGAATGCCATGCAACGACACAATTCTGGAAGTGTACAACTCTGCCAACTGAGCTACATTGATGGATTCTTTGACGGGAAGGAAGTGAGCTACTTTGGTTAGCTTGTCAATGACTACAAAGATAGCATCATTCCCCTTCTTGGACTTAGGAAACCCAGTGAAGAAATCCATTTCAATGTGGTCGAATTTCCACTCGGGAATAGGTAGAGGTTGGAGGAGACCGGCTGGACGTTGATGCTCTGCCTTCACTCTTCTGCAGACATCACATTCATTCACGAATTGGGCAATCTCCCTTTTCATGCGAGTCCACCAGTAAGATTGCTTGAGGTCTTGGTACATCTTGGAACTTCCAGGATGAATGGAGAGGAGGGAGTCATGTGCTTCGTTCATTATGAGCTTCCTGTGATCACCCTTGGGAACCACAATTCTGTCCTCGAAGAACAAGGTGTCTTTCTCATCAACGCGATAACACTTGTATTTGGGAGTACCCTTAGCAATGCCATGTTTCACTTTCTGCACCATAGCATCACTTAGTTGGGCCTCACGGATCTGATCTTCCAAGGTAGGAGCAACTTGAAGGTTTGCAACAAAGCCTTGCGGAACAACTTGGAGGTTGAGCTTCCTGAATGATTCACAAAGCTCAGGCTGAAACGGCTTGAGAAGGAGACTGTTGCAATATGCCTTTCTGCTCAAGGCATCTGCAATGACATTAGCCTTGCTAGGTGTATATTCAATGCTTGGATCATACTCTTGGATCATCTCAACCCAACGAGTCTGGCGAAGGTTCAGGTTAGGCTGTGTGAAGATGTACTTCAAGCTCTTGTGATCGGTGAAGATGTCCACTTTTCTGCCCAACAGAAGGTGTCTCCACATGATCAAGGCATGTACCACTGCTGCTAGCTCAAGATCATGTGTGGGGTAGTTCTTCTCATTTGGTTTCAACTGACGTGAAGTGTATGCCACAATCTTCTTGTCTTGCATGAGAACACCACCACGTCCTTTTAAAGAAGCATCACAGAAGACTTCATAGGGCTTGGACTCATCCGGAGGAGTAAGAACCGGAGCAGAAATGAGATTCTCTTTGAGTGTTTTGAACGCCACATCACAATTAGGAGTCCAGTTGTACTTGACATTCTTCTGCAGCAAGTTTGAGAGAGGCTTGGCAATCTTGGAGAAGTTCTCAACGAACCTTCTGCAATAGCTAGCAAGACCAAGGAAGCTTCGGAGTTGCTTGACGTTCTGCGGGGGTTCCCAGTTGACAATAGCTTCAACTTTCTCGGGGTTGATAGAAATACCCTCAACAGAGATGATATGACCAAGATATAAGACTTTATCCAGCCAGAATTCACACTTGGAGAACTTCGCATAGAACTTGTGTTCACGGAGCCTGTCCAGAACCAAACGGAGGTGCTTGGCATGATCTTCTTCATTCTTGGAGAATACCAAGATGTCATCCAGATAGACGAGAACAAATTCATTGGTGTAGGGGTTGAATATGAAGTGCATCATCCTCGAGAAAGTGGGTGGAGCATTTGCGAGGCCAAAAGACATGTGTAATGCCCAGGATGGGACTATACCTCCTACGTGTCGAGGCACGACTTAAAGGTATAAGCCCATCCTAGAATGATCTCAAGTGTGGTATCTTTGCACGACTCATGTAAAAGAGGGATTAAATTACAAAAGAAGATAGTTGGCTTACACTCGCCACATCACACAATACATTACATAAGCAATCATCATTCAGAACATCACAACCCGACTACGGGTAAGATCCAAAAGAAAGATACCAAACAACAAAAGCTACAGGTCAGGATCGAATCCTAGTAGAAACCACTACTGAACATCGAAACGTCACAAGCAAACGGCCACACACTTCATCGAGCTCCTGGTGAAGAACTGGTCCAACTCCTGCATCAAACTCGGCTGAACCTGCAACTGGTGTGGTGGAGTAACTGTGAGCCACAGAGGACTCAGCAATCCCGTTCCCGGGTAACACGACTATTTAAGCCTTGGGTGAGGATAAGGCTGAAGAAAGAAATATGAGGTGAAGGAACAACAAGAGTCTGCAGCAGCAACTAGCACTAACTTACGTAACAGAGAGCGAGAAGAGAAGTGCATCGGTCGAAAGATGATCACGAAGTGATCCTAGCTAAAGCCGGTCAAACATAACCCCACCGTGTTCAACTCCCGAATCCCTATTCGGAAATTGACAGTCACGGTACACACGCTGGTAGTGTATTGAAACATTGTGTCAAGTTATCTACAACCGGAATTAACAAGCTCCCATCTGCCACATAACCGCGGGCACGGCTTTCGAAAGTTCAAACCCTGCAGGGGTGTTCCAACTTGGCCCATCATAAGCCCACGATCCGCGGAGTCGCAACTCCATAGTTGGGAAGACCCGAGTATCCTCGGAATCCCGTGCTCAAGTTAAACCGAACTAAGGTAAGGCTAATCCAGCAAATCCTCCCGGCGTGCCGACACCCTGATAGTAGCCGCGCGTATCTCGTCTCAGGCCACGACCGGATGGGTGATCCCACAGGTTTTTACCAAACCTTGAGTTTCCTCGAGGTGGCCCCGCGTAACCCCCGTTTCGGACCAACACTCATGTGGAGCACTGGCCCGGGGTTGTAGAATTAAGAATAAAAGAGGGTTTGCAAGGCCCTTATGCAAGTTTTATTAGTTTGTTATTAGGCAAATAGTACCAATGTTGGGATTTGCTGGAAAAGACTTAGCACTTAGCGGTTTATCAAGGGGGTCCCATACACCCCAACCGTGTTAGGAACGCATAATCAAGGAACATAACACCGACTTATACGGATCCTAACGGCATGAGTGGAACAAATCACCAAGCAAAAGGCTTAGCCTTCCACCCTGCCAGTATATAGATGATTTCATTTTAAGCATTTATATAGTGTGATATAACCCAACCAAACTTCAACATGAAGCAAGCATCTTCAAACTTCACCTGCAACTAGCAAAGCTATAAGAGGGGCTGAGCGAAGCGTACTTAGCCAAGCAACGGTTACAAGTAGGAGGCTGACAAGAAAGACATGGGCATCGAGGCAAAAACTATAGATCGAGACTTCTAGCAATAGGCAAAAATAGTAATGGTATCCGGGTTCGGTCATCTTGCCTGGGATTCCACAAGGGAGAAGAACGGATCCAAGAAGAAGACGGAGCAACAGTCGAGCGGAACCTCACAACTCCGGAACGAAACCGAAGCTAACAAGGGAAGCAACCGGAAAGAAAGAACAACACGGTAAACACACACAAACATCAACATGGCATGCGATGCACATTCAAGTATGATGCATGTCCGGTTTAATTATGCATGGCATGGCAAAGTGCACAAACAAATACTACAAGTTAAGTGGAGATCAATATGCAACGAGTTGCATATTGACGAGACACCACATTTAATTATTTAGTTGACTCTCATTATTTACAAGACAAGATTAAATTGTTTTTAACATGGCAAGAGGTGAAGCTTAAAGAAACTACACTATCTAGGCATTTTAAATGAGGCCGGAAAATAACAACAACATATCCGGAAAATCCCCATGAGCATGTTTAATAATTATAAGCAAACAACAATTGAACATTCAAGGTTGTTAACATGATGCGGATGACATGAACAAGTTTATGCAAGTTTTATTAAAAGGGTGACTTAAGAGGATAAGAAGCATCGTCACCGTGGTGGAAAGAAAAGAGTGCCACGGCAACGATCCGAAATGATGCAAAGGCAACAACTCGGTTCCGGTAACTCATTGAGAGTCCGGGCAAAAGAAAAGATGATGTGAGCGGGTCAACGAGATGAAAGGTGGGGCGATCCCGTTGCCGGGTTCCCACGAGTCGGCGACGAGGCAACCGAGGAACATGACAAAGGGACGAAACGGACACGGTGCTCACACGGGAAACATTTCATACAACACAAGCAAGCATGCATCACACGGGTCACGTCTCGGGGTTATACCTTCAAAACAATTGTTTCGGGACGGTTCGAGATCGTAGAGGGACGGAGTCGTTCACGTGACCGACGAGGAAGAAGTCGTTCCGTAGAGGGAAGTAGTTGTTCTCGCAACTCGTAGAGGAAGTAGTGGTACTCGGCGACGGTAGAGGAAGTAGTGGGAAGTAGTTGTTCCGTTCGTCTTGGCGGTTCCACGACGGCGGTAGTTGTTCACGGTCATCGGTAGTCGTTTGAGTCGTCGGTAGTGGTACTTGCGGCGTCGTGGTACTCGTTCACGTAGTCGTACACGGATGTAGTTGTTCACTTCTCCGAAGGGTACTTGTCGCGTCGTCTTGTGTCGGCGTTCGTAGGGGTACTTGGTCGGGTCGTCGTGGTACTTGTCCCGTAGCCGTTCACGAGCCCGTTTTCCGTAGACGTACAAGGGTCCAAAAGTAGAAAAAACTTGCTGTCTTCCTGGTTAACTGAGATTAACAACACAACAACAATAACAAAAACCAAAACTATAGCAGCAACAAGACGGTCTCGGACACGGCGAGGAGGGGCCACGAGCGGACGGGCTCCTGGCCGCCGGGCTGCTCGGGACGAGGCAACCGAGGTGCTGCTGGACTCCTGGAGGACAAAGAGACGGCGGAGTTCCTCGGAGGGGCAGCGGCGCGGTGGCCTCCGGTGGCGCTCAGACTGAAGGGCGCGGTGCAGGGAGGCGCTGCACTTGGCCGAGGCAGGGCGCGGCCAGAGGGAGACGAGGCAGGGGCGGCCAGCCTGTACACTGGAGAGGAGGACCCGAGGCTGGTCGTCGCCGGCGAGGAGAGGGCGAGGCGGCGCCCTGGCGCCTGAGGGCCGGCCCGGTCGAAGCTCAGGAGGGAGGCGCTCGGGGCGACCGGCTGCTGTGAAGAAGGCGCGGCGAGGCAGGATGCAGCGCTCGGGGCCGCCGCGGCGCTGCGGGATCCAACCAGAGGGGCGCTCGGGAAGGAACCAGGCGCGGGAGCCTCTGGCCTTGGGACGCGGTGGCGGCTCGAGGAGCTGGGAGGGCGGCGCGGCCACCGGAGAAGGGAGGAAGGAGCTGCGGGGCTCACGACGGACGCGCGGCTCGGGAACGACGCGCTCGCGGGGCAGGGGCCGAAGCGGGCTCGGGCGCTGCTTCGATCGAAGGAGGGAGGCGGGGCTCCTGCGCGGAGGGAACGGGGTGCTGTCGGGGTAGAGCGAAGGAGAGAAGGGGGGAATCGGGGGGAGAGGGTGCGAGCGAGAAGGCTCGAGTGGATCGGGGCTCGGGAAGAGATCGAGAGGAGTGCGGGGCGCCGAGGGAGAGAAGACTCCTGGCGGCGGCTCGGGAAGAAAAACGGGAGCGAGGCTCCGCTAGCTAGGGTTAGGGGGAAACGGGCCTTGGGCCAGAGGTTGAGAGGGAGGTTTGCTGGCCTGGGCCTTAGGGAGGCCTGGGCTGGCTGCCTTCTTTTTATCTCTTAAATAGAAATAAAAAGAGAGAGAGCAAAACAAAAAGAAAGAGCCACAGAAAAGAATAAAATGATGGACATTTTGTAAGGCTTTACGGAATAAAACCAACCCAACACAATAATTCCAACAAAAGGGGAAGTGCAAACTAAAACATCTAGCTTGCAAAAAAGGAGTTTAGATTTTTGGAGGAGCCTCGAAACAATGGAAAAGAATTATTGGCAAGATTTTGAAGGTGAAACTCGAAGTGAAAAGACATGGGGAAATTATGCAAGTGTGTTATGGTGATTCCGAAGCAATGGAATAATTATTAATATAGCTCCATAATTATTAGGAGGCTTTTATATGTTTTAAAGAGAAGACATCTTCCCTCAATTTAAATGGACCGAAGGTCCACACGATTTATTTGGTTGAGATGCAAAAATAAAATGTGACATGATGGCATGATGACATGATGCAATGCAAAAAATAAATAACACAAGCTCGAAAGAAACACACGGGAGACCCCGGAACATCTGGAATCTTCTGGAATCTTCTGGGACGTCGGTCTCGGGCGTCACAACATGACCGTGTATTCATAAGAGCCAAAACTCGTTCTGAATGCGGTCTTGGGAATATCTTCTTCACGGATACGGATCTGGTGATAACCCATCCGGAGATCGAGCTTTGAGAACACCTTTGCTCCTTTGAGCTGCTCGAACAATTCATTGATGTTGGGGAGCAGATACTTGTTCTTTATTGTCTTCTTGTTCAATGGCCGGTAATCAACACAAAGGCGCTCCGTGCCATCCTTCTTCTTGACAAATAGAACACCACAGCCCCAAGGAGAAGTTCTAGGCCTGATTAGACCCATACGCTCTTGCTCATCGAGTTGTTTCTTCAGCTCCTTCAACTCATCAGGGGAGAGCTTGTACGGACGCCGACATGCTGGCTCGATACCGGGATCGAGTTCAATGACGAATTCAACTTGACGATGCGGAGGCATGCTTGGAAGCTCTTCAGGAAAAACATCTTCATACTCATTGACCACCGGAATTTGAGAGATGTCATTAATCTCGCCCTTGTCATTGAGAGAGAATAGCCTGATTGTGTTATCTCGAGAGGCGAAGATAATCACGTCTTCGCCAGGATGAGTAAGCTTGACTTCCTTATTTGCACAATCAATGTTTGCATCATGCTTGGAAAGCAAATCCATCCCAAGAATAAGATCAATGTCGGAGTTACCAAGAATAACCGGAGAAACCAGGAAGCTGTAATCACCCATATGAATAGATATGTCCGGAGCAAAAACACTAGAAGTCATTCGTTTCCCCGGAGAAGTAACTTGCAACTTTTGGGGTAATGGTTCTGTGCTCACATTGTGCTTGGATGCAAATGGATATGACATGAAAGAACATGATGCACCCGAATCAAACAAAACTTTAGCAGGTTTAAGATTGACTGGAAGGTTACCAAGTATCACATCTGAAGAATTCTCTGCTTGAGCTGCATTCATCAGATTCACTCTTGCTTGCTTTGGATTGTGCTTGACAGTAGCAGTGCTGACAGGTGGAGGAGGCAGAAGGCGCCTCGGGTTGGGACACTTGTTAGCATAGTGACCCTTCTGAGTGCACTTGTTGCAAACCACTTCTGAGAGAGGACGGTGATAAGGACCACTTGACTTCGAAGCTTGAAAGTGATTCTTGGACTGGTTTCTTGGGTTGGGTGGGTGGGAGAAGCCACGGCCACCAGAGTGCTTGTTGTTGTTGTTGTTGTTTTTGTTGTTGTTGTTGTTGTTGTTGTTGTTGTTGTTGGGAGGGCGGAGCACTGGAGGAGGTGGAAGCCAAAACTTCTGCTGCTTTGCGACCACTTGGGAAGAAGAGGAGGAGTTAACAGCATCTCTGATCCTCTTTTTGGAAGCTTCAACCTTGAGCTAGGCTGTCTCTTGCTTAAGTGCCATGTTATAGAATTGATCAAATTCATCCGGCTCAAACAAGGTGAGAGCTAGTTGGAGTTCATCCTTCAGACCACCACGGAATTGATAAATCTTGCTCTTGGAATCTGGGATGTCTTGCTTGGCATAGCGAGCGAGATTCTGGAACTTGACATTGTATTGATAGACGGACATGGTGCCTTGCTTCAGGTTGCGGAATTGCTCATGCATGCCTTCGGTGACACTAGTTGGAATGTGGTGAGACCGGAAATCCTTGCAGAAGTCAGTCCACGAGATTTCACGTCCACCTCTGGAATCTTTGTACTGTTGCCACCAATCAGCGGCTTGGTCCTTGAGTTGGAAGGCGACAAACTTGACATAATCCTCAGGTCTCACGAAACTGCATTCAAAGTGCTTCTTGATGTCTGTTATCCAGTCTTCAGCATCTGGCGGATCCACACGGTAACTGAAAGACTTCGGTTGGTTTGACAGGAACTGGTTGAGTGTAGCAAAGTGAGGTTGATTGAACAGATTGCCTTGGCCTTGGTTCCCATGACCACCTTGATTTGCTTGATTTGCTTGAATGTTCTGCATCATTTGCATAAGCATCTGGGTGTTCTGGTTTGTCGCTTGCATAATTGCTCTCCAGGCCTCAGACGGAGGAGGAGGCGAAGGAGGACGATCAGGAACTTCTTCACCCTCTGGGTTAGCATTGGGAACCTTCTTAGGAGCCATCCTGAATGAGATGACTACTATTAGCCATTGATTGAAAGATATAAGCTGAATCAACGGCTAGAATTGCAACATAAGTCTTCACAAGAACATCCGAACAAAATGAACGAATGTAATCCACAGTTCAATGGTATAACAATCTTCTCGAGAAGCCACTCGGGAGAACAAATGGTAAATAAAAACAACAAGGACCAGATAGAACAAATACAAGACAGAAGCTTCGTCCCACATGTTCGTGCTGAAAGCTCATGGAACGTGTTACAAAAGGGTTTTGCAATCCCCGGATCAGCATAACCAAGGACCCTTTAAGATGCAACTCCCGATCGGAACAAACGCCCATAAAACCACTTCACTCAATGTAGAACCCCGAACTCCATATCATGCATTCAGTAGAAGAATGCCTACGAACTACTAGATGAACCCACCTATTAATTTCCGAAAGTTTCCAGTTATGCAATTAGGTGTTGGGGATACAGGGGAAGCACCGCGCACTCAACTCTAATCCTACATCCAGCTGTATCCATCCTTCAACACATAACCAGTTATTTCCGGAAACCGTTTACCTCAGACCTTCGAAACACATCTGCTATACAAGCTATGGCAATACTCCCGAACTACCTCCCCAGTACTGGGTGATGTCGGGGTTATCTTGCCACCAACCGCATAGAAGAGTTTTCGATGTCGGCCGTCTTAAGTATTCCAGAACTGCTGCGATAGATTTGTGACGACAACACCTTGGAGCTCAACTCCCCGGGACACTGCCACAACCCCTAATGACACGAGGCATCGAGAACAATGTTCTCGTCACAAAGACATCGGAACAATCCAAACAATACTCGCGTGATCCTAAAAACATTTTAGTGAATTTTTGAGAGTAGAAGAGATAAGTAATCGTTAGGAGTCCTCACCAGAGTGAAAAGGGATGAGGAGTAAAAAGAAATCCTACTCTCCGATATATATATAGGACTCAAAATATTTTCAAGTGTGTGCCTAGACTCAACCGTCAACGATTCGATCAATCAGTGGGGGCTCCTAGGTCGGAGAAGGCTCTGATACCAACTTGTAATGCCCAGTATGAGATTATACCTCCTACGTGTCGAGGCACGACTTAAAGGCATAAGCTCATACTAGAATGATCTCAAGTATGGTATCTTTGCACGACTCATGTAGAAGAGGGAGGAAATTGCAAAAGAGTAGTTGGCTTACACTCGCCATGTCACACAATACATTACATAAGCAAACATCATCCAAATAACATCATAGTACAACTGTGGACGAAGATCCAAATGAAAGATACCATAAATAAATAACAACACGAGGTCCCGATCATAACATCCTAGTAAGAGCCCTACTGATCCTCTGGATAAGACACGTAGTATCGCCCACGTTCTTCGTCGAACTCCCAGTACAACTCTGAACCACCAGCTGTGTAGTTCACCACGATACCTGCATCTGGTGTTGTGTAGAATTTGTGAGCCATGGAGGACTCAGCAATCCCGTTCCCGGGTAGCAAAACTATCTAAGCCTTGGGTGTGGAACAAGGCTCTAGAACAAGGTTGCAGCTGCACTAGCACTAGCTTACGTGTTGAGAGCGAGAAGAGAAGTGCCAAAGATCATCAAAGTGATCACGAAGTGATCCTATCTAAGCACGTCAAACATAACCCCACCGTGTTTACTTCCCGAACCCCTTCGGAAAGCGACCGTCACAGTTACTCACGCTGGTAGTGTATTATGATCATAGTGTCAAGTTTTCTACAACCGGATATTAACAAATTCCCATCTGCCACATAACCGCGGGCACGGCTTTCGAAAGATCAAAACCCTGTAGGGGTGTCCCAACTTAGCCCATCACAAGCTCACGTTCTGCGGAGTCGCAACTCCAAGGTGCGAAGACCCAAGTATTCTCGGAATCCCTTGCTCAAGATATTCCGACTAAGGTAAAACTAATCCAGCAAGTCCTCCCGGCGTGCCGACACCCTGATAGTAGCCACGCATATCTCGTCTCAGGCCACGTCCAGATGGGCGTTGCTACAGGTTTTTACCAGTCCTCGGGTTTCCCTAAGGTGGCCCCGCAGGCTCCCCAGTTTGGACCAACACTCATGTGGAGCACTAGCCCGGGTTGTTGATTAAGAAAAGGGTTGATAACTCCCTATGCAAGTTTTAGTTATTAGGCAAATGTAAAACCAATGTTGGGACTTGCTGGAAAAGCTTTAGCGCTAAGCGGGTTATCGAGGGGGGCCCATAAACCCCAACCATGTTAGGTACGCAAAATCAAGGAACATAACACTGGTTTAAACGGTTCCTAGGGAGGCATGAGTGGAACAAAACACAAAGCAAAGGCTTAGCCTTCCACCCGTTGCCAAGTATATAGATGAATTAGTTAAACAGATTATATAGTGTGATATCCCAACAATAACTTCATCATGAAGCAAAATCTTCGAATCTTCTCCTGCAACTAACAATGCTATAAGAGGGGCTGAGCAAAGCTTCCGTAGCCAATCAAAGGTTTGCTAGGTTGGGTGGTTAGAGAGGTTCATGGCAACAAATAGGAGGCTGACAAACAGACAAAGGCATCGAGGCAATAAGCTAAAGAGCGAGACATCTAGCAATAGGCAAAGATAGTAATGATATCTGGGTCAGGTCATCTTGCCTGTTGAATCCTCGGAGGGAACATAATCTTGCTCCTCACACTCAACCTCGGTAGAAACCTCGTACTCAGTATCTTCACCAGCCTCTAACCAAACACAACAATGCAACAACGGAACAAAATCAATCAACATGCAGTGCTCAATCACATGATGCATGAACATGAAGCATGTGAACAAGGAAAACATGATGCATGGCCTAGGGGTCACAATAGTGCAAGAACATCACAACCACAAGATCAACCACACATAAAGAAACAAGCAAAAGAACAAGTTGGCAAGTTTATGTAATTTATCAAACAAGCAACCAACATGTTTTAAAGAGGTTGGTTAACATGGCAAGGGTGCAACTAACATAACAACAACATGCTAGCAAAATTAGATGGGCTGGAAAATAAATGCAACAATATCAAGAAACTCCCATATTCATTTATTTGCATTTGGGACAGATTTGAAATACTTCTGTGATGGAGTTGTCAAACATGCTAAACAACAGCACTAAAATATTCTACACATTTTTCTACCCCAAATGCATATAAAGTTTGTTAAATTTGGAGTTGTAGAGAATTAGTTATGAATTTTGCAAGTTTGAGCATATTTATATCAAATTTAAATTCAAACAGCATTTAAATGTTTTTAAACATGGCAGCAAGTGACATTTTCATAATCTACACAAAATTCTAAGAACTTTTCATATAGGGCTCATATTCATATGAAGCATAAATATGCAGATATTAATTAAAACAGAAAAACACAAAAGAAAAAGAAAAACAGTAAAAGAAAATAAAACAGAATAAGCGCCAGGTCTAAATTGACCCAGGCCCAGCTAGCCTCAGACACTGACAAGGGGGGCCAGGCAGAGCTGAGCTGGCGAGTGGGTGCGCGCGGGGGCTGGAACTGGAGCTGTGAGGCTGGCAGGTGGGGCCTACCTGTCAGCCTCAGGCGAAAATTAAAAATGGGGCGGAAACACCACTGCGCCCGCGAGGGATCGAACCCGCGCCCTTCTGACGAAACTGACGGAGACACACCACTACGCCATTGCATCGAACTTGACAGATAGGAGGCAGCAAAACTGAAGAAGATAAAGCAACAACAGAACAGGGGAGCACTGGCCCTCGTCGGAGCATGCTCGTCGGAGCCGCTCCGGCGACCATTAGGCACGACGGAGGGGTGCGAGGGGCTCATTGCAGAGTCCCGCATCCAAACAAACTACTAGCAGCGCCTAAGGGGCACTGCATCACATGCGGCGAACATATACAACACGACGGCGAGGCGATGCAAGGCACTAGGCGGCACGGCGATAGCACAGAGAGGTCCTACGCGACTAGGCGGAGCGAACGGGTGGCACGGCAACAGTTAAAGAGGTCGGAACACTCGCCGGCGACGAGGTCCGACGGCGGCACGATCGGGCGCTCGTGGAACTACGGCCTAGAGTATGCGCAGAAAGGGGAAAAAGGGCTTGGGGAGAGAGAGGAGCTCACCACGAGCACGTTGGTGTGCTCGGCTGGCCCTGGCGTGGACGGAGTCGTCGGCGGCGTGCCTCGAACACCTACGGCCACCAAAGAGGAAGAAGAGGAAGAAGAGCTCGACGGAGAGGCGCTCGGGTCTGCGTGGTTGACGTAGTGGAAGAAGAGGACGTCGTGGAAGAAGCTGGACAACTTTGGCGAGGCCGAGGACGACGCAGAGCTCGCCGGCGACGAGAGGCTGCTCTCAGATGCGCTCGAGCGTCGATGGTGGCGGCGGATCTGGGGGATCCCAGCTCTCCAGACGGCGAGAGGGGAAAGGGGAGACCTAGAGAGGAGTGGTTGACATGATTTGGGTTTAAAAGAGGGGCTCGGCGCACGGCCTCGACGTCCATGAGCTGACGGCGCGATGGTGAGCGCGGCGTGCTCTGCTTTTCTGACGGAGGAAGACGGAGGCGAGGGGGATGTGCCACTGACATGTGGGGCCTCGCACTCGGAGTGGCTACGGCGCGACTGCGCGTCTCTGGCTGGGCCTGCGGTGCTGGGCTGCGCTGCGCTTGAGAGGAACTGGGCCTCAGGGAGAGAGAGAGGGAGGAGGAAGCCCAGGTTGACGCTGCAGGCTGCTGCTCTACTTCTTTTCTTTTTATTTCTTGAGGCAGAAAAAGAAAAGAATGCACAGAAATAAAGAAGAAGAATTAGGGGAAAAGAAAAAATACCCTATGCTCAGTGAATTATGCTCTATTTAAATAAAATGACTTGGACATTTTTAGAGGCAGAAAAATAAAAGGAGTTTGAATATAGTCCAAACTCTTGATATTTTAAAACCCAACCAAATCATATTCAAATGAGATGATTTTGGTGAAGAGGTTGCTCACATGGTGCAAGATTTAAAGGAGAAGGAAGAACCACTATGGCACTTGCTAGGTGGCTTGCAAAATAGATCAAAGAAGAGGCTAGAAGAAAGAAGGAGAAGAATAAAAAGAAAAGAAGAAGAAGAAGAAGAGGGAGAGGGGTAGGGTTTTAGCTAGGATAGCTTGAACCCACACACAACAACACATCACAAGGTCTCACAATGCACAAAAGAAATTAAACTATGATGCCATGATGATATGATGATGAGCATTGCAAGGATGCAAAAATAATAAAAGGTATGCAATGCAAATAAAATAAAAGTCAAGGACCCCCAAGGATAATGTCAGAGACGGGTTGGGCATTCGGCAAGCCGCCGTACAGTCGCAACAATCCACCGCCTGCGGTAAGCTCCTTTCTTTTTTCATTTTCTTCCACTTGTTCTTGCCGCCTCACCATCGTGCCGCGTTGCAGCGCTTCCCAGGCCAACCAGAGCCGGGCTCGGGAGGCTTGACCCGCCCACTAATGCCGGACTGCTCTCAGAGAGATACGAGCGACCCTGATCTGGGGGCGACCGCCATGGAGTAGGACGAGGTCATATGCGATGGAGACGTGCCAACAGGCGGCTTGTCAGGAGGCGGCGTCGGGGACTGGCCGGACGATGACTAGGATGACGAGGCGCGGGGTCGTGTCCAAGAGGCGGACCCAACGGGAGGCGGCTCCTCGATGGTGCCGCCAGCATCAGCTGGCGGGTCGAAGCGCCGGGCTGCCACCGGGCTGTATGGCAGCCGGCCAAAGAAGCCCAAGTCCTCGGCCGCTACCACCAAGCGCCAGGAGGCGGCCGCCAAGGTGGCCCTTCTTCAAAGGGCCCCTAAGCCAAGGCCGATCGTGTCCGCGTAAGCGCCCTTCTCTTCCTTTTCTTTTGTGTTTTCCCTTGTCTTTCTCTTTTTCTGTGAATGATTCCTCTGTCTCCTTGCATCTTTCTAAATAGAGCTCCGCTTTCCCTCTCGCGAGCTCCCGTCGGCTCGGTAGTTGGAACGACGGAGGCCTCTACCACCCCTCGCCGTGTGGACCCAGCCTCCACTCTCCGAGAGGCAATGGAGAGGAATGCGCAGGAGGCGCGGGAGGAGCGGGACGCCGCGGCCCGCAAGAAAGCAGAGATGTCCCAGGCGACGCAGGCAGAGAACGACGCCGCGGCCAAGGCTGAGGCCGAGGCGGCGGTCAAGGATCAGGCGGACGCCGTCGCCGGGGCGCAGGAGCAGGAGGGGCCCGCTGGCGGTCGTCGGGACCTGCTGGGCCCCAGCACGCGGCTCCATCGGAGCCGTCTGGTCAAGCGTCGGCTGATGGTGACCAGCTGGCCTTGGAAAGGGAGGGGGACGGCCCGGCTGTCGTGGAGGTGGAGGCGCCCCCCTTGGTGCCACCTGCCGACGCGCGGGGCAGTCGGCGCGAGGGCCTGTCGTGCCGTCGTCCGGAGGCGAACTGGTGGTGGGTCCGCTTCCCACTACCCAGATTCTGGTGCGCCCGCAATTGGTGAGGGTGGCCTCGGCCCCGCGACCAGTAGAAGCCGGCGCAACCAGCTCGTCATCGCCGGACAACGAGGCTCCTAGCGCCGTGCCGCCAGGTTGGTCGCCTGGCAGTGGCGGCGTTTTGTGGGAATGATTGTTATCACTCCACCCCGGCCGTGTTGCCTTCTCAACTTCTTCTACTTCACCTACATGTGGATTTCCACAAAGTAATGCTATGGTGAGTAGTGTTGGTCATTGCAATGATGATAGTGTGCTTATAGTTGATGACTCTTCATCACTATCTTGTTGTAATGCTCCATCTTTGGACTTTAGCACTTCAAGCACTCCAAATGTCTCACATGCTTGTGTTGATAGTCCTTGCATATCATGTAGAAATTTCTTGACTAAATCTCATGATGATATGCTTGCTATGTCTTGTTGCCACAATAAAAATGCATCTATTTCCTCGAATTGGTGTGCTAACAATGTAGAGGAAACACAACACCCCATGGAACAAGATGTAGTCTTGAATGGTGATTTAAGGGATCCTACATAATCATCTATTGCATTTTACCTTATGGCTAAGGCTTCAAAGGTATCTCCCACTTTGAATCCCAATATATCTTGTGATAATATTGATGATGATAAGAATGATCATGATGAGGATAATGATGAATAGAATGATAATGTTGCTTCCTTAAAAATTAAGGGAGAAATGATTTTTAAAGCTCTTCATAAGAATAAAATTGCTCGTTCCAACTTCATGGAAATCATGTCTATTTCCATTGAGGGCAAGAAATACATTGAGGAGTTGCAATCTCATCTCGAGGAGCATGAGGTCACCATTGATAAAATGTAAGGTCATGAGCGTGATTACGCTAATGACATCGTGTACCTCTCTCAAGCTCTTGAACTTGAACAAACCAGCAAGGAATCTCTTGAGGAGGCCTTTGCTCTAGGATTGTCTAGAATAAAGGAATCTCATGATAGAGCACTTGAGGTAGCCAATGATTTCAAAACTAAAAATGCTAAGCTTGAAGTTTCTCATGCTAAACTCCTCGAGGATTTTGAGCACCTCGAATATGGCTCGAGGGTCATCAAGGGTGAGCTCATCAAACTCATCGAGTCTCATTCTCAACTTGAAGCTTCTTATTTTAAAAGAGCTTGCCAAGTTGTCCTCTCCTCTTGTTGTTAATGATGATGCTTGTGCTACTAACTCTATTACTTGTGAAGCATCCATTTTGAAGGAGAATGTTGAGCTACGGGCTCAACTTGAGGTGCTATCTAGCAATTATGAGAAATTGGAAGAAAGTCGTGAAAAGCTCTCAAGCTCTCATGATGATCTTCTAGTATCCCATAATGTGCTAAAGATAGCTCATGAGGAAATGATTGCTAAGGTAACATCTACTGAGCCTCATGTGGATACTAGCACTACTTCAAGTCAAAATGCTATATTACCATGTGCTAGTCCTTCTAATTCATCTACTCACAATGTTGGTACATCTTGTGATGAATTGCTTTCCTTGCCTTGTTGATCCAATTATGAAGCTTATACTTCCTCTAGTACTTGTGTTGAAACTAACTATGTAGAGGAAATCAAAGAGCTCAAGGCCCAAGTCACTTCTTTAAAGAAGGACTTGGAAAAGTGTCATGAAGGGAAATCCATACTCAACAATATCTTGAGTGTGCAAAAATCTCCCAATGACAAAGGTGGACCTGGATTCAACTCCAATAAGAAGAACAAGTCCAATATGAATAAGAAGAAGGGCCAAAACAAGTCAAGAATTCGTCCAAGATGTTTTGCTTCAAGTGCAAAATTGAAGGGCGTCATGTTAGATCTTTACCATTGAAGAAGAAGGACATTAGTGACAATCAACAAGGGAAGCGGCCAAAAGTTCATTCTCATGCTCAACCTCAAGTTGAAGAAATGCCACTTCCCAAGAAGACTCAAAGTTAATGCTTCTCAAGTTGAGAAATCAAGTGAGAAGAAAGTGAAGAGTAGACGTTGCTACCTATGTCGCGAAAAAGGTCACCTTGCTTCCTCATGCACTAGTGGTAACTTATCCAACCCAATTACTATTGATGATATCTATTCTCTTGGGAAGGATAAGTTTGGCAACGTTTTTGCCAAATTTCTTGGTACTCAAAGTGGTTTCAAGCAAAGAACCATTTGGGCTGCCAGGCCTATTGTGACTAACCTCTTAGGACCCAACTTGGTTGGGGACCAACTAGCTCAAACTTGATCAATATGTGTTGTTGGAGGGCATTGGAGACTTGGCTACATCATGAAGAATTAAGGGGCCTTCATCATTCATATTGTCTCAAGCCAAGTCAATTGGGTTATCAAGTTTCTATGTTATATCCAATGTGCCTCCTTGCAGTAACTTATACTTAAATTGTTTACATTGAAAGTTACTTGCCCCTATTGCATGTTTTGGTTTTGTACCTTGCATGTGTTTGTATATGTTGTGCTTCCAATTTGCTTGTCTTGAGTAATCAAGTATGTGTATGTTGGTTTAAACATCATGTACATGTGAGAGTTGTGTTGAGCCTTTTGCATCTTGTTTGTATCCTTTTGGCTCTTGTGAGAGATTAATGGAACATCCCATTTTGGGAGAGTGATGTGCTTTGTGCACCTCACAATCTTATAAATGTGTGTACATGCGGAATACCATCTAGTTTTGATATTTCAAGATTATCTAGTCGCTATGTGGTATGTCTTCTCATGAGAAATTCAAATTCTAAATAGTCAATTAATTATCTCTTGTTGGATCATTTTATTTGCCCCTTGTTTATGTTTAATTGGTATAACATTATGGGGGAGTAATATGCTATGTGTATATTACTAGCCTAGAAAATGTACACATTTGAGATATTGTCACCTAGAGTTGTATTGTAGATTATATTGTTCCTAGGTGGCATGTTAGCTCTACAAGTTGGAAATTTGCTTGTGTTTGGTGTAAAGATGATGTTGGATATCCTTGCTATCTACCACGAGGAATTATTTCCAAATACTTCTTGTCTTTTGACAATTGGTACTCTCTTGTGTGGTAGAAATTATTGATCATCTTTACATTGCCTTTTGCTTTTATTTTCCTTATCTCTTGCCAAGGATTGGGTCAACTCCCGTTGTCTTCCATACCACTTGTGGATCTTGTTTTTCTTGATCTTGTCTAGTGTTTTCTAGAGATAGTGAAAGTGTTGATCCCACCTTGTGCATTTTGTATTCAAACGCAAATTCTCTATAATGCACTACTCTTGGGGGAGCTATCCTATTTTCTATAAAACACTCATCTTACGATCCTTATCAAGTGTGTGTTGGTGGAAGGCAAGTCGTTTCTTTTTGGTACTTTGTGCCATCATGAAACTTTGTAGATGGCTTCGTTTGTTTGGAACCATTCTCTCTTTTGGGAGTGTGATATCTTTCTTTTTGTGTGTATCAATCGATATCTCATTCCTTGATGTATATTTCTTTGATATCTTCCAAGTGATTATTTCTCCTTTTGGTATCCTATTTTCAGTTGGTATTTCTTTATCATTTTGTTTTGGTCCCTGGAAGGTTTGAGTATGCATATTTACTTCATGTATTTTATTTGGCATGCTTTCTTTCTTTGACTCAATATATAGTGGAAAATCCACCAAGTCACAAATTGGAGGAGATGTGCATGAAATTCTTTTTCATACCTATATGCACATATTTATGTGGAGTTTGTCCTATGTATTGTTGGTTCTCTAACTCTTTGGTCCCAATGAGTTTGGGTACCATTTTGTTTGTGTTGTTGGTCTAGGAACAATTGGAGATGCATTGGATGCTCGGCTCACTCACAAGGAAGGTTGTGTCACCATGTGCTTATTGGAGTCAAGCTAGGATGCTCAATGAACTACCATCTACTACCTTCACTTGGTTTCTTCTACTTCCTTCCAATGATATCTCGGTAACAAGTATTTATTCATGCACTCTTTGATTGCATTCAACCTTGTGTAGATTGCATCTTGGCATGATATTCATTCCATCTTTTGATACTTGTTTCCTTTCCCAAAGCATCTCAATGATGATCTCTTGTTGCTAGTTTTGATGTCTTTGATGGTTGTGTGGTAGGAATTCATTGATATACAATAAGACCATATCTAGCCATGTGCTATGCTTTCAAGCAAATATCTTATTGGTATATTTATGACTTCCTTTTGGAGATCTTGTTCCTTCATGTTGTAACTATTTCGGGTGTACATCCTTCTTTGTAGATATATATCATCATGATTTTGTCTACCAAGATCCTTATACACTTGAGAGAAATTACATCTCTAGATGATATCCTCTCTTTCACGTCCACCTTGTCTTTCTTGTTACACTCTTTTGTGGTGAAGATTGTTTTCCTCTTACTTGTCATGATGAGTCTTGTCATTTCAATTGGTATCCCTCCTCTTAACGAAGCTTCCTTTTATATCTTCACCACGGTTTGTCAAAAGCATATGTTCTTTATATGCTTATTAGTGAGCTTGTGAACCCTTTTGCTAGTTGTGTGTGGGAATGACATGTCCTGCATCGTGTATCTCATTCATTCAAGACTATATTGATGCTTAATGCTCATCCGTACATTAGTCTTCTCAAGTGCATTGCCTTGACTCACACACATCGGTTTTGGTTGAGCCTATTCTTAAGTTGCCTCTTTTACATGTTGCTCAACCATGTGTTTGTTGCAAGTGCTAGGCTTTGTTTCCTATATGCTCACTCACACTTGTTGTAAGTTTCTATTTATTTTGGGGGAGCTATGATCCTATTTTGTGCACTTTGTATCCAAATACAAAAAATTCTTGTTTTTGAACAAATCATGGGGAGCTTCTCTGGTTTCTTTAGAACACTCCTTTGCTCATATGGTAATATACTTTATTCTTGTGGCTCATAGGATCACTGGTCTAGTTGGGTCAATTGATATCTGTTGATTGCTTGCTTCAATTTGTACCTTTTGATTGCTTGATTGCTTGTGTCTCTCGTTGGTATGTCTTTGTGGCATATCATACTTTAGCAATCTTTGGATCCTCAATATAGTTTGTCTTCCTCCAAGTATTTATCTTTGGATATGTGTATTGCATTCCTCTCTTCTTGAGAGATACACAATTTATGGATGAACACTTTTTATATTAGCCTTCTAAGCTTTTCGCCCATTTTGACAATCGATGCCAATGGGGCAGAAGTTTCAAAGAGTTTTGAGGAGAAGTTTAGAGAGTTATTTCTTGCCTTGGTTTTGTTCCTAAGCATTTGCATCTCATATGCATGCATTATTGGTTGGTGCGTTGGTGCATTGCATGGTGATGCATAATTCCTTATATAAACTCTCTTGAAAGTGATTGCCATCAACTACCAAAATGGGGGAGATTGAAAGAACATGTGGTGCCCCCATGTGTGGTTTTGGTAATTGATGACATTCTCTATGGAATAATGATTGCATTGAGTTATATTTGAAGGATTTGTCCATAGGATTGTCTTGAAGTCCATTGATACGTCTCCAATGTATCTATAATTTTTGACTATCCCATGCTATTATATTATCCATCTAGGATGTTTTATATGCATTTATATGCTATTTTATATGATTTTTGGGACTAACCTATTGACCCAGAGCCCAGTGCCAGTTTCTGTTTTTCCTTGTTTATGAGTTTTACACAAAAGGAATACCAAAAAGAGTCCAATTGACGTGCCAATTTTTGATGATTTATTTATGGACCAGAAGAAGCCCCCGGAGTAAAATAGTTGGGCCAGAAGAGTCCCGAGCCGTCCACGAGGGTGGAGGGCGTGCCCCCTATCTCGTGGATGACTCGGAGACCCGCTGACTTGTGCCATACGCCAAAATATCCTATAAATATAGAAACCCTCGAAAAGAAACCTAGATCGGAAGTTCCGCCGCCGCAAACCTCTGTAGCCACCGAAAACCAATCTAGACCCGTTCCGACACCCTACCGGAGGGGGAAATCCCTCTTCGGTGGCCATCTTCATCATCCCGACGCTCTCCTTGACGAGGGGGGAGTAGTTCACCCTCGGGGTTGTGGGTATGTACCAATAGCTATGTGTTTGATCTCTCTCTCTCTCTCTCTCTCTCTCTCTCTCTCTCGTGTTCTTGAGATGGCACGATCTTGATGTATCGCGAGCTTTGCTACTATAGTTGGATCTTATGATGTTTCTCCCCCTCTACCTTCTTGTAATGGATTGAGTTTTCCTTTGAAGTTATCTTATCGGATTGAGTCTTTAAGGATTTGAGAACACTTGATGTATGCCTTGCGTGGGATACCCGTGGTGACAATGGGTTATTCTATTGATTCACTTGATGTATGTTTTAGTGATGAACTTGCGGGTTCCGTGACCTTGGGAATATATGCATAGGGGTTGGCACACGTTTTCGTCTTGGCTCTCCGGTAGAAACTTTGGGGCACTCTTTGAAGTTCTTTGTGTTGGTTGAATAGATGAATCTGAGATTGTGTGATGCATATTGTATAATCATGCCCACAGATACTTGAGGTGACAATGGAGTATCTAGGTGACATTAGGGTTTTGGTTGATATGGGTCTTAAGGTGTTATTATAATACGAACTCTAGGATAGATCAAACGGAAAGAATAGCTTTATGTTATTTTACTACGGACTCTTGAATAGATCGATCAGAAAGAATAACTTTGAGGTGGTTTCGTACCCTACGATAATCTCTTCGTTTGTTCTCCGTTATTAGTGAATTTGGAGTGACTCTTTGTTGCATATTGAGGGATTGTTATATGATCTAATTATGTTATACTTGTTGAGAGAACTTGCACTAGTGAAAGTATGAACCCTAGGCCTTGTTTCAAAGCTTTGCAATACCGTTTATACCCACTTTTATCATTAGTTACCTTGTTGTTTTTATATTTTCATATTACAAAAAACTATATCTACCATCCATATTGCACTTGTATCACCATCTCTTCGCCGAACTAGTGCACCTATACAATTTACCACTGTATTGGGTGTGTTGGGGACACAAGAGACTCTTTGTTATTTGGTTGCAGGGTTGTTTGAGAGATACCATCTTCATCATACGCCTCCCATGGATTGATAAACCTTAGGTCATCCACTTGAGGGAAATTTGCTATTGTCCTACAAACCTCTGCACTTGGAGGCCCAACAATGTCTACAAGAAGAAGGTTGCGTAGTAGACATCAAACTAATTTCTAGCGCTGTTGCCGAGGAGGTTAGTGCTTGAAGGTATATCTTTAGATCTTGCAATCCAATCTTTTAGTTTTGTTGTTTTATCACTAGTTTAGTTTATAAAAGAAAACTAAAAAAATGGAATTGAGGGTACCTCATATGCTTCATCTTTTTAATATCTTTCGTGAAAATTATGGAAAGGAAAATTGTGCTCAAGTACTAGAAGAAGAATTACATAGAATGCTTGGCATAAAATATGTGAATGATGAGCATGATTGCAATGTTGTTAGTATGAATTCTTTGAATAGCCATGATGACAATGATATGCAAAGCCACAAGCTTGGGGATGCTATGTTTGATGAAGATGATATGTTTAGTCCCCCAAGTTTTGATGAGCAAATTTATTATGATGAAAGCATGCCTCCTATTTATGATGATTATTGTGATGACACCTATGCTATAAAGAATAAAGATAACCATGAAACTTGTCATCATGATTTTACTTTTCAATTGGATTATCCTTCACATGATAGTTATTTTGTTGAATTTGCTCCTCTCACTGCTATGAATGAGAAGAATTTTGCTTATGATGGGAGTAGTTAAATTTCTATGCTTATGCATCATGAAATGAATGCTTTATGTGATGTTTATATTGTTGAATTCATTTATGATGCTACTAAATATTATTATGTGAGAGGAACATATGTTTCTACCTATTGCAATAATATCAAGTTTCCTCTCTATATGTTGAAAGTTTTGAAGCTATGCTTGTTCTCCCTTCCTATGCTAGTTGATTCTCGTTCCCATAAGTTGTTTGCTCACAAAATCCCTATGCATAGGAAGTGGGTTAGACTTAAATGTGCTAGTCATATTCTTCATGATGCTCTCTTTATGTTTTAATTTTTATCTTTTATGCGAGCATCATTGAAATCATCATGCCTAGCTAAAAGGCATTAAAGAAAAGCGCTTGTTGGGAGACAACCAAATATTTACCCTTACTGTTTTTGTGTGTCAACATGATTAAGATACTGTAGTAATCATATTTTATAGCTTTAATTTCAATAAAGTGCCAAGCAGAACCTTTGGGAAGACTTGTGTGAAAGTTAATGTGATATTGATGTAATAAACAGAAACTTTGCGCTCACGAGATTAGCTGCCATTTTTTTTACAGAAGAGTGCTTTTGAGTTGATTCTTTCCGCAGATGATTAATAGACAAATTCATCACGTCCACCAATTTAGTTCAGAATTTGTTTATTTACAAAAGTATTCTAAAGTTACAGATTGCTATAGACTGTCCTGTTTTTGAAAGATTCCATTTTCTATGTGTTGATTGCTTATTTTGATGAATCTATGCGTAGTATCGGAGGGTAAGAACCATAGAGAAGTTGGAATACAGTAGATATTACACCAATATGAATTTAGAATGAGTTCACAATAGTACTAAGTGGTAGTTTGTTTTCTTGTACTAACGGAGCTTACGAGTTTTTTGTCGAGTTTTGTGTTGTGAAGTTTTCAAGCTTTGGGTAAAGATTCGATGGACTATGTAATAAAGAGTGGCAAGAGCCTAAGCTTGGCGATGCCCAAGGCACCCCAAGGTAAAATTCAAGGACAACCAAAAGCCTAAGCTTGGGGATGCCCCAGGAAGGCATCCCCTCTTTCGTCTTTGTCTATCGGTAACTTTACTTGAGACTATATTTTTATTCACCACATGATATGTGTTTTGCTTGGAGCGTCATTTTATTTTATTTTGTTTTGCTTGCTGTTTGAATAATATCCCAAGATCTGAAATTCTTAAATGTTAGAGAGTCTTCACATAGTTACATAATTATTCAACTACTCATTGATCTTTTCTTATATCTTTCGGAGTAGTTTGTCATTTGCTCTAGTGCTTCACTTATATCTTTTTAGAGCACAGCGGTGGTTTTATTTTGTAGAAACTATTGATCTCTCATGCTTCACTTAGATTATTTTGAGAGTCCTTTAGAACAGCATGGTAATTTGCTTTGGTTATAAAATTAGTCCTAATATGATAGGCATCCAAGATGGGTATAGTAAAAACTTTCATATAAAGTGCGTTGAATATTATGAGAAGTTTCATACTTGATGATTTTTTTGAGATATGAGGATGGTGATATTAGAGTCATTCTAGTAGAGTAGTTGTGAATTTGAGAAATATTTATGTTGAGGTTTGCAAGTCCCGTAGCATGCACGTATGGTTACCGGTGTGTGACAAATTTGAAGCATGAGGTATTTCTTTGATTGTCATACTTTGTGTGGAGGTGGGGATCGCGCGATGGTTAACTCCTACCAACCCTTACCCTAGGAGCATGCGTGTAGTACTTTGTTTTGATGACTTGTAGATTTTTGCAATAAGTATGTGAGTTCTTTATGACTAATGTTGTGTCCATGGATTATACCCACTCTCACCCTTCCACCATTGCTAGCCTCTCTAGTACCGCACAACTTTCGTCGGTACCATAAAACCACCATATATCTCCTCAAAACAGCCACCATACCTACCTACTCCCTTTTGTCGGGGGAAACTGTCCGCCACGAACACCTATGGGACCGGAGCCCCTTGTCTGTGCGGTACGAGGGCGGAGGGAGCACAAAGAGCGGATCGTAGCGAGCACGCGGGCAGTTTTACCCAGGTTCGGGCCGCGGTAGACGCGTAAAACCCTACTCCTGCTTGGTTGTGTATTGAGTTTGAGCGCTCGGGAGCTTGAAGAAGCAGCTACACCGAGCGTGAGAGTGATCTGGGTTCCGAACCCCCTCCACGTTGTGCATGGGCCTCCTTTTATAGTGTAAGGGGTCACCGACAGGTGTCAACGTAGGAGAAAGGGGTAAAAACGTAAAAGAGGTGGTAGTTGTAACAGTGCGGGAACAGTGGAGCTACAGTACAGAACAGTGGTCTATACCTACTTTAACAGTGGGGGACAAGGGCATTCAATGCCCGTCGCCGTCGACCCCAAAAGCTCCTGCCCTGGCGTCTCCGTCTGCCACGGCGATGGATCCACCGCCGTGGAGTGCCACCGTGCACCCCAGGCTGCACAGCCATCCGCCACGCGTCCCTGGATAGGCCCCAGGGCGACGCGTGGGCCGATGAGCTGGAGCGCGGGCACACAGCGCAGCCTTCCCGGCAAGCACCTTGCCGGGGCCTTGATCTTGCCGGACCCGGGAGCTTGCCGCTCCCCGGGCCCTTGCCGGGGCGTATATAGCGCCGAGGCGTCGTCTTCTAGTCTTCCTGGCAAACTCCTCTTGCCAGGGTCTTGTGTTAGCGGGGCAGTCTTGAGCCTGGTACGGCCTTCCCGGCAAGCTCCTCTTGCCGGGGTCTCGGTCTTATGTCTTGTATACTTTGTTTTTGAATGGTTTAATAGGGAGCAGGAAGGTCTCCGGCGAGCACGCAGTAAACCCTGCCGCGGGAAGCTGCTACTGCCCGTGCACAAGTTGGGGTACTGAGGTACCCCTACCTTAGTACACCGACAGGAGCCCCCGGGCCTGGGCCACACACGGTGCCGAGCGCTGTTGGGCCAGGCCCAAAACAGTGCACGGGCACCCGCGGCCCGCGGCGCGCCGAATCCACTTCCGTATCCGCCACACCCCACCGTAACGGCACGCGTCGATCGCGGCGCCGTGGGATGGGACGTGCCCACGATCTCTTAATGGAAAGGGCGAAACGCCCCCCACTCCCCCATAAAAGCAGAGGAAGCGGGCGCGGTTCCCCTCCCTGCGCTCTCATTGCCTCGTCTTCTTCCTCCAAAGATTCTCTTTTGCGCTCTGCCTCCACATCTCCGCCGCCGCCGAGCTCCTCGTTCCCCTCCTTCCGTCGCGTCCGCCATGGCCCCAAAGACCGACAAGGCGAAGGCGGAGAAGTCCAAGAAGGAGAAGTCGGAGCAAGCGGCAAAGCTCATCGCGTACAGGAAGAAGCACCTCGTCTTTCCGCCGAAGCTCGGCGTGCGGGAGCTCTGGAACAAGTATTACTTGTTCTGGGCCAAGGAAACCGACGCGCATCCCCGCACGCGAGCATATCCGGCCGCCGCCAAGGACAGCTATCCCGGCGGGTACTACTTCTTTGCTGCCTTTTTTCATTGTGGCCTCTGCCCACCTTTCTCAAACTTCTTCTGCGACATCATGAACACATACGACCTCCATCTGCTTGATTTCACCCCCAACGCCATCCTCACCATGGCGGTTTTCGCACACATGTGCGAAAACTTCATAGGAGTACACCCAAATGTAGCCCTCTTTAGGCACTTCTTCACTCCTAGAGCCGAGGCCGACGCCCCCCTCTCCGGAGGAATTTCTTGGGTTTTCCGTCTGAATAAAAAGGGTGCGTACTTGCCGGGGGAGCTCCGCGGCAAGTGGGAGGAATGGCGAGCGGAGTGGTGCTGGATCGTCGAAGACCAGCCGCAAGCCTTCACCGCGCCGCGCACAACGCCCATCGTGCGCGGCAGGGACTGGAGTGAGCTGGACTCGGACGATATCAAGCTCGATATCGCCCTTGTCCGGATTCTTCGTCTTCGGATGGCCAAGCTGTCAGTTGCTGAGGTGGGCGCAGATTTCCTCCGCCGGCGCATCGCCCCTCTCCAAGACCGGAAGAGGCCGGCCTGGGAGTACGGCGGCCCGGCAGACATAATGAGGCTGCGCCCCGGGCTCAACTTCAACTTCACCACGCTGGAGCTGAGGGGGATGGTCCGGGAACTCTTCAAGTACGACCCGACACACCCCGAGTGGTTCAGGACTCCCCGGGAAGTGGTGCCGCTCTGCAACAACATCGTCCGGGACCGGATCCTCGCCATGATGCCCATGTGTGACTCGCACGGCGTGGACCGCACGTGGATCGCTCCGAAGCCCATCGACGTCCTCAACTTCTACGACAACCTCGCAGAGGTGGCGAAGAACAAGAACGACCTCAAGGAGCACACGCGGGACACCACCGACCAGGAGATCGCCTACATAGCTTCCCGGGCTGAAGAGGCCGC
Organism: Secale cereale; assembly: GCA_902687465.1. Lineage (NCBI taxonomy): Eukaryota > Viridiplantae > Streptophyta > Magnoliopsida > Poales > Poaceae > Secale > Secale cereale. Next base: position 202,430,240 of record LR738715.1, on the reverse strand, counting down.
CGCAGCCGCGGCGGCAGGAATTTTTGGATTCACGCCTGAGGAGGCGGAAATTGCGGACGCGTCCACCCAGGCGGAGGAGGCGGAGATCCGCAGATTGCTGCAGCTCCCCCCCGACGCGCTCGCCGGGGTCCCCTCGCTGAGGCACTCCGGGATCCACGGGATCGCGGCCGAGGCCGCGGCAATGGAGGGTACCGCCGGAGGAAGCAGAGGCGCCGCGAGGGGCGGAGGCGCCAAGGGAAAGGGGGCCGCAGCGCAGGACGCTGGGCCCAGCGAGCCGGCCGGGGAAGAGGAGGAGGAGGAGGAGGCCGAGGACTCCGGCGGATCCACAGAGTTGTACGCCGACGACCTCTCCTCATCGGAGAGCTCCCCGCCCCCGGCAAGCCCAAGGCAGTCCCCACCGAAGCGTCTCCGCAAGACGGCGACGGGGGAGAGGGCGCAGGCGCCCCGGCAACAGCCAGCTCGCCGGGCAGCTCCCCGGGGGAGCCAAGCCGCGCCAAGGCCGTCCGGCGCACCGGCCACGGCGGAGGCGGCCCGCGCGCGGACCACGACGGAGGCGCCTCGCAGGCCGGCGCCGAGCCGGCAGGGGTCTTCTCGGAGCGGAGCAGCGGCTCCGCCCGCTCCTCGGGCGCCGGCTACCACAGGGGCTGGGTCTTCGCAGCCCCCAGCCCCGGTGAACACCAAGCGCGCGAGGGAGTCTTCGTCTTCCGCTCCTCGCGCCGACGCGCCCACGGTGGAGTACGACTTCTCCGCCCTGAGCGAGGACGACGAGGAGGACCAGGAGTAAGGATCCAGGACCTTACATCTTCTCGATTTTTGTCTTGGTTTTTTTTGTTGACGCTGACTCTGTTCATTGCTCTGATTTCAGGACCCTAGCTCATCGCGCGGCGAAGAAGGCCAAGGCGCCCGAGGTCGAGGTCGCGGAGGACTCAGCGGCTGTGGCAACAGGGGGTGTGCCGGAGCCGAGCCTGCCGGACCCGAGCGCTGCTCCGAGGAGCAGCCCCCAGCGCAAGTCTGGGGTTTACTCTTTTCGCTCGTCGGGGTACGCCTGAGGATTTGGTCTTGTCTTCATGTCTTGATGTTTCTTGTCTTGTTTCGTGCAGAGGTGGAGCCACAGCGGGAAGAGCGCCCGGAGACCGTCGCTGAGGAGCCGCAGGCCCCGCCGTCCCCGCCAAGGCAGAACTCTCCGGCAAGGGAGAGCGCTCCGCCAAGGGCGGGTACTCCGCCAAGGCAGAGTACCCCGCCAAGGGCGAGCAGCCCGGCGAGGGCGGCCACTCCGCCAAGGCCGAGCTCCCCGGCGAGGGAGCCCGCAGCAGAGGACGTCCGCCAAGGTATGTTTTGTGACTTGACTTCTTGGCTTGCCTCTTTTTGGATATTTGCTTGAATCATGAACTTCTTTTCCTTCTTCTTCCTTTTTAGATCTTCCTCCTCCTGGGCCCATGGAGACGGAGGTTATCAACCTCGAGGAGGAGGGCGCGCAGGGCGGCGGCGGCGACGCTCCTGTCGTCGAGGAGATGGCCGAGGCCGCCGAGCCGGCCGCGCAAGAGACTGCTCCGGCTGCGGACGCAGCGGCTGGGGAGGGGGACGGCGACCGCACCGCCGGCCCGGAGGCGGCGGGAGCATCGGATGCTGCGCCGGCCACCGGCCCCTCCGCCAGCAGGGAGCAGGGGTATTATCTTGAGGCCCCCAATGGCGTCTTCATCCAGATGCCTTGGGGGTCTTCGTCGCGAGCTCCTGCGGAGGGCGAGGCGTTCGACGGAGAAGTCCTCGCCTCCGCAGGCCTGAAGATCGTCGAGGCGCCCGGCGGGAGTGAGGGGCCCGAGGAGGAGAGGTTGCTCCACCAGCTCCTGGCCCTTTACCGGGCCAGGCAGGCGAAGCTCGCCTCCCGGGAGGCCCTTGCCGCCAAGGCCGCCGCAGAAATGGAGAAGCGCGCGGCGGAGCTCAGCGCCGCCAACCAGGCAGCCCTCCGCGAGGTGACGGAGGAGCGTGAGCGTCTCGCCGGCGAGTACCAGGAGTGGGTGCTCGAGAAAGCTGAAGCTGAAGAACAGCAGCGTCTCGCCGGGGTGGAGATGTCCCGGCGAGAGGGAGAGCTCGCGCAGCGGAAGGTCGAGCTGGACTCCCATGAGGAGGACCTTGCCGCTCGCGAGGCTGCCCTTGGCGGGGAGCTGAAGGAGGCGAAAGCCGCCGCGGTTGCCGCGGAGGACGCCAAGAAGGAGCTTGCCGCCAAGGTTGAGCAGTTGGAGAAGGCGCTGAAGGTGAGCGCAGAGAAGGTTGCCGCGCTCATCTTGGAGCGCGAGAAGGACGCTCACACAAACTCCGAGCTTCAGGTGAGTCTCTCCAAGAGGGGCGACGAGTTGAAGGCCGCCAAGGACTCCATCGAGGACTTGGAACTGAAGGTCACCACTCTGAAGGATTCGCTCGACGCTGCCCGGGCTCAGGAGAACAAGCTGAAGGAGGAGCTCCGCAAGGAGCGGACCTTGGTGGACAGCGTCAACAAGGCATCCGAGCTCTTCCGCCAGACCATCGAGGTATGGACCGAAGACTTGGTTTCTTCTGCGTCCAACATTGACCAGGAGCTGCTGGCGCTGAAGGTCGAACACCTCATCTACTCGCCGGATCCGGATCTCCCGCACAGCGCCAAGCTCAGCCTCTTCTTCAGAGGGATCGCGCCGGCCCTTGCAGGTCTCCGGAACCGCATCCCCGCGCAGCTGGCCGAGGAGTCGCGCCTGCTCTGCGCGGGAACTCTGGAGCGGGTGCTGACGAAGATCGTGTACCGCAACCCGGGGATCAATCTCACCAACGTTCTTCGCAGCTTGCCGGCTGATGCAAACACGGAGGCCCTGAAGGAGCAGGTCGCCCACATCATCGCCAAGGTGGCTAAGCTTGGCAGGAAGGAGGGCGACCGCGTAGACTAGGGCTCCATTATCTTTATCTTTTTACTGCTGCACATTATGTTATGAACTCGTTAGTTCATCGGGACAAGTTATCCTTTGTAATATATTTATCTTATTTTGGTCAATCAGTGCAATGTTATCTTCCTTGTCGTAACCCTTGACTTTGTATGTTTTTCACCCTACGCTCCCGGGGAGCTTGCCGGCAAGGGGCCTTTGCCGCGAGCGCTGAGTGCTGGACTCGAAGCAGCCTGCTGGCTAAGGCCTTACCGGCAAGCAACCTCGCCGCGGCTAGTCGCGACGCACTTAGCTTGTTGAGCGTACTCGGAAACGAAACAAGGGCGCAACACTTGTCGCAGCTCACTTAAATCGTTGAGTGAACTCGAAGACAAGATAAGGGTGCGGCAAGCTACGGGTAGGTTCCTCCGCGCACAGGTTTTCCATACAAAGTGTGATTGCTCAAGGAAGACAACTAAAATTTAAAATTTGAACTGGTCAAATTCTAACAACTTATCTTTCATATGCTGCTTGCTTATATTACTTGCTTTCCGGTAAGGCTTCTCTTTCTTGAACAGCACTTGGTTCCTCCTCCACCTCCTTCCCCCCCGGCAAACTTGTGCGCGAGGAACGTTCCTTCTGCTTAAGAGGAGAGAGAAAAAGGGAGAGGGAAACAAGTACATGGCCTTTCGTCGTGCCAATGCTTACCGGATACTTGAATGTGTCACCAAATGCCAAACAACACATGCGAATAGCAAAGAAAAGCATGCAAAAGGCAATTGGTGCGAAAAACACAGAAACTTTACTGATGCACGGGGTCTGCGCCCGGCTTTGTACAAAGGTTTACATGCAACAGCGGCAAAGCTTGTACAAAAGGTGGTTGCCGGAACGGATCACGGCAACCGCGCCTTAGGGGTGAAACTTGCGAAGATGCTCTATGTTCCAGGAATTGCTCACCGGTAAGCCTTCTTCGGTCTCGAGGCGGACAGCGCCGGGCCTCGTAACTTGTCTCACCCGATAAGGGCCTTCCCACTTCGGCGTCAACTTGTTGGAATTCTTGGCGGACTGAACACGCCGAAGAACAAGGTCGCCTTCCTCGAGACTCCTGGCCTTGACTTTGCGGCTATGGTAGCGGCGCAAAGCCTGCTGGTATCGAGCAGCTCGTACAGCAGCCTGGAGACGTCCCTCCTCGAGGAGCAATGCGTCATCTTGCCGCAGTTGCTCTTGCTCGAGCTCATCATAAGCGAGCACTCGAGGAGATCCGTATACGAGTTCCGTGGGGAGTACTGCTTCTGCTCCATAGACTAGAGCAAAGGGTGTCTGTCCGGTGGCTCGACTTGGTGTCGTTCTGATTGACCAAAGAGCCGCCGGTAGCTCCTCTATCCAATTTCTTCCGCACTTGCGCAGCCTGTCAAAGGTCCTCGTCTTGAGTCCGCGCAGCACTTCAGCATTGGCCCTCTCCGCTTGACCGTTGCTCCTCGGGTGAGCAACAGAAGCGAAACAGACCTTGGCGCCAAGGTCTTGGACGTACTGCATGAAGGTGCGACTAGTGAATTGCGTACCGTTGTCGGTGATGATCCTGTTAGGGATCCCGAAACGGCAAACAATCGACCTGAAGAACCTGACTGCTGACTGTGCCGTCACCTTCCTCACTGGCTCCACTTCTGGCCACTTTGTGAACTTGTCGATTGCAACGTACAAGTACTCAAAGCCCCCGACAGCACGAGGGAAAGGGCCGAGGATATCGAGCCCCCAGACCGAGAAGGGCCATGACAAAGGGATTGTTTGGAGAGCTTGAGCTGGCTGATGGATTTGCTTTGCATGGAACTGGCACGCTTCACACTTGGTTACTAGCGCAGTTGCATCTTGGAGGGCTTCTTGCCAAAAGAACCCTTGCCGGAAAGCTTTTCCGGCAAGCGCCCTTGCGCCAATGTGGTGGCCGCATATGCCTCCGTGTATTTCCGCCAACAGCTTCTGTCCATCTTCCCTGGAGATACACTTCAACCTGACACCATTGAGTCTTCTTCTGTACAGCTCGTTATCCACGAACTGGTACATACTTGACTGTCTGGTTATCTTCTCTATCTCTTGAGGGTCGTCGGGAAGTTCTCCAGTTTGAAGGAAACGGACGATTTGCTGCGCCCATGCCGGAGCCCGAGGCTCGACGGCAAGGACTAAAGGCTCGAGGGCCGCTGCGGGAACCTCAGCTTCTACGGCAAGGACCTCTGGTTCCGCCGGAGCTGATGGCCCCCCGACAAGCTCGCCGGGGCGAGGCTTGTCGGGAACACTTGCTTCAACTGCACAGGCCCGAGGGCTTGCAGGAGCAAACCGTTCCTCAGCGTTCTGGTTGTTGATCTTGGGGACCTTGGCGGCGGTTTCAGGAAGATCCGCCGGCAAGTAGTCGCCGGAGACCAACTTTCTCTTCCTGGACTGCCCTATTGATGATGTAACGGATGGTTGAGTTAGCTTGAGCAAGAAGGTCCCTGGTTCCACAGGTAACTTCATCGCGGCGCACTTTGAAAGGCCGTCTGCAATTTCATTCTGAGCTCTTGGGACGTGCTCCATCTGCAGACCTTCAAAGTGCTCTTCAAGCTTTCTCACTTCATCGACATAGGCTTCCATCAAAGGGCTCTGATAACTCTTGTTAACTTGTCGGACCACCAACTGAGAATCTCCCCGCACAATCAGCTTTCTGATCCCAAGTTCGGCCGCAATCCTGAGGCCGGCGAGCAAGCCTTCATATTCTGCAGTGTTGTTTGTCGCTTGCTCCCTGGGAAAGTGCATCTGGATAACATATTTGAGGTGCTCTCCGGTGGGCGCGATGAGTACCACGCCAGCACCGGCGCCTTGCAGCGAGAAGGCACCGTCAAAATACATTACCCATTCACTTGTCGCTTCTTGCACGGGTGCACTTGTTTCTTGGACTTCTTCTTCGGGCGTTGGGGTCCATTCAGCTATGAATTCTGCCAAAGCTCGGCTCTGTATGGTTGAAGTACTTTCAAACTTGAGTCCAAAGCTTGACAGCTCCAGTGCCCACTCGACGATCCTGCCTGTTGCTTCTGGGTTGTGCAATATCCTCTTCAGCGGAAAGCGAGTGACCACTGTTATCTCATGGGCTTGGAAGTAATGGCGCAGCTTTCTCGAGGCCATGAGGAGGCCGAAAAGCAATTTTTGCACACCAGAGTACCTTGACCTAGCCCCCTGGAGAAGGGAACTTACAAAATACACTGGGCGCTGCACCATCTTCTTCCGCACCTCTCCTTGCTCCTGCGCAGAGTCTTCCTTGTCGGGACCAGAGCTTGTCGGGACAGCCCCCTGCTTGTCGCTGGATTCGCTTGCCGGTGGTGCTGACTCCTCGTCGGACTCCCTCTCCGCTACTAACGCAGCACTAACCACCTGGTTGGTTGCTGCTAAGTATAGCAACAACTTTTCCTGTGGTCTAGGTGCGACAAGTATTGGAGTGGAGGACAGGTATCGTTTCAAATCCTGCAGCGCCGCCTCCGCTTCCGGAGTCCACTTCATGGGACCTGCCTTCTTCAAGATTTTGAAGAAAGGTAGGGCGCGTTCTGCAGATTTTGAAATGAACCTACTGAGGGCAGCCACACAACCCGCAAGCCTCCTGACATCCTTGACGCGCTTTGGGGCCTCTATCTGCTCAATGGCTTTAATCTTGTCGGGATTGGCTTCAATCCCCCTCTGCGATACAAAGAACCCGAGAAGCTTGCCGGAGGGGACTCCAAAGACGCACTTCTCGGGGTTCAACTTGAGCTGTATTCTGCGCAGGTTCTGAAACGTTTCTTCTAAGTCTTGAATTAGGGTTTCCTTGCTCTTGCTCTTCACCACGATGTCATCCATGTAAGCTTCTACATTTCTGTGGATCTGTGGCTCAAAAGCAGTGTACACTACCCTTGCAAAGGTTGAGCCTGCATTCTTCAATCCAAATGGCATGCGGATAAAGCAATAAGTGCCACATGGAGTGATAAATGCAGTCTTCTCTTCATCCTCCTTGGCCATGAAAATCTGATGATAGCCTGAGTATGCATCAAGAAAACAGAGTAGCTCACATCCGGCAGTGGAGTCAACGATCTGGTCAATGCGCGGCAAAGGGAATGGATCCTTGGGACATGCTTTATTGACATCGGTGAAGTCTATACACAGTCTCCACTTCCCGTTGGCCTTGCGCACGACGACTGGATTTGCCAACCACGTCGGATGGATCACACCTCTAACTAGGCCTGCTGCTTCTAGCTTCTTGATTTCTTCGTTGATGAACTCTTGGCGCTCCACGGCTTGCTTCCTCACTTTCTGCTTGATGGGCCGCGCATGAGGACAGACAGCAAGCTTGTGCTCAATTACCTTCCTGGGAACACCGGGGATGTCAGATGGTTGCCAGGCAAACACATCGACATTCGCCCGCAGGAAGGCAACGAGCGTGCTTTCCTATTTGCTGTCAAGGGTTGCACTGATGGTGAAGGTACCACCAGTGCCATCCTCCTTTGCGGACACTTTCTTGGTTGCCGGAGGAGCAGCCATTCCTTTCTTACTCTTGCCGGTGGAGCTCGATGGAACGTCCTCGGCGGCAGCGCAGCACTCCGAAGAGGTGCGGTTGCCGGAGTGGGTCCCAGAGCACTTGCCGGACTTGGTCTTCGTCTTCTTCCCCCTGGGAGCTTCAGTGGCAAGAGTATCCTTCTCGGCCGCAGCTGCCGCATCCCGGTAGATCTTGTCGGCGCAAATAAGCGCATCCTTCTTGTCGCTATGGACAGTGATGACGCTTATCGGCCCCGGCATCTTCAATACGTTGTAGGCATAATGGGAAGCCGCCATGAACTTGGCGAGGGCAGGACGGCCAAGTATTCCATTGTAGGGCAATGGAATATCGGCGACGTCGAAAGTGATGCGCTCAGTTCTGAAGTTGAGCTCCCCGCCAAAGGTCACCGGCAGAGTGATCTTTCCCTTGGGCTTGCTCCTTCCCGGGTTGATTCCTTGGAATGAACCGGTTTCTTCGAGCTCGCCATCTTGAATCTGGAGTTTCTTGATCACAGCCGAGGAGATCAAGTTCAGCCCGGCCCCGCCGTCAACCAACATTTTGGTGACCCTGAGGTTGCGGATGGTGGGAGAAACCAGCATCGGTAAGCACCCGACCGCAGTGGTGCGGTCAGGGTGATCCTCAAGATCAAAAATGATGGGCGTGCTGGACCATTTGAGGAGCCTGCGCGACTCCACGGGCGGCTCCGCTGCGTTTACCTCACGCACCCACTGCTTTAGTTGGCGGTGGGAGGTGTGCAGGGAGGCGCCACCGTCGACGCACAGGACCTCCGTGGCCTTCTGGAACTCCTGCTCGCTGTTCTCCTCGTCCTCCATGTCTTCGTCGTCATCTTCTTCGTCGTTGTCGCGGCCCCGGGGAGGTCGATCTCCTTGCCGCTGCTTAGCCTTGCCGCGGCGTCCTCCCCGGCCGTTGAACGGCCGCTTCTTGCTTGTCTCCTCCCCGCCACCTTGGGCCTTCTCCTTGTCGCGCCTCTCGTACTCAGCCTTCTGCTGCTCGACGAGGTACTCGACGCGTTTGCAGTTGGAGAGATCGTGACCCTTGGTGCGGTGGATCTTACAGTATTGCTTGTCGGAGCTTCCCGGCTTGTCGGCCGCCGCTGCAGGGGCAGGCTCCTTGCCGGAGCCGCCAGCCTGCGCTTGCTTGGCGGGGGCCTCCTTGCCGGTCTTCTCGACGGCAAGCACCTCTTTCTTGCCCTTCTTTCTGTTGTTCCGCCGCCGGCTCTTTTTTGCCGGGGCGGCGTCGTCGCTGTCGCTTCCTCCCGCGCCAGTATCCTCCCCGGGGAGTCTCCTCCCCTCTTCTGCGCGTGCGCACTTGTCAGCAAGAGCGTAGAGCTCGCTGACGTCCCGAATCTTCGTCATCGCCATCTCCTCACGCATGCGGCGGTTACGCACGTTCTGGTGGAACGCGCTGATAACCGCGGCAGGGTGAACGTCAGGGATGTTGTGCTGCACCCGGCTGAAGCGTTGGATATACTTGCGCAGGGTCTCGCCTTCCTTCTGGGCCAAGATGTGGAGATCGCTCTCCTGGCCATGGGGTTTGTGGCCGCCGGTGAAGGCGCCCACAAACTGGTGGCAAAGGTCGGCCCAAGAAGATATAGAACCTTCCGGCAAGTGCATGAGCCATGAACGGACGTTCGGCTTTAGCACGAGCGGAAAGTAGTTAGCCAAGATCTTCTCGTCGCGCCCCCCGGCAGCTTGCACTGCTATAGTATAGACGCTGAGGAATTCCGAGGGGTGCGTCTTGCCGTCGTACTTCTCCGGTACGTCGGGCTTAAAATTCTTCATGCTGGGCCACTGGACGCGCCGCAGCTCGCGGGTGAACGCAGGGCAGCCTGCCGCGTACGGCAAGTCACCTGGCTCACCGGGCGCGTGCGCGTCGACAGTGTTTCCAGCTCTCTTGTCTGATTGTCGCCGAGCTTCTCGGCGGCGCTCGATCGTGGTCCGAGCGTCTTCTTCTCGCCGGTCGTCGAGGACCTGGCGCTGGTCCCGACGGGCCCGCGGGTCCGACGAGGCTGTGGAGCCGTCGTCGGGGTTGTTCCGGCGGGGCGGCGTCTTCTGCTTTTGCGGCGGGGAATGCACGCTTGTCGCGCCCTCGGCAGTCTTGTCGCCGACAGACTTCGTCTTCTCAGCTTGCCGCGGCCGTGAGGTCGACGGCTGCTGTGGAGAATCGTTGTTGGCGAAGTCTATCAGGCTCCGGATGGTGGCCCTCCATTCTTCGGCCTTGTCGGCCGCTGGAGGAAAGTCAAGGAGCAGTTGCGCCCTTGCGAGCGCTTCTGCCGGAGTGAAGGGGAACGCGGGCGAGCGGTGCGAGGAGCGGGATACGCTCGGACTTCTAACAACGTTAGAAGGAGCGGGGTCCCGCGCCGGCGCCTTCGCTTTGCTTGTGCCCGGACGGGGGTCCGGGGCGTCCCGCGAGCCTCCGGTTTGGCCTTGCCCCAGCAAGCGGATACCACCTCCCGTGGTATGGCGCTGCTGGGTCGTCGTGTGCTGAGATGGACGCGGCGCGTCCACGGAGACCGAGGTTCGGTCATCCGTCCTGTTCTTGGATCTGGTGGCGCCGTGAGTGTCCTCGCCGGCGGCCACCCTTCCGACGGCATCTCCCCCGCCCACCGTTGGCTCTGGTGGCGGCGGGTGAGACGCAGACGGGCCTCCGACCTCCGAAGCCTTCTTCTTCGGGGCCATGGAGTTGTCGCTGGTGAAGTTGCTGATGAAGTTGGAGAGGTTGATGAAGAATGCGCCCGCGCGAACGCCGGATCAGGTTCGCACAACCTCGACGCCCCCTACCTGGCGCGCCAAAGATGTCGGGGGAAACTGTCCGCCACGAACACCTATGGGACCGGAGCCCCTTGTCTGTGCGGTACGAGGGCGGAGGGAGCACAAAGAGCGGATCGTAGCGAGCACGCGGGCAGTTTTACCCAGGTTCGGGCCGCGGTAGACGCGTAAAACCCTACTCCTGCTTGGTTGTGTATTGAGTTTGAGCGCTCGGGAGCTTGAAGAAGCAGCTACACCGAGCGTGAGAGTGATCTGGGTTCCAAACCCCCTCCACGTTGTGCATGGGCCTCCTTTTATAGTGTAAGGGGTCACCGACAGGTGTCAACGTAGGAGAAAGGGGTAAAAACGTAAAAGAGGTGGTAGTTGTAACAGTGCAGGAACAGTGGAGCTACAATACAGAACAGTGGTCTATACCTACTTTAACAGTGGGGGACAAGGGCATTTAATGCCCGTCGCCGTCGACCCCAAAAGCTCCCGCCCTGGCGTCTCCGTCTGCCACGGCGATGGATCCACCGCCGTGGAGTGCCACCGTGCACCCCAGGCTGCACAGCCATCCGCCACGCGTCCCTGGATAGGCCCCAGGGCGACGCGTGGGCCGATGAGCTGGAGCGCGGGCACACAGCGTAGCCTTCCCGGCAAGCACCTTGCCGGGGCCTTGATCTTGCCGGACCCGGGAGCTTGCCGCTCCCCGGGCCCTTGCCGGGGCGTATATAGCGCCGAGGCGTCGTCTTCTAGTCTTCCTGGCAAACTCCTCTTGCCAGGGTCTTGTGTTAGCGGGGCAGTCTTGAGCCTGGTACGGCCTTCCCGGCAAGCTCCTCTTGCCGGGGTCTCGGTCTTATGTCTTGTATACTTTGTTTTTGAATGGTTTAATAGGGAGCAGGAAGGTCTCCGGCGAGCACGCAGTAAACCCTGCCGCGGGAAGCTGCTACTGCCCGTGCACAAGTTGGGGTACTGAGGTACCCCTACCTTAGTACACCGACACCTTTGTTCCTTAATATAAGGTGTATTTTTTTTAAAGTCAAACTTGTCTAACTTTGACCAAGTTTATAGACAAAAATATCAACGTCTAGACTACCAAACCATTATCACTAGATTGCCCATGAAGTATATTTTTATATTTTATATATTTAGTGTTGTAAATCTTTATATATTTTGCTATAAAGTTGGTCAAACATAGGTTACGTTTGACTTTTTGAAAAACTAACACACCTTATATTTAGGAATGGAGGGAGTATTATAGAATTTCCATAGCCATTCCGAGATATATTGCCATGCAACTTTCCACCATTCCGTTTATTATGACACACTTCATCATTGTCATATTACCTTGCATGATCATGTAGTTGACATCGTATTTGTAGCAAGGCCACCATGCATAATTTTTCATACATGTCACTCTTGATTCATTGCACATCCCGGTACACCGCCGGAGGCATCCATATAGAGTCATATTTTGTTCTAGTATCGAGTTGTAATCTTTGAGTTGTAAACAAATAGAAGTGTGATGATCATCATTATTAGAGAATTGTCCCGAAAAAAAAGAAAAAAAGAGAAAGGCAAAAAAGGAAAAAAGATAAAAAAGGAAAGGCCAAAAAAGGGAGGCCCCAAAAAAAAGAAAAAAAGAATAAAAAGGGACAATGCTACCATCTTTTTTCCACACTTGTACTTCAAAGTAGCACCATGGTCTTCATGATAGAGAGTATCTTGTTTTGTCACTTTTATATGCTAGTAAAATTTTGATTATAGAACTTGGCTTGTATATTCCAACGATGGGCTTCCTCAAATGCCCTAGGTCTTCATGAGCAAACAAGTTGGATGCACACCCACTTAGTTTCCTTTGTTGAGCTTTCATACATTTATAGCTCTAGTGCATCCATTGCATGGCAATCCCTACTCACTCACATTGATATCTATTGATGGACATCTCCATAACCCATTAATACGCCTAGTCGATGTGAGAACATCTTCCTCTTTTTGTCTTCTCCACAACCACCACTCTATTCCACCTATAGTGCTATATCCATGGCTCATGTTCATGTATTGCGTGAAAGTTGAAAAAGTTTGAAAAAACTAAAGTATGAAACAATTGCTTGGCTGAAACCGGGGTTGTGCATGATCTGGGTATTTTGTGTGACGAAGCCATGTTATTTTGAGAAGACATAATTGCTTTGTTAGTATGCTTGAAGCATTATTATTCTTATGTCAATATTAAACTATTGTCTTGAATCTTTCGGATCTGAACATTCATGTCACAATAAAGAGAATTACACTAAGAATTATGTTAGGTAGCATTCCACATCAAAAATTCTGTTTTTATCATTTACCTACTCGAGGACGAGCAGGAATTAAGCTTGGGGATGCTTGATACGTCTCCAACGTATCTATAATTTTTTATTGTTCCATACTATTATATTATCCATCTAGGATGTTTTATATGCATTTATATGCTATTTTATATGATTTTTGGGACTAACCTATTAACCCAGAGCCCAGTGCTAGTTTCTGTTTTTTCCTTGTTTATGAGTTTTACAGAAAAGGAATACCAAACGGAGTCTAATTGGCGTGCCAAATTTTGATGATTTTTTATGGACCAAAAGAAGCCCCCGGAGTAAAAGAGTTCGACCAGAAGAGTCCTGAGCCGTCCATGAGGGTGGAGGGCGCGCCACCCCCCTGGGCGCGTCCCCCTATCTCGTGGATGACTCGGAGACCCCCCTGACTTGTGCCCTACGCCAAATAATCCTATAAATACAGAAACCCCTGAAAAGAAACCTAGATCGTGAGTTCCGCCACCGCAAGCCTCTGTAGCCACCGAAAACCAATCTAGACCCGTTCTGGCACCCTGCTGGAGGGGGGAATCCCTCTCCGGTGGCCATCTTCATCATCCCGGCGCTCTCCATGACGAGGGGTGAGTAGTTCACCCTCGGGGCTGAGGGTATGTACCAGTAGCTATGTGTTTGATCTCTCTCTCTCTCTCTCTCATGTTCCTGAGATGGAACGATCTTGATGTATCGCGAGCTTGGCTACTATACTTGGATATTAAGATGTTACTCCCCCTCTACCTTCTTCTAATGGATTGAGTTTTCCCTTTGAAGTTATCTTATCGGATTGAGTCTTTAAGGATTTGAACACTAGATGTATGTCTTGCGTGGGATACCCGTGGTGGCAATGGGGTATTCTATTGATTCACTTGATGTATGTTTTGGTGATCAACTTTCGGTTCCGTGACCTTGGGAATCTATGCATAGGGATTGGCACACGTTTTTGTCTTGGCTCTCTGGTAGAAACTTTGGGGCACTCTTTGAAGTTCTTTGTGTTGGTTGAATAGATGAATCTGAGATTGTGTGATGCATATCGTATAATCATGCCCACGGATACTTGAGGTGACAATGGAGTATCTAGGTGACATTAGGGTTTTGGTTGATTTGTGTCTTAAGGTGTTATTCTAGTATGAACTCTAGGATAGATCGAATGGAAATAATAGCTTTATGTTATTTTACTACAGACTCTTGAATAGATCGATCAGAAAGAATAACTTTCAGGTGGTTTCGTACCCTACAATGATCTAATTATGTTATCCTTGTTTCAAAGCTTTGCAATACCGTTTATGCCCACTTTTATCATTAGTTACATTGTTGTTATTATATTTTCATATTACAAAAACCTATATCTACCATCCATATTGCACTTGTATCACCATCTCTTCGTCGAACTAGTGCACCTATACAATTTACCATTGTATTGGGTGTGTTGGGGACACAAGAGACTCTTTTTTATTCGGTTGCAGGGTTGTTTGAGAGAGACCATCTTCATCCTACGCCTCTCACAAATTGATAAACCTTAGGTCATCCACTTGAGGGAAATTTGCTACTGTCCTACAAACCTCTACACTTGGAGGCCCAACAACGTCTACAAGAAGAAGGTTGCGTAGTATACATCATCCATGTGTTGGTTACAAGGAGTTTATGAGATTGCCAAAGTGCTTTTCAAGGAATTATCCAAAGATTGGTCATGTGAGAGTTGAGCTTATTGCAAGCATATCTTGAAGAAGAAGATTGTGTGAACATTCATGTTTAACTTCAAGACATCATCCTAATTAAGAGAGTTGGAAAGATTCAAGGTTGATTAACACTAAGTATAGAGAGTGATTCAAGTTGATCAACACACAAAGCGCACAAGTTGTACCGAGAGGGACCAAGTGATCCCATGGTATGGAAATCATTGTCGATTAAGCTTTGTATACTAACCCATGGTCTACGTGAAAGTTCTGTGTGGGGTTAGGTATGTTTCCATGGTATTGCGTCAAGAGGAAGATCTCATACAACCCATGGAGGATGACATCAAGTGGTGATCGCCATCAAATTTGCAGTGTGCAAGTTCAAGTGGAGCAACACGAAGAGTGTCTCACCCATAATGGAGTATGGGGAGCAATCAAGCTTGAAACTTGCCATCCATTGTGGTGTCAATGTAATTGTGAAGATGTGCCTAAGAGTGGCTCGCCCATAGTGGAGTATGGGGGAGCAATCAACTAGTCTTCATCGAGCCAACACAATCAAGAAAGGTGGTCCAACTTGAGGAAGTCAAGATTGACATCATCTAGCGAGAGTGGACTATGTGCAAGGCAAAGGTTTGCCCTTGATAGGTTTTCTATTTTACAGGTCTCGTAGTGGTAGTTGGGAGGCCGGGTTGTAGGATTGATTGCCGTACTATCAATGGGGGCTCTCTAGTGAGTAGCTTGATTGTATCATTCATCGAGAGCTCAAAGCATTGCATCCTTGCATCATATCTCTTGGTTCTTGTTTGGTTCTTCTCCTTATGATATTTGGATCTTATGGTCATCTTCATGACAAGCTCGAGTTCATCGAAAACCGTTTTCTTATGCAACTTTTGTGTTTTCGGTGTTGGAGTTTTTACCGGTCTTAATTGAGAAAGGGTTCTCACCATTTTATTTTGGATATTTTCTCAGTTGCTATTTCTTGTTATTTCTATCAAGATTGTGTTTGCTCATATCCTTAGCTTTCCAACAAAACTGATTTCGTCGAATCCGGAGCTCGTATGCGAAAGTTGTGGCTGTTTTGATCTTACTAGTTTTACATAGAGAGGTTGTACCGCCCCATAGGGAGGTTGTACCGGTTGAACGGTGTTTGTAGTGGTTGCACCGCTCCAAAATTGGGTCTGAAGGTTGTACCGGCCATGTACCGCTCTACCACCAGACTAGTTTCTATTTTGGAGCGGTTCTTGGGCGGTTGTTGACCAGTTGTACTGGTTAGCTCAGTTTAACCGGTACTACCGGTTCCCCGGGCTATTGTACCGTTTAGGGCTTTTTCCTACAAGTTGGTTTTTCCTATTCTTTGACCGATTGTACCAGTTCGTGCACCAGTTGTACCGGCCCTATAGTTTTCTACACATATTGGGCAGATTCATGGGGACCTATAAAAGGGGGCTTCTTCCCCTTTGGAATATATCTCTTCAGCTCGTGTTCTTCCCCCATTGTTGACCTTCTGCGAACTTGCTATCTCTCAATACCTTCATGGATTCTTGCTAGTTTTGGGGGGAAAAGAGAGAGGAGATCTGGATCCACATTTCCACCAATCACTTTCTCCTCTATGTGAGGGGAACCCATTGGATATAGATCTTGGATTTCTTCGTGTTCTCTTCTTTGTTCTTCCTCTCATTTCCCTCCCTAGCATTAGTTGCTTTGGTGGGATTTGGGAGAGAAGGACTTGGGCACTCTGTGTGCCCTTGCCATTGCATTTGGTGCATTGTTTTGAGTTCTCCACGGTGATACGTGGAAGTGAAGTTGAGAAGCTTATTACTCTTGGGTGCTTGGTACCCTTGAGCTTGTTCCTCTTGGGTGCTTGGGCGCCCTAGACGGTTGAGGTCACCTCAGAGCCATATTCCATTGCGGTGAAGCTTTGTGGTGTTGTTGGGGGCCTCCAATTAAGTTGTGGAGATAACACTACTGCAGGTTGCTGCTAACGCGACACTACAATCAGAGACCCTTTGACGAAACTGTGTGTGATGCATTAATCGCAAAGGGTGATTTAAAAAACCCGTCAAAAAAGACGCAAAACTTTTGCGATGGCTGATACATCAAATATTGTTCAGATTTTAGTTGCGTGTGCGATGAGGGGCATACAGTTGATTTGTACGAACTGTTTGCGATGAGACAGAACAACAGAAACCGGCAGCCAGATCAAGGTGTGTGCGATATACGGCATACAGTTCACTCCGATGAACCGTTTACGATGATTGAGGTGAACACAAACGATTAGGCGTAACAAGATGTGTGTGATACCCGACAAACAGGTCGGTAATCAGAATTGTGTGCGATCATTATAGACAGCCCATACGGTCTTTTTTTCTGAATTGTGTGCTCGTCAGGGTACACAGTTCAACAAACTAACCTATTGGCAATAAGGTAGAAGATCTCTATCGAATACATATTACTAACCGTCTGCGATGAGATTGACAGGATAAACAGAGATATATACAGTCTGCTTAATTTAGTCCTTCTTCTTCTTGTTCTTCTTGTTGGATGGCCCCGCGACATCGTCTTGGCGAGGACGCTTCTTGCCGCTGACCATTGGCTTTTCATCGTCGCTGCCGTCGTCATCGTTGTTGCTGTCTTCATCGTCCTCCTCCTCGTTCGACCATTCCTCCTCATCATCATCGTCCTCTTCTTTGTCCTCCGATGGCTCCTCGTCCGTCTGGTTGTCGTCTGACGACTCCGGAGGTGGCATACCTTCCTCGTCCGTCGGGTTGCACAGGACTTCTATTGGCTATTTGGCTGGTTTCGTTTTTCAGGACAAAAACAAGGAACAAGTTTTGGGATTATGCACTGGTACTGGTACAAACGGAGTAGGACAGTTGGCAAGCAATACATTGACCTCTTCTTATTGATAAAGCCAGTAATAATCAAACTAGAAAGGAAAAGAAAAAAGACAAAGAAAAATATCTGCACGAATCTTCGCGTAACATCAATGGCATAGGACCTAGATGTGCATTACTTAGAGCACATCTAGATGTGCTTTAGCAGTACTGTCAAACAAAACCCCTAATCATCATTGCAAATAGCGCATAGAACATGGCTAATGCGACAACCACAACTACACATGCTAGTTCCTTCTTGTCTCTTGCTTTCGTATGCTGCCTGTGATTGATTCTTTCTTGCTTCATCGTACTGATTGTATATTCCAGATCAGCCAGTTTCTTCTTCAGCTTTACGTTATCTTCTGCGAGCTTGGTGATAACACTCCGAGCCCTGTCATGCCATTCTTCATCCAGCCAGTTAACAAAGGCACAAGCCTCATATCCCTGCCAATGTTAAATATTATTCTGGATGAGCGGTGGCATTAACTGAAGTAAAATGATGAACTTAATTAGCACTAACCACTAAGAGGCAATCCAGAAACCGCCTGCCAATGTCGAATCCCACCGTGCATACACGTCGAGCGGGAGTGCGCCCATGCACACAACTCAGCTTTTGGTACTTCTCGGTGGCGCCAAACTCAGAGTCAAACTCGTGTTGCGGGAGTCTGGAGTCAAGGTCCGGATCCGACGGCACATTACTTTCCTGGGGGGGGGGGTCATTTAGGACGGATTTAGCAAGGAGCTATACTTTGGACATGCTAAAAAAGATCGGGATAGATTGGAACCTGACACGACGATTCGGATCCGTAGTACACGTGCCTTCTGATGACCTTAGGCAAGTGCTTGGCGGCGATACGAGCAGGAGCAGCCGCACCGAAACCATCAGCACCACTCGTCTGCATTCCCCCAACGTCAGCGCCACGAGAGGAAATTTGGAGGCTATGTAGGGATTTGGGGGGAAGTGGGGAAACTGTGGAGATAAGCTAACGGTCGGGAACTACTAATGGCACTATATATATGTTGTATACGGAACACTGTTTATACATGTCGTTTGTGTTAGGTATTACAATGCCACACACGATTTCTGCACCAAACCGTGTGAGAAGACAACATAGGTTAGACACGGTGGCTGCTACATAACCGTATGTGATATACTACCCTGTCCATATAATTGAGTTACAGTGAGATACCGTGTAAATAGCCGCTCTACGGATATACGTAAAAAAACAGTCTGCATATAGAGATGGCGGCGGCGGCCTAGGCAGCGGCTACCGGAGAAGAGGTCAATCCTCGGTCGGTTGGCGGTGGCGGCGTCATAGGAGGTCAATCCTCGGTCTGCGGCGGGAGATAGGACGAGCTCAACCATCGAGGTCGGCGGTGGCGTGATTCGAGCACATCCATCACGGTCGATGGCGGGATAGTGGAGGTCGAACTTCAGGCGGCAGCCGCACTAAGCTTTGCTCCTCGACCCTGCTGTCTCGACATGCCGCCGCATTGCGCTTGTTTGTCTGCTGGGTGGAGGTCGCTGTGCGGCTAATTAATTAAGGTATTCTTTTTGTGAGTGTCTTAATTAAGGTATTCAAATCCTAAGTGTAGTGTTGTACTAGTACTCTGCGTGTAAATTGACTGGCCACTAATTTTTGTCATTGCATGTCTAGATAACAACATGGAGCGCCCTCAATAATTATTAAAATAAAACCTTGTGATTTATGCACACATCTTTGGGCAGTAGTTAATCCGTGTATTAATGTTTTTTTGTTTTTAATTACCATTTGTGTGCTGCAGATGGAACGATCTCGATGGATGAAGAATCGGAAAACCGCAGATTTTATCAGTGGTGTGACAGAGTTAATAAATTTGGCTGAAAGTACAAAGAGGAGAATTGGTGATGCGGATTACATCCTGTGTCCATGTACTAATTGTGCCAATATAGTGTCACATGAAGTTGTAGATGTCCAGATGCACTTAGTCTCTAGGGGATTCATGGATAGATATACACGTTGGACCAGACACGGTGAAGAGGAGGTCATGGATGAAGATACCCAGGGCAGCGAGATGCCAAACCCCGATCAGTGTCACATGGATGTTGAATCTAACATCGAGGCAGATGCGTCAAGCTACCAATGGAACACCGGAAAGCCGAAACGCCCACTGCAAAACCAAGACGTCGATGTAGATGATGGCGATCTTGGTATGCCAGATTTTGCTGCTATGATTGCAGATTTCGAGGGCCCAGAAAAGGATATGATTGGGTACAAGGATCTACCAACCATTGATGCAGACTCCAAGAAAGGATTGTATCCAGGTTGCAAAAATAAATATTCCAGGCTGAGTGCCACCCTGGCACTTCTCAGATTTAAAGCAGCAAACGGTCTATCAAAAAAGGGCTTCACAGAGATGTTAGGTCTTTTCAAAGAAATTCTTCCGAAAGATAATGTGCTCCCCAGAAGCACAAATGAAGCGAAGAAAATTGTTTGCCCATTGGAACTTGAAGTACAGAAGATACACGCTTGTGTGAATGATTGTATATTGTACCGTGGTGAGTACAAAGATTTGCGTGAATGTCCCACATGCAAGCATGCACGATACAAGCGCAGGAGAGCAAAGGCCAAGTACGTATTGGACGATGAGATCAAGACAGGAATCCCGTTCAAGGTTGTTTGGTACTTGCCTTTAATTCCAAGGTTGAGGCGTTTGTTTGCAAACCCTAGAGAGGCAAAGAGGTTGTTGTCGCATCATGATGAGCGAATTGCTGTTAGGTATATGAGGCACCCGAAAGATGGGGCTCAATGGGAATTAATCGACAAAAAGTTTGGAAAATTTGCCAAGGATCCTAGAAGTATAAGGCTCGAGGAGTGTACTGACGGGATGAATCCTTTTGGCGATATGAGCACCAATCACAACACATGGCCGGTGCTTCTGTGCATATATAATCTAGCTCCTTGGTTGTGTATGAAGAAAAAATACATTATGATGTCAATGATTATCAAAGGCCCGAAGCAACCAGGAAATGACATCGACATTTACTTTCAGCTACTGGTAGAAGAACTGCTGATAGTGTGGATAGATGCGCATGCTGTAAAATGTTATGATGCTTACAGAAAGGAGATTTTCGATCTACATGCGATGCTGGTGCACACCATTCAAGATATGCCGGCATTAGGCAACACATTGGGGCAAAAAACAAAGGGAGATGTAGGGTGTGTCACATGCATGGATAGGACAACTAGCAGAAGACTTCCCAACTTGCGCAAAATAGTGTATTTGCGTCATCATAGGTTCTTACGGAAACATCACCCATACCGAAAGATGACAGCTGAATATGATGGTACGGCAGAGGCAAGTGCGGGCCCAAGACCCTACGACGGGGAGGTGGTCCACAACATGGCTAAAAATTAATGTTGTGCTTGGCAAGAACCACCCTTTGACGGTGAAACAAACACCCAAGGATCAAGTGTTTAAGAAGAAATCGGTGTTCTGGAAATTACCTTACTGGGAGGTTCTACGTGTACTTCACTACATCGATGTCATGCACGTAGAGCAGAACGTATGTGAAAGCATCCTTGGTACTCTGCTCAAGATTAAAGGTAAAAGAAAGGATGGTGACGGTTCACGGCTCGATATGATTGCTGATCAATCACAACGCAAGAGTGAAGCAGAAGATGATGCCAAATTCATCAAAGCTCGCTAGAGTTACAATTTCAGTACAAGAGAAGAAACACATTTCTTCACCTATTTGTTGTTAGTTAAGACACCCTCTTCCTACTACGCAAACATCAGAAGTCTCGTGGATGTGAGCTTAGGTAAAATGAAGTTGGGACACATGAAGTCACATGATTGCCACGTAATGTTGACACAAATCCTCCCGGTGGCCATCAAGAATCTGATGGACAAAGATATAAGAAACACACTCATTGACCTGTGTGATTTCTTCAACCAACTATGGCAGAAAGTTGTAGATCCTGAAGAGTTGGATCATATGCAAGATGATATTGCAAGAATATTGTCCAACCCAGAGATGTTTTTCCCACCATCATTCTATGATGTCATGGTCCATCTCACTGTGCACATTGTCGACGAGATAAAGTATTGTGGTCCTGTGTTTCTTCGCAACATGTATCCCTTCGAGCGGTTCATGGGAATGCTGAAGTGCTTTTGTCGGAACCGAAACCATCCAGAGGCAAGCATCCTACAAGGTTATACTGCGGAGGAGGTGGTTGAGTTTTGCACCGAATACATGAAACAAAGACCTATAGGTTTGCCGCTCTCTCGCCACAAGGGAAGGCTGAAAGGTAAGCCAGCCCTTGCTAGCACGCAAATGGCTGCACCCGGAGAATTGGCAGAGAAAGCCCACTTGACGGTACTGCTTAATAGCCCAATTCTCAACGCTTATGCCGAAGAACACGTGGCGGATATACACCAAAGCTTCTTACCAATGGTGCCTTCATCAGATGTGGAGATGAAGGAGCACACTAAGAACTACGCCGAATGGCTGAAGAATCGTTTGGCACAAGGATCCACCGATGACATTGCTACATGGTTGGTAAAAAATCCATCACCTACGGTGTTGACGTACCAAGCATATGACATAAATGGATACATGTTCTACACTGAGGAACGTGATAAGAAGACCTCATATCAGAACAGCTCTCTTCAAATAGAATGCATGACTGTAAATGAAGCTGATAAAAGGGTATACTATGGAACCATCAAAGAGATTTGGGAGCTTGACTATGTGAAAGTTAAGGTGGCATTATTCAGGTGCGCATGGATCCCTCTTGGTCAGGTAAGGATTGATGAGTACAGGAAGACATGTGTTAACAGGACAACGATGGCATATCACGCGGACCCGTTCATTCTTGCCAGCGATGCTACCCAGATTTTCTTTGTGGAAGACCACTTGCATAAGAACGGCCATTTAGCGATGCATGGGAAGAGAAGGGTACTAGGTGTCGATGATGTTGCTGATGAGGACGAGTACGATCAATTTGATGAGTTGCCAGCCAAGGGATCGCACACCCATGTAACATAGCAGCGTAAAATCATCAAAAACCACAAGTTCATTCGGGGTCAACTTAATGATCCCAGTTCCCCCATGTACATGGGAATTTATGCCTACCCTGCAACTTAATTCGTTCAATTTAAAATTGTCGCGCGTGATGAATTTGTGAGTTATGCCCGGTTTTCTGTTGATGTAAGAACCGTTAATATGTTGACCTTGATATGCTGTCAGCTCAAGCAATGAATGTGAACTGTTTTTTGTTATTATTATTATTATTATTATTATTATTATTATTATTATTATTATTATTATTATTATTATATCATAGAGGTAGCACACTCAATTTATCTTACTATAGTATATGTGAACAAAAATATGCAATCTGGTTTGTGAATAGCACACGGTTCATTGATGAAAGTCGTGTGCCGACCAAACCCCGCCACCTCGCCCGTGATCTGAGTCGTGCTTTCTGATTGGCCAAAATCCAAACCCCGAGGATCGTACGTCTGCACCGTTGGATGCTCCCAGATCGAATGACGATCCTCATCCCTTTGGACAACACATGCAGTTCCAGTTGTAATTTTATTTTTATGCACAAAATGCATGTTAATCTCAAAAAATGTCTTAAATATAGCTAACGATACCTGAAATGCGTCAGAAAATCAAACCCGTGGTATAATGGTGATTGCGTACCGTGGACATTTTTAAGAGGCCAAACGAGGAAGTCACCAGCCACATGAGTTTGAATTGACACGTCTCCTTTTGGAAAACCATGATCCTTCATGTGAGATGCTCCGGTTTGGAAGGAGCGGTCATCAAAACTTGTGCCAAACTTTACCAAATTTTTTCCACAGGGTCGTGAGAGCACACCACAGGCACACATCGATTTTGATGATATCCAAACTCCATCTGAATTTCCTGTAATTAAAATACCAACTAGGCCTACGCTAGTGGCCGCACCTCGCGGTCGAAATGTTTGAAATTTCTCCCCGCTTCTCGAACAAACGGATGAAAACTCACAAAGCGATGCACAAATGATCTGTACACTTTTGCTAGGCTGATAGTAAGGGGGTATCATAGCTAGTATCATGCATGCCAACTAGGCAATTTTGATGAGCTGTCATAGAATTAATTAAGTGAAGAAAGAGAGGGTTAAGTATCATATCATGAAATCGTATCATAATAAATGCTATGCTACTATGTGTCATGCATGACAATATAAATTAAGTACTACATATGATACTAGCTACTCTATAATACTATGCATTAGAGCAAGTACATAATAGAGTGACATAAGACTAGCCACAATGGGTAGTAACATAGAATGTTACTAGTCTATGTTACCACCTCTATAGTGGGGAGTAACATATGTGTAGTAACATGCAACACTTCATTTATTAGGCTATAGACCCATCTTGCCTTGAGATGTGTGATGTTACTCATACTACTATAGACTACCCACAGTGGGAGTGACATAGGTAGTAACATCACACATATCTAGATAAAATAGATGATATGGAAAACAATAAATGAAGAAATGGAGGAAAGTGGTAACATACCTAGTTACTAGTAGTATGAGTAACATCACACATATCAAGCAAAATGAGTCTATAGCCTAATAAATGAAGTGTTGCATGTTACCACACATAAGTTACTCCCCACTATAGAGGTAGTAACATAGACTAGTAACATGTGCATGTTACTAGTCTATGTTACTATCCATGGTGGCTAGTCTAACTAGCCATTTTACCACTTTCCTCTCTTTCTTCATTTATTGCTTGCCACATCAACTATTTTATCTAGATACGTGTGATGTTATTACCTATGTTACTCCCACTGTGGGTAGTCTAAGCAGGCTATAAGGAATATAATAATATATATGTGATTATTAGTTGGAGGAAAGAGAAGCGAAGCGGGCTCTTGGTTAGTAGATCCAGCTGCAACACGAGACCCAAGACACTTTGTGAGGATGTAAGGTGGGCCAACTATTGATAAACTACTACCTTTATAAAACTTATTATTGTACATGCCCGCTAAGAGGTTGGCTGTATATGACATGGCAACTTCTTATAGCCGACCCTTGGCTGTATTATTAACCATGCTCTTAGTGAGGTAGCCAGTATATCATAGACGACTATCTAGTATCAGACTAGCCACAGTGGGAGTAACTTCAACAGTAACATCGACTCCAACTCAACAAACTTGCTTTATGTGGCAATAAGTTAATGTGGAGAGAGATAGTTTCAGTAACTTAGCTACTTACTGTAACATCACATGTCCCAATGCAATATGAGTCTATAACCTAGCTAATAAATGAAGCTTTGCATGACACTACACTTATGTTACTACCCACTATGAAGGTAGTAACATATACTCCCTCCGTACGATGAAGAGTGTACATCTAGAAATTTTAGGACAAATTATGAAGTTGAGTAAAAAATATTGGAAAGATGCAAGCCACCATCACTCTCCTCTTTAATTACCCAACACCCAATGAGCTAAGTGCATGTAGAAATTAAGAAGGCCATGTGTAGATTGTTATTGGTCTTGATTACCGTGTGATGAGAGAGAAGTATTTTTCCCCACTTTAAAGTGCATTGGGAAGATAGAAGTACACTCTTTTATGGACAAATTTAGAGCTAGATGTACACTCTTCACCGGACGGAGGGAGTATAGTCTAGGGATATGTGTCATATTAAATGAGGAAAGAGAGGATTTGATATCATATCATGATACCGTGTCATATTAAATGTTGTACTATACTACTTTGTGTGATGCGTGACAATTAATAAGGCAACCTAAGATGCTAACTTATGATACTATGCATTACGGAAGTAGTATCATACATTATCATATATATGCATAATACTAGTATATGATACTCCCCATTACAACCAGCATTATAGGGCTCAATTGAAAAATATCACCAACCAAGGTAGATGGTGAGTGGTGGAATAGTTTTTGTAGTTTGCAAAAACACCCAATTAATGCTTTTGTTTTCCTCAAAAAATTATGCTTTCCAATGTATTAATTGCAATACATGCATGCATATATTAAGTACATGCATTGGTCAACTTTCTCTTAATACTTGCATGCAATGATTTAATGCACCTTGGAATCTGGACATGTGATGGGGAACAACCACATTGAGCCTTATAAAATGGAAAAACTAAAATTTTGAGATAAGCCAATAAACCGGAAAGGAGGAAGTATATATGCATGATACTAGCATATGATCGGCAATACCTCCGTAATGTGCACATGCATAGTATCATAAGTTAGTATCTTAAGTTCCTTATTAATTGCCATGGATGACACAAAGTAGTACAACATTTAATATGCATGATACGGTATCATGATATGATACCACACCCTCTCTTTCATCATTTAACTGTGTGTCGCATCATCCAAAAAGTCTAGTTGGCATGCATCATACCTGGTGTAGAAGAAGGAGAATACTGTGAGGACTTGGTGTCCTGGAGTGTGTGTCCGGGACTGCGTGTCCTCGGGTTTAAATACCTAGCCACTCCAACCAGACGTACAACTGTCACAACCGTTGGAACTGGTTTACCAAATCATTGTCTTCATCAAGCCTACTGGTTCTATTTCCTCAACTCTTCCATTTACTCATTCATGTGTTGTTGAACTTGATCTATAATGTTTGAGGACTTTGACTGAAGACTTTATCAATTTCCTCAACCTTATTTCTTCAGTCCTAAGTCCTTAGCCTGCTTATCCTGTTTACACGCTACTTGTACTCTGTGCTTGTTTTCATTTCATCATGATGACCATGCTACTGTCTTGTTATGCTTGCACCTGAGTATCTATTCCGCTGCTAAGTAGTTCTGTGCTTAGGAAATTCCTCAGTTAGAATTTCCTCAGAGACGAATTTATAAAATCGCCTATTCACCCCCCCTTAGTCAATATAACGCACTTTCAAGTATCATATGCATGATACTATATATATAGTGTATGATACTCCCTACTATATAAGGCTGGCCATAGTGGTGGTATATATCATAGCTGACGATGTCATGCACTCGAAAATATAGCAAGTATGCTGATGTGGCAAAGAATTAAATATATATAAAGAGGGTTAGTGTAACATATAGGTAGATAACGTATCATGTTAAATGTGATGCTAATTGGTGCCATGCATGGCAATAAATATGATCTATATATGATACTATACTCTACGTATTATACTATGCGCTATAATTAATTAAAGGTGGTATCATACACTAGTATCATATAT
Organism: Secale cereale; assembly: GCA_902687465.1. Taxonomy (NCBI): domain Eukaryota; kingdom Viridiplantae; phylum Streptophyta; class Magnoliopsida; order Poales; family Poaceae; genus Secale; species Secale cereale. Next base: position 202,403,911 of record LR738715.1, on the reverse strand, counting down.
AATGTATATTCATGAGACTAGTATATGACACTCTCCATTATACTCGTGATTTCTTACCGTGGAAAAAAATTGGAGGCGAAACGATGAACTTATGTTTTTAGTCGAACAAAAATATGATGTTAAGTAATGTAAATGTTTTCAAATAGCACACGGTTCACACACGAAAGTCGTGTGCCTACCAAACCATGGCCGATGCCCCCCTTGCCGCGCGCACGGTCTGAGTCGTGCGTTCTGATTGCCCAGAACCCAAACCCCATGGATCGTGCGTCAACACCGTTGGATGCTCCCAGATCGAACGCAATCTTCATCCCTTTCGACAGGAAATGCAGTCCGGCTAGGAATTGATGTATATGCCAACATGCACTTTAAATGCCAAAAAATGTCTTACATATAGCACACGAGACCTGAAATGCGCCAGCAAATCAAACCCGTGGTAAATTTGTGATTGGTTTACGTGGGAAAAATTTAGAGGCGAAACGATGAACTCACGTCTTCATTTCAAAATTAGTACGTCTTCATTTCAAACAAAATTATTCTGTTTGTGCACACGAGCGCTTAGAGGCAACCGTTTGCATAGGCCTTTCCGCGCGCTCGGCGACCGGGGATATTTTTCACCCTTTTCACCTAGGCCGCCAATACCCGGAGTACCCAACACCCCCCACCGTCCGCCCACGTGTCACTCAACCAGTCCACCCAATCTCCTTCACCAGCTCCCCCCTCCCCTAGATCCACAGCAGAACCCTCTCCGGCGCCGCCATGCTCACCTCGGCCATGTGCTCCTTCTTCGGCATCAAGCCTATGTAATGCCCCGGATGTAACACATTCCCTATATGGCAATATATAAACTTTGGCTTCATCATTTCCTTCTGGGTTCTTCTTTCTTTTCGGGTTTCTCGTTTTGTCGTGTGCGTGTGTGCATTTCATACATGTCATGTTGTCATGTGCATTGCATTGCATTTGTGTTGTCACTTGCATCCGGTCCCACTCGTCTCTTCCTGTTGTCCGTTTCGAGTTCCGACGCTCTCACACGTGCCTGTGGCATCCCCGGGTCCTTCTTTCGTGTTGGGCCATGTAACGTTTCCGGAATGACGTGAGACTTGTCGTGCGTTGTTGTTTTGGTACGTGTAGGCCGCCTGTCAAGTTTTGTCGTGTTTGGAGTTCGTTTGGTACTCCAACGGTTAATCTAGTGGGCTAAAAGTATCTCCTCTTTGAGGCCCAAGACCCCCTCCACAACAGCCCACCAACCCAGCACAACCCTTCCCATCATCTCGGTCGTCGAATTGTGATCGCGTGGCCGAAAACCGCTCCCCATTTGGAGTCTCCTAGCTCCTTGTGCCTATAAAAACGTCCACCCCTCCTTTTTCGTCCAAAAAGCCCTAGTCTCCTTCCTCCTCCAGCCTCGCCTTGAAAACCGTGCCGGGCGGACGTGTCCGTCCGCCACCGGACACATCGCCACCGCACATATACACCTCCGCCGTCGCGGGGGCCCGCAGGCCCGTTCCCGGCCCGCCGCCGCCGCCCTCCGGGCCCGTCGCCTCCACGCGCCCCGCGCGCGCCTCCGCCCTCTGCCTCCCGCACCTTCCCCGCCGCCGGCCGAGCGCGCCGCCGCCGCCCCGACGACAGTCGCCGCCGGCCTCACCATACGCAACGGCGCCGCCGCCGGGCTCCACAGATCCTCCGCCGCCCGAGCTTCTGGCTCTCCGCCGTCGGCCGGCCCTCCTCCGGCGCCGTCGCCGGCCGGGGTAGCCGAGGCCGCCGCCCCGCCGCGCCGATTCCCGCCGGCGCACAGGCCTCCCGTCGAAGCCGATCCCGATCGATCCAGTTCTACACCACACTAGATGCCAGTACTATGGTGAGCTACTCAGGTGACGGCACGGAGCTGTACTAGGAGTACGATGAAGAACGTAGCCGATACTATGTGCACTATCCCGACGATCAGTAGTGGTTTCTACTAGGGGCGATCAGAACCTGTGGCTTTATTTATTTTCATATCTTTCATTTGGATCTTCACCCGTAGTCGGGTTGTGATGTTATTTGGATGATGTTTGACTATGTAATGAATTGTGTGACGTGGCGAGTGTAAGCCAACTAACTCTTTTGCTTTTCACCCCTATTTTTACATGAGATGTGCAAAGATACCGAACTTGAGATCGTTCCAGAATGGGCTTATACCTTTAAGTCGTGCCTCGACACGTAGGAGGTATAGTCCCATCCTAGGCATTACAAGTTGGTATTCAGAGCCTTCTCCGACCTAGAAGCCCCCACTGATTGATCGAATCGTTGACGGTTGAGTCTAGGCACACACTTAAAAATGTTTTGAGTCCTATATATATATCGGAGAGTAGGATTTCTTTTGCTCCTCATCTCTTTTCACTCTGGTAAAGACTCCTGACGATTACTCTTGTCTCTTCTACTCTAAAAAATACACCAATTTTTTTTAGGAATCTCACGAGTATTGTTTGGATTGTTCCGATGTCTTTGTGACGAGAACATTGTTCTCGATGCCTCCTGTCATTTAGGGGTTGTGGCAGTGTTCCGGGGAGTTGAGCTCCGAGGTGTTGTCGTCACAAATATATCGCATCAGTTTTGGAATACTTAAGACGGCCGACATCGAAAACTCTCCTATGCGGTTAGTGGCAAGATAACCCCGACATCACCCAGTACTGGGGAGGTAGTTTGGGAGTAATGCCATAGCTTGTATAGTAGATGCGTTTCGAAGGTCTGAGGTAGACGGTTTCCGGAAATAACTGGTTATGTGTTGAAGGATGGATACAGCTGGATGTAGGATTAGAGTTGAGTGCGCGATGCTTCCCCCGTATCCCCAACACCTGATTGCATAACTGGAAACTTTCGGAAATTAATAGGTGGGTTCATCTAGTAGCTCATAGGCATTCTTCGAACGAATGCATGATATGGAGTTCGGGGTTCTACATTGAGTAAAGTAGTTTTATGGCCGTTGTTCCGATCGGGAGTTGCATCTTAAAGGGTCCTTGGCTATGCTGATCCGGGGATTGCAAAACCCTTTTGTAACACGTTCCATAAGCTTTCAGCATGAATATGTCGAACAAAGCTTATATATTCTTTCAATCAATGGCTAATAGTTGTCATCTCATTCAGGATGGCTCCTAAAAGGGTTCCCAACGCTAACCCAGAGGGTGAAGAGGTTCCTGATCGTCCTCCTTCCCCTCCTCCTCCGTTTGAGGCCTGGAGAGCAATTATGCAAGCGACGAACCAGAACACCCAGATGCTTATGCAAATGATGCAGAACATTCAAGCAAATCAAGCAAATCAGGGTGCTCATGGGAACCAAGGCCAAGGCAATTTGTTCAACCAACCTCACTTTGCTACGCTCAACCAGTTCTTGGCAAACCAACCGAAGGCATTCAGTTACTGTGTTGACCCTCTAGATGCTGAAGACTGGATAACAGATATCAAGAAGCATTTCGAGTGCAGTAACGTCAGGCCCGAGGACTATGTGAAGTTTGCAGCCTTCCAACTCAAGGACCAAGCAGCTGATTGGTGGCAGCAGTACAAAGACTTCAGAGCAGGGCGTGTAATCTCCTGGGATGACTTCTGCAAGGACTTTCGCTCTCACCATATTCCAACAAGTGTCATCGAGGGTATGCGTGAGCAATTTTGGAACCTGTATAATGTTAAGTTCCAGAACCTTGCCCGCTATGCCAAGCAAGACATCCCAGATGCTGCTAGGCTTCTCGCCCCTCGTTGGTTACCCCAAGTGGAAGGTGTGAGATGTAGTGTGGCGGAAGTTTTTCCCTTGGCAAAGATACCAAGGATCGAATCCCCAGAGACTCCTAGGTTCAACAAGAAGGTGTCAACTGCTACGGCGCCAGATATTAGCAATCAACGTGGACCTGCACACAGATACAAATAACTTTGCTCCCAACGAGTACAGAGAGGTTGTCAATCCCTCCGGCCTTGTAGTTCACAAAGGATTAAACGCAAGTGATAGTAGTGATAGATATAATTGCAATAGTAAATAAAAGCGAAAAGTAAATAGCAGATGTGATCAATGATGGTAATATGGACCGGAGTCTCATGATGTTCACTAGTGATGTCTCTCTCCCAAAAGACGATAAAACAGCTATGTGAGGTAAACGAATTACAGCTGGGCAATTGACAGGACCATGTGCGCAAACCAATGCTGACTACATTGCAAGAAAGGTTGAGGTTCAAAGCATGGGCGGTACGCCAAAGTAAGTAGACCGAAATCCATCAATATCGACTACTAATCATCCACCTTGAGATATCTATCCAGAACATCTCGCTGGTATTAAGTTGCGAGTCCCACCCATAGTGTAAACTCAATGCAACATATAACTGCATTAAAAGAACTTTGCATAAAGTAAACAATCCTTGCACCCGCGGGCACAAGCACCGTTGTTTTCTCCCTTGTGGCAACAACACATCCCCTAGACTCATGTTTCTGTCACTCAAACTAGTCCTCGAGGGGCATGAACCCACAATCAAGCATAACGTTCCATCTTGGAGTCACTACCTACTACTTGGGCAAAGCAATAAATAACAACGGAGAACATGCAAGAATTACTTACGAACGTAAATATAAAAGAGGTAGATCAAATATATTACTCAAGCACAATCTGAACATAATCTAATAATCCATCGGATCCCAGCAAACTCATCATAGCAACAGCATAAGGATTACATATGTGCCTCGATCATGTAGGGCAGCTCACGAGGGCTAATTAGTGAAGCACAAGAACAGGAGGATAACATCACATAGCTACTGGTCATGGACTCATGGTCCAAGGGAGACTACTCACAACTCATCCGGGAGGCGTCCATGGTGGTGGAGAGGCTCCCGGTGGTGATCCTCCCCTCCGGCAGGGTGCCGGGAAGAGTTCTCCTGGTGCTCCCGATCTTGGAAGCGGCGGCGGCGGCGGAACAGAGATGGGATCGCGAAAAGAGTTCCTCCCCCAAGGGTTTCGGGAGACGCTTTAAATATATGCCAAAGGGGGGCATCGGGGGAGCCTCGGGGGGCCCAGGCGCCCCCCCGGCGCGGCCCAGGGGGGGCGCGCCGCCAGGGCGCCTGGAGCCCTGGTGCCCCCCCCCGGGCTGTCCTTCGGGCGCAAGGTTGGTTCTGGAACGCTGATTTTTTATATAATTTTTATGGATTTTTCCTGGCAGTTCTCGTAACGTGAAAACCTGAAATAGAAAAACAGCCGAAAACAGAAACTGGCACTGGGGTGCACTGAGTTAATAGGTTAGTCCAAATATGATCAAAAATGTATGGAAGTGTATAAATATCATAGCAATATCACCCAAAAGAGGCATGGAGCAAGCAGAAATTATAGATACGTTTTGGACGTATCAGATGCCAAGAGCAAGATCTATCAGTTTCGCGGTGGTCTGAAGGATGAACTCCAACTAGCTCTCACCTTGTTTGAGCCTGATGAGTTTGATCAATTCTATAACATGGCACTTAAGCAAGAGGCAGCCCAGCTCAAGATGGAAGCTCTCAAAAAGAGGATCAGAGACGCTGTTCACTCCTCCTCTTCTTCTCAAGTGGTCGCAAAGCAACAGAAGTTTTGGCTTCCACCTTCTCCAGTGATCCGAGCTCCCTACAACAACAACAAGAATTTTGGTGGCCGTGGTTTCTCCCACCCACCCAACCCAAGCAACCAGTCAAAGAATCGTTTTCAAGCTTCCAAGTCAAGTGCTCCTTATCACCGTCCTCTCTCAGAAGTGGTTTGCAACAAGTGCACTCAGAAGGGTCATTATGCCGACAAGTGCCCAAACCCAAGGCGCCTTCCGCCTCCTCCACCTGTCAGCACTGCTATTGTCAAGCACAATCCAAAGGTTGCAAGAGTGAATCTGATGAATGCAGCTCAAGCAGAGAATTCTTCAGATGTGATACTTGGTAACCTTCTAGTCAATCTTTGCGAAAGTTTTCTTTGATTCTGGTGCATCACATTCTTTCATGTCATATCCATTTGCATTCAAGCACAATGTGGGCACACTGGCTTTACCAAGGGAGTTATCGATTACTTCTCCGGGAAAGCTGATGAATTGTAGATTGTATGCTCCGGATGTATCTATTCGCATGGGTGATTACCGCTTTCTGGCTTCTCTGGTTATTCTCAGCAATTCCGACATTGATATTATTCTTGAGATGGATTGGCTTTCTCAGCATGATGCTCACATTGATTGTGCAAATAAGGAAGTCAAGCTTACTCATTCCAACGAAGACGTAATTATCTTCGCCTCTCGAGATAACACAATTAGGCTATTCTCTCTCAATGACAAGGGCGAGATTAATGCCATCTCTCAAATTCCGGTGGTCAATGTATATGAAGATGTTTTCCCTGAAGAGCTTCCAGGCATGCCTCCGCATCGTCAAGTTGAATTTGTCATTGAACTCGAGCCTGGTAGTGAGCCAGCATGCCGGCGTCCGTACAAGCTCTCCCCCGAAGAGTTAAAGGAGTTGAAGAAACAGCTCGATGAGCAAGATCGTATGGGTCTCATCAGGCCTAGCACTTCTCCTTGGGGCTCTGGTGTCTTATTTGTCAAGAAGAAGGATGACACGGAGCGCCTTTGCGTTGATTACCGGCCATTGAACAAGAAGACAATAAAGAACAAGTATCCTCTCCCCAACATCAATGAATTGTTCGAGCAGCTCAAAGGAGCTAAAGTGTTCTCAAAGCTCGACCTCCGGATGGGTTACCACCAAATTCGCATTCGTGAAGAAGATATCCACAAGACTGCCTTCAGAACGAGCTATGGTTCCTATGAATATATAGTCATGTCTTTTGGCCTCGCTAATGCTCCACCTACCTTCTCGAGAATGATGCACTACATTTTCAACCCCTACACCAACGAATTCGTGCTCGTTTACCTGGATGACATCTTGGTATTTTCCAAGAATGAAGAGGATCATGAAAAGCACCTCCGTCTGGTTCTCGACAGACTTCTTGAACATAAGTTCTATGCCAAGTTCTCCAAGTGCGAATTCTAGCTCGATAAGGTCTTGTATCTGGGCCATATCATCTCCGCTGACGGTATTGCGGTCAACCCCGAGAAAGTTGAAGCGATTGTCAACTGGGAACCTCCTCAGAACGTTAAGCAACTCCGAAGATTCCTTGGTCTTGCTAGCTATTGCAGAAGGTTCGTTGAGAACTTCTCCAAGATTGCCAAGCCTCTGTCCAACTTGCTGCAGAAGAATGTCAAGTACAACTGGTCTCCGGATTGTGATGTGGCATTCAGAACTCTCAAAGAAAAGCTCATATCTGCTCCAGTTCTTACTCCTCCAGATGAGTCCAAGCCCTACGAAGTATTCTGTGATGCTTCTCTTCAAGGACTTGGTGGTGTGCTAATGCAGGACAAGAACATTGTGGCATACACTTCTCGTCAACTGAAGCCAAGTGAGAAGAACTACCCCACACATGATCTCGAGCTAGCAGCTGTGGTACACGCCTTGATCACGTGGAGACACCTTCTGTTGGGCCGAAGAAATGTGCAAAGCCATACGTGAGAATCTCAAGGCCGCTCAGTCGCGTCAGAAGAGCTACTATGACGGAAAGCATCGTGATTTGGCCTTCAACATTGGTGATCATGTCTATCTCCGTGTTTCTCCTATGAAAGGCACCCAAAGATTTGGTATCAAAGGCAAGCTTGCTCCTAGATACGTGGGCCCTTTCAAGATCCTTGGCAAAAGAGGCGATCTAGCCTATCAACTTGAGCTCCCTTCCAACTTCGCTAATGTTCATGATGTGTTTCACGTGTCCCAACTCCGCAAGTGCTTCAAGGCTCCTAAACGCACTATTCCGTTTGAGGAGATTGATCTTCAACAAGACATGTCTTACCGAGAGCACCCCGTTGCTCTTCTCGAAGAAACCGAGCGCAAGACCCGCAACAAGTCAATCAAGTTCTTGAAAGTCAAGTGGTCACACCATACCGACCGAGAAGCTACGTGGGAACGAGAAGATCACCTTCGTTCCGAGTACCCTTCCTTCTTCCAGTCCTAGATCTCGGGACGAGATCTTTTCGTAGTAGAGGAGAGTTTGTAATGGCCCGGATGTAACACTTTCCCTATATGGCAATATATAAACTTTGGCTTCATCATTTCCTTCCGGGTTCTTCTTTCTTTTCGGGTTTCTCGTTTTGTCGTGTGCGTGTGTGCATTTCATACATGTCATGTTGTCATGTGCATTGCATTGCATTTGTGTTGTCACTTGCATCCGGTCCCACTCGTCTCTTCCCGTTGTCTGTTTCGAGTTCCGACGCTCTCACACGTGCCTGTGGCATCCCCGGGTCCTTCTTTCGTGTTGGGCCATGTAACGTTTCCGGAATAACGTGAGACTTGTCGTGTGTTGTTATTTTGGTACGTGTAGGCCGCCTGTCAAGTTTCGTCGTGTTTGGAGTTCGTTTGGTACTCCAACGGTTAACCTAGTGGGCTAAAAGTACCTACTCTTTGAGGCCCAAGACCCCCTCCACAACAGCCCACCAACCCAGCACAACCCTTCCCATCATCTCGGCCGTCGAATTGTGATCGCGTGGCCGAAAACCGCTCCCCGTTTGGAGTCTCCTAGCTCCTTGTGCCTATAAAAACGTCCACCCCTCCTTTTTCGTCCAAAAAGCCCTAGTCTCCTTCCTCCTCCAGCCTCGCCTTGAAAACCGTGCCGGGCGGACGTGTCCGCCCGCCACCGAACACATCGCCACCGCACAGATACGCCACCGCCGTCGCGGGGGCCCGCAGGCCCGCTCCCGGCCCGCCGCCGCCGCCCTCCGGGCCCGTCGCCTCCACGCGCCCCGCGTGCGCCTCCGCCCTCTGCCTCCCGCACCTTCCCCGCCGCCGGCCGAGCGCGCCGCCGCCGCCCCGGCGACAGCCGCCGCCGGCCTCACCATACGCAATCGCGCCGCCGCCGGGCTCCACAGATCCTCCGCCGCCCGAGCTTCTGGCTCTCCGCCGCCGGCCGGCCCTCGTTCCGCCGCCGTCGGGCCCTCCTCCGGCGCCGTCGCCAGCCGGGGTAGCCGAGGCCACCGCCCCGCCACGCCGATTCCCGCCGACGCACAGGCCTCCCGTCGAAGCCGATCCCGATCGGGCCAGTTCGCCTAGATCCAGCGGGAAACCCTAACGGGCCGGCTGCCCGTTCACCCGCGGACCCGCTTCACCCGCTCTACTTCCCGGCCCGATACGCGTTGACTCTGAGGTTGTTGTATTTTCCTCTAAGTCTTTGTTGTTTTAGTTGTCTGATGCATTTTTGTGATGATGATAACTTTTACCGTGCTTGTCCGATTTGTGCATATGATATGTCAAAATGACCGTGGTGATGTGTACTATGTTTTGTTCCATTGTGTCATGCTTGTTTGAGTCCATCTAGATGTCTTAATAATCATGACAAGAGTGCTACTTGATATAAACTGCTGCTACTAGTTATTTTCATGCCATGTTTGAGATGTGATAACTAGGTGCATGTTTATCCAAATGAAGCAAATGATATGTCCAAATGTTCATCATGAGATGCTCTACATGTTGGTTGCTATAGGATGCATGTTAGAGTTCATATTGCCATGCTTATCCCTGTTGCAAAAGTGCATGTGGCTGTTAGGTTTTGTAACTCGTTACGAGATGCCTAGTTGAGGAGCTCGTTGCTATTGATGTGTTTGTCCCCATGTGGCATGCTCATATATTTTAGATTCCCCATCATGTGTTCTTTGCTGTGGTGCAAACCATTTGCCATGATATGCTTTGAGATGACTTAAACATGCTCACAAACATGCCATGATAATATTGCTGTTTTAACACTTAGTGAAATTTCACTAAGTCTGGAATCTGTAATATCCTGATGCTATGTTTGCTTGATGCTCTAGGCAAATCCATGTTAGTATTGGGGTGGCCATTGATCATTCCTTGTTGTATATGTCGTTGTCTATCCATCCATGCCCTCACATGCTCATTTGGGTTGCTGTAGCATATTTAATTCTTGCTCCCAAGTTGCTATAAAATATTACTGTCAGGTTTTTAGTGTCATGATCAAAATGTTGTAGCTTGTTGCTATTGATCCATGCCTCCTATGGAGATGCTCCAATGGAGTTGTTTGCTGTAGGATATGTCTACTTCATGTCCATGCTTCTTGTCACCATGTTTGAGTGCTGTAGAGTATATATTTCTTGCTCCAAAGTTGCTATGTGGCTGTTAATTTCAGCTTTGCATTGTTTCTTGTTTCGAGTGTATCTTTTAGTCCGTTGCTCCGTTTTGAGCGTGCCCTACATAAAAATTGTGTGATTTTGCATGTAGGTTCATAATATCATCTTATTAACATGTTTGGAGTATGTTTGCTTGATGTTTGGGTGCATGTTGCACCGTTGCCATGCTTATCTTGTTTTGATCATATCTTCTAGACCGTAGCTCCGTTTTAAACAAACTTTATATGAAACTTGACTAGAATTTCTTGTATATTATCATGGTGCATGTTAAATTGCTGTTTAACAACTTTAACTTAAGGTTTGTTCAGATCTGGACTAATTTCAAACTATGCATATGAGGACTTACCGGTTTTGTCTTAATTAGTTTCCGGCCTCATTTAAACCTGTTGTTTCTTGTGTTATTTCTCTGTGCTTCCTACCTTGCCATGTTTTGCATCCTGAATAGACTTGTCTTGCATCCTACTTGCTTGAGTAAATTGTCTTGTTCTTGTGCTGTTTTCTCTGTGCTTCCTATGTTGTCATGTTGTGCATCCTAAGTACATCCGTGGTGCTTCCTTAGTGCATCATACATGCATCCTGTAGCTTGCGCATTGCAACTTGTTTTATTTCGTGCCTCGTGTGTTCTTGTGTTCAGTTGAGCCGGAAGCCAGGACCGAGTACGAAAACGAGGTTACAACCGAGGTTGAGAACGAGGAGCCGTCTTACGATCCCATCGACGACTCGACAGGCAAGATGACCTGACCCAGATATCATTACTATCTTTGCGAATTGCTAGAAGTCTTGCTCTTTAGCTTATTGCCTCGATGCCCTTGTTTGTCTGTCAGCCTCCTATTGTAACCATGAATCTGTCTAACCACCCAACCTATGCAAAACCTTTGATTGGCTACGTAGGCTTCGCTCAGCCCCTCTTATAGCATTGCTAGTTGCAGGAGAAGATTTGAAGATTCTTGCTTCATGTTGAAGCTTGTTGAGATATCACACTATATAAACTCTTAACTAAATCATCTATATATTGGTAATGGGTGGAAGGCTAAGCCTCTTGCTTGGTGATTTGTTCCACTCATGCCGCCTAGGAACCGTATAAACCGGTGTTATGTTCCTTGATTTTGCGTTCCTCACACGGTTGGGGTTATGGGACCCCCTCGATAAACCGCTTAGCGCTAAGTCTTTTCCAACAAGTCCCAACATTGGTACTATTTGCCTAAACAACTAAAAACTTGCATAGGGAGTAATTAACCCTCTTCTTAATCAACAACCCGGGCGAGTGCTCCACATGAGTATTGGTCCAAACTGGGCGTGCTGCGGGGCCACCTCGAGGAAACTCAAGGGTTGGTAAAAACCCGTAGCTTGTCCCATCCGGTCGTGGCCTGAGACGAGATACGCGCGGCTACTATCAGGGTGTCGGCACACCGGGAGGATTTGCTGGATTAGTCTTACCTTAGTCGGAGTATCTTGAGCACGGGATTCCGAGGATACTCGGGCCTTCCTACCTTGGAGTTGCGACTCCGCGGATCGTGGGCTTGTAATGGGCCAAGTTGGAACACCCCTGCAGGGTTTTGAACTTTCGAAAGCCGTGCCCGCGGTTATGTGGCAGATGTGAATTTATTAATATCTGGTTGTAGAAAACTTGACACCATGTTCATAACACACTACCAGCGTGAGTACCGTGACGGTCATTTTCCAAAAGGGGTTCGGAAAGTGAACACGGTGGGGTTATGTTTGACGTGCTTATATAGGATCACTTCGTGATCACTTTGACGCTCGTGGCACTTCTCTTCTCGCTCTTAATACGTAAGCTAGTGCTAGTGCAGCCGCAACCTTTTATCTTTCTTCAGCCTTATTCCACACCCAAGGCTTAGATAGTTTTGCTACCCGGGAACGGGATTGCTGAGTCCTCCGTGGCTCACAGATTCTACACCACACGAGATGCACGTACTATGGTGAGCTACTCAAGTGACGGCACAGAGCTGTACTCGGAGTACGATGAAGAACGTAGCCGATACTATGTGCACTATCCCGACAGTCAGTAGTGGTTTCTACTAGGGGCGATCCGAACCTGTGGCTTTATGTATTTTGGTATCTTTCATTTGGATCTTCACCCTAGTCTGCTTGTGATGTTATTTGGATGATGTTTGACTATGTAATGAATTGTGTGACGTGGCGAGTGTAAGCCAACTATCTCTTTTGCTTTTCATCCCTATTTTTACATGAGATGTGCAAAGATACCGAACTTGAGATCATTCCATAATGGGCATATAACTTTAAGACACGTAGGAGGTATAGTCCCATCCTGGGTATTACAGCCTACCTCCACTGCCGTTCCCAATACGCGGCGGCCCGTGCCTCGCCGTCTTCGTTTGCTCGCCAGCCACCCTCGAGCATATCGATGCAGTAACCCTCGCCTCTCCTGTGGCCCGGCCGGGTTTGCATTAAGAAGCCTGTTAGTTACCACTCTCCATCGTGGTGAGGCATATTTCCTCGCAATCCCTCTTCCAATTTCGTTCCGTATGTTTCCAAATTGGCTATAAAATAACGGAGAGCGTATATATGTTCATTATCTACCTTCCTTACTACATATAAGTTGTATTTGTTCCAATAAGTTACTGCATATTTACAGACCGCGGGCGCCCGAGTCACACAAACTTAACAAATTAGCCGTACATTTTCTAAATTATTGCATGACATGTTTAGAAAGCTTGATACCAAGTTGTTAGATTTATGCTTATCCTCCTTTCCTAAGTTTCGCATGTGTTCTCTGTAGATGTCGAGTAGCAGCAACAACACTCATTCAGGCCATGTATCTTCATCTGATTCGGACAACCCTAGGTCTTCAGAAGATTGTGAGGGATCAGGTAGTTTTGAACGGGATAGAGCTGCAGTAATTACCCTTCCGGTCAGGACACGGAGGCACGCTCCAAGGAAGCCCACACACCGGCCTAAAGGTGTATATGAAGTAACCGAGATTGATTTTAAGTCCTGGGCTCCAGCTAAACCAGATAAAGCACGCACTAGGTTCAAGAGTGTGTGTGGATTTGTTGGCAGGGCAAGGCTCAACAATAATCTGTCAGGGTTTCGGAAGGCTGACACAGAAACACGACGAAGGATAGTCCGGGAGATCATGGATCACTTCAACCTTCCAGAGCAATGGAGAATGCAGGTGGAACACGCTGCACTGAAGAAGGCTAGGGATGCTTGGATAAATTGGAAGCACGTGCTTTACAAGAAGTACTTGAGTGAAGGCAAGGACCCAATCCCCGCATACCCCCAAATTACAAAGGCAGACTGGGTAGAATTCAAAAGGGTCAGGGCAACTAAAGAGTTTGCTGAGAAGAGTTTCAAGCAATCGGAACTTCAGAAGAAGAACATACACCCCCACCATATGGGTGTGGAAGGATACTACAACATGAAACTGATATGGGACCAGGAGGACAAATAAGCAATAGCGGCTGGTGGGAATCCGGCCTTTAGTGAAATCAGGGGCGAATGCGCCAGAGACTACTTGCAGGCACATGCAAAGAGGCGTGATGACGGAACTTATTACTTTGAAAACTCACGTGATGCCGAACTGTATCAAGTGATGTTAGAGGCTTCCAAGACCCCTGGAATGTTCTACAGGAACTCAGGGCCATGTGACATTTTGTCCATTGCTCTGGACACAAAACAGCCAGTGGTCGTGCAAGGGGTATAGGGGTTAATGTCCCGCACAAGAGGGCTTTCACACTCAACAAAGAAGAGAGGCACAGCATGAAAAAAGCGAGGAGTGAAATGAAGCAGAATGCATTGTATGAAAGGTTGAGGAAGGATATGTATCTGGCTGTTCGAAAGGATGTTGAGGAGTTAATGATGATGCAGAAGACTCTAACACTGACAGATAGCCAGCAGTTGGGAGGGGAGGCGGGCATGGATGCTGCTGCTAATTGCGCGACAACACTGCACAAGAGTAGTTGTGCATCAGCTGACCCCAGCGACGCTGAGACTGCAGCTTCTCGTGATGATGCTATATCTGATCTATCTGGAATGAAAGACAGACTGAAGGGCGTGCTTACACATTATGAAGGTACATTAAAATGTGCAACAGCCTGGGTTTGCCCACCCTTCTTGGAAGATGGCCTCTTCTTGGACAATGTGCCATTGAAGCCAGGCTGTGTGAAGTGCTATGTGACTTAAGTAAAGCCTGGATTGAATGAATTTGTCGTGAAGAATGTCCTAGGAGACTTCGATGAGCAAAGGACCTTGGGAGAAACACTGTTACATCACATCCAATGGCCATGAATGGAAATAGAGTTCATCGATGAGATTCCTGAAGCCCCGCCAAGAGCAACCACTGTCGCCCCTCAACCGGTGACGCTCTCCTTGCCACAGTAGCTCTCGCGGGCTGATGTATCAACCTGTGATCAGCCGCCCCAACTTTGTGGCATACAAGCCATGTCATCCTGCACCCCAAAGCAGCCAGTGGCAAGGCCTACAACTGCTGATGACATACCACTGGTTCAGATGCTGGCCGCTGAAGTAGCGTGGGGAGACCCAGCTGCAGCACATGCTCAGTACACCAACCTGGTGGAACAGACTGCTAAGCAGTCTGATGCTTCAGAACCGCTTGCTAAGCAGTCTGTAGGTCCAAAACCGACTACTCATCAGTTCGTCAGTCCACACGCGCGTGATAAGCATACCAATGCGTCGGCACTTCCTGCTCAGCAAACCAACGCGTTGGCATTGCCTCCTCGGGACACCGATAAGTTGGCACCACATGCGCAGAAACGCGGCATAGTTTCAACGCATGGTCAGCAGTCCGATGCCTCTGCTCCTACAACCCAGCAGTCCATCACAGCAGCACCGCCAGCTCAGCGGTCCGGCATAGATAATCCGTTTGCTAAGCAGTCCGGCATAGATAATCCGTTTGCTAAGCAGTCCGTCCAAGCTTCACCATCTGCTCGACAGTCTACCTTGCAGCCAACCAGACGTTCTGCCAGAAATGCTTCAAGTACGAAGAAGGAAGTGGCCAAAAAGGCTACACCCACGACCACGAGGAAGTGCAGCGGGAGAGTGAAGAGGAAAGAGAACGATTGCCTCTTACTTAAAGCACTCATAGCCCAGAACCAAATTAACAGCAGCTTGTTCAAATCGGGGAGTAACATTATTTCTGACGCCATGGATGATGAAGAAGTAGAATTGTTGCTTGCTAAAAGTAAAGCAAACGTACTTGAAGCACGCAATTACGTCCATGACTAGCCATTTTGTTGCCGAATACTTTGATGAGTGCAGCTCCAGTTGCCGTGAGTTACATGAATATTGCATGGATCAAATGTCATCAGGTCATCATGCTTTGCTAGTCCACTACAATAGAGATCATTTCCAACACGATGCTGGTTTCATCAATGTGAGTTTCGAGGACTTTCATCTCTTCTTCAACTTCAACTTGCTCGATGCCACTCTTGTTAGATGCCTGATTTTGTAAGTACTTAACAAACTCTAAACAACTTCTACATACAAGGTTGTAAATGATAAACAACTAACTGAATTTTATTCCTCTCAGGGGATTGAACACGTAGAGAAGAAAAAGGGAGAGTGTGTATTTCATAGATCCTGCATTAGCAAATGGCACAACATTAGATGGTAAGGACTGACGGGACTAGGCCGTTAACACGGTCGTCCGTATCTTCAAAAACACGTCCCATGCAGAACCATTTCTCTGGCCATAACATGAAAGATAAGTCAAGTAAACAACCACGCATACACTGATTGTCTTTCAGATTTTGACATCATTCATAAGTACATGGCTTTCTTAATATGTAGCCATCACTGGATATTGGTATTCATTGTTCCAAACAAGAACACAATTTACTACATCGATTCTCTCAGAGAGTCAACAAACGCTCAGGATCTGACACATGTTTAACAATTCTTGGATAGGTATTGAATTCTATGATGTTGAAATTAATTTGCATTCATATCTGGTTCAATGATTGATGTTGTCAAAATTCATCATCATTTGCAGTGTGCTCGCATAGTGGAAAACTAAACCAGGGAACCTGTTCAAGACGGAACAACCTCTGCAACACGAGATCGTTTCTCCGGTAACACACCGAAATCCGTTATTTTCAGAAAAATTATCCAACGGTCTGCAAATACCTTTCCTTATGCTAGTCAAATGTTCAAGCTTCTAAATAAACCTCTTTCTATTTTGTCCAAAGAAAAAATAATACATCTAACACAGGTTAGGTTGTTCCTAATAGGACAAATGCATGACTACTGTCGGGGAAACTGGTCCACCCACGAACACCTATGGGGATGGAGCCCCTTTTCGGTACGGCAGGGGGCGGAGATCGCACGAAGAGCAGATCGAGGCGGGGCACACGAGCAATTTACCCAGGTTCGGGCCGCACAGGTGCGTAAAACCGTACTCCTGCTTTGGTTTGTATTGAGTTCTTGGCTCGGGAGCGCTGAGAGCTACAGTACACTCTAGCAGCTAACGAGACCGAGCGTGAGAGTGTTCCAATCGCTAACCCCCCTCTACGTTGCGCATGGGCCTCCTTTTATATGCTCAAGGGGTCACCGACAGGTGGCAACGCAGATGAGGGTAAAAATGGAAAAATATTGTAGTAGGTACAACTACATGTACAGTGTTCCATACCTAACCCTGACGGCAGGGGACAAGGGCATTAAATGCCCATCGCCGTCGCCCAAACAGTGCAAAAAGGGGCTGTCAGGGGCGCCATCGTTCGCCACGATGGCAACCTTGTCAGCGCCGCTTGCCACCGCGTACCCCTGGCTGCACAGCCTCCCGCCACGTACGCCTGGAAGGGTCCCAGAGCGACACGTGGATGGATGCACTGGAGCGCGGGTACAGGGTGGTAGCTTGCCGCGGTAAGCACCTTGCCGCGGTCGTTGCCTTGTCACTTCCGGGAGCTTGTCGCTCACTGGGCCTTGCCGGGATGCGTGGCGCGTCGCGGCAACTTCCTTGAGATGCCTTGGTTGGCCTTCCCGGCAAGCTCCTCTTGCCGGGGTCTTGTCTCCTTGGCTTGAATACTTTGTTCTTGAATGGCTCCAAAGGAACCACAAAGGACCTTGGCATTCACCCGGCAAGCCTTGCCGCGGGGCGCTGCGACTTCCCGTGCACAAGTTCGGGATACTAGGGTACCCCTACTCTAGTACACCGACAGGAGCCCCCGGGCCTGGGCCATACACGGTGCCGAGCGCTGTTGGGCCAGGCCCAAAACAGTGCACGGGCACGCGTGGCTTGGGTCACACCGTATCTTACTCCGTATCCACCGCGCCCTCCCTTAATGACACACGTTTAATGCGGCGTCGTGGGAGAGATCGTGGGCGGTTTCTTTATTCGGAAATGCGGAACGTCCGCCCGCTCCCTCCCTATAAGCAGGGGAAACAGGGGCAGTTCGTCCATTCGCCCGTTGCTACTTCAACCTCCGCCGCTCCCCTTCTTCCCGGAGCTGAAAGAGAGCAGCGCTCCACCCCCATCGCCACCAGCACCACCAGCGCCGTCGACCTCCCTCACCGCTTCCGCCATGGCTCCGAAAGGCGAGAAGGGGAAGGCTGCGAAGTCGGCCGTGGCGCTGCGGAAGACGCGGGCTGTCTTCCCCCCAAGCTTGCCGCGAGGACGCTGAGGGAGAACTACTACCTCTTCTGGTCGGGGGAGACGCGGGCGCATCCGCGCACCAAGGTACTCCCAGCCGTTGCTTGTAAAATGGCTCCAAACGGATATGCGTTCTTCGCCTTGTTCTTCTACTGCGGGCTATGCCCGCCTTTCTCTAAATTCTTCTGCGACATTATGAACACCTACGAGTTCCACCTCCTTGACTTCACCCCCAATGCCGTTCTGACCATGGCAGTTTTCGCACATCTCTGCGAAAACTTTGTCGGAGTCCATCCCAATGTAGCCCTTTTCCGCCACTTCTTTATGCCTCAAGTCGAGAGAGGAGAGGCTTTGTCCGGCAGAGTCTCCTGGATCTCGAGAGCCCACAAGAAGGAGGCTTATCTGGAGGGAGAGCTCCGCAGCAAATGGGTGGAATGGAGAGCCAATTGGTGTTGGATTGTCGAGGAGAACCCGCAGCCATTTACCGCCCGGCGCCAAGCTCCAGTAGTGCGCGGAAACGATTGGAGCGACCTGGCCCCGGAAGACGGTAGACTGAAGATTGCCACTGCCCGGATCCGACGCCTCAGGCTTGCCGGGCTCACTGTAGGCGCAGTTGGCGCAGATTTCTTTCGCCGCCGCATCGCCCCTTTGCAGGAGAGTAAGAGGCCCGCCTGGGAGTTCGAGAATGCAACGGATATCATGAGGCTGCGCCCGGGCCTCAACTTCAATTTCACTGTCCTGGAGCTCAACGCGATGCTCCAGGAGCTTATCAAGTATGACCCCGATCATCCCGAAGTGTTCAGGTTGCCGAGGGGGGTCGTTCCGTTGTGCAACAACTCCGCGCTCAGCCGCATCCGCGCAATGATGCCGATGTGCGACTCGCATGGGATTGATCCGACTTGGCAAGAGCCTGCAGATGATGCCGTGCAGGCGTTCTTCGACGGCTTGGAAGAAGTGCCGATCCGCTCCGACGAGAAGAAAGGCCTCACCCGCGACACCACTGACAAGGAGATGGCGTACATTGCCACTAGGCTGGAAGAGGCAGCGGCAGCCGCAGCCGCGGGCGAGTTCGGGTTCACCGTGGAGGAGGCAGATGCAGCAAAGGCGGCAAGCCTTGCCTAGCGAGGGGAGCTTGCCGGCGAGGAGGGGCCTGCCGGGCAAGACGCCGAGTCGAGCGGGCCCGCCGAGCCGGGTGTCGGGTCGAGTGAGCCCACCGAGCAGGGCGACGAGTCGAGCGAGCCCGCCGAGGATACGAGTGGCTCGCTGGAGATTGGCTCCTCTTCCTCCTCATCTTCAGACAGCTCGCCACCAGCAGAGCCTCCAGCTCCACCAAGAAGGCGTCTCCGCAAGGCCGGGGACGTAACGGAGCGGCAGACGGGTCAACAGCCGACGCGCCGCGCGACACGCTCCACCGCGGCAAGCAAGGTTGCTGCGGGAGCACCTCGCGCATCTGCTGCAACTGGAGCGGGGTCTTCCCGGACCGCCGCTTCTGCTCCTGCCGCTCCTCACGCCACGGCGACAGCCAGAGCGGGGTCGTCTCAGACCACCGCCACTGCTTCCACCAAGCGGCCAAGGGAGCCTACTCCTCCGCCTCCTCGCGCCGGGCATGAGCCGGACTTCGACTTCTCCGCGCTCAGCTCCGACGAGGAAGAAGAAGAGTAAGACTTTGTTGTTCTTGTATTGCTTCAATTCTTGCTGTTTTGTCTTGTACCTCTTTTGCCTTACTCTGAACTTGTTCCTTTTTTCAGAACTCTGGCCCAGAGGGTGGCAAAGAGAGCCATGGTCCCGGTGATTATCATCGAGGACGAGCCCACCGTGCCAGCAGGGGGTGCGCCTGAGACAAACTTGCCGGACCGGGCAACTGATCTTCAGAGCAGCCCCCAGCGCAGCCCCCAGCGTAAGTGTATGGTTCACTTTCCATTGCTAGGCACGCGTGGGCATTCTTTCTTTGCTGACATCTTAATTGTTGATCTGTGTAGGAGCAGAGCAGCCACACCAGGAGCGCCCGGAGACTGCCCCCGACGTGCCATCTGCTTCGACTACGCCGCCAAGGGGGAGTTCTTCGGCAAGGGGGAGTCCTCCGCCAAGGGCTAATTCTCCACCAAGGGCGAGTTCTCCGACGAGGGACAGCACCAGTGGCCCTCCGCCGGCGGGGACTACAACTACGCCGCCAAGGGAGAGCTCTCCGGCAAGGGAGCTTGCCGAGGAGCCGGCTCGTGCAGGTAATCCCTTTGCTTCAAACTTCCCTTGGGCTTTTCTTCTTTTGATTCTTCTTTTTGGATATTTGCTTGACTGTTTTTCTCCCCTTTCCGGCCGTCAGATCCATCTGCTGCGGAGCCAATGGAGACGGAGGTTGGTGATGAAGGGAACGCGCGCGGCAACACCGGTGACGCCGTTGCCACCGAAGAAGCGACCGGTGCTGACGAGCCCGCCGGCGACGAGGCCTCCAAGGCTGTTTCTGCAGCGTCTGGCGAGGGGTCCGGCGATCACACTGACGGCCCTGAGGCCGCAGGAGCGCCAGGCGCTACAACGACCGCCGATCCCTCCGCCGCTGCCGCAGCCCCAGGCTCTGAAGATCCCGAGCCAGGCGCCTACTTGAAGGCCGGCGACAGCGTCTTCATCAAACTCCCCTGGGCCTCAAGCTCCAGGGCGCCGATCGAGGGAGAAATCTTCGACGGAGAGGTGCTCGCCTCCGCCGGGCTGACGCTGGTCGACGCGCCGAGCAGCAGCAGCGGCGAGCCTCAGGAGGAGCGGCTGCTGCGGAAACTGCTGTCGCTCTACCGCGCTCGGCAGGCCAAGCTGGAGTCCCGAGAAGCGCTGGCCGCCAAGATGGGAGCCGACATTGAGAAGCGCGCGGAGGAGCTCCGGGCCCTCAACCAGGCAGCTCTCCGGTCCTTGGCAGAGGAGCGGGAGCAACTTGCCGAAGAGCGGACGGCCTTCTTCCTCGAGAAGGCCGAAGTCGAAGAGCAACAGCGGCTTGCCGCCGAGAAGCTATCCACGCGGGAGGGTGAGCTGGCGCAGCGGAAGGTCAACCTCGACAGCCACGAGGAGGAGCTTGCCGCGCGCGAGCAATCACTTGGCGGGGCCCTCCAGGAAGCAAAGGACGCTGCCGCAGCTGCCGAGACCGCCAAGAAGGAACTGGAGGCGAAGGTGGCGCAGCTGGAGGCCGATCTCAAGGCGAGAGGTGAAGAGATCACCGCGCTCAAGCTTGAGCGGGAGAAGGACGCCCACGGCCACTCTGAGCTGCAGGTCCGCCTCGCCGAGAAGGGCAAGGAGCTTGCCGCCGCCAAGGACTCCAACGCTGATCTTGAGTTGAAGCTGACCACTTTGACCAAGACGCTGGACGGAGCCAGGGAGAGGGAGGCGACCTTGAAGGAGGAGATCAGGGCCGAGAAGGCGTTGCTGGAGAGTTCTGCCGTCACCCAGAACATCTTCAGGGAGACCGTCGGGCACTGGACAGAGGGTCTTGTCAATGCTGCCGCAGATATCGACACGGAGCTGGCGCAGATGGGGGCGGAGTATCTCGGGTATTCCTCCGACGAGAACCTCCACCCCAGCGCCAAGCTCACGCTGTTCTTCAAAGGCGTGGCGACGGCCCTCCAGCGACTCTGGGAGAGGATCCCAAAGCAGCTGGCGGACGAGTCGCGCAAGCTCTGCGCGGGAGCCCTGCAAAAGATGTTGGTGAAGGTGGCCTTCCGCAACCCGGGCCTCAACCTCACCAACGTCCTCAAGTCCCTACCATCGGACGCTGATCTGGATGCGCTCAAGGCCCTTGTCGCACCCATTGTGGACAAGGTGAGCGGCATCAAGAGGGTTGAGGGCGATCGCGTAGATTAGGCCGCCCATTTTCTTCTTTCCTTGTCGCTGCCAATCATGTTATGGGAACAATCTGTTAGAGCTGCGACAAGCTATCTTGTAATATAACTCTTATTTGGGTAGTAATTGCAATGTTATTTCCTTTACTAGACTCCTTCCTTTGTATGTTTCTGCCCTACGCTCTTAGGAAACTTGCCGGTGCGGGCACCTTAGCCGCGAGCGCTGAGTGCGGAACGTCAGCAGCCTGCTGGCGGTGCCGTTACCGACTAGAAACCTTGTCGCAACTAGTCGCAGCTCTCTTAAGTTGTTGAGCAAACTCGAAACAAAGTAAGGGCGCGACACTAGTCACAGCACACTTAAGCTGTTGAGCGGACTCGAAACAAAGTAAGGGCGCAACTAGCTACGAGTTGGTTCCTCCGCGCACAGGTTTTCCATACAAAGCACGGTCGTTCAAGGAAGATAACTTAAAAATTTAAAAATCTGATTGCTCAAACTTTGGCAACTTAGCTTTTCTGTTGTTTGCTTCCCGGCAAGGCGGAACTTTCTTGAACGACGCCTGGTCCATACCACTATCTTCTCCTCCCCCCCCCCCCCGCAAACTTGTGGGCGAGGGAACCTTCCTTTGAGAAAAAAGAAAGAAGAGAAAAATACAAATATGGAGCCTTAAGGCTCGTTATTTCTTACCGGGGGTAGGTGCTGCACAAAGTGTCAGATAACTCATGCAAAAAATAGAAAGCATGAAAATGACAAGGTGTGCGGAGCACATGAGCTTTACTGATGCACGGGGTCTGCGCCCGGCTTTGTACAAAGGATTACATACAACAGCGGCAACACTTGTACAAAAGGTGGTTGCCGGAGCGGGTCGCGGCAACCGCGCCTTACGGGTAAAACTTACGAAGATGCTTGATGTTCCAAGAGTTGCTCACCGGAAAGCCATCTTCGGTCTCAAGGTGGACAGCGCCAGGCCTAGTGACTCGCTTCACCCGGTAAGGGCCTTCCCACTTCGGCGTCAACTTGTTGGAATTCTTGGCGGACTGAACGCACCGAAGAACAAGGTCGCCTTCCTCGAGACTTCTGGCGTTAACTTTGCGGCTATGGTAGCGGCGCAAAGCTTGCTGGTAGCGAGCAGCTCGTATAGCAGCCTGAAGACGGTCTTCCTCAAGGAGCAGCGCGTCATCTTGTCGCAGCTGCTCTTGCTCGAGCTCATCATAAGCGAGCACTCGAGGTGACCCGTATACGAGTTCCGTGGGAAGAACTGCCTCTGCTCCATAGACTAGAGCGAAAGGTGTCTGTCCAGTGGCTCGATTTGGCGTCGTCCTGATCGACCAAAGAACCACCGGCAGCTCCTCGATCCAGTTTCTTCCGCACTTGTGCCGCCTGTCGAAAGTTCTGGTCTTGAGTCCACGCAGCACTTCAGCATTTTCCCTCTCCGCTTGACCGTTGCTTCTCGGGTGAGCAACATAAGCGAAGCAGACCTTGGCGCCAAGATCTTGGACGTACTGCATGAAGGTGCGGCTCGTGAATTGCGTACCGTTGTCGGTGATGATCCTGTTAGGGATCCCGAAACAGCAAACAATCGACCTGGAGAACTTGACTGCTGACTGTGCTGTCACCTTTCTCACTGGTTCCACTTTCGGCCACTTTGTGAACTTGTCGATTGCAACGTATAAGTACTCAAAGCCCCCGGCTGCGCGGGGAAAGGGGCCGAGGATGTCGAGCCCCCAGACCGAAAATGGCCAGGATAAAGGGATCGTCTGGAGATCTTGAGCTGGCTGGTGTATCTGCTTGGAATGGAACTGCCACGCTTCACACTTGGTTACTTGTGCAGTTGCATCCTGGAGGGCTGTAGGCCAAAAGAAACCTTGTCGGAATGCTTTGCCGGCAAGTGCTCTTGCGCCAATGTGGTGACCACATATGCCTCCATGTATCTTTGCCAACAGCTTCTGTCCGTCTTCCCGGTGAATACACTTCAATTTCACACCGTTGAGTCTTGTTCTGTACAGTGTGTTGTCGACAAACTTGTACATACTTGACTGCCGGGCTACTCTTTCCGCTTCTTCTTGCTCTTCGGAAAGTTCTCCTGTCTGAAGGAAACGGACAATCTATTGTGCCCATGCTGGAGCTTGTGGCTCGACAACAAGGACTAAAGGCACATCTGCTGCTGCGGGAACATCCGCTTCTACGGCGAGAACCTGCGGCTCAGCCGGAGCTTGATGTTCCCCGGCAAGCTTGCCGGAGCAAAACTTGTCGGGAGCGTTTGCTTCAACGGAACAAACCCTAGGGCTTGCCGGAGCAGACTGCTCCTCAACATTTGATGTCTACACACGCTTCTACTCTTGTAGACTATGTTGGGCCTCCAAGCGCAGAGGTTTGTAGGACAGTAGCAATTTCCCTCAAGTGGATGACCTAAGGTTTATCGAACTCAGGGAAGTAGAGGTTGAAGATGGTCTCTCTCAAGCAACCCTGCAACTAAGATACAAGAAGTCTCTTGTGTCCCCAACACACCTAATACACTTGTTAGATGTATAGGTGCACTAGTTCGGCGAAGAGATGTTAAATGGCAAGTGATATGGATGGCAAAACAAAGTAATATAAATTTGTAATAAAAAGTGCAGCAAGCAAACAAGTGGTAAACGTGAGCACAAATGGTATTGCAATGGTGGAAACAAGGCCTAGGGTTCATACTTTCACTAGTGGCAACTCCCAACAACATTAACATAATCGAATCACATGATATTTCCTAGTGGTCAAGAGAGGACGAGAATTATGTAGGGCTACAAAAGCACACCTCAAAGTTCATAGTTCTCAATCTAAGGATTTCCCAATGTCACCGCGGCCATCCAAAGAGAGTCCCACAATCACCACAACATATCTAAAGGATAGTCAAAGACAAGCACCAAGAGACTCTCAATCTTCAATCAACACACAAGAGAGGAAATCACTCATGAAAATATTATTCTAATCCATGTCCAATAGACCGTTGTCACCTTGGTCTCGGGGATTATACTAGATAAATACAAGTGAGTACATCAATCCAATACATAGAGGAAGGGGAAATATCTTAGATTAACATAGCCTATGATCACAACGAAGATCACATCATGGGAGAGAGAATTGACCACATAGCTACTGGTAAGAACCTCAGCCCCGAGGAGGAACTACTCCCGCATCATGGAGGGAGGAAGCAAAGTCGATGGAGATGAATCCGGGGGCACTTCCCCGTCCCGGCAGGGTGCCGGCGCAAGAATTATGTTCCCCCGAAGCTTGATGGCGATGGCGGCGGAGATTGGAATCGCGTCTGGAGAAAAGGGGTCCGGAATCAGGGTTTTCTCGACGGACCTTAAATATATGCCAAAGGGGGTCACCAGGGGAGTCCTGGGGGGCCCAGGCGCCCCCCCCGACGCGGCCTAGGGGTGGGCCGCCTGGGCAGGCCGCCTTGTAATGCCCAGGATGGGACTATACCTCCTACGTGTCGAGGCACGACTTAAAGGTATAAGCCCATCCTAGAATGATCTCAAGTTTGGTATCTTTGCACGACTCATGTAAAAGAGGGATTAGATTGCAAAAGGAGATAGTTGGCTTACACTCGCCACTTCACACAATACATTACATAAGCAATCATCATTCAAAACATCACAACCCGACTATGGGTGAAGATCCAAAAGAAAGATACCAAAACAACATAAAGCCACAGGTCCTAGATGGAATCCTAGTAGAAACCACTACTGATCGTCGAAACGTCACAAACAAACGGCCACACTCTTCATCGAGCTCCTGGTGAAGTACTGAACCAGCTCCTGCATCAAACTCGGCTGAACCTGCATCTGGTGTGGTGAAGTAACTGTGAGCCACAGAAGACTCAGCAATCCCGTTCCCGGGTAACAAGACTATTTAAGCCTTGGGAGAGGATAAGGCTGAAGAAAAGAGTGGTGTCTGCAGCAGCAACTAGCAACTAGCTTACGTGATAGAGAGCGAGAAGCGAAAGCCTCGGTCGAGAGATGATCACGAAGTGATCCTAACTAAAGCCGGTCAAACATAACCCCACCGTGTTCAACTCCGGAATCCCTATTCGGAAATTGACAGTCACGGTACACACGCTGGTAGTGTATTAGAACATTGTGTCAAGTTTTCTACAACCGGATATTAACAAGCTCCCATCTGCCACATAACCACGGGCACGGCTTTCGAAAGTTCAAACCCTGCAGGGGTGTTCCAACTTGACCCATTACAAGCCCACGATCCGCGGAGTCGCAACTCCATAGGTGGGAAGACCCGAGTATTCTCGGAATCCCGTGCTCAAGTTAAACCGAACTAAGGTAAGGCTAATCCAGCAAATCCTCCCGGCGTGTCGACACCCTGATAGTAGCCGCGCGTATCTAAGTCTCAGGACACGACCGGATGGGTGATTCTACAGGTTTATATCAATCCTGGAGTTTCCTCGTGGTGACCCCGCAGACTCCCCGTTTGGGACCAACACCATCAGCACTGGCCCCCCCTGCTATGTAGAATTAAGAACCCGAGGGTGCGACCCCCTATGCAAATTTAAATAAATAATTAAGTTGTTATTATGAGGCAAATAGTACCAATGTTGGGATTTGCTGGAAAAGACTTAGCACTTAGCGGTTTATCGAGGGGGTCCCATACACCCCAACTGTGTTAGGAACGCATAATCAAGGAACATAACACCGGTTTATACGATTCCTAACGGCATGAGTGGAACAAAACACCAAGCAAAAGGCTTAGCCTTCCACCCTTGCCAGTATATAGATGATTTCATTTTAAGCATTTATATAGTGTGATATAACCCAACAACTTCAACATGAAGCGAGCATCTTCGATCTTCACCTGCAACTAGCAATGCTATAAGAAGGGCTGAGCGAAGCGTACTTAGCCAAGCAACGGTTTGCATAGGTAGGGTGGTTAAACATGGTGATGGTTACAGTAGGAGGCTGACAGGAAAGACATGGGCATCGAGGCAAAAATACTAAAGAGCGATACTCTAGCAATAGGCAAAGATAGTAATGGTATCCGGGTTCGGTCATCTTGCCTGGAATTCCACAAGGGAGAAGAACGGATCCATGAAGTAGACGGAGCAACACAGACGAGAGAATCCTCACAACTCCGGAACGAAACCGAAGCTAACAAGAGAAGCAACCGGAAAGAAAACAAACAACGCAGTAAACACACAAGCATAAACATGGCATGCGATGCACAAACAAGTATGATGCATGTCCGGTTTAAAAGCATGGCATGGCAAAGTGCACAAACAAAACTACAAGTTAAGTGGAGCTCAATATGCAACGAGTTGCATATTGACGAAACACCACATTATAATTATTTAATTGACTCTCGTTATTTACAAGACAAGATTAAATGTTTGTTAACATGGCAACATGGTGAAGCATAATAAAACTACACTATTAAGACATTTAAATGAGGCCGGAAGAACAACAATAATTCCGGAAAAATCCCCATATGCATGTTTAGCAATTATAAGCAAGCAACAATTCACACATATTAATGTTGTTAACATGATGCGGATGGCATGATCAAGTTTATGCAATTTTATTAAAAGTTGACAAGAAGATGATATGAAGCAATTGTCCCCGTGGTGAAAGGAAAAGGGTGCCACGGCAACGATCCGAAATGATGCAAAGGAAACAACTCGGTTCCGGTAACTCGTGAAGAGTCCGGTGCAAAAGGAAAGATGGCGTGAGCGAGTCAAACGAGATGAAAGGTGGGGCGATCCCGTCACCGGGTTCCCACGAGTCGGCGACGAGGCAACCGAGGAACATGACAAAAGGGACGAAACGGACACGGTGCACACACGGGAAACATTTCATACAACCACAACAAGCATCACTCGGGTCATCGTCTCGGGTTATACCTTCGAAGTGTGCGTTTCGGGGCGGTTCGAGTCGTCGAGGGGCGTAGTGGTTCCGTTTGTAGTCGTACACGGGTCGACGGTAGTGGAAGTAGACGATCTCATAGATGTACATGTCGACGGTAGTGGAACTTGTCGGGATCATCGTCGACGTAGGGGTACACGTTCGTTTCGGAGAGGGACTTGATGAACCCAACATCTTCGGGGCGACGGTAGTGGAACTTGGCGACGGTAGTCGTTCTCGCGACGAGTTCGTAGATGTACTTGGCGCATCCATCTTTTTCGGGCGACGGTAGTGGAAGTCGTTCCGTAGTTGTTCATGTCATCGATGTCGGGGTACTTGGTCGGGTCGCCGTGTACTCGTTCATGTAGTCGTAGAAGTTCAAGTCATCGTAGCCGTTCGGTCGTCGTGGACGTAGTGGAACTTCTTGAAGAGGAACTTGACGTTCGGAGACCGGGTCTTGCCCGCGGTGCACTTGGCGGAAAACAACAGCAACAAACAACAACAAAAGAGAACAAGGCGGTCTCGGAACTTGGACAGGAGCAAAGCAACCACGGCACGGAGGATGCTCGGGCGACTCTTGGCGACGGGACTTGCGGTCTTGCTGGAGGTGAGGCAGCAGCAGCATGCACGGGCGATCCGGGCCGAAGGGCGCGATGGCTCGGCGCGTACTGGTCGGAGGGAGGCAGGGGCCTCGGCGCTGTAGCGGAGGAGGGCCAGAGGCGAGGAGGCGGGGGCCTCGCCGGCCGGAGGATGCTGCTCGGGGCGACCATGGAGAGCTGGGGACGGAGCACGGGCGCGGCTCCTGGCTGCTGCCTTGGGGCGCGGAGGAGGCGCTGCGAGGGAGGGACGAGGAGATGGGGTCGAGGCTCGGTGCGGGCGACGAGGCAAGTCCTCGAGGGAATCCGGCGCGGGGGTTCGAGGGAGAGGGAAGAGGGTGAGCGATGGGATTTCGGGCAGAGGCAGAGCGAGCGATGGGTTCGCTCCTGGCGGCGCACGAAGGGAAGCGAGGAGCGATGGGAATCGGTGCGTCGTGCTAGGGTTCGGGATGAGGAAAAAAATGGGCCTCGGGCCAAGGTGGCAGCAGGCCTGGAGGCTGATGGGAAGTGGCTGGGCCTAATGGTCCAACCTAGGGAGACCGCAGGCGGCTGGGCCTCTTCTTACTACTGTTTCCAAATTAAAAGAGAAAACAACAAGAAGAAAGAAAAGAAAGGAGGAGTTAGGAAAAGGCTTAGGGCATGGGGTAAAAACCCTGGACTCACAAAAATGTCAGGATTTAAATAAAATAGAAGGAGGTTTTTTTTGGAAGAACCCCGATACGACGGAAAATAAATATTTACAAGGTTTGAGGCAAGGAATGCGAAAGAGAAGGCATGGGGAAATTGTGGAAGTGTGTTACGGTGATTTCCAACAAATGGAATATTTTAAATATAGCTCCCTAAAATATTGAGAGGCTTTTATATGTTTTAAAGAGAAGACATTCTTCCCTCGATTTAAATGGACCGAAGGTCCACACAATTTATTTAGGTTGAGATGCAAATGAAATATGACATGATGGCATGATGACATGATGCAATGCAAAAATAAATAACACAAGCACAATGAAACACACGGGAGGAACCCGGAACATCTGGAATCTTCTGGGACGTCGGTCTTCGGGCGTCACAACTCTCCCACACTAACAGAGGATCTCGACCCGAGATCCTAGAGATAGCACCGGGTAGAAACGAAAAGAAGAGGTAAACAAAGTTGCTTCTTTGACAGACGAGTGAAACCACGAACCTTGACAGGTTGAACAAAATGAAAGAAGAACACAACAGAGATGAACGAAGATGAAAACACCGTTAGAAGAGAGGAACAAGGAACATTATGAGAACCTTGTAGGTTGAAAGACATTAAACAAGAGCTTACGAACCAAAAGAATATGAAACTGCAATGGTATGGCCAAGGAATAAGAATGACAGAATTCGGGCAGCACTCCGACTGAAAATGGAAGGAATTAACAAGAACTTGAGAGGATGGATGATACTTGAAGAAATCAACAGCATATTGTGTCGGGGATATGGTTAATAGATATAAACCGGATATTGTAAACCGGCTTAGTTATATCGTACTTGGTTTATTATTTTGGTAGAGATTACGGCCCATGAGATTTCAAGGCCCATGTATAGAAATACGGTTTGTAATCCGCCAAAGAGATGTAACTTGAGAGATAAGAAAGAAAGGGGCAGAGACCGAGGCGGACACGATTATGAGCCGGCCTCGGGACTCTGTAAACCGGACCAGGCGTCACCTCTATATAAAGGGACGACCCGGTACCGGTTCGAGGACAAGAAACAATCAATCTGTCGAGACGCAGGCAAGCGATTCCGCTCCATGTAAACCGACGCCCAAGCAATACCAAACCAACTAGACGTAGGCCTTTACCTTCTCAAAGGGGCCGAACTAGTATAAAACCCTTTGTGTCCTTTGTGTGCCATGAACCCTTTCAAGCTAACCCGTGCGATGGTTCCATCATCAAGTCCGCTAAACCGGACATCTGCCGTGTTAATTCCACGACAGTTGGCGCCCACCGTGGGGCCTGCGCACGATGGTTTCGAGTTCTTGGAAGGCAGCTTCAAAGGGTTAAAGGGTTACGCAGTCGGCCGGATGACCAAGAGTCGTCGGGGCCGGATCTACATCGACGATGCGGGTTGGGGACCGGAGGCCGATTCGATTGAATACGGGTACCGGGTTCCTTTCGGCAGCATCCAAGTCTTCATCGGCAAAATTGGAGAACCGGGACCTGAGCCGGACACCTTCCCCAACATCGTCGAGCCGGCTCAGCGTGCGAGGTCGACCCGGATTCAACCTGCCATGAAGCATGTGTTCGTGGGAGCGATTCACGGAGGCCAAGCCGAGGACGGGTCGGAATCTGATGGTGCAACTGTCGTCTGTTCAGATGACGAGTCTTCGTCCGGGGAAACTGAATCCCTGTATCAGTTGCGGGACGGCCGGTCTGAGGGCGAGTCCGATGGAAACAGTATTCCGGACCCCTTCGACCCGCCAAACCGGGTGGCGGTCTTCATGGCCGGTTCACAACCCCCGACGAACGGAACAACAGCGGAGGCTGGTGCGGGGGGAAACGGTTCAAATCCCTCCATTACTGCAGTTCTATCCACCTTGATCGAGGAGTTCGCAGCTAAGGCAGTAGAAGTCGTAGCTCCAGCAGACAAGGCGCAACATGATGCAGTGCTTCTTCAGTTGAAAGCCCGGATCGATCAGTTAAAGGAGGATTTAAAGGCAGAAGGAGAGATGCTAGCCATAAGACAAGCAGAGTTGGATGAACAAGCTTTTCACTTAAGGATGGAACAGGCTTCCATGGAAGGAGTAAGAGGGCGAAAGTATCGATCCCGCCTACCACCGGGTTACGAATCTGCGAATTTGTTCAGAACACCTGGGGCTGGGGCCAGTAATAATCCGATCTTAAACCGGAGAAGCCCACCAGCTCGAGATGAGCCGGTTCAGCAGCCCGCCGCAGAGCGGGAGCGACGGATTACATCGGCGCCTTATGTTCCTGTCCCCCCGGGACACTACTCAAACCCTGTGGATAATATTGCTGCAGCGGCAGCACGGTTGGCCGCTTTACCTGTGGAAGAAACATCCCCGGTAGCGATAGAGGCGCGCAGGGCCCAGAAGCTACTCAATACGGCGTTAATACAGCAGCAAGCGTACTCTCATAGCAGGGAAAGGTTACATTCAACACCACGTCCCAACCGAAGTTACTCTAGGCATTGGGAGGAGCCCGAAGTGTCTAGCAGTGAACGTAGGAGACATCAGCACAGGCAAGATAATCCGGCAAGGGCAGAGATGCCAGCCCCGGATCGAAATCGGCCTAGATCGGAGGCCAGGGAGGAAGTTCGTCAGTCGACGCCGGTTCACACAGGCACGACAGGGACAGGAGCGACAGCGAGCGGCTTTGGGATACAATGTCTCGTTCCCGCCCTGCGGAGCGTTAAGTTACCCAAGGATTTCAAAGGACCTCGCAAGGTGCCTAATTACACAGCCGATTTACCGCCCGAAGCTTGGGTGGAAAGTTACGAGATGGCCATGGAGATGCTGGACGTGGATGAATCGGCTTGTGCCAAATATTTCACTATGATGCTTGAAGGCACGGCCCGGACTTGGCTAAAGGCACTACCTCCGAATTCTATCGGATCATGGGGGGAGCTGCGCAGTCAGTTCATCAAAAACTTTAAGGATACGTGCAAGCAACCCATATCGGTGATAGATTTAGCAGCATGCGTGCAAGGAGAACAGGAGTCTACAGCAGCTTGGGTACGCAGAGTGGCAGAGATCTTGCACTCCTCAAACGGCATTAATCCGAGCACATCAATTGTAACATTGGAGAACAATTGCCGGTTTGAATCTTTGAAATTAAAACTTGGACGGCTCAAACGAGAGTGCAATGACATGGGGACTTTAATGAGCGCCTTGGTGAAGTACGGAGACTCAGATAATACCAAGTATCCGGAGCCAGAAGGAGATAAAGCGGGAAAGGCCAGCAAGACTGGCAAACCGGCGCCAGCTAATCCGATTACTTCAAGTCTTTTGGGCAAACGGAAACCGGAAAACAGCTCCGATTTTGTGGCTAATACACAGGTTCAAGGCGGTTTTCAGGGTAGTCAGCAAGGTCCCATTCGCCAAACCGGTGGAGGAAACCCAGGTTGGGAGCAGGATTTGGATCAACCCTGTCTAAAGCATAGCGGAAAAAGGGGCCTGCACGGCACACTGCAAGAGAATGTCTGTACCCTATGATAGCAGGGAACAACCGTTTTAATCCTCTTAGCCGGCCCCCAAACGGCGGTTCAGGGCCTGGGTTTTATGGTCCGGGTTACCAAGGGAACAACTCCGGTTCAGGATATAGGGGCAACAGCGGTTATCAAGGGAACAACGGTGGTTATCAATCCCGGCCAGGCGGCCAAGGTAGTCAAGGAAACTACAATGGTCAAGGAAATCAATCACATTATCAAGGTGGTTATCATGGTCAGGGAAATCAATCGTATCATCAAGTTGGTTACAACAATCAGAATAATCAGCAGCAGGGCCAAGGGAGTCACAATAACCAAGGAAATCAGCAGCAGCAGCGTCCGCAGCAACAACAGCAATCCGGATACCAGAGTAATCCGAAGGAGTTGAGCAGCGGTCAATATCATGTTTTCACCACGAGTTTATGCAAGAGAGACCAGAAGGTTTTAAAGCGGGCTGTTAATGCGGTAGAACCGGCGACGCCACAGTTTCTACGATGGTCAGAGCAGTCCATTGTTTGGAGCAGAGAAGACCACCCGTTACGGGTAGATAATCCGGGACATTTAGCCTTGGTGGTGGCACCTCAGGTGGGAGGATACAGGTTCACTAAAGTCCTCATGGATGGAGGTAGCAGTATCAATATATTATACTATGAGACTTTTCGCCGTATGGGTCTGACAGATAAACAGCTAAGGACATCAAACACAGTGTTTCACGGGGTGGTTCCAGGTAAGTCAGCTTATCCGGTTGGTAAGATTGACTTAGAAGTTACCTTCGGGGATGAGCATGATTCCAGATCAGAGATGATCACCTTTGAAGTTGTCAAAATTAAAAGTCCGTATCATGCTTTGTTTGGGAGGACGGTTTATGCTAAATTTATGGCTAGGCCATGTTATGTTTATCTGCAGCTCAAGATGCCGGGTCATAAAGGCACAATTACGGTGCACGGCAGTCGTAAGATAGCAGTGGAATGTGAGGAAGGTGATGCAGCTTATGCAGAAGCGGTATGTGCCACGGAAGAGTTAAAGTTTTATAAAGATAATGTTGATCCGGCAGATATGACTCCGCTGAAGAAGCCAACCACCGAGCATGATCCGGCTTTGAAGTTCAAGTTAGCGGAAGAGACTAAGCAGGTCGATTTTGTGCCTGGAGATTCGTCTAAGCAATTCACCATCAGTGCTAACCTGGATCCTAAATAGGAAAGCGCGCTCATCGAGTTCATCCGTGAGAACCGGGATATCTTTGCATGGAAACCTTCTGACATGCCAGGTATACCGAGGGAACTCGCTGAGCACAAGTTAAATATTGATCCGAAGTTTAAACCGGTAAAACAGTATCTGCGCCGCTTTAACGAAGAGAGGCGCAAGGCTATAGGAGAAGAAGTGGCCAGGCTTTTGGCGGCAGGGTTCATAGTGGAAGTGTTTCATCCGGAATGGTTGGCTAATCCGGTGCTAGTTCTAAAGAAGAATGGGAAGTGGAGGATGTGTGTGGACTACACGGACCTCAATAAAGCTTGCCCAACTGATCCTTTTGCTCTACCTCGCATTGATCAGATTATTGATGCTACAGCAGGGTGTGAGCGGCTGAGTTTTCTGGATCCGTACTCAGGTTATCATCAGATCAAGATGGCAGTTGAAGATCAAGAGAAGACAGCATTCATAACCCCTTTTGGTGCTTTTTGCTATGTGTCTATGCCTTTTGGGCTCAAGTGTGCGCAGGCAACTTATCAGCGTTGTGTTCAGAATTGTTTGAAGGGGCAAATAGGAAGGAACGTACATGCTTACGTGGATGACATTGTGGTTAAGTCAAAGGAGGAAAGGACAATGATAGAAGATCTCAGAGAAACCTTTGATAATCTTCGGACTTACAGGATGATGCTCAATCCGGAGAAATGTGCCTTTGGTGTCCCGGCGGGTAAGCTTTTGGGATTCCTGGTCTCGAACCGGGGAATAGAAGCCAACCCGGAGAAGATCAAGGCCATCACATCTTTGACGAAACCGGCTTGCATTAATGATGTTCAGCGCATAGCTGGCCGGATCACGGCGTTGAGCCGGTTTATCAGTCGCTTAGGAGAAAAGGCGATCCCTCTTTATCAAATGTTGAAGAAAACGGACCGGTTCATTTGGAGTGATGAAGCGAATACAGCGTTTGAGAATCTGAAACATCAACTAGCGAAGCCGCCGGTTTTAGCTGCTCCTATCGACAAGGAGCCTTTGCTATTATATGTTGCTGCAAACACACGGGCAGTCAGCGTTGCGATTGTGGTTGAGCGCAAGGAAGCAGGGAAAGAACATCCGGTTCAGCGCCCGGTTTACTATGTAAGTGAAGTACTCATCGAGTCCAAGCAAAGATACCCTCATTGGCAGAAATTGGTATACGGGGTGTTCATGGCAAACCGGAAATTGAAGCATTATTTCCAAGGGCATCCAATAACTGTGGTTAGTTCAGCTCCGTTGGGAGATATAATCCAGAATAGAGAAGCAACAGGCAGAATAGCCAAGTGGGCCATTGAGCTCAGTCCACATGAATTGAAATATGTACCACGTACTGCTATAAAATCTCAGGCACTGGTGGATTTTGTCAACGACTGGACAGAATTACAGACTCCAGAGGAGAAGCCGGATCTCACTTATTGGACGATTCACTTCGACGGCTCGAAGCAGTTGGAGGGCTCAGGGGCCGGAGTTGTTTTAACTTCCCCCAGAGGTGATAAATTTTGTTATGTCCTCCGGTTGTTATTTCCTTGTACTAATAATGCAGCAGAATATGAAGCACTACTTCATGGTTTGCGGTTGGCAAAGGAGATGAATTTAAGCCGGGTTAAGTGCCTGGGCGATTCAGACCTAGTGGCACAGCAAGTTTCGGGCAAGTGGGATTCAAGGGATCCCCTCATGGCGGCTTATCGACGAGAGGTTGAAGCGGTCGCAGGTTACTTCAAAGGGTATCAGGTGGAGCATATAGACCGGCGGAAGAACGAAGCAGCTGACGCTTTAAGCCGGCTAGGGTCGCAACGTAAACCGGTACCACCAAACATCTTTTTGGATGAATTGCACAATCCTTCGGTTCAAGTACTTTCAGAGGACGATCTAGCTGTTCCGGACCCAGAGGCACAGTTGGTTGCGGCAACCCATGTTATTCCGGATTGGACGTTACCTTATTTGGTATATTTAAGCCGAGGAGAGTTACCAGAGGACGAAGATGAAGCACGACAGATAATCCGGCGTTCCAAATCTATGACAATTGCCAACGGGGAGCTGCACCATCGTAGCACCTCTGGAGTATTTCAACGGTGTGTTTCAGCTGAAGAAGGTTGTGAGATTCTAAGGGAGATTCATGAAGGGGATTGTGGTCATCATGCCGGATCAAAATCTTTAGTGGCTAAAGCTTTCCGACATGGATTTTATTGGTTAACCGCACATGCAGATGCGGCAGACCTGGTCCGCAAGTGTGACGCTTGTCAGAAGTTCTCAAGACGTGCCCTCGTTCCGGCACAAGAACTCCGGATGATACCAATAACTTGGCCTTTTGCAACTTGGGGGCTTGACATGGTTGGTCCTTTCAAGAGATCCCAAGATCAGAAAACTCATCTACTAGTGGCAGTGGACAAGTTTACAAAGTGGGTTGAAGCAGAACCCATAAGCAAGTGTGATGCGGCAACGGCGGTTAAGTTCATCAAAAAAGTAATATTCCGGTTTGGTTTTCCACACAGCATCATCACAGATAACGGCACCAATTTATCTCAGGGTGAGATGGAAGAATTCTGTCAACGAGAGCATATTCGTTTGGACGTATCTTCTGTGGCTCACCCCCAATCCAATGGTCAAGCAGAAAGGGCAAATCAGGAGATTTTGCGTGGAATCAAGCCCCGGCTTATGACACCTTTGCAGAGAACCCCAGGATGTTGGGTTGAGGAATTACCGTCTGTCCTTTGGAGCATCAACACTACACCCAATCGGTCTACAGGTTATACACCTTTCTTCATGGTTTACGGTGCAGAAGCAGTTCTTCCAAGTGACATACGCCATGATTCGCCAAGGGTGGCGGCCTATGTAGAAGCCATCAATGAGGAGTCAAGACAAGACGGTTTGGATCGGTTGGATGAAGAGCGTGACATAGCTGCAGCACGGTCGGCGATTTATCAGCAAGATCTGCGCAGATATCACAGCCGCCGGATCAGAACCAGGACATTCCAGGAGGGTGACTTGGTACTCCGGCTTATCCAAGATCAAACAGATATGCATAAGCTATCCCCGCCATGGGAAGGGCCCTTTGTGATCAGCAAAAATTTACACAACGGGTCATATTATTTGGTAGACATTCGAGAGCACAAAGATTCACGGACATCAGAAGAGGAGACGAAAAGGCCGTGGAACATTGCTCATCTACGGCCATATTACACTTGAGCCATAGGCCTCCATGTATCCTATGTATATATTATGAATAATGAATAAACCGGCACCCTCGGTAAACCGGGGGCTCAGCCTTTTTCCCACATACATAAATTTTGCGGAAAAATCCATGTCAGTTTGTTATCAAAGAATCATATTTCAATGTTAGCTGGTTTTTAGAAACTAATCTTTGCAGGGTGTGTGAAAGAGCGGTAGAATTCTCGGGAACAAGAGATTACATCCGGTTCAAGAAGAGAAAAACCCCATAAAAAGAAAAACCTGCAGAGTCAGGAGGATCGTCAGAGGCCCCTGGGGACAGTCGGGTTCGCCCACATCCTCTTGAATGGCTATGTTATGAATTTTTGGGCTCCCTGAACAGTGGGTACACCCACGTTCAAATGATGACCCGGCCCCTGGGGACAGTCGGGTTCGCCCACATCCTCTTGAATGGCTATGTTATGAATTTTTGGGCTCCCTGAACAGTGGGTACACCCACGTTCAAA
>LR738715.1:202343311-202366507 GCA_902687465.1 Secale cereale | reverse complement strand
ATCCTCTTGAATGGCTATGTTATGAATTTTTGGGCTCCCTGAACAGTGGGTACGCCCATGTTCAAATGATGACCCGGCCCCTGGGGACAGTCGGGTTCGCCCACATCCTCTTGAATGGCTATGTTATGAATTTTTGGGCTCCCTGAACAGTGGGTACACCCACGTTCAAATGATGACCCGGCCCCTGGGGACAGTCGGGTTCGCCCACATCCCCATGAATGGCTAAACCTTGTTTTGAGCCTGGCAGCTCTTTGAAAAAGCCTCGATTACATAGTTTGATTTACAGTAATTATGAGTTTCTTGATGTTTTTTGTGTTTCATAACCTTTTTAACCAAGGGGAACAGCTCCAGAAGTTGACCGTCTATCTAGTGTTACAAGTCTGGGTCATGAACACCAGCGAGAGATAAACCGGCGTTCATCGTAACCCGGCTCGACTTCATGGTGAGCTGACAGTTGGCAGCACATGATCAGTTACAAGTTACAAATTGTTGAACCAAGAAGAGAAAGATTTATCGACAAGGTGAACCGAAGAGTTCAAGGGTTTATTAGCATTGATGCAAACTGATTAAGGTGATTTTAAACATCCTGACGAGTTTAAGGTATTTTGGCTACATACAATTCAGGTATCACAGTTATTTGTTAAAGATATGCTTATTAGTTATACCAAGAGAACAAGTTAATCCGTCCAGTGGTAAAGCCACTAGGACATATTTTTGATCTTTTTTATGGACAGAGCAAGGAATCCGCATCAATCAACAAGTCAACGAATGAATACTTTATAAAGACCAAAAGTCGGATCACAAGTGCATTAAGTTTCAGCTAAACCTATTACAAGGCACAAAAGCCGAATAGTCGGAAGCATTGTTTACGGAACAACAATCATGATTACAGCAGTAACATTCAAGATTGTGCTTCTCCTTGCCGGGATGATTGGCCACCGTCTTGTTCCGGAACATCTTCCTCCTCGTGAAGCGGCGGGAAATCTGGTGCACGCCAATCAATCTTGGCCAAGGCACGGAAATATACTTCATCGTTGATCAGCTCAGCAGGATCAATATCAGGGGCAAAGGTGTGAGGACGAACCGGCGGAGTTAAGTTTGCAACATCGTAAACCGGTCGTTCCACCCGCTCGTTCTGAAGGTTGTATGCTGGATGATATCGAGACAAGTCAGATTCCATTGCAATCTTGCTGGCAAGGGGACGCACTTCCTTGGTCAGAACATAAAGATCCTTTTCATCAAAGATTGAACCGTCCTCCTTGGTATCAGGAAATCCGGTTAACACTTCTTCCGGATCAAGGTCTGGAACCCAAGCCTTAGCCCTCGTAAGGGCCAGAAGAGCACCTCCTCGAGCAGCCGATTTCTTCACCTCTTCAAGACGAGCCGGCAGAATGGACAAACTGTTCAAAGTAGATTTAATAGTTGAAGGAGCCGGTTTACCAAAGGAAGTGGCGCTGATAATCCTTTGTGCTCCTGAGTATAGTTGTTCAACCAAGGTATAGCAGGCCTTCAGTTTCTTCCGTACATCATCCCCAAGATGGGAGACACGGCGTCCTACATACAACAATGAAAGTTAAACCGGTACAGGTCACAGGTTGCAAAGATAACAGACAAGAATTCAGGTTATGCTTACCAAAGATAGCAGAAGTCATCAAATCAATTTGGCACTTTAACCCGGTCAATTCTTCAGTAACCGGGTTAAGTGCTCCTTCGGCATCCTGAACACGTTTTTCAAGATCCTTTTTCTGGACTTCAAAAGTAGTCCGTTCCTCATCAAAGAACTTCTTTAAATCTTCAGCAGTCTTTAAACTCACTTGAAGTTCTTTCTTCGCCTTTGAAGCGGCTGACTCAGTCTCTATAAGCCGGCTTCGATGTTCACTGATTTCTACAGCGTTCCGGTTCAGCTCAGCCTGTAGACAAAAGTTCAAAAGCAAGGTTAGAAATTACAAGTCTCAAGCACACAACCAAGTTGTATACTTGACACTTGGGGGCTAATGGCAGTTGAAGCGATGCATCAGAAACAGTTTTTGAAATTACAAGTATCAACTACATAACCAAGTTATCTACTCGATACTTGGGGGCTAATGTATGGATCAGCAGTTCAAAACTACAAAGTTCCGGATTACCTTCAATAAAGCAGATAAACCGGAACTTGGGGGCTGTTATAAGATAAAGAGGCGTTGAAAAAAGACAAAGTCAGAAGAGGAAAACTTACTTCATATTTTTCCCTCATCAGGTTTACTAGGCTGGCTTCATAATCCCGGCCACTATGGAGCCGGTTCAGATATCCGGAATAGATGTCTTGAGCACTCATACTTGAGAGACTGGAGATATCAGTACTCCACTTCCCCTTCTCCTGAGTCACCTTTTCCGCTTTAGCTGTATGTTTTGCTAAAACGGTGGGTTCGGCTGGCGCAACATAAGCAGAGCCAGTAACCACGACATCAGGGGAAGTGGGTGCATTGGGAGGAGAAGCTTCAGTTTGAGCCGGATCAGGAGACGCCGGGTTAACTTGAGGAGAGTTAACCCGGGC
Organism: Secale cereale; assembly: GCA_902687465.1. Taxonomy (NCBI): domain Eukaryota; kingdom Viridiplantae; phylum Streptophyta; class Magnoliopsida; order Poales; family Poaceae; genus Secale; species Secale cereale. The sequence continues at coordinate 202,363,974 of LR738715.1, read as the reverse complement.
CGGACTTGGTGGGTTTGGGACATTTTCAGCAGCAGGTGTTTCAAGAGCGGGTTCATCAACCGGAGCGGCAGGAGTACCTTCAGGAGGAACGGCGGTAGACGGATCTATCACCGGTTCATCAGTAGAAGGATCAGCAACAGGCTTTTTCGCCTTGGCTTTTTTGCTAGGTTTCGGTTTGCTGGAAAAACAAGCAAAAATAAGTTAACATTATAAAGGAAGGGGTATCATAAACCGAAAGAAGTAAAGAGAATTACCCCGGGACGGTCTTCAAAGGAGGAAGCTGTGTAGCGGTTGATTCGCCAGAAGAAGACAGTGGAGTTTCCTGATAATCAGGATCAGTCGGTTTAAGTGGTTTTCTGATAAGACCGGCCTTGGGGTGAAGAAGGGTTGGAGAGAGTATCACCTCAGCGCGGCGCTTTCGAGCCGGAGTTAATGAGATTCCAGAGGATTCCACTGCCAAACCACTATGGCGGGTGGTCCGGCGCAAGGCTTCGTGCTGTTGCTTCTTCAAAGTAAAATTAGGATCCAACTTAGCATAAGGATGAGAAAATTGATACTTTCTGACAGTCCGACGGCTCTTTTGAGGAGGAGGTTCTGAATCAGAAGAAATAAGGGTTACCTCAATCTCCGCCGGGTTATCACCTTCGAGTGGATCCTGTGAAAGGGTATCATTAGATAGGTGAACAAGTATATAAAAGCAAAATGTAAACCGGAGTAAGGCATACCTCGGAGTCCGGATCATCATCCTCAGAAGGAGAACCGGCATCAACGGCTGCTTTCCTTTTCTTGTTTGCAGGAGTTTTTCGGCGAGCTTGCCTTACAGGTTTTTCCTGAGGTTTTCTCCTCCAGAAAGGGTCATCAGCCTAAATGAAAAAAGCAAAGGCAAGTAAAAGACGGTTCAAAGAGGACGGTTTATAAAGTACAAGTTAAAGACAAACTCACTTCAGGCAGCTTATTCTTCTTGAAGTATGGGGCCAAGCCAACTTTAGTACAGTCTGTTAAAGCAGGATTGACAATTTTCTTGGCTGACTCAATTACTTCCGATTCAGAAATCTTCTCCTTAGAAAACCTCTGAGGATCATTCGATTTACCGGAATAATTACACATCAAATCAGGGCGCCGGCTTAAGGGAAGGATGCTCCATGATAACCAGCAGCGAAGGAAATCAGTACCGATCAGGCCATTGGCCATGAAAGCTCTCAGCTTGGAGAGCTGTGGTGAAAACTGGATCCGTTCAGCAGCACTTAACCGTTGTGGCAAGGGGTGATTTGCCGGGATACGAGTTTCACGATAACCCGGCAAAGGATTTTCACCTTCAGGAGATGTGTCTACACAGTAAAACCAGGACTTGTTCCAGTCCTTAGGATGAGTGTGTAAGGAGGCGTGAGGAAAAACTGCATCCCTCCTTTTCTGAATGCTAATCCCACCAAGCTCTTGGTGAGGCCCGCTGGTGAACTCAGTACGCCGGTTTGCATGGAAGAAATCCCGGAATAAATCAACTGAAGGTTCTTCTAGCAGATATGCTTCAGAAAACACTTGGAAATCGCAAATGTTGGAAACATAGTTTGGTCCGATGTCCTGCGGGTGCAGCTGGAAGGTAGCAAGAACATCCCGGAAAAATTTTGAACCGGGGGGAGAGAAGCCTCTGGAGATATGGTCCAGAAATACGATAACTTCCCCGGATCTAGGAGTAGCAGGGCACTCGTTACCCGGGGCACGCCATTTTAGCTCGGCCCGAGGCCCTAAGGTGCCGATGCTCGACAATTTGACTAAGTCTTCCTCAGTTACGACAGATCGGACCCAATCACACGAAACATACTGCTTAGCCATTTGAGCAAACTGTTGAAGAAGAGAAAAGTACATAAACAGGATTATGAACATGCAAATGATCCGGGACCTATACATATTGTGCAGTGGTGGAAACGGAGAACTAGCTGGCAAGGTTAAACCGGCAATCATAATACAAGTTATATCATTTCCGGTTTAAAATGGCAGTTGAAGAGGAATAGTTTAAGTCATTACATCAGTCTATATCATTTCCGGTTTATGACATGACAATCTAAACCGGAACATACTTAGCGGATCTATCGAAGAGAAAAACAGGTTTCCAACGCATTGCTAAGGAGGAATAGATCTGAGCATACTGAGATAAAAGAAACGAAAATTACACGGGAAAATCTACAGAGGTCCAATTCGGAGCAGACGAGTTTACAGGATGTGCATAAAAAATGAGACCTAAGGCAGGTAACGGCAGAAATAAAACAGCAAGATCTAAAGGGCAAGGCGCAAAAGTTAAATCCGCGGAACTGGTGTTAAAGGTTCTAATGGCGGAGTTCTAATGGCAGAAGTTCTAATGGCGGAACAGATAAAATTGTAGCATTATAAAAGACAAGATCTAATGCTAGTAGCGAGCGGAAGGTTTATTGGCCAGGCCTAAAAGTTACGGATCTTACAGGAGGAACGAATCTACAAGAACAGAAGGGAAGCTTTGCTAGGAGCACTAATGGCGGAAGGACTAGGAGGAGCACGGGCAGATGCAGATCGGAAACGAGGAAGGAAAAAACACACCTGAAAAATGGAGGGCAGCAACGGAGTTTTTCTGGACAAATCAGGTTGATGCAGCGGCCTGGGAGTTCTTGATCCGACGAGACGATGGCGGCGCTCCGAGCTCGAGCTCTAATGGAGTTCTTGCGGGTCAGGAAGCGGAAGGAGGAAGAAGACGCGAGAAGGAAGAATGAAAGGGGGCGGTATTATTTATAGGCAGAGAGGCAGATGCGAAGCGACAGGTGCGGTAATCAAGGGAGCAAAATCGTATAAAGATCCTTTAAACGCCTCGATTCTCGGGATAACCATTAAAAACAAACTACAGTACAGCTCGCAGCGTTAAATGCGGAGATGATGTCATTGTCAGACTTTAATGATTTCGGAGGATGACGTCAGAGCCGGTTTATAAAAGATGAAGACAGAAGAAAAACTACAGGAGACGATGGAGACTGATATGAACAAGTTCAAATCATTCTGGGGCCTAATGTCGGGGATATGGTTAATAGATATAAACCGGATATTGTAAACCGGCTTAGTTATATCGTACTTGGTTTATTATTTTGGTAGAGATTACGGCCCATGAGATTTCAAGGCCCATGTATAGAAATACGGTTTGTAATCCGCCAAAGAGATGTAACTTGAGAGATAAGAAAGAAAGGGGCAGAGACCGAGGCGGACACGATTATGAGCCGGCCTCGGGACTCTGTAAACCGGACCAGGCGTCACCTCTATATAAAGGGACGACCCGGTACCGGTTCGAGGACAAGAAACAATCAATCTGTCGAGACGCAGGCAAGCGATTCCGCTCCCTGTAAACCGACGCCCAAGCAATACCAAACCAACTAGACGTAGGCCTTTACCTTCTCAAAGGGGCCGAACTAGTATAAAACCCTTTGTGTCCTTTGTGTGCCATGAACCCTTTCAAGCTAACCCGTGCGATGGTTCCATCATCAAGTCCGCTAAACCGGACATCTGCCGTGTTAATTCCACGACATATTGCCTCCGAAACAATTAAAAGAATGGCACAAGTGGTAAGAAGGATTCAGACAGCACTCCGGTTGAAAGAGAGGCAAAACTTGATAAGATGAGAGAATTAGAATGGAGGACACAACACTCTTGCTAATGATAAGCAAGGGAAAGAACATGATCCCGATAAAAACGAGATGATGGTTTGGAGAGAGCAACATTACAAGCCTCCGGAACGAAAGAATAGATGCTAGATCGTTGGAAAGAAAAGATCGAAGAAGAAGATGACAACTTCTCCCACGAATGAATTAGAAAATCCTCCTTACGGAGAAGGGTTGAACAGAGTTGTTGGAATTCAACAACGAAAACGAATAAGCTCGTTGTGGGCTTATGGAAAACATCTCAAAAATTATGAGGTGACAACCAGCCACTAACAGAAATATTTGCTTGGGTTGAGATCAACAAGGAGACGATAAACTTATTTCACCGGAATGATACATGAGGAACTTGGGTCATTTATAAGCACCATAATTAGCAACAATCCTTAGGGAAAAGCTTTTAGGTGCAATACAACCCAAGATTACTCCAACAAATAAATTGAATGGTTGGAAAGATCTCCTGAACAAAGAAAATGATGGTTTTAATTATCTCATTCTTGATACTCGTGAATCATGAAACATGAAGGAATTGACAAGAATGACATAACACCATCTGAAAAGATAAGGTGGAAAGGATTGCACTTGGAAAGCATGATGAAGAATGCTTGAGCTCCAACAAGAATCTTGATGAAAACTTCGAGGATGAATTAAATGATGATGAACCACCATGAAGAACTCCGGTAACAAAAGGATGAGAAGTGAAAGATGAAAAGAATAAGATTCAAGGCCTGCGATGAATAAGATGGAGCTTTGAAATGATATAATTGAAATAACTTGAAGCTCCGGAAAACAAGATGAACAACTTGGAACCGAGAATATGATAAGATGAACAAGCTCCAGACAAAAGAATTAAACACTTGGAAGGAACAAGAATAAGAATTATGTTGTGAGTATCCTTCACCAATTAAATTGATGACAACCAAAGGATTTGGCATACTACTTATTCTCGTTGGGAAGGAATTAACGAGAGATCGAGCACAAGCTTGGGTAAATCTTGAACGAACCACCGATAGGATTATGAAAAGAACAAATGAATTAACGATAACAACGGATGGGTAACTTGAACGAGCCACCGTAAGAATATGGAGACGAACGAAGAGACATCAATGAAGAATATTTGGAGGACGAGGTTGAAAACTGAGAACGAAGAAATCTTCTGAAATGATGGCCTTCGGAGGATCACAATGGAAAGAATTCATGAAATGCTCCGGACGGGTATCAAAACGATAATGAGGATGGCATGAAGCTAGAACCACGAATCTTCAAGAGAACGGTCCAAGATTTAAGAGAAACACTTCTCCGGTCTCCAAATGTTGAGAATGAAGACGAGAATGGCATGAAGAATTGTTGAGCACTCCGGAATGAAGAATTAAAAAGGTTGAACCAACGATGGAAAGAATTTGAAAGCGATCTTGGAGAAGGCATGTGACTGATGGAAATCATTCTTACGTCACACTTTGAAAAGAATTTGAGTATAACTCCGGAAAATAATTAGAAGAGTCAGGTAAGATCCTGGAAAAGACCTGTGGGTTAGGGCCCACTGAAAAGAATTCACCGTTGGAAAAGATTGCTTAAGAGATATTGCACCGGTTGAATAAATGACTAGAATAAGATAACAATCCTCACAATAGCTTGAACAATTGAGAATGGAAAAGTGAATCTTTAGCACTCCGGATATGAATAGCAAGAGGAGAATGATTAATTGGTGCACCGGAATAAGAAAGCATTGTGAAATGAGGAAAAGCATAAGATCAACACCAAAATCTTGAATTACATCCACCGGCAGAATATTAGAATTAAGAATGATGAACTTGGAGCTCTCGAGCATCTTCACGATAAATCACTGGATAAGAACATTGAAGGAAATGAATGAAGAAATATCACATGAATAAAATGGATAATTCATTTGAGAATTTCTGGCTCCATGACGGAGAAGGGTGGGAGGGTGGTGAAAACAAGGACAACTTGGGATGAATGAAACAGACAAAACGTCAGATTTCTCAACGGTGTCCGTATGGGATAACTTGAAGAGAAGGCACACCGGTTGGAAAAGAATTTAACATGAAAATCTCGATGGTCAAGAAGGACTAGCACTCCCATAGAAATATGAGAACACCGATTACGAAAGGTATGGAATCAACATTTGACATCAAAGCAACTCGAATACCAGAATCAAAACAAGAACAAAGGATAGATATGCAACATGATCTTCACAATATCATCCGAACAGAGAATTGAACGAATGAATTCCGTAGGTACATCAACTAGTCGAGAAGCCACTTGGAGAACAAAAGGTAAATAAAAAGGAACAAGGAACAGATAGAACAAATACAAGATAGAAGCTTCGTTCGACATCTTCGTGCTGAAAGCTCATGGAACGTGTTACAAAAGGGTTTTGCAATCCCCGGATCAGCATAGCCAAGGACCCTTTAAGATGCAACTCCCGATCAGAACAAGTCCATAAAACCACTTCACTCAATGTAGAACCCCAAACTTCATATCATGCATTCGTTGGAAGAATGCCAAGAACTACTAGATGAACCCACCTATAGATTTCCGAAAGTTTCCAGTTATGCAATCAGGTGTTGGGGATACACGGGAAGCACCGCGCAATCAACTCTAAACCTACATCCAGGTGTATCCATCCTTCAACACATAACCAGTCTTTCTCGAAAACTGTTTACCTCGGACCTTCGAAACGCATCCACTATACAAGCTATGGCAATACTCTCGAACTACCTCCCGAGTACTGGGTGATGTCGGGGTTATCTTGCCACTAACCGTATAGGAGAATTTTCGATGTCGGCCGTCTTAAGTATTCTAGTACTGCCGCGATGGATTTGTGACGACAACACCTCGGAGCTCAACTCCCCGGGACACTGCCACAACCCCTAATGACAGGAGGCATCGAGAACAATGTTCTCGTCACAAAGACATCGGAACAATCCAAACAATACTCGCGAGATCCTAAAAAAAAATTGGTGCATTTTTTGAAAGTAGAAGAGGCAAGAGTAGTAGTCAGGAGTCCTCAGCAGAATGAAAAGAGATGAGAAGCAAAAGAAATCCTACTCTCCGATATATATATAGGACTCAAAACATTTTCAGTGTGTGCCTAGACTCAACCGTCAACGATTCGATCAATCAGTGGGGGCTTCTAGGTCGGAGAAGGCTCTGAATACCAACTTGTAATGCCCAGGATGGGACTATACCTCCTACGTGTCGAGGCACGACTTAAAGGTATAAGCCCATCCTAGAATGATCTCAAGTTTGGTATCTTTGCACGACTCATGTAAAAGAGGGATTAAATTGCAAAAGGAGATAGTTGGCTTACACTCGCCACTTCACATAATACATTACATAAGCAATCATCATTCAAAACATCACAACCCGACTACGGGTGAAGATCCAAAAGAAAGATACCAAAACAACATAAAGCCACAGGTCCAAGATCGAATCCTAGTAGAAACCACTACTGATCGTCGAAACATCACAAACAAACGGCCACGCTCTTCATCGAGCTCCTGGTGAAGTACTGAACCAGCTCCTGCATCAAACTCGGCTGAACCTGCATCTGGTGTGGTGAAGTAACTGTGAGCCACAGAGGACTCAGCAATCCCGTTCTCGGGTAACAAGACTATTTAAGCCTTGGGAGAGGATAAGGCTGAAGAAAAGAGTAGTGTCTGCAGCAGCAACTAGCAACTAGCTTACGTGATAGAGAGCGAGAAGAGAAAGCCTCGGTCGAGAGATGATCACGAAGTGATCCTAACTAAAGCCGGTCAAACATAACGCCACCGTGTTCAACTCCCGAATCCCTATTCGGAAATTGACAGTCACGGTACACACGCTGGTAGTGTATTAGAACATTGTGTCAAGTTTTCTACAACCGGATATTAACAAGCTCCCATCTGCCACATAACCGCGGGCACGGCTTTCGAAAGTTCAAACCCTGCAGGGGTGTTCCAACTTGACCCATTACAAGCCCACGATCCGCGGAGTCGCAACTCCATAGGTGGGAAGACCCGAGTATTCTCGGAATCCCGTGCTCAAGTTAAACCGAACTAAGGTAAGGCTAATCCAGCAAATCCTCCCGGCGTGTCGACACCCTGATAGTAGCCGCGCGTATCTAAGTCTCAGGACACGACCGGATGGGTGATTCTACAGGTTTATATCAATCCTCGAGTTTCCTCGTCGTGACCCCGCAGACTCCCCGTTTGGGACCAACACCATCAGCACTGGCCCCCCCTGCTATGTAGAATTAAGAACCCGAGGGTGCGACCCCCTATGCAAATTTAAATAAATAATTAAGTTGTTATTATGAGGCAAATAGTACCAATGTTGGGATTTGCTGGAAAAGACTTAGCACTTAGCGGTTTATCGAGGGGGTCCCATACACCCCAACCGTGTTAGGAACGCATAATCAAGGAACATAACACCGGTTTATACGATTCCTAACGGCATGAGTGGAACAAAACACCAAGCAAAAGGCTTAGCCTTCCACCCTTGCCAGTATATTGGTGATTTCGTTTTAAGCATTTATATAGTGTGATATAACCCAACAACTTCAACATGAAGCGAGCATCTTCGATCTTCACTTGCAACTAGCAATATTATAAGAAGGGCTGAGCGAAGCGTACTTAGCCAAGCAACGGTTTGCATAGGTAGGGTGGTTAAACATGGTGATGGTTACAGTAGGAGGCTGACAGGAAAGACATGGGCATCGAGGAAAAAATACTAAAGAGCGATACTCTAGCAATAGGCAAAGATAGTAATGGTATCCGGGTTCGGTCATCTTGCCTGGAATTCCACAAGGGAGAAGAACGGATCCATGAAGTAGACGGAGCAACACAGACGAGAGAATCCTCACAACTCCGGAACGAAACCGAAGCTAACAAGAGAAGCAACCGGAAAGAAAACAAACAACGCGGTAAACACACAAGCATAAACATGGCATACGATGCACAAACAAGTATGATGCATGTCCGGTTTAAAAGCATGGCATGGCAAAGTGCACAAACAAAACTACAAGTTAAGTGGAGCTCGGTTCCCGTGGTGAAAGGAAAAGGGTGCCACGACAACGATCCGAAATGATGCAAAGGCAACAACTCGGTTCCGGTAACTCGTTGAGAGTCCGGTGCAAAAGGAAAGATGGCGTGAGCGAATCAAACGAGATGAAAGGTTGGGCGATCCCGTCACCGGGTTCCCACGAGTCAGCGACGAGGCAACCGAGGAACATGACAAAAGGGACGAAACGGACACGGTGCACACACGGGAAACATTTCATACAACCACAACAAGCATCACTCGGGTCATCGTCTCGGGTTATACCTTCGAAGCGTGCGTTTCGGGGCGGTTCGAGTCGTCGAGGGACGTAGTGGTTCCGTTTGTAGTCGTACACGGGTCGACGGTAGTGGAAGTAGACGATCTCGTAGATGTACATGTCGACGGTAGTGGAACTTGTCGGGATCGTCATCGACGTAGGGGTACACGTTCGTTTCGGAGAGGGACTTGATGAACCCAACATCTTCGGGGCGACGGTAGTGGAACTTGGCGACGGTAGTCGTTCTCGCGACGAGTTCGTAGATGTACTTGGCGCATCCATCTTTTCCGGGCGACGGTAGTGGAAGTCGTTCTGTAGTTGTTCATGTCATCGATGTCGGGGTACTTGGTCGGGTCGCCGTGTACTCGTTCATGTAGTCGTAGAAGTTCAAGTCATCGTAGCCGTTCGGTCGTCGTGGACGTAGTGGAACTTCTTGAAGAGGAACTTGACGTTCGGAGACCGGGTCTTGCCTGCGGTGCACTTGGCGGAAAACAACAGCAACAAACAACAACAAAAGAGAACAAGGCGGTCTCGGAACTTGGACAGCAGCAAAACAACCACGGCACGGAGGATGCTCGGGCGACTCTTGGCGACGGGACTTGCGGTCTTGCTGGAGGTGAGGCAGTAGCAGCATGCACGGGCGATCCGGGCCGAAGGGCGCGGTGGCTCGGCGCGTACTGGTCGGAGGAAGGCAGGGGCCTCGGTGCTGTAGCGAAGGAGGGCCAGAGCCGAGGAGGCGGGGGCCTCGCCGGCCGGAGGATGCTGCTTGGGGCGACCATGGAGAGCTGGGGACGGAGCACGGGCGCGGCTCCTGGCTGCTGCCTTGGGGCGCGGAGGAGGCGCTGCGAGGGAGGGACGAGGAGATGGGGTCGAGGCTCGGTGCGGGCGACGAGGCAAGTCCTCGAGGGAATCGGGCGCGGGGGTTCGAGGGAGAGGGAAGAGGGTGAGCGATGGGATTTCGGGCAGAGGCAGAGCGAGCGATGGGTTCGCTCCTGGCGGCGCACGAAGGGAAGCGAGGAGCGATGGGAATCGGTGCGTCGTGCTAGGGTTCGGGATGAGGAAAAAAAATGGGCCTCGGGCCAAGGTGGCAGCAGGCCTGGAGGCTGATGGGAAGTGGCTGGGCCTAATGGTCCAACCTAGGGAGACCGCAGGCGGCTGGGCCTCTTCTTACTGTTGTTTCCAAATTAAAAGAGAAAACAACAAGAAGAAAGAAAAGAAAAGGAGGAGTTAGGAAAAGGCTTAGGGCATGGGGTAAAAACCCTGGACTCACAAAAATGTCAGGATTTAAATAAAATAGAAGGAGGTTTTTTTTGGAAGAACCCCGATACGAGGGAAAATAAATATTGACAAGGTTTGAGGCAAGGAATGCGAAAGAGAAGGCATGGGGAAATTGTGCAAGTGTGTTACGGTGATTTCCAACAAATGGAATATTTTAAATATAGCTCCCTAAAATATTGAGAGGCTTTTATATGTTTTAAAGAGAAGACATTCTTCCCTCGATTTAAATGGACCGAAGGTCCACACAATTTATTTAGGTTGAGATGCAAATGAAATATGACATGATGGCATGATGACATGATGCAATGCAAAAATAAATAACACAAGCACAATGAAACACACGGGAGGAACCCGGAACATCTGGAATCTTCTGGAATCTTCTGGGACGTCGGTCTTCGTGCGTCACACGCCTGGAGCCCCTGTGGGTCCCCCCGACTGTACTTTGGCCGCACGGTAGCTCCTGGAACGCTGATTTTTTATATATTTTTTCTGAATTTTTCCTGGCAGTTCTCGTAATGTGAAAACCTGAAATACAAACACAGCCGAAAACAGAAACTGGCACTGGGGTGCACTGAGTTAATAGGTTAGTCCAAATATGATCAAAAGTGTATGGAAGTGTATAAATATCATAGCAATATCACCCAAAATAGGCATGGAGCAAGCAGAAATTATAGATAAATTTTGGACGTATCAGCATTCTTGGCGTTGATCTTGGGGACCTTCTTGGTGGTGGCTTCGGGAAGCTCTGCCGGTAGATAGTCACCAGAAATCAATTTCCTCTTCTTGCTGTGTCCAGTTGACGGTGTTACGGATGGTTGAGTCAGCTTGAGCACAAAGATCCCTGGTTCCACAGGTAACTTAAGTGCGGCGCACTTTGACAGGCCATCTGCGATGTCGTTCTGAGCTTTTGGCACATGTTCCATCTGTAGGCCGTCAAAGTGCTCTTCAAGCTTTCTCACTTCATCAACGTAAGATTCCATCAACGGACTCTGATAATTCTTGTTTACTTGGCGGACGACAAGCTGCGAGTCACCCCTGACAATGAGCTTCTTGATCCCATGGTCTGCCGCGATCCTGAGACCGGCAAGCAAACCCTCATACTCTGCAGTATTGTTTGTTGCTTGCTCCTTGGGAAAGTGCATCTGGACCACGTACTTGAGGTGCTCTCCGGTGGGTGCGACAAGCAGCACGCCAGCACCGGCGCCTTGCAGCGAGAAAGCACCATCAAAGTACATCAGCCACTCTTTGCTTGCTTCCTTGACGGGGATGCTCGTTTCTGGAATTTCTTCATCTGGTGTTGGCGTCCACTCTGCTATGAACTCTGCCAATGCTCTGCTTTGGATAGTGGAAGTGCTTTCAAACTTGAGGCCAAAGCTTGATAGTTCCAGTGCCCACTCGACAATCCTGCCCGTTGCTTCTGGGTTATGTAGTATCCTCCTCAGCGGAAAGCGAGTGACCACTGTGATCTCATGTGCTTGGAAGTAATGGCGCAGCTTTCTCGAGGCCATGAGAAGGCCGAAAAGCAATTTATGCACACCAGAGTACCTTGACCTAGCCCCCTGCAGGAGGGAACTGACAAAGTAAACTGGGCGCTGCACCATTCTCTTCCGTATCTCCTCTTGCGCCTGCGCAGATCCATCTTTGTCGGGACCAGAGCTTGTCGGGGAAGCCCCCTGCTTATCGCTGGACGTGCTTGCCGCGGTTGCTGGCTCATCATCTGCCTCCCTCTCCGCTACTAACGCAGCACTAACCACTTGATTGGTTGCCGCTAGATACAGCAGCAACTTCTCTTGTGGCTTAGGTGCGACAAGTATTGGAGTGGAGGACAGGTATTTCTTCAAGTCTTGCAGCGCAGCCTCCGCTTCCGGGGTCCATTTCATTGGACCCGCCTTTTTCAAAATTTTGAAAAATGGCAGGGCGCGCTCAGCGGACTTAGAAATAAACCTGCTGAGAGCAGCCACGCAACCGGCAAGTCTTCGTACATCCTTGACGCGCTTTGGTGCTTCGATCTGCTCAATGACCATGATCTTGTCGGGATTGGCTTCAATTCCCCTCTGAGACACGAAGAACCCGAGAAGCTTGCCGGAAGGGACTCCAAACACACACTTCTCGGGGTTGAGCTTGAGCTGGATCTTACGCAGATTTGCAAAAGTCTCATCTAAATCTTGAATCAGGGTCGCCCTGTCCTTGCTCTTGACCACTATGTCATCCATGTAGGCTTCCACATTTCTGTGAATTTGTGGCTCAAAAGTTGTATGGACTACCCTTGCAAATGTTGAACCAGCATTCTTCAAACCAAAAGGCATCCGTATAAAACAGTACGTGCCACACGGAGTGATGAATGCGGTCTTCTCCTCATCCTCTTCTGCCATGAAGATCTGATGGTATCCTGAGTATGCGTCATGAAATGAAAGCAAATCACATCCGGCCGTGGAGTCAACAATCTGGTCAATGCGCGGCAAGGGAAATGGGTCTTTGGGACAAGCTTTATACACATCGGTGAAGTCGATACAAAGCCTCCATTTCCCGTTTGCCTTGCGCACGACTACAGGATTGGCCAACCACGTAGGATGGAGCACACCTCTGACAAGGCCTGCTGCTTTCAACTTCTTGATCTCTTCTGCGATGAATTCTTGGCGCTCCACTGCTTGCTTCCTGACTTTCTGCTTGACGGGCCGCGTGTGAGGACAGACGGCAAGATGGTGCTCAATTACTTTCCTGGGAACACCGGGGATGTCAGATGGTTTCCACGCAAACACGTCGACGTTCGCCCGTAGGAGAGCAATGAGCGCGCTTTCCTATTTAGGATCAAGTGTGGCACTGATGGTGAAGGTACCACCAGTGCCGTCTGAAGGAAATATGCCCTAGAGGCAATAATAAAGTTATTATTTATTTCCTTATATCATGATAAATGTTTATTATTCATGCTAGAATTGTATTAACCGGAAACTTAATACATGTGTGAATACATAGACAAAACAGAGTGTCCCTAGTATGCCTCTACTAGACTAGCTCATTGATCAAAGATGGTTATGTTTCCTAGCCATAGACATGAGTTGTCATTTGATCAACAGGATCACATCATTAGGAGAATGATGTGATGGACAAGACCCATCCGTTAGCTTAGCACTATGATCGTTTAAGTTTTACTGCTATTGCTTTCTTCATGCCTTATACATGTTCCTATGACTATGAGATTATGCAACTCCCGAATACCGGAAGAACACTTTGTGTGCTACCAAACGTCACAACGTAACTGGGTGATTATAAAGGTACTCTACAGGTGTCTCCGAAGGAACTTGTTGGGTTGGCGTATTTCGAGATTAGGATTTGTCACTCCGATTGTCGGAGAGGTATCTCTGGGCCCACTCGGTAATGCACATCACTATAAGCCTTGCAAGCATTGCAGCTAATGAGTTAGTTGCGGGATGATGTATTACGGAACGAGTAAAGAGACTTGCCGGTAACGAGATTGAACTAGGTATTGAGATACCGACGATCGAATCTCGGGCAAGTAACATACCGATGACAAAGGGAACAACGTATGTTGTTATGCGGTTTGACCGATAAAGATCTTCCTAGAATATGTGGGAGCCAATATGAGCATCCAGGTTCCTCTATTGGTTATTGACCGGAGACGTGTCTCGATCATGTCTACATAGTTCTCGAACCCGTAGGGTCCGCACGCTTAAGGTTTCGATGACAGTTTTATTATGAGTTTATGAGTTTTGATGTACCGAAGGAGTTCGGAGTCCCGGATGAGATCGGGGACATGACGAGGAGTCTCAAAATGGTCGAGACGTAAAAATCGATATATTGGACGACTATATTCGGACATCGGAAAGGTTCCGAGTGATTCGGGTATTTTCGGAGTATCGGGGAGTTACGGGAATAGAGGAGAGAGGCCAAAAGGAAGGAGGCGCGCACCACCCTTCTGGTCCGAATTGGACAAGGGGTGCAGCCCCCTTTTCCTTCTCCGTCTCCCCCTCTTTCCTTCTCTCCTACTCCGGGAAGGAAAGGGGAATCCTACTAGGACTTGGGAGTCCTGGTAGGACTCCCCACACTTGGCGCGCCCCCTCTAGGGCCGGCCTCTCCCTCCCTCCTTTATATACGGGGGCAGGGGGACACCTCTAGACACAACAATTGATCTCTTGATCTCTTAGCCGTGTGCGGTGCTCCCCTCCACCATAGTTCTCCTCGATAATATTGTAGCGGTGCTTAGGCGAAGCCCTCCGACAGTAGAACATCAAGATCGTCACCACGCCGTCGTGCTGACGGAACTCTCCCTCGACACTCAGCTGGATCGGAGTTCGAGGGACGTCATCGAGCTGAACGTGTGCTAGAACTCAGAGGTGCCGTAGTTTCGGTGCTTGATCGGTCGGGCCGTGAAGACGTACGACTACATCAACCGCGTTGTTCTAACGCTTCCGCTTTTGGTCTACGAGGGTACGTAGACTCACTCTCGCCTCTCATTGCTATGCATCTGGTAGATAGATCTTGCGTGATCGTAGGAAAATTTTAAAATACTACGTTCCCCAACAGTGGCATCATGAGCCAGGTCTATGCGTAGATGATATGCACGAGTAGAACACAAGTGAGTTGTGGACGATACAAGTCATACTGCTTACCAGCATGTCATACTTTGCTTCGGCGGTATTGTGAGATGAAGCGGCCCGGACCGACATTACGCGTACGCTTACGCGAGACTGGTTTCACCGTTATGAGCACTCGTTGCTTAAAGGTGACTGGCGGGTGTCTGTCTCTCTCACTTAAGCTGAATCAAGTGTGACTACGCCCGATCCTTGTGAAGGTTAAAACATCACATACTTGACGAAACATCGTTGTGGTTTTTTGTATGCGTAGGTAAGAACGGTTCTTGCTAAGCCCGTAGCAGCCACGTAAAACTTGCAACAACAAAGTAGAGGACGTCTAACTTGTTTTTGCAGGGCATGTTGTGATGTGATATGGTCAAGACATGATGAGTTATACGGTTTTGTATGAGATGATCATGTTTTGTAAAGTTATCGGCAACTGGCAGGAGCCATATGGTTGTCGCTTTATTGTATGAAATGCAATCGCCATGTAATTGCTTTACTTTATCACTAAGCGGTAGCGATAGTTGTAGAAGAAATAGTTGACGAGACGACAACGATGCTACGATGAAGATCAAGGTGTTGCGCCGGTGACGAAGGTGATCATGACGGTGCTTTGGAGATGGAGATCAAAAGCACAAGATGATGATGGCCATATCATGTCACATATTTTGATTGCATGTGATGTTTATCTTATTATGCTTCTTATTTTGCTTAGTACGACGGTAGCATTATAAGATGATCCCTTACAAAATTTCAAGGTATCAGTGTTCTCCCTGAGTATGCACCGTTGCGAAAGTTCGTCGTGCCGAGACACCACGTGATGATCGGGTGTGATAAGCTCTACGTTCAAATACAACGGGTGTAAGCCAGTTTTGCACACGCAGAATACTCGGGTTAAACTTGACGAGCCTAGCATATGCAGATATGGCCTCGGAACACTGGAGACCGAAAGGTCGAGCGTGAATCATATAGTAGATATGATCAACATAAGATGTTCACCATTGAAAACTACTCCATCTCACGTGATGATCGGACATGGTTTAGTTGATTTGGATCACGTGATCATTTAGATGACCAGAGGGATGTCTATCTAAGTGGGAGTTCTTCAAGTAATATGATTAATTGAACTTTAATTTATCATGAACTTAGTCCTGGTAGTGTTAGCATATCTGTGTTGTAGATCAATAGCTCGTAAGATAGCTCCCTGTTTATTTTATATGTTCCTAGAGAAATATAAGTTGAAAGATGTTAGTAGCAATGATGCGGACTAGGTCCGTGATCTGAGGATTATCCTCATTGCTGCACAGAAGTATTATGTCCTTGATGCACCGCTAGGTGACGAACCTATTGCAGGAGCAGATACAGACGTTATGAATGTTTGACAAGCTCGGTATGATGACTACTTGATAGTTTAGTGCGCCATGCTTTACGGCTTATAACCCGGACTTCAAAAATGTTTTGAACGCCACGGAGCATATGAGATGTTCCACGAGTTGAAATTAGTATTTCATACTCATGCCCGTGTCGAGAGGTATAAGACCTCTGACAGTACTTTGCCTACAAGATGGAGGAGAATAGCTCAACAAGTGAGCGTGTGCTCAGATTGTCTGGGTACTACAATTACTTGAATCAAGTGGGAGTTATTCTTTCAGATAAGATAGTAATTGACAAAAGTTCTCTAGTCACTATCACCAAGTTAGTAGAACTTCGTGATGAACTATATTATGCAAGGGATGACGAAGGTAATTCCTGAGCTCTTCGCGATCCTGAAATCGGCGAAGGTAGAAATCAAGAAAGAGCATCAAGTGTTGATGGTTAATAAGACCACTTGTTTCAAGTAAAGGGCAAAGGGATAGAAGGGGAACTTCAAAAAAAAAGAATGACAAGCAAGTTGTCACTCCCGTGAAGAAACCCAAAGCTAAACTCAAGCCTGAAACTAAGTGCTTCTACTGCAAAGGAAAAGGTCACCAGAAGTGGAACTACCCTAGATATTTGGTGGATAAGAAGGATGGCAAAGTGAACAAAGGTATATTTGATATACAGATTATTGATGTGTATTTTACTAGTGTTCATAGCAACCCCTCGGTATTTGATACTGGTTCAGTTGCTAAATAGTAGTAACTCGAAATGGGATTTGCATAATGAACAGAAACTAGTTAAAGGTGAAAGTGTGTTGGAAGTGGTTCCAAGATTGATATGATCATCATCGCACACTCCCTATACTTTCGGGATTAGTGTTGAACCTAAATAAGTGTTATTTGGTGTTTGTGTTGAGCATGAATATGATTTGATCATGTTTATTGCAATACGGTTATTCATGTAAGTTAGAGAATAATTGTTGTTCTGTTTACATGAATAAAACCTTCTATGGTCAAACACCCAATGAAAATGGTTTGTGGGATCTCGATCGTGGGATACACATATTCATAATATTGAAGCCAAAAGATGCAAGGTTAATAATGATAGTGCAACTTATTTGTGGCACTGCCGTTTAGGTCATATTGGTGTAAAGCGCATGAAGAAACTCCATAGTGATGGACTTTTGGAATCACTTGATTATGAATCACTTGGTGCTTGCGAACCATGCCTCATGAGCAAGATGACTAAAACTCCGTTCTCCGGAACTGTGGAGCGAGCAACAGAGTTGTTGGAAATCATACATACTGATGTATGCGGACCAATGAGTGTTGAAGCTCGCGGCAGGTATCGTTATTTTCTGACCTTCACTAATGATTCGAGCAGATATGGGTATATCTACTTGATGAAGCACAAGTCTGAAACATTTGAAAAGTTCAAAGAATTTTAGAGTGAAGTGGAGAATCATCGTAACAAGAAAATAAGAGTTTCTACGATATGATCGTAGAGGTAAAATATTTGAGTTAGTGAGTTTGGCCTTCAGTAAAAACAATGTGAAATAGTTTCACTACTCACGCCACCTGGAACACCACAGTGTAATGGTGTGTCCGAACGTCATAACCGTACTTTATTAGATATGGTGCGATCAATGATGTCTCTTACCGATCTACCACTATCGCTTTTGGGGTTATGCATTAGAGACATCTACATTCACGTTAAATAGGGCACCATCTAAATCCGTGGAGATGACACCGTATGAACTGTGGTTTGACGAGAAACCTAAGTTGTCATTTCTTTAAGTCTGGGACTACGATGCTTATGTGAAAAAGTTTCAACATGGTAAGCTCGAACCCAAATCGGAGAAATAAATTTTCATAGGATACCCAAAAGAAACTGTTGGGTACACCTTCTATCACAGATCCGAAGGCAAGGTCTTTGTTGCTAAGAGTGGATCCTTTCTAGAGAAGGAGTTTCTCTCGAAAGAAGTGAGTGGGAGGAAAGTGGAACTTGATGAGGTAATTGTACCTTCTCCCGAATTGGATAGTAGTACATCACAGAAACTGGTTCTAGTGATTCCTACACCAATTAGTGAGGAAGCTAATGATGATGATCATGAAACTTCGGATCAAGTTACTGCTGAACTTCGTAGATCAACCAGAGTACGTTCCGCACCAGAGTGGTACGGCAACCCAGTTCTGGAAGTCATGTTACTGGACCATGATGAACCTACGAACTATGAGGAAGCGATGATGAGCCCAGATTCCGCAAAATGGCTTGAGACCATGAAATCTGAGATGGGATCCATGTATGAGAACAAAGTGTGGACTTTGGTTGACTTGCCCGATGGTCGGCAAGCCATCGAAAATAAATGGATCTTCAAGAGGAAGACTGACGCTGACAGTAATGTTACTGCTTACAAAGCTCGACTTGTTGCGAAAGGTTTTCGACAAGTTCAAGGAGTTGACTACGATGAGACTTTCTCACCCGTAGCGATGCTTAAGTCATTCCGAATCATGTTAGCAATTGCCGCATTTTATGAAATCTGGCAAATGGACAATAAAACTGCATTCTTTAATGGATTTATTAAAGAAGAATTGTATATGATGCAACCAGAAGGTTTTGTCAATCCTAAAGGTGCTAACAAAATGTGCAAGCTCCAGCGATCCATCTATGGACTGGTGCAAGGATCTCGGAGTTGGAATATACACTTTGATAAGTTGATCAAAGCATATAGATTTATACAGACTTGCGGTGAAGCCTGTATTTACAAGAAAGTGAGTGGGAGCACTACAACATTTCTGATAAGTATATGTGAATGACATATTGTTGATCAGAAATAATGTAGAATATTCTGGAAAGCATAAAGGAGTGTTTGAAAGGAGTTGAATGACCGCTTCTTGCCAGATCCTCCATCACCTCATTGGGCCTTCTCCTTGTCGCACCGCTCGTACTCAGCCTTTTGCTGCTCGACGAGCTGCTCGACCCTCTTGCAGTTCTGGAGGTCATGGCCCTTGGTGCGGTGGATCTTCCAGTACTGCTTGTCGGTGCCGTCCTGCTTGTCGGCGGCCGCCACAGCCTGGCAGTTGGTGCAGGCGGCAATCTCCTTGCCGGAGCTACCAACTTGGGCTTTCTTGGCGCCACCTTCATTGCCGGACTGCTCAACGACTAGCACCTCTTTGCTTTTCTTCTTCCTGTTGTTCCGCCGCCGGTTTTTCTTTGCCGGGGCAGCATCTTCACTGTCAGATCCCCCTGCTCATGTATCCTCTTCGGGGAGTTTAATCCCCTCCTCAGCACGTGCACACTTGTCGGCCAGGGCATACAGCTCACTGACGTCCCTGATCTTGCACATCGACATCTCCTCCCTCATCCTGCGGTTACGCACGTTCTGATGGAACGCGCTGATAACCGCGGCAGGGTGGACATCTGGGATGTTGTGTTGTACACGGTTGAGTCTCTGGATATACTTGCGCAGGGGTTCTCCTTCCTTCTGGGCGAGCAGATGAAGGTCACTTTCCTGGTCATGGGGTTTGTGGCCGCCCGTAAAGGCGCCGACAAACTGATGGCACAGGTCAGCCCAGGAGGATATGGAGTTGTCCGGCAAGTGCATGAGCCAGGACCTGACGTTGGGCTTGAGTACCAGCGGGAAGTAGTTGGCAAGGATCTTGTCGTCCCGTCCCCCGGCAGCTTGCACTGCGATGGTGTAGATGCTGAGGAACTCCGATGGGTGTGTCTTGCCGTCGTACTTCTCTGGTATGTCTGGCTTGAAATTCTTCATACTGGGCCACTGGACTTGCCGCAACTCACGAGTAAACGCAGGACAACGTACCGCATATGGCAAGTCGCGTGGTTCCCCTGGCGCATGAACGTCGACAGCGGGCCCAGCGCGCTGGTCTGATTGACGCCGCGCTTCTCTTCGGCGCTCGATGCGGGTACGAGCGTCTTCTTGCTGTCGTTCGTGAAGAACTTGGCGCTGATCGTGGCGAGCTCGTGGATCTGACGACGCGGTGGAGTCGCTGTCGAGGTGGATCCGGCGAGTCGGCGATTTTGGCCTTCGGGGCGGAGAGTGCACGGTGGTTGCACCCCCACCGGTCTTGTCGCCATCGGCCCGTGCCTGGCTGACTTGCCGCGGCTGCGATGTACTTGGCTGCCACGGTGTGTCGCCGTTGGCGAAGGCGATGAGACTCTGAATGGTGGCCCTCCAGTCGTCGGCCTTGTCTGCCGCTGGAGGGAAGTCTAGGAGCAGTTGAGCTCGTGCTAGAGCTTCTGCTGGAGTGGCGGGTAGCGGTGGCGAACGGTGCGAGGAGCGGGATATGCTCGGACTTCTAACTACGTTAGAAGGAGCAGTATCCCGTCCAGGCGACCGTGCCTTGCTCGTGCCGGCATGTTGGCGTGCATGCTGGTCTTGAGCATCCCGAGATCCACCAGCTCGATCTTGGTCCAGCAAGCGTA
>LR738715.1:202311002-202341728 GCA_902687465.1 Secale cereale | reverse complement strand
GCTGGAGTGGCGGGTAGCGGTGGCGAACGGTGCGAGGAGCGGGATATGCTCGGACTTCTAACTACGTTAGAAGGAGCAGTATCCCGTCCAGGCGACCGTGCCTTGCTCGTGCCGGCATGTTGGCGTGCATGCTGGTCTTGAGCATCCCGAGATCCACCAGCTCGATCTTGGTCCAGCAAGCGTATGGTACCATGAGTACCATGACGCTGCCGGTCCCGCGCCTCCTGAGATGGGCGCGGTGCATGTACGGACGCCGAGGTCTTGGAGTGCGCCCGGTCGTTGTGGGAGTCGACTACGCCGCCGATGGGCAGCGCAGCTTTGTCCTTGGACTTGGCGGCACCGTGAGCTCCCTCGTCGGCGCCCGTTCTTCCGCCGGCGTCTACTCCACCAGCTGTTGGCTCCGACGGTGGTGGATTCGACGCAGACGGAACAGCTGCCTCCGAAGCCTTCTTCTTCGGCGGCATGTCGATGAAGATGATGACGATCTAGCTCGTGTGGACGCCGGACCAGGTTCACACAACCTCGACGCACCCCCTACCTGGCGCGCCAAAGATGTCGGGGAAACTGATCCACCCACGAACACCTATGGGGACGGAACCCCTTTTCGGTACGGCAGGGGGCGGAGATCGCACGAAGAGCATATCGAGGCGGGGCACACGAGTAGTTTACCCAGGTTCGGGCCGCACAGGTGCGTAAAACCCTACTCCTGCTTTGGTTTGTATTGAGTTCTTGGCTCGGGAGCGCTGAGAGCTACAGTACACTCTAGCAGCTAACGAGACCGAGTGTGAGAGTGTTCCAATCGCCAACCCCCATCTACGTTGCGCATGGGCCTCCTTTTATATGCTCAAGGGGTCACCGACAGGTGGCAACGCAGATGAGGGTAAAAATGGAAAAATATTGTAATAGGTACAGCTACCTGTACAGTGTTCCATACCTAACCCTGACGGCAGGGGACAAGGGCATTAAATGCCCATCGTCGTCGCCCAAACAGTGCAAAAAGGGGCCGTCAGGGGCGCCACCGTTCGCCACGATGGCAACCTTGTCAGCGCCGCTTGCCACCGCGTACCCCTGGCTGCACAGCCTCCCGCCACGTACGCCTGGAAGGGTCCCAGAGCGACACGTGGATGGATGCGCTGGAGCGCGGGTACAGGGTGGTAGCTTGCCGTGGCAAGCGCCTTGCCGCGGTCGTTGCCTTGTCGCTTCCGGGAGCTTGTCGCTCACTGGGCCTTGCCGGGACGCGTGGCGCGTCGCGGCAAGTTCCTTGAGATGCCTTGGTTGGCCTTCCCGGCAAGCTCCTCTTGCAGGGGTCTTGTCTCCTTGGCTTGAATATTTTGTTCTTGAATGGCTCCAAAGGAACCACGGAGGACCTTGGCAGTCACCCGGCAAGCCTTGCCGCGGGGCGCTGCGACTGCCCGTGCACAAGTTCGGGATACTAGGGTACCCCTACTCTAGTACACCGACAACTACTTTTGTACAAAACATTTCAGTGTCCTCAGCAAGAAGCAGGAACCAACCTTTGTGGATACTATGTTTGCAGACACATGATCTCTATCTACAAATCTGCTGATAGTTGTGATGATCCTCACAAATTAGTACTAGTAAGTCTATCTTAATTAATATCTTCTACTCCACTCATATGGCACATTCCGGTCTTAAAATTACGGCAGCTCGTCTTAAAACCGAGGACCCCTGAACCGCTCCCGGCTGGTGAATTGCTGATGGTTCGGAGATTTATCAGCGACTTCTTCCTGGATCACTACATCAATCCCACTAGTGATAATGAAGATTTCATCATGCGTTCTCCTGAAACATTGAGTAAGAGTTAGCCGCTAAACATATAACGCATGGATCTATTGTTTTCCATCTGATGAGGACTTCGTATTTCGTATGCTATGATTAATTATATAATGCATATATGTGTGGAAAAATCATTGGAATTTAGTTACGATATGTTCAATTGCAATTGTTGCGAAATCTGATGAATGTTCTTCTTGTGGACACTATTTGTTCAATTGAATAGTGTCGATTCAAAATGGGATATTTTTCTTTATTTGTTCAATTGAATATTGTGGAGAATTTGCTTTTTTGTGTGCCAATTCAAAATGTGATATTTTTGTTTTAACCTAGCAATTGCTCCGCACACGGTTCAACTAAATGAGTGTGTATGATCCACATCGGAAAGAATACGTCAATCGTAGCAGAACCGTCGGTGATACACAGCAGATCGCAAACGATTTACAACGCTACTTCGTGTGTGTAGGGTCTCCAGAACCGTTTGTGATATTGCGTTATCGCACACGAGAACTGGGAGTAAACTATGCCCAATGCAAAATACAATGCCAATCGTATTTTTTTCCAGGAAACGTGTGGGATCCCAAACGAAAAGCACACATCACTCTTGCAGCAACCGTCGGTGATACCCAACAAATCACAAACGGTTTGCAGCACTTGTATGTGTGCGAAGGGGCTCCTGAACCGTTTGTGATAGAGCATTATCGCAGACGGTAATTGTGGGCAAACGTGTGCGATGGAGGCTAGCATGGCGGACGGGTTACACAGAAAACTCGTGTGCGATTGGGCACAAATCGCACATAGTTCATATGTTGGCTTGTGTGCCTTACATACCGTTTCCCAAAATGGTTCATTACGACAAACTGTATGGTTTCATTGCGTCACTAGAAACGCTTAATCACCGATACCACACGTGCAAAATAATTTAGTGTGTGCTGCATCGCATACGATTACATTTTGGAAGGCCTCTGGATCACTGCTCCATATCCCTGACGGTTTCTGGGTCGTGTGGGAAGGACACCCTATCACACACACTCACTTGGCGACAGTCCCAAATGCCATCGCGGAAAGGGGTTAAAACCCGTTTGTATAGCACCGACGCGTACCAGTGTAGACACAACCTTTGCGGTGTTCGGAGCTCAATCATTGCGGTGTAAAGCTCCGGGCAAGCGTCAGGGTCTCCAATTAGGTTTGGAGATCGCCCCAACCAATTTGTACGGGTTCGGTGACCGCCCCCAAGGGTTGCCATTTGTACGGGTTCGGTGACCACCCTCAAGGGTCCCTTAGTGGAATCACGACATCTTGCACTATGCGAGGGCGTGAGGAGATTATGGTGGCCCTAGTGGCTTCTTGGGGAGCATTGTGCCTCCACACCGCTCCAAATGGAGATTAGCATCCGCAAGGGTGTGAACTTCAGGATGCATCGTCGTCTCTGCATGCCTCGGTTATCTCGTACCCGAGCCTTTTACTTATTGACTTTACTTTGTGATAGCCATATTGTTTCTTGTCATATATCTCACTATCACCTAGTTGTTTATCTTGCTTAACATAAGTTGTTGGTGCACATAGGTGAGCCTAGTTGTTGTAGGTTTTGTGCTTGACAAATTAACCGCTAGGTTTATTCCGCATTTGTTCAAGCTTAAGCCATAATTATTTTAAAGAGCCTATTCACCCCCCCTCTAGGCGACATCCATGATCTTTCACACAGCAATCAACATCAATGGCGAAGTGGGACCCTTCTTCCAGGCCTCCATGGGGGTCAAGCAAGGGGATCCTGTCTCCCCCTTACTTTTCAACCTTGCAGTTGATGCCCTTGTGGGCATCATAGATAAGGCCAAGCTGTCCGGCCACCTTAAGGGTGTGGTTAGTCATCTCATTCCGGATGGGGGGTTTACCCACTTGCAGTCTACGGATGACACCATGATTATGATGGAAGGCTCAGATTCGGACAATGTTAATCTTAAGTTCCTTTGCTCTGCTTTGAGGAAATGTCTGGACTTAAGATTAACTTTGATAAGAGTGAGGTTGTGGTCCTTGGCTACTCGGAGGCTGAGCAGCACGGGATCGCAGATAACCTCAATTGTAGGTTGGCTTCATTCCCCATATCTTACTTGGGGATGCCCCTAGCTGAGTCCAAAATTTTGGCGAGTGGATATGATCCGCTTGTGGGATGAGTAGCGTCCCGTGCGGAGCCCTGGTGCGGTAGGTTCACATCTAAAGGAAGCAAAACTGTTGCTGACATCCGTGGATATTTAATCTTCGACGGATTTGCACCCATGGCGGCTGCCCCTGTCTCCATGATGAAGACGACTTAGATTTGTCATCGAACCCCGTCCAGGGGTCAACACCTGCAACAGCTCTGGACCTAGATCCGGAGCAGATCGCCTCATCCGAGGACGGGAAGATCAACGGAAACCACATACTTAGTGGCGCTCGAGCCGCTCACAGATCCAACATTGAGTGGGACTCACCCCGTCGCTCCAGCACCGGACTCGGCCCCGATCACGAGTTCCGAACTTTCGGGATCTGCGCTTTTTGGGCTCGATCGAGCGGTTGTCACTGAACTCAGCCCTGCACATGTCCGAACATACGTCCATCACTCGCCCTTAGATGAAGCGCTAGACTTACTAAAATCTCTCTCCCTTGCAGATGATTCCCAGCCGAACTATTCCCGAGGACAGGGAATTTTGCTTCCCACCCACCACCCACTTGGTAGCCATGATCGAAGACTTAACCGATCTACTAGACTACGCTTCCGAAGACATCGATGGGATGGACCACGACGTCGAAGCCGATCTAAGTGCAAACCCGCCCGTGACTGGGCGATGGACGGCTACTTCTACATATGATGTATATATGGTGGATACACCCAACGAGAAGGAAGATGATGCCGAAACAAATCCAAAGCAGGATAAGCCCGTCGATGAACCTCCTAAGCACCGATGTCAGAAACATTGATCTCGATCCTGTAAAGGGGAAGAGAGTAACGCTGTCATTGAAGATGATGACGACCCGGAGCAAGCCGATCACCCTGTGGATCCAGCGGTGGAGCAGGATGAACGTGAGGATGGTGAACACACTCCCGAACCGCTGGCCGATCACAGCGATGTGGATGACAGCAATTATCAACCTGTCTCGGAAGAGGACGTCAGCTTGGGAGATGAAGAATTTATCATCCCAGAAGAACAACTCGAACAGAAACGTTTTCAACAACAGCTCATTGCCACGACAAGGAGCCTAAAGAAGCAGCAGCGGCGGCTTCGAGCCGAATAGGATACACTCAATAACAGATGTAATGAAGTGCTAGATGCTGAAGAAAGGTATGGCCGTGAGCGCCAAACAAAGAGCTATCCCAAGCGCAAGTTGTTGCCCCAATTCGACAACAAGGCCGTTGCGCCAATTCCACCAAAGTATGATCAGTCCAATCAACCGGACAGACCACCCCGTGGACGAGACAAAGCGGCCAGCAACGTCGTACACAAGCCCGCACCTCCTCACCGTAAAGGAAAGGATATAGCGGCTCAGGGCCTGATACGTCCATTTTGCATCATGCTTCTATATTGATATTTATTGCATTATGGGCTGTTATTACACATTATGTCAGAATACTTATGCCTTTTCTCTCTTATTTTACAAGGTTTACATGAAAAGGGAGAATGCCTGCAGCTGGAATTCTGGGCTGGAAAAAGAGCAAACATTTGAGACCTATTCTGCACAACTTAAAAAGCCCTGAAACTCCATGAAAGTCCATTTCGGAAAATATAAAAAATATCTGGCGAAAGAAGTACAAAGGGAGGCCACCCACCGTCCACGAGGGTGGGGGGCGCCCCCTGGCCGCGCCCCCTGCCTTGTGGGCCACCTGGCAGCCCCCCGATGCCCATCTTCTGCTATATGAGGTGTTTTGACCTGGAAAAAATCATAAGAAGGCTTTCGGGATGAAGCGCCACCGTCTCGAGGCGGAACCTTGGCGGAACCAATCTAGGGCTTCGGCGGAGCTATTCTGTCGGGGATACTTCCCTCCGGGAGGGGGAAATCGTCACCGCTGTCATCACCAACAACTCTCCCATCTTGGGGAGGGTTATCTTCATCAACATCTTCACCAGCACCATCTCATCTGAAACCCTGGTTCATCTCTTGTATCCAATCTTTGTATTGAAACCTCAGATTGGTACCTGTGGGTTACTAGTAGTGTTGATTACTCCTTGTAGTTGATGCTAGTTGGTTTACTTGGTGGAATATCATATGTTCAGATCCATTATGCATATTAATACCCCTCTGATTATGAACATGAATATGCTTTGTGAGTAGTTATGTTTGTTCCCGGGGACATGGGAGAAGTCTTGCTATAAGTAGTCATGTGAATTTGGTATTCGTTCGATATTTTGATGAGATGTATGTTGTCTTTCCTCTAGTGGTGTCATGTGAACGTAGACTACATGAAACTTCACCATTGTTTGGGCCTAGAGGAAGGCATTGGGAAGTAATAAGTAGATGATGGGTTGCTAGAGTGACAGAAGGTTAACCCCTGGTTTATGCGTTGCTTTGTAAGGGGCTGATTTGGATCCATATGTTTCATGCTATGGTTAGGTTTACCTTAATACTTCTTTTGTAGTTGTGGATGCTTGCAATAGAGATTAATCATAAGTGGGATGTCTGTCCAAGTAAGGGCGGTACCCAACCACCGGTCCACCCACATACCAAATTATCAAAGTAACGAACGCGAATCATATGAACGTGATGAAAACTAGCTTGACGATAATTCCCATGTGTCCTCGGGAGCACTTTCCTTCATATAAGAGTTTGTCCAGGCTTGTCCTTTGCTACAAAAAGGATTGGGCCATCTTGCTGCACCTTATTTACTTTTACCTTTTGTTACTTGTCACCAATTACCCTATCACAAAACTATCTGTTACCAATAATTTCAGTGCTTGCAGAGAATACCTTACTGAAAACTGCTTATCATTTCCTTCTACTCCTCGTTGGGTTCGACACTCTTACTTATTTGAAAGGACTACGATAGATCCCCTACACCTGTGGGTCATCAGGGCTATAAGTACGATCTACCTGAGGACCTTAATAAAAAGGCTGGCCAGGCCAGATCAATTTGTGGATCAAGGGAATGTGCTCACACACGGGACGGCGGCTATCAAGCCAAACAGGTCGGTCACAATCCAGTTCCAAACCAACACCAAACACAAACACCGCCCGAACTACGCCACGATATCCCAAAATACAGGGGTGCCGCACACCCTCTGTGCTTCACCGATGAGGTGATGGATCATGAATTTCCAGAAGGGTTTAAACCCGTAAACATCAAGGCGTATGATGGAACAACGGACCCCGCTGTATGGATAGAAGTCTTTATTCTTCACATCCACATGGCTCGTGGAGATGACCCCCATGCTATCAAATACTTACCTCTCAAGCTGAAAGGGCCAGCTCAGCACTGGTTAAACAGGCTTCCAGAGAACTCCATTGGAAGCTGGGAAGAACTTGAGGATGATTTTCGGACTAACTTTCAGGAGACTTATGTCAAGCCCCCGGATGCTGACGATCTAAGTCACATAATCCAGCAACCCCGGGAGTTAGTCCGCAAGCTTTGGAATCGGTTCTTAACTAAAAAGAACCAAATTGTTGATTGTCCGGACGTCGAGGCCTTAGCGGCATTCAAACGTAGTGTCTGGGACGAGTGGCTGGCTAGACACCTCAGCCAAGAGAAGCCGAGAACAATGGCAGCCCTAACTACACTCATGACCCGCTTTTGCATGGGCAAGGACAGCTGGCTAGCTCGTAGCAGCAATAGCACCAGCGACCCTGGCACCTCCGAAGTCAGGGATGGCAATGACAAGCCAGTGCGCAATAATAACAAGCATCGAAACAATACTGGAAGCACAGATGACACATAAGTAAATGCCGGATTCAGTGGCTCTAGGACCGGGCAACGGAAGAAGCTATTCAAAGGCAACTGAGACAGTCCATCTAGCTTGGACAAAATACTAGACAGGCCTTGCCAGATTCATGTCACCCCTGATAAACCTGCAAATCATACCAGCCAAAACTGTTGGTTCTTTAAGCAGGCCGACAAGCTAAACGCCGAACACAAGGGGAAAGGACCTCAAAGTGAGGACGAGGATGAACCTCGCCAGCCGAACACTGAGGGACAGAAGAAATTTCCACCTGAGGTAAACACCATGAATATGATCTACGTCACCCATATCCCCAAGAGGGAACGCAAGCACAC
This sequence comes from Secale cereale, assembly GCA_902687465.1. Lineage (NCBI taxonomy): Eukaryota > Viridiplantae > Streptophyta > Magnoliopsida > Poales > Poaceae > Secale > Secale cereale. Next base: position 202,333,696 of record LR738715.1, on the reverse strand, counting down.
ACTTAGGGACGTTTACGCCGTAGAGCCTGTCGCCCCCAAGCTCAACCCATGGTCGGCTTGTCCGATCACCTTTGATCGTAGGGATCACCCAACCAGTATCCGTCATGGAGGTTTGGCGGCCCTAGTGCTCGATCCTATAATCGATGGATATCATCTTACTCGAGTCCTTATGGACGGCGACAACAGTCTCAATTTGATATACCAAGACACTCTCCGCAAGATGGGGATAGACCCGTCAAGAATTAAGCTCATCAGCACTACCTTTAGAGGAGTGATACCATGCATAGAAGCCCGCTGATGGGCTCATTAATATTAGAAGTCGTATTCAGCTCTCTTGATAACTTCAGAAGCGAAGAGTTACTCTTCGACATCACTCCTTTTCGAAGTGGCTATCATGCACTACTCGGACGGACGGCCTTTGCCCGCTTTAATGCGGTCCCGCATTATGCATACTTAAAGCTCAAAATGCCTGGACCACGCGGCGTCATCACGGTCAACGGAAACAAGGAGCGCTCCCTCCGTACGGAGGAAGACACTGCGGCCTTAGCAGCCGAGGTCCAAAGCGGCTTATTCAAGCCGAGCAGTTCGTCGGTCATCAAGACCACAGACACGGCTAAACGTGTCCGGCCCGCACTACAATACGGCAGCTCAGAGGAACCTAAGCTCGATTAGCAGTTACGCCCATGTTGATTGCCCCATAAGGTGGTAGCACACGTACCTCGCGTACACAATTATGCCCTTAAAATACCTTGGGCGGCGCTAGGGCGCACCTCATACAAATATTCCATAGTTCGGCTTGACTCTATTCGAACTCTAAAATACATTTTCTTTTTTAAGGTTCATTTAAAAGAACCTACATTCTTCACGGATGTGAAGGAACATTCTTTTGCAGAATCCTTTTTTCCCTTTTGAGGCGGTCATCATAATTCCCCTCTTTAAGGACACATCACCAAGGAGAAAACGGCGCAGACGTGTAGCAGGGCCCCGCATTGAGATTTATTTTTAGATTCATGCCCTGTGTAAACCTTTTTTCTCTCTTCTATTTTTACTTTTTGGCATATAAAATGCCCAAGGATGTTATCGGCCTTAGCTATAACTACACGGCTTGCCGTATTAAACGAGAGAGGTAATATCACCGGAAGTCATAATACTTGCACTATGTTCAGTTTGGTGCTAAAACTTTGAAAATACGGATTTGTGGTCATATAACTTGTCACCGCGTGCAAATACGGTGCTTCCTCTCGTATCCGGCTGCATGTCCTATCCATGTGGCGTGCCAGCCTGGTGGAGGTCCACGTGTCAGTAGTTGCGAGTGCAGATGGCCTTAGGTGACCATAGCACGCCACATTTTTTACAGAACCCTCATGTAATTTATTTAATTACCCACGAACCCTTCGGAGATAATGAAAAAGAGATGGCACGGATGGGGTTCAAACACGCAACCTGTTAATAAAATAGTCCGCCATACATCATCCCATCAGTGCCGATTGACGTTCAACATGAACAACTAAAATTCACTTAATCACGAACAGAAGCCCGAGCGCAAAGTGAATGACTAGTGGATTGTGCGCTGTTGTCAACGTTGTCAAGTTTCTCACGGTCAATCAGGTAAATGGACCTACCTGTTTTTAACCCAGCACATTGATATATTGCAGAAGAAAGTGGCCCGATGGATTGGATCTCTCAAACTCAAGCGTGGAAGTACAGGACCTAACCGCTACACTACGTACCTATCAGTGTCTATAAGAGAAATGCCGAATTATATATTGTCCACAAAAACTACTCGTATTCAGGTTCTTTTTCTGACGGACCGAATGTTCCATAACCGATCGGTCCCCAGAAATTCGGTAGTCCCCAGAAAAAACTTATCGCTTGAAAAGTTTGAATTTAAACAACATAAACTATGTCAAATATAATAACTTTCGTATGCATACAATATCCTAATCACGCGGTTAGCTTGGTGGCAGGGTTTGTGGTTCCATTCCTTGTATTTTTGATTTTTTTTTCTTATTCATCCTCATTTATAAAAATGGTCTCTAAGTATAACAATGAATTGAATATGCGAACTTCTATATAAGAGAGGAGTCGAGCTGACCACTGTAACATAAGCACTTTTCTTTTTGCTAAACTAAATATATTTAGACGTTAAGATATTTGAAATCAAAATTCATTTCAAAATTTGGTCGATAAAAAACTGGAATTCCCAAGATATTTTGAAACCCGGATTTTCCGGTTCCTCCCAGAAAAAATGGAATAAAAAATTCTCACTCATGAAAAAGTTTAGTACGTTATGGGTTAAACATTATACATTTTAACACTGTTTTTTTAATTTGAATTTTTGGGCAAAAAAAGGCAAGATTTTCTGGTATCCAGTTCTTACTGGATGAACCCAGGAAAAAAGAGAATCTAGGGAAAAAATTGTGTCTAGTATAAAATCAGATGTACCTCTTTATATGCAGGAATATGTAGTGGGTGTAGTGGTTTGCTTGTGCATGAACCTGAGGTCTGGAGTTCAAGTTCCTGTGTGTGCAGTTTTTATTCTCATTTCTCCTACCACCTCATGCTGACAAGTGTGACCCACAGAGAGGTTTATGCTCAATTAAATTAATTAAACGCAGAGCAAGTGTGCTTCGGCAAAGAAAAAAACACGCCAAGCTATTGATGTAAAATAAACACGCCGAGCTATTTCAGTCACTAACAGTGGGCCATAGTAACGTTGGTGTGCCACATAAGTGCGGGATATGTTTGAATACGAGCAAAGTGACCGTATTTGCACGAGAGCACAAGTTGGATGACCGCAAATCCGTATTTTTAAAGTTTTAGCACCAAACTAAATGTCGAGCGCAACTTCTATGACTTCCGGTGATATTACCTCTAAACGAGATATAAAAGAAGCAGTTTGGTTCCAATTCGCTTGGAGTTTGTTTTATTACCACGTGTGTTCTCTTCCCACGTCAGATTGCCACATATGCCTTAATACCTGGACTTAATACCAGGGGCTATATTCGGCCTGGCACACCTCCAAAACTTCGAACACCTATAGGGAACTGTTCGGCATCCCGGATATTGCATTATATGCATCGGCTCTGAATCATGTCTTCGGTCTATAGTTGGGTTGCCCGGCTCCTGTGCTTACCACGTTATGTTCCGCATTGTTCGGCTAAGGTAGTAAAGGGAGAACTACTGCAATTGCACTTCTGGCTTGTCCGGTCAAGTACCTCAGTAGAGAAAGCCGAAAACTGACTGTCATGATGAAGCGAGAGCCGGTCAAGCGATTCGGTGACCTAGCGTTATACTACGATCGATAGCGATCCACTCTGTGTTATACGAGGGGCTGGTCTTCACCCAGCCGCGTACAACGGGCACCATAGTTCGGAAAGCCCTACATGCACCAGGGGCTAGTACTTAGCCCCACAAGTGAAGCTCCTATGACTAAGTCAAAGCAATAAAGCCGCATAGTCTGATTGACTGGTTCGCTCCGCGGGCACCTCCTCTATGGACCAAGACGTTGGATAAAGAGTGTTCACGCGCATTACCGGACACCCCTGTAATAATTACATGGGGGCTGAAGCCAACGACTGGAAACTTTCAAATTTAAATAAAAGCCGCACAGGAGGAAAAAGTCGCTTATAATACAGAAGCGCAAAAATTATGTATATCAGTACACATGCTTAGTCCTTACAATCCGAATACAATCATTCAAAGACAATGTCCTTTGAGCACTGGCCCTCTACAAGGCGGGCTCCTTCTAGGACGTCGCCAAAGTATCTTTCTGGCTTTCGGTGATCCTTGCCCTCTGGCGGGCAAGCAATTGCTATCTCTGTGGCCTTCATCTTCGCCCAATGCATCTTGACGCGGGCGAAGTGCATCCGTGCACCCTCTATGTAGGCCGAACGCTTACTAGCATCGACCCGCGGACTCGCGTCGACGAGCTTCTTCGCCAATCTGAAGTAGCTACTTGGGATTGGATCAGCGGGCGTTAGCTGGACTATTAAGTACTTCATGGCTGTACCCGCCATATTATGCAACTCGACCAGCTGCTTCATCTTGTCATTGAGGGGCATTGGATGATTTGGCGCAAGAAATTGCGACCAGAACAGCTTATCCGTGTTGGTCCCCTCTTGGGCTCGGAAGTATTGGGCGACGTCGGCGATGCTCCTCGGGAGATCCGCAAACACGCTTGGAGAACTCCGTAATCATGTCAGCCCAAGATACCTCTGACCTCCGAAGATGCTTTGCAATAGAAAAGTCTTACCAGCTACTATTTGACGCGCTTGTTTTATCTCCTCGTGAGCACTGCGCGACTCACTCAGCGCCTCCTTGGCAGCACTAACTGCCGTGGTGAGTTCGGATGCTTGTTCCGAAGTCGTTTTCTCCAATGCCTCGCATTTGCGAATGGCATCTCGTAGCTTGTCCTCGACTTCGGCCACCCAAGACTCGTGCTGCTGACGCACGACATGTTCGGCCTTCAGGTTGGCAGTCGCTTTGTCAGCGGCTGCCTTGCTCACCTCGGCCTCTTCCTTGGCGTTCGCAAGCTCGCCCTTAAGGGCCTCGACCATAGCTGCGTCAGCTGTTCCACAAAACATATAACACAAATAAGCTCATGCTCACACATATAGTGTATTAAAATTTCAATTCTTTGAAAATCCGCATACCTTGTGTTTCATCAAAACGCTTGTTGACGGGGTCGAGCTACTCGTCCGCTAGTTTCAGCTTCCGATTAAGCTCGAAATCCTATGCGGCCTGAACAGAAGCCGCTACTAGTGAAGCTTGTTCATAAAACACAGTAAACAATTTAGCTATGTTACATGCTTTAATATGGATCCTTTGTCCGATTCTGCTTGAAATCAAACAAAGCATCATGGGCTACTGTCCATGTATATATATGCATGAAATTGATACACCTCCATCGTATCTATAATTTTTGATTGTTTCATGCCAATATTATTCAACTGTTACATACTTTTGGCAACTTTTGATATGATTTATTTGGACTAACTTACTTACCCAGTGCCCAGTGCTAGTTCTTGTTTTCTGGATGTTTTTTGTACCGCATAGTATCCATATCAAACGAAGTCCAAATGCAATAAAATTTCACGGAGAATTATTTTGGAATATATGTGATTTTGGGGAGGTGGAAGCTACGTAAACATGGGCCCGTAGGCCCCACAATCCACCAGGGCACGCCAGAGGTGCCTGGCGCACCCGGGTGTCTTATGCGCACCTGGAACGTCGGTTGGAGCTGTACTTCGGGCGCAAGGAAAAAATCTTGTAAAAATCTCAGCGCAATTGGAGTTACGGATCTCCGGGAATATAAGAAACGGTTTTCGGCCAGATCTGGGGAATGCAAAACAGAAGAGGACAGAGAGATAGATCCAATCTTGGAGGGGCTCTCGCCCCTCCCATGCCATGGAGACCATGGACCAGGGGGAGAACCCTTCTCCCACCTAGGGAGGAGACCAAGGAAGAAGGAGAAGGAGGGGGCTCTCTCCCCCTCACTTCTGGTGGCGCCGGAGTGCCACCGGGGCAACGATCGGGACGGCGATCTACATCAACAATCTTGCTACCGTCTGTACCAACTCTCTCCCCCTCATTGCAGCGGTGTATCACCTCTCTACCCTCGATGTAATCTCTACTTAAACATGGTGCTCAAATCCATATATTATTTCCCAATGATTTATGGTTATCCTATGATGCTTGAGTAGATCCGCTTTACCCTGTGGGTTAATCGTGATCTTGGTTGGTATGATTGTATATTTTATTTATGGTGCTGTCCTACGGTGCCCTCAATTCTCGCGCAAACGTGAGGGGCCCTCGCGGTAGGGTGTTGCAATATGTTCATGGTTCACTTATGGTGGGTTGCGAGAGTGACAGAAACTTAAACCCGAGTAAGGGGGGTATGACGTATGGGAGTAAAGAGGACTTGATAGTTAATGCTATGGTTAAGTTTCACGACTTTAATGATCTTTAGTAGTTAGGGATGCTTGCTAGAGTTCCAATCATAAGTGCATATGATCCAAGTAGAGAAAGTATGTTAGCTCATGCCTCTCCCTCTTATAAAATTGCAAGAATAATTACCAGTACTTGTTATCGATTACCTAGGGACGAATAAATTTCTTGTTGACAAAAGCTATCTACTAAACCACTAACTTATTTGTACTTTTATCTAAACATCCCCTACTTTTTTATTTACATGCTCTTTATTATCTTGCAAAACTATCCCAAAGTACTTCTAGTTTCATAATTGTTTCCGGTAAAGCAAACGTCAAGTGTCCGTAGAGTTGTATCGGTGGTCGATAGAACTTGAGGGAATATTCGTTCTACCTTTAGCTCCTCATTGGGTTCGACACTCTTACTTATCGAAAAAGGCTACAAACGATCCCCTATACTTGTGGGTTATCAAGACCTTTTTCTGGCACCATTGCCGGGGAGTTATAGCGTGGGGTGAATATTCTCGTGTGTGCTTGTTTGCTTTATCACTAAGTAGTTTTTATTTTCTGTTATAAGTGGTTCTCTATCTTCAGTTATGGATATGGAACACGAAACACCAAAAAATTAGTTGTACTTGATACTCATGGAGATGGGGAACCTCCTAAAACCCTCGATGATGGTTATGTGAAAAATATTATGAACTACTTTGATAATCCTGAGAAAACCCCATTCAACTTGATAATGGGAGTAACGTTGGATCAACGTGAATACTTTAGGGGTTATCGTTTGACTCATAAAGGGAAATTGTTATGGGATCAAATTTATATGTTGCATTGGTATGCTCGGGATTTATGCTTGAGATATGATTATACTTGTTTCTCCAGGATTGATGCTCCACACCTACCCTTTTCATGTGACTTCAATGATAATGAAACCTTAGCTTCTTATGCTAGAGGTGTATATGATTATTATGATGTGGAACAAATAGAAGAATTTGTTGCTTTTAAGCGTGCTTGTGAAATTAAATGTTTGTTTGAAAAGTATGAAAATTATGATTATGTTGTTTATAGATCTGAAAATCTTGCTATACTTAAATATTGCTATCTGAATTATAAATACAATTACCATATTGATGTGTTTATGGAGAAGGTCTCCGCTGTACAAGAAGATACTAATACTTTGCAGGAGTCTATGGAAGAAGAAATTAATGATATTGTGAGCTCATTGGATGAAAAAGATGAGGAGGAGAGTGAAGAACAAAATGAGGAAGAGCGGATTAATCACTCATTCCCACCTTCTAATGAGAGTAACTCTTTATCCCATACATTGTTTAATTTCCCTTCGAATTTACCGAAGGATGAATTCTATGATAATTGCTATGATCCCGTTGATTCTTCTGAAATACCCCTTTTTGAGTATGCTTGCTATGCTTGTGGCCAAGATGCCAATATGAATTATGCTTATGGAGATGAACTTGCTATAGTCCCATATGTCAGGAATGAAATTGTTCCTATTGCACCCACACATGATAGTCCTATTATCCATTTGAATTCTCCAAACTATACTATATGGGAGAAGTTTGCTATTATTAAGGATTATATTGATGGGTTGCATTCTACCATTACACATGATGTTTTTGATGAATATAATATGCATACACTTGTTGCTCCTACTTGCAATTATTATCAGAGAGGAACTACATCTCTGACTCTCTATGTTTCCAACATGGTAGAATTGCAAGAAACTGCTTATACTATGCATTGGTCTTTACTTGATGTGCATGAATTATTCTCGTATGACATGCCGATGCATCGGAAGAGAGTTAGACTTCATCATTGCTTGATATATGTTGCTTTGTGCTCACTACTAAATGCCAAATCATTGCTAGTTAAAATTGACTTGATATACCTTGGGATCCGGTGGATTCATTACTTGAGCACTTTATGCCTAGCTTAGCTTTAAAGAAAGCGCTGCCAGGGAGACAACCCGGAAGTTAAAACAAAGAGTCATTTATTTCTATTGAGTGCTCTTACAAAGTTTAAAAACAAAAAATATAGAGGGGAACTTAAAACTTCACAAAAAGAAAAGTGAAAGTAAGAAAGCCGAACACTGTTGATGTGGGGGACGTCCTTAAACTTGTTCAGGCTCATGGAAACTTTGTGAATATTAATTACAGAAACTTTTCAAAAAAATAATCATCCCCTTGTACAATTCCATTGTATTATAAAAATAATGTGCCAAGAGTTTGCCTTTAGGATGATTAGATTGCTTGTTGGTTTGTGCGGTGCAAAATAGAAACTTCGGCTGTAGTGAGCGATTTTACATTTTTTACTGGAACGTCAAACGGTTCCGAAAATTTTGCACAGTCTTTCTATAATTTTTTTTATTTTTCCTTATTTTTTCAGAATATTAGAGTTACAGAAGTATGGTGAATGTTCAAATCTTTAGTGGGTAATGTTCAAAGCTTCATTATTTGCATATGTTTGAATTCTTATTGAAGCCTCCTTGACTTGGGGCCATAGAATTGTGATAGCATACAGTGGGTAATGTTTCTTTATAATTATACAATAATGTTAGAGCAGTACATGATGGGATTTCATTGATCATATGCACTAACCCCGCCACTAAAAGTTCGATTAAGTTTTGTGTGGATGAAGTCTTCGAAGATCGAGGAGGTCTCGATGTGAGGAGAAGGAGGAGAGGCAAGAGATCAAGCTTGGGGATACCCATGGCACCCCAAGTAAATATTCAAGTAGAATCAAGCGTCTAAGCTTGGGGATGCCCCGGAAGGCATCCCATCTTTCTTCAACAAGTATCGGTATGTTTTTGGATTCGTCTCGTTCACATGATATGCGTAAATTCGTGGAGCGTCATGTGCTTTTTATTTTTATTTTAATAATGCACCATGCTGGTATGAGATAGTCTTTGGTTGATTTGTAGAATGCTCTTTCATTTCACTTATATCTTTTGAGTATGGCTTTAAAGAATGCTTCATGAGCTTCACTTATATCATTTGAAGTTTGGATTGCCTGTTTCTCTTCACATAGAAAACGGATGTTCGTAGAATGCTCTCGTGCTTCACTTATATTTGTTAGAGCATGATCTTTTGTAGAAATAATTAAACTCTCATGCTTCACTTATATCTATTTAGAGAGTCAACATGAATTGGTCAATTGCATGGTTAGTCATAAATCCTACATAAAACATATGGATCACTGAATATAATATGTTTGATTCTTTGCAATAGTTTTGTGATATAGAGATGATAATATGTGGGAGGTACTAGTGGATGATTGTGTTTAGTAAGATATTGGTGTTAAGGTTTGTGATTCCCGAAGCATGCACGTATAGTCTCTCGTTATGCCGGGAAGTTCGAGCACAATTTATCCTCGATTGTCCTATCTTTGTGTCAAGGTCGGGGGCGCACGATGGTTAACTCCTACCAACCCCCCTAGGAGCATGCGTAGTATTACTTTGCTTCGAGGGCTAATAAACTTTTGCAATAAGTATATGAGTTCTTTGTGACTAATGTGAGTCCATGGATTATACGCACTCTCACCCGTTCATAATTACTAGCCTCTCTCGTACAGCGCAATTTTCGTCGGTGCATAAACTTTATTATACCTTCCTCAGAACAACCACCATTCGTACCTATTATGGCATTTCAATAGCCATTCCGAGTTATATTGCCATGCACTTCCATCATATAGTTGACTTGAGCATTCATTTTCATCATATAGAGTCATACTATGTCATAGGTATCGAGTTGTAATTTTTATTTCTTTTGTGTTATAAGTAAATAGAAGTGTGATGATCATCATTTGAGCATGTCCCAATGAGGAAAGGATGATGGAGACCATGATTCCCCCACAAGTCAGGATGAGACACCGGACTTTACAAATAATAAAAGAGGCCAAAGAAGCCCAAATAAAAACAGAAGGCCAAAGAAGCCCACCAAAAAAAAGAGGAAACAAAAAATGAAAGGAAAAGAAAAGGGGCATGCAAATACCACACTTGTGCTTCAAAGTAGCACCATGTTTTTCATGTAGAGAGTCTCCTATGCTTTCACTTTCATATACTAGTGGGAATTTTTCATAGTAGTTTTATGCATACCCACTTAGTTTCATATTGAGCATTCATACACTTATAGCTCTTAGTTGCATCGGTTGCATGGCAATCCCTACTTCTCACATTGATATCGATTGGTGGACATCTCAATAGTCCATTAGTTTGCCTAGTTGATGTGAGACTTTCTTCCCTTCTTTTTTCAACTACCACTGCATTCTATTCCATCTATATTGCTATATCCATGGCTTGCGCTCATGTATTGCGTGAGAGTGGAAAATGCTGAATCGCGTTAAAAAGTATGAACCAATTGATTGGCTGACATCGGGGTAGTACATGATTTATACTTTGAGCTGGGAAGACAAAGCATGACAAGACTGTATGATTTTGTAGGGATAACATTCTTTAGAATTTTATATTCTGAAAGACATGATTGTTTGTTGGGATGCCCGAGTATTGATATTTTTGTGTCAAATTATAGACTATTGCTTTGAATCACCCATGTCTTAATATTCATGCCATGACTAGATATATGATCAAGTTTATGCTAGGTAGCATTCCACATGAAAATTTATCTTTTTTATCATTTACCTACTCGAGGATGAGCATGAATTAAGCTTGGGGATGCTGATACGTCTCCGTCGTATCTATAATTTTTGATTGTTTCATGCCAATATTATTCAACTTTTACATACTTTTGGCAACTTTTTATATGATTTATTTGGACTAACTTACTTAACCAGTGCCCAGTGCTAGTTCCTGTTTTCTGCATGTTTTCTGTATCGCGGAGTATCCATATCAAACGAAGTCCAAATGCAATAAAATTTCACGAAGAATTATTTTGGAATATATGTGATTTTTGGGAGGAGGAAGCTACGTAAACGGGGGCACATAGGCCCCACAACCCACCAGGGTGCGCCAGAGGCCTGGCGCTCCCAGGTGTCTTATGCCCACCTGGAACATCGGTTGGAGCTATACTTCAGGCGCAAGGAAGCTTATATCCGAAAAAATCGTGTAAATATCTTAGCGCAATCGGAGTTACGGATCTCTGGGAATATAAGAAACGGTTTTCGGACAGATATGGGGAACGCGAAACAGAAGAGGACAGAGAGACAGATCTAATCTCAGAGGGGCTCTCGCCCCTCCCATGCCATGGAGACCATGGACCAGAGGGAGAACACTTATCCTACCTAGGGAGGATGCCAAGGAAGAAGGAGAAGGAGGGGGCTCACTCCCCCTTGATTCCGGTGGCGCCGGAGTGCCACCGGGGCAACGATCGGGACGGCGATCTACATCAACAATCTTGCTACCGTCCATGCCAACTCTCTCCCCCTCATTGTAGCGGTGTATCACCTCTTTCCCCTCGCTGTAATCTCTACTTAAACATGGTGCTCAGCTCCATATATTATTTCCTAATGATCTATGGTTATCCTATGATGTTTGAGTAGATCCGCTTTGTCCTATGGGTTAATCGTGATCTTGGTTGGTATGATTGTATATTATATTTATGGTGTTGTCCTACGGTGCCCTCCGTTCTCACGCAAATGTGAGGGCCCCTTGTTGTAGGGTGTTGCAATATGTTCATAGTTCGCTTATGGTGGGTTGCGAGAGTGATAGAAACTTAAACCCGGGTAAGGGGGTATGACGTATGGGAGTAAAGAGGACCGTATACTTAATGCTATGGTTGGGTTTCACGACCTTGATGATCTTTAGTAGTTGGGGATGCTTCCTAGATTTACAATCATAAGTGCATATGATCCAAGTAGAGAAAGTATGTTAGCTCATGCCTCTCCCTCATATAAAATTGCAAGAATGATTACCGGTACTTGTTATCGATTACTTAGGGACAAATAACTTTCTTGTTGACAAAAGCTATCTACTAAACCACTAACTTATTTGTACTTTTATCTAAACAGCCACTACTTTTTATTTGCGTGCTCTTTATTATCTTGCAAAACTATCCCAAAGTACTTCTAGTTTCATACTTTTTTCCGGTAAAGCAAACGTTTAGTGTGCGTAGAGTTGTATCGGTGGTCGATAGAACTTGAGGGAATATTTGTTCTACCTTTAGCTCCTCGTTGGGTTTGACACTCTTACTTATCGAAAAAGTCTACAAACGATCACCTATACTTGTGGGTTATCAGAAATAAAAAAAGTTCTTTTTAGAACATTACGTCGCATACCTCAAAGCCTGTCAGTAGGTTGTTGAAGGCTTCGTTCAGTCCGCCTTTAACGGACTAAATCTTCTTCATAACCGCACTCATCAGAGTACGGTGTTCGTCTACGATGGAAGCACCTTGCAGTGCTTCCTCCAGAGTGTTCGGCGCCTCCGGATTGACGGTGGGCGCCAGTGGAGCAGTTGCTCCCTCCCCATTACGGGGGGCTGATTTCCCGATTTTGGAGCCACACTGGGCTCCGGAACAGTGTTCGGCGGGGGGGGGGGGCGGATTGCTTGGGCCCCCTGTCTTCGGTTACCATGGGGATTGCTCCCCCTTGGTTGATGGCGGCCGAGGGATTGACCTCGGGCGCCTTCTCGTCCGCCTCACTCCCACATGCTCGAACAGGGGGAGCTTGTAGAGAGGACACCTCGGCGTCCCCTAAGACGGGCGACGAGCCCTGCGGAGGCGTATCGCTCTCCACCATCCCCGGCAATAGAGAATTCCTCGATGACAGTGAAGCCATGGGAATGTCATGCGGAGGACTATATAAAGACAAAATGACATTAGATACTGAAAAGTAATGTAACCGAACATAAGCAGCAATCGTTTGAGTAGTTATGATTCGGCTAGGGGCTTAATCCTGGTCTAAACTAGGAAGCTGTGTTCGGACGTTGAGTCCGAACTGTCCGGAAGATTCAGTTTCTTCCTAGGCGCTGCCTTGCCCGCATCAGCGGGGACCGCTCTCTTCCTCCCCCTTACCTGGACGGGGGAGTCATCTTCATCTTCCTCCTCCTCCTCTTCTTCTTCGGGGGAGAGGTGGGAGCCGGTTTCCCTGGACCTTGTGTCCGTGGGATCCTTAGGGCGGAGGTCGCTCTTGACCTCCTTGCCCTTCTTCCTGGCCTTCTTCTCCGGCGCCTTGTACGGCGCCGAAACCAACATTACCGTCAACTGAGGCGTCTCTTTGTCTTTTGGCAAGGGAGCCGGACCCTTGATCCGCTCTTCCTTTTTTGTCCAGGCCTGGATAGAACGCAAAAACTCTAACTCATGTTATAATTGAAGTATGGACGGAGTATGTATTCGGCAAAAATTCTAATTACCTATGAAGCAGTGAGCACGCTGCTGAAGCCCTTGTCCCCGGTCTCCGCCGGCCACCCCTTTTTGGCCTTGAAGAGCTATTTCCAGATGTCTTCGTGCGTAGTGCCGAAGAGGTGCTTCAAGGGCCAAGGATCTTCCGGATTGAACTCCCATAAAGGGAGTCCCAGCGTTGGCAGGGAAGGACGCAGCGGAAGATCATTACCTGAATCATGTTGGTGAGGAGGGTGCCCTTTGTTATCATACCAGAGATGCGATTTTGGAGGGCTAGCACCTCTGACTGAGACCCCCAATCCAGACTCTTGTCGGTCCAAGAGGTTAGCCTCTTCGGGGGTCCAGATCTGAATGCGGGCGCCGCCACCCACTTGGCGTCGCAGGGCTCAGTGATGTAAAACCACTCCTGCTGCCAAACCTAGTTTGTCTCAACAATGGCCCCCTTTGGCCAAGTGGCATTGGGGAGCTTGCTCACCATGGCTCCTCCACAATCTACGTGTTGCCCGTCAACCACCTTTGGCTTCAGATTGAATATCTTGAGCCATAAGCCTAAGTGTGGGGGGGCGTGGAGGAACGCCTCGCATACCACTATGAAAGCGGATATGTGGAGAATTGAGTTCGGGGCTAGATCATGGAAATCCAGCCCGTAGGAAAATAAGAGACCCCGAACAAAGGGGTGGAGAGGAAATACCAGCCCCTGGATAAAGAGAGAGAGGAAGACCACCCTCTCACCCGGCTTAGGTACGGGATGCACCTGGTCCTTTTCAGGAACTCGGTGCACAATTTTTTCGGCAAGATAGCCCGCACTCTAGAGATTCTCAACAGTCTTCTACATGACCATTCAAGCCTCCCACTTTCCCTTAGAACCGGATCCGGCCATTGCTGGGAAGGGAGGTGGTGGAGGAGGAATCAAGAGTTGTGGGCGCAAGAGCCGTGGGCGCTGGAGCTAAGGAGATTGGAAAGCTAGGGCTTGAGGAGAGCGTGGGGTTAATGGAAGGATTTGTGTCCTTTTCTAAGCGGTGAATGCTAAACACTGATGTCTACTACGCAACCTTCTTCTTGTAGACGTTGTTGGGCCTCCAAGTGCAGAGGTTTGTAGGACAGTAGCAAATTTCCCTCAAGTGGATGACCTAAGGTTTATCAATCCGTGGGAGGCGTAGGATGAAGATGGTCTCTCTCAAACAACCCTGCAACCAAATAACAAATAGTCCCTTGTGTCCCCAACACACCCAATACAATGGTAAATTGTATAGGTGCACTAGTTCGACGAAGAGATGGTGATACAAGTGCAATATGGATGGTAGATATACGTTATTGTAATAATAAAATATAAAAACAGCAAGGTAGCAAGTGGTAAAAGTGAGCATAAAGGGTGTTGCAATGATCGGAAACAAGGCCTAGGGTTCATACTTTCACTAGTGAAAGTTCTCTCAACAATAATAACATAAGTGGATCATATAACTATCCCTCAACATGCAACAAAGAGTCACTCCAAAGTCACTAATAGCGGAGAACGCACGAAGAGATTATTGTAGGGTACGAAACCACCTCAAAGTTATTCTTTCTGATCGATCTATTCAAGAGTCTGTAGTAAAACAGCACGAAGCAATTCTTTCCATTCGATCTATCATAGAGTTCGTACTAGAATAACCCCTTAAGATACAAATCAACCAAAACCCTAATGTCACCTAGATACTCCAATGTCACCTCAAGTATATGTGGGCATGATTATACGATATGCATCACACAATCTCATATTCATTTATTCAACCAACACAAAGAACTTCAAAGAGTGCTCCAAAGTTTCTACCGGAGAGTCAAGCCGAAAATGTGTGCCAACCCCTATGCATAGATTCCCAAGGTCACGGAACCCGCAAGTTGATCACCAAAACATACATCAAGTAGATCACGTAATATCCCATTGTCACCACAAATAAGCACATGCAAGACATACATCAAGTTTTCTCAAATCCTTACAGACTCAATCCGATAAGATAACTTCAAAGGGAAAACTCAATTCATCACAAGAGACTAGAGGGGGAGAAGCATCATAAGATCCAACTATAATAGCAAAGCTTGCGATACATCAAGATCGTGCCATCTCAAGAACACGAGAGAGAGAGAGATCAAACACATAGCTACTGGTACATACCCTCAGCCCCGAGGGTGAACTACTCCCTCCTCGTCATGGAGAGCATCGGGATGATGAAGATGGCCACCGGAGAGGGATTCCCCCTCTCCGGCAACGTGCCAGAATGGGTCTAGATTGGTTTTTGGTGGCAACAGAGGCTTTCGGCGGCGGAACTCCCGATCTAGGTTATTTTCTGGAGGTTTCCGTATATATAAGATGTGTTGGAGTCGGGGGCAAGTAAGGGGGACTCTCGGGTTGTCCACGAGATAGGGGGCGCGCCCAGGGGGTGGGGGCGCCCCCACCCTTGTGGGCAGCCCAAGACTCCCCTAGTCCATCACCGGTACTCCTTGGGCTTCTTCTGGTCCAAAAACATCCTCCGTTGAGTTTCAGGTCAATTGGGCCGTTTCGTATTCCTTTCTTGTAAAACTGAAAAACAAGAGAAAAACAGAAACTGGCACTGGGCTCTGGGTTAATAGGTTAGTCCCAAAAATCATATAAAAGTGTATATAAAAGCCCATAAAACATCCTGGTAGGATAATATAATAGCATGGAAAAATCAAAAACTATAGATATGTTGGAGACGTATCAAGCATCCAAGCTTAATTCCTGCTCATCCTCGAGTAGGTAAATGATAAAAAAGAATTTTTGATGTGGAATGCTACCCAACATAATTCTCAATGCAATTTTCTTTACTGTGGCATGAATGTTCAGATCCGAAAGATTCAAGACAAAAGTCTATATTGACATAAGAATAATAATACTTCAAGCATACTAACAAAGCAATCATGTCTTCTCAAAATAACATGGACAAAGAAAGTTATCCCTACAAAATCATATAGTCTAGCTATGCTCCCACTTCATCACACAAAATATTTAAATCATGCACAACCCCGGTTTCAGACAAGTAATTGTTTCATACTCAATTTTTTTAAACCTTTCAACTTTCACGCAATACATGAGCGTGAGCCATGGATATAGCACTATAGGTGGAATAGAATGGTGGTTGTGGAGAAGACAAAAGAGGAAGGTAGTCTCACATCAACTAGGCGTATCAATGGGCTATGGAGATGCCCATCAATAGATATCAATGTGAGTGAGTAGGGATTGCCATGCAACAGATGCACTAGAGCTATAAGTGTATAAAATCTCATCAAAAGAAACTAAGTGGGTGTGCATCCAACTTGGTTGCTCATGAAGACCTAGGGCGCTTTGAGGAAGCCCATTGTTGGAATATACAAGCCAAGTTCTATAATGAAAATTCCCACTAGTATATGAAAGTGACAAAACAAAGAGACTCTCTATCATGAAGATTATGGTGCTACTTTGAAGCACAAGTGTGGAAAAGGATAGTACCATTGTCCCTTCTCTCTTTTCTCTCATTTTTTGGGGGAGGGGGCTTTCCTTTTTTTTAGCCCCCCTCTTTTTTTGGGGCCATCTCTTTTTTTGCCTTTCCTTTTTATTATTTCCTCACACGGGACAATGCTCTAATAATGAGGATCATCACACTTTTATTTAATTACAACTCAAAGATTACAACCCGAAGCTAGAACAAAAATATGACTCTATGTGAATGCCTCCGGCGGTGTACCGGGATGTGCAATGAATCAAGAGTGACATGTATGAATGAATTGTTAATGGTGGCCTTGCCACAAATACGATGTCAACTACATGATCATGCATGGCAATATCGCAATATGAAGTGTGTCATATGAACGGAACGGTGGAAAGTTGCATGGCAATATATCTTGGAATGGCTATGGAAATGCCATGATAGGTAGGTATGGTGGCTGTTTTGAGGAAGGTATATGGTGGGTGTATGGTACCGGCGAAAGTTGCGTGGTACAAGAGAGGCTATCAATGGTGGAAGGGTGAGAGTGCGTATAATCCATGGACTCAACATTAGTCATAAAGAACTCATATACTTATTGAGAAAATCAAAGATTCATCAAAACAAAGTATTCAACGCATGCTCCTAGGGTAAGGGTTGGTAGGAGTTAACCATCGCGCGATCCCGACCTCCACACAAAGGATGACAATCAATAAATACCTCATGCTCTAACTTCGTCACATAGCGGTTCACCATATGTGCATGCTACGGGAATCACAAACTTTAACACAAGTATTTTTTGAATCCATAATTACCCCGCTAGCATAACTCTAATATCACCATCCTCATATCTCAAAACAATCATCAAGTATCAAACTTCTCATAATATTCAATGCACTTGTATGAAAGTTTTTACTATACCCAACTTGGATGCCTATCATATCAGGACTAGTTTTATAACCAAAGCACATTACCATGTTGTTCTAAAAGACTCTCAAAATAATATAAGTGAAGCAGGAGAGTTCATCTATTTCTTCAAAATAAAACCACCGCCGTGCTCTAAAAAGATATAAGTGAAGCACTAGAGCAAATGACAAACTACTCCAAAAGATATAAGTGAAGATTAATGAGTAGTTAAATAATTATGTAACTATGTGAAGACTCTCTAACATTTAAGAATTTCAGATCTTGGGATATTATTCAAATATCAAGCAAAAAAATATTAAAAAAATGACACTTCAAGCAAAACACATATCATGTGGTGAATAAAAATATAGCATCGAGTAAAGTTACCGATAGACGAAGACGAAAGAGGGGATGCCTTCCCGGGGCATCCCCAAGCTTAGGCTCTTGGTTGTCCTTGAATATTACCTTGGGGTGCCTTGGGCATCCCCAATCTTAGGCTCTTGCCACTCCTTATTCCATAGTCCATCAAATCCATACTCAAAACGTGAAAACTTCACAACACAAAACTTAGCCAAAAATCTCGTGAGCTCCGTTAGTATAAGAAAATAAAACCACCACTTAGGTACTATTGTGAACTCATTCTAAATTCATATTGGTGTAATATCTACTGTATTCCAACTTATCCATGGTTAATACCCTCCGATACTACTCATAGATTCATCAAAATAAGCAAACAACACATAGAAAACAGAATCTGTCAAAAACAGAACAGTCTGTAGCAATCTATAACTTTCGAATACTTCTGTAACTCTAAAAATTCTGAAATAAATTGGTGGACGTGAGGAATTTGTCTATTAATCATCTTCAAAAAGAATCAACTAAAAAGCACTCTCCAGTAAAAAAGGTAGCTAATCTCGTGAGCGCTAAAGTTTCTGTTTTTACAGCATGATCGCATAAACTTCACACAAGTCTTCCCAAAGGTTCTACTTGGTAAAAACACTAATTAAAACACAAAACCACATCTAAACAGAAGGTAGATGCAATATTTGTTCCTAAACATAAGCAAAGGCAAAGAACAAAAATAAAGTTGGGTTGCCTCCCAACAAGCGCTATCGTTTAACGCCCCTAGCTAGCCACAATGATTTCAATGATGCTCGCATGAAAGATAAGAATTGAAACATAACGGGAGCATCATGAAGCATATAACTAGCACATTTAAGTCTAACCCACTTCCTATGCATTGGTATTTTGTGAGCAAACAACTTATGGGAACAATAATCAACTAGCATAGGAAAGCAGAACAAGCATAGCTTCAAAACTTCAAGCACATAGAGAGGAAACTTGATATTATTGCAATTCCTACAAGCATATGATCTTCTCTCATAATAATTTTCAGTATCATCATGAATGAATTCAACAATATAACTATCACATAAAGCATTCTTTTCATGATCTACTTGCATAGAAATTTTACTACTCTCCACATAAGCAAATTTATTCTCATCAATAGTAGTGGGAGCAAACTCGACAAAATAACTATCATGTGAAGCATAATCCAATTGAAAATTAAATCATGATGACAAGTTTCATGGTTATCATTATTCCTAATAGCATACAAGTCATCACAATAATCATCATAGATAGGAGGCATGCTTTCATCATAATAAATTTGCTCATCAAAACTTGGGGGACTAAACATATCATCTTCAGCAAACATAGCATCCCCAAGCTTGTGGCTTTTCATATCATTCGCATCATGGGTATTCAAAGGGTTCACACTAACAACATTGCAATAATGCTCATCATGCACATATTGTATGCCAAGCATTCTATGTAATTCTTCTTCTAGTACTTGAGCGCAATTTTTCTTCCCATCATTTTCACGAAAGATATTAAAAAGATGAAGCATATGAGGTAACCTTAATTCCATTTTTTTGTTTTCTTTTGTAAAATAAACTAGTGATAAAAAAATAAACTAAAAGATTCGATTGCAAGATCTAAAGATATACCTTCAAGCACTCACCTCCCCGGCAACGGCGTCAGAAAAGAGCTTGATGTCTACTACGCAACCTTTTTCTTGTAGACGTTGTTAGGCCTCCAAGTGCAGAGGTTTGTAGGACAATAGCAAATTTCCCTCAAGTGGATGACCTAAGGTTTATCAATCCGTGGGAGGCGTAGGATGAAGATGGTCTCTCTCAAACAACCCTGCAACCAAATAACAAAGGGTCCCTTGTGTCCCCAACACACCCAATACAATGGTAAACTGTATAGGTGCACTAGTTTAGCGAAGAGATGGTGATACAAGTGCAATATGGATGGTAGATACAGGTTTTTGTAATAAGAGAATATAAAAACAGCAAGGTAGCAAGTGGTAAAAGTGATCATAGACGGTGTTGCAATGATAGGAAACAAGGCCTAGGGTTCATACTTTCACTAGTGCAAGTTCTCTCAACAATAATAACATAACTGGATCATATAACTATCCCTCAACATGCAACAAAGAGTCACTCCAAAGTCACTAATAGAGGAGAACAAACAAAGAGATTATTGTAGGGTACGAAACCACCTCAAAGTTATTTTTCTGATCGATCTATTCAAGAGTCCGTAGTAAAACAGCACGAAGCTATTCTTTCCGTTCGATCTATCATAGAGTTTGTACTAGAATAACACCTTAAGATACAAATCAACCAAAACCCTAATGTCACCTAGATACCTCAATGTCACCTCAAGTATCCGTGGGCATGATTATACGATATGCATCACACAATCTCGGATTCATCCATTCAACCAACACAAAGAACTTCAAAGAGTGCCCCAAAGTTTCTACCGGAGAGTCAAGACGAAAACGTGTGCCAACCCCTATGCATAGATTCCCAAGGTCACAGAACCCTCAAGTTGATCACCAAAATATACATCAAGTAGATCACATGATATCCCATTGTCACCATAGATAAGCACATGCAAGACATACATCAAGTGTTATCAAATCCTTAAAGACTCAATTCGATAAGATAACTTCAAAGGGAAAACTCAATTCATCACAAGAGAGTAGAGGGGGAGAAGCATCATAAGATCCAACTATAATAGAAAAGCTCGCGATACATCAAGATCGTGCCATCTCAAGAACACGAGAGAGAGAGAGAGAGAGAGAGAGAGAGAGAGAGAGAGAGAGAGAGAGATCAAACACATACCTACTGGTACATACCCTCAGCCCGAGGGTGAACTACTCCCTCCTCGTCATGGAGAGCGTCGGGATGATGAAGATGGCCACCGGAGAGGGATTCCCCCTCTCCGGCAGGGTGCCGGAACGGGTCTAGATTGGTTTTCGGTGGCAACAGAGGCTTTTTGCGGCCAAACTCCCGATCTAGGTTATTTTTTGTAGGTTTCCGTATATATAAGAGGTGTTGGAGTCGGGGGCAAGTAAGGGGGACCCTCGGGCTGTCCACGAGATAGGGGGCACGCCCCCACCCTCGTGGGCAGCCCGGGACTCCCCTGGTCCATCTCCGGTACTCCTTGGGCTTCTTCTGGTCCAAAAACATCCTCCGTTGAGTTTCAGGTCAATTGGGCTCCGTTTGGTATTCCTTTTCTGTAAAACTCAAAAACAAGAGAAAAACAGAAACTGGCACTAGGCTCTGGGTTAATAGGTTAGTCCCAAAAATCATATAAAAGTGTATATAAAAGCCCATAAAACATCCTAGAAGGATAATATAATAGCATGGAACAATAAAAATTATACATACGTTGGAGACGTATCAAATGCCCCCCACTCCAGCCGTAAACCTCGCCAGTTCCCAATGTAGTCGTGCGTAAGGCGCGGTTAGGATGCCCACGTCACATTGATAAGGATCCCCTAATAAGCGGGCACGGTCTCTGTTTTGACAAGACGTGCCAATGGGGCTATACCTTGACACACGAAACCGGAGCCAAGAAAACGGTTTGATATATTAAAGGGTCAAATATGACGTTTCGCTATAAAGTTGTCAGTAAAGACCCAGTATCCATTTTTCAATAACTTGCCTTCGAGGCTAAGGGTTGTACTAACAATGCAGAGCCGGACATAGTACCTGTTCTGTAGGGAATATTTCTTCAATTTGTTCGGGAGGAGGAACCCGCCTTGCAATGCCGAAGACAGTACGCGAGCCAAACTCATCGTCATCGAAGACTGGTTCAGGGGCTACCGAGGGAGTCCTGGATTAAGGGGTCCTCAGGTGTCCGGATCGCTCGTTATGGGCCGGACTGGTGGGCCGTGAAGATTATTGCTGAAGACTATCTCCCGTATCCGGGTAGGACTCCCATATGTGTAAAATAGCAGGTTTAGATTCCGGGTGTAATACTTTCCTTCCTATGTAAGATGGCCATGTACAACCCTAGGTCCCTCCGGTGCATATATAAACCGGAGGGTTTAGTCCGTATCGACAGAATCACAATTACATAGGCTAGACTCCTAGGGTTTTAGCCATTACGATTTTGAGGTAGATCAACTCTTGTAAACCCATATTCATCAAGATCAATCAAGCAGGAAGTAGGGTATTACCTCGACCGAGAGGGCCTGAACCTGGGTAAAACACCGTGTCCCCAGTCTCTTGTTACCATCAATCCTCGGACGCATAGTTCGGGACCCCCTACCCGAGATCTGTCGATTTTGACACCAACAGCGGAAAGGATTGCCCACCCCCTTTAGTGCGCGTTCTTGAAGGGCCGGCGAATCCATGACGGGATTCTTGCCCTTCACGAGATTGTCCACGAGGTGGCGTCGAAGGGGCTTAAGGGGGTCTTCCTCAAATAGGACTTCCAGAAGGCATATGACCACCTGGACTGGTCCTTTTTTAGGTTGGTGATGCAGTGACGAGGATTTGACGAGCGGTGGTGCTCCTGGATCATGCAATTGGTTAGATCTGGAAACCCGACGATCAACATCAATGGCGAAGTGGGACCCTTCTTCCAGGCCTCCAGGGGGGTAAAGCAAGGGGATCCTGTCTCCCCCTTGCTTTTCAACCTTGCAGTTGATGCCCTTGCGGGCATCATAGATAAGGCCAAGCTGGCCAGCCACCTTAAGGGTGTGGTTAGTCATCTCATTAAGGATGTGTGT
>LR738715.1:202262057-202310930 GCA_902687465.1 Secale cereale | reverse complement strand
GGTTACCCACTTGCATTAGGCATATGACACCATGATTATGGTGAAAGGCTCGGATTCGGACATTATTAATCTTAAGTTCCTTTTGCTCTCCTTTGAGGAAATGTCTGGGCTTAAGATTAACTTTGATAAGAGCGAGGTTGTGGTCCTTGGCTACTCGGAGGCCGAGCAGCACAGGATCACAGATAACCTCAATTGTAGGTTGGCTTCATTCCCCATATCTTACATGGGGATGCCCCTGGCTGAGTCCAGGATTTTGGTGAGTGGATATGATCCGCTTGTGGGACGAGTAGAGTCCCGTGCGGAGCTCCGGTGCGGTAGGTTCACATCTAAAGGAAGCAAACTTGTCCTTATTAACTCTAACCTTGCCAGCCTCCCCATGTATATGATGGGGATGTACATCTTAACCGAAGGTGTGCATAGTTCCTTTGACAAGGAGCTCGCTAAGTTTTTCTGGCAGGCAGGGGATGGTCGACCTAAGTACCATATGGTGAAATGGCTGACATCTGCTTGCCGAAGGACCGAGGTGGGTTGGGCAATCCTGCGTCTCGTCATATGAACGTTGCGCTCATGCTTCGTTGGGATTGGCGGATCTTGCGGGGAGATGGAGGTTTGTGGCTGCAGCTGATTGAGTCCAGGTACTTGCAGGGCCAGCCCCTCTTGGCTTGTTCGCACTCGGCTGGGTCCCAGTTTTGGGAATCTTTCCAAGCCATCAAGGATAAGATTAGACTGGGTTTGCGGTTCTCGGTTGGCAATGGGTCTGGGACCCAGTTTGGGTTGGACCCCTGGCTTGACGGGGAGCCTCTTCGCTTACGGTTTCCGAGACTCTTTGCGATTTGTGATGACCTGACTGTTCTTGTATCTGCGGCTGCTTTAGATGAGGGGTGGAACATTGCGTTCCGCCGCTCATTCGGACCAGCCGAGGTGCATGAATGGGCAGACTTGAGGGAAGTAGTCCCTCTTCCTCTGTCCCAGGATCCTGACTCTGTTTCTTGGAGTCTTTCTCCTTCGGGAGAATTCTCTGTTAGTTCAGCTTATCAGGCGCTATGCCGGCTGTTAGTTCTCAAGTGGTTATCCCCATTGTGGAAGGCGCAGATGCCCCTGAATATCAAGATTTTCGTGTGGCAGCTTCTCAGAGATCGTTTACCTTCGGGGACCGAGGTGTTGAAATGCCATGGTCCGGGCAATGGCCTTTGCCCCCTTTGCCTCGTCCCGGAAATGGGAACGCACATTTTGTTCTCATGCGTAGCAGCATATATAGGCACTTTGATGCTTTGTTCGTGAAGCTCTCGGACCGGAATCGGAGGCCCATGACCTTGCAGAGTTTCTGCAGGTAAGGGCCACTCAGGTTGGCCGTAAGCGCCGACTGTTCTGGCTCATCTTTGCGGCTACGATGTGGACTCTTTGGACTACTCGCAATAAGATGGTTATTGAGCGGGTGTTCCCACGGCGTGCTTCTGACTCGTTCTTCAAAATTCTTGCCTTCTTGCAGCGCTGGCATCCGCTCGCTAGGCCGAGAGATCGTGACCGACTTCAGCTCTATCTGGACGCTCTACTGTCTTCCGCGCGTCGGCTCTCCGACCGTTCTCCTGCTTCGTAGCTTGCCCCTGGCAGCCTTTTATGTTTCTTCTTCTTTTGCTTGGGCGTGTTTGTGTTGTGGCCCCAGCAGTTTCCTTTTATGACTATGGTTGGGACGTGGTTGTATGGACATATGCTTTATGTATAAAGCGGGGCGAAAGCCTGTTTCGAGAAGAGCATCTCCAACAGGCGCGCGATTTTAGCGCCGCGCTGAAAAAATCATCTTTTTTTTTGCGCGCAACCGTTCAGGGCACTCTAGCGGACGCGCAAAAAACGCGTGTGCGGCATAGTTGGTTCAACACGCGGAGCAAAACGGCATCGCGCGCCGCTATTTCGTGCGCCCGCTCCGCACACTAGACACTCGAGCGCCCGCGACCCACTTCCGCCATCCTCTCCGGCCGCCCCGCCTTTGCCCCGCAAACGCCGCCGCTGGCAAAATTCGACCGATGGAAGGCCGCGCCGACGTCCCCCCAACCCCTCCCTACACCCGCGAGCCCTCCGCCGCAGGCGGCGGCGGCGGCGCAAACCCTAGCGCATGGAGCTTCGGCTTCGCCGTCGCCGGCCCTCCTCCAAGCACCGGTCTCGCGCGCAGCCTTTTCATGGCGCCACGGACGACCTCGGCGGGTGGAGTCACGCCGACGTCCGCTGTGAAGCCACATGACGCCCTCTCCAAGCGACGAGGAAGAGGAGGACGGCGATGATGTGGCATGATTGTTGATGTGCCATTTGTTTGTGTGAATTTTTATGTCATGAACTTGGTTGGATGATTTTGGACTTCGTTGAATGATGATGTGGCATGATTGTGATGTGCCGTGCAATTAAACTATACTATGTTTTTATTTTGCACATTTGTTTAATGTTTGAAACATCAGCATATTGTCAAAATGGACATGTAAAATCCTATTTGCAAGCGCCGGTTGCTCGTGCGCGCCATATCAGCGGCCGCTGGAGACAGCGCTCTGCCGCGCACAAAAAGTCACTATTTCCGCACGTAAAAAAGTTTTAGCGCGCCGCGCGGTTGCGCGCGTCCGTTAGAAATGCTCTAATAGGGTGAAGAATATAATATCCTTTTGCCGACAGGCAATCCTTGCCAAGGCAGAGATTTATATGCGTATGGAGATCCAATGGAGTTCTGCGTGAGTAATTCATGTATGTGTCATTCTTTTCTGCCATAACAGAGATTTCTATTCAACCTTCTTTTTATGTAAAGAAAAAGACGTACTGACAGATAACAACTGCACCGATGAGGAAGAATGTGAACAGTAACAATGGCTGGTTGGAACACGATTGAAAAGAAGAAACGGGTGATAAAATTAAAGAAGGAATTGAACATGATGAGAAGACGCACCATACATATAGGAACTTGGGTGTGGAAGAATGGTTGGACGAAGTATTTGTATAAGATAAACATGTATATTGTCTCGTATCAAGAGGGTTCGGAATTTGCATCCGCTTTTCAAGCAATTTATGCCGAAACAACTTTTGGGATCACGACGTAGATTAATCGCTCTAGATGGATGCGCATGTGCGTGCCCCTTCACTTGTGAATTTTCAGAGTTTTGCATGGGTAATTGGCGTATGTGCCATTCTTCTCTGCCATGACAGGGATTTCTACTCGACTTTCCTTTTATCTAAAGAAAAAAGATGTGCCCTCACTCTTTCCTGACAAACAAAAAACCATTTAGCGAAATCTTGAAAAAGCTTTGAAGTGCACCTAGGTGACCCGACCCAAAGCTAGTTTGAATCAAACTAAGGTCACAGTAGATACAAGGGGAGGAGTGAGGACACAAGTAGATATCATAGAATTTCATGTTGAAAGAACCTTTTAACTTACAACGTGACATATGCGGTAAGCAATTCAAACTAATTCAAAAGAAAGAACCTTTCAACTTGTTGGAGATGAAACTCAGGCCGGTCCAAAAGATCTTGCCCGAAAATGCTGCAGGCCTTTGAGGCTGACTGGACGGATAGTTATCTCCGTCATATTTAGATATTTGCCTTGAGAAGCTCGTACTAGGTTCTGGATCCAGTCACAGGCAGGCCGACCGGATGAGCTCGTGGTTCTCAACGGGAGAAAAAAGAACAGAGAAAAACTAACGGGCATCAGGTGCGAAAACGGAACGGCGCCCCTCGCCCCCACGCGCTTTACAGTAAGTTTGAGGCTTCCTTCCTATCGAGTATCGACAGTTGTATTCTTCTTCCAGTAGAGCTGAAGCAGACTCATGCTTCGGGGCATACGGTGCACTTGGACGACGCACTACTCCCAGTCCCAGTCCCTGTTGGTGCATGGAGGCAGGGCCACACGTGGCACCAGCTTCCCCAAGCATTGCAGGCCGCGAGCGTACGTGGATGGATCGGCGCAAATATGCGGATTGATTATTATTATGATACTGTGTGGCTCGTAGTTAATCACCGGCCGGCGAGGCGCCGTCTCAAGAAGATTACAATATATGTTTAGGTTTATGTATATCGGGATTGCTATATCTTAGTCGACTAAAACTTTGTTACTCAGTCTATGCTATATTTCCTTGATCTGGCATGAGGATTTGTATGATTTTCTTTTCTTTTATTCTTATACAATATGTCCCTAGATTGAGATTTGGTTAAGTCTCTCAATTGACTAAGACCTAGCCACATTATATGTATCTCATCCCCTGTTCGGCATGCGAGCCAGTCTGGTCATGCCGCGCTTCCTCTTGGTCACCGATTCTATACAGGAGCCACTGATGTGGCGGAGATCTAGTTCGGGCGAAATCACTGGCCGGCCATGACGGGCCGCGCCGACGGCGACGCCTGAGGGCGTCGTTCCCCTCTTTGGAGGCGTCGGTATTGACTAATCTCCTCACTTCATCTTCCCCTAGGTCTCCCCGGCGAAAGCCCTAACTTTGTTGGGCGGCGGCGGCGCTCACGGCACCGTTCCCTTCTTGAAGGCGCCGCTTTGGGAAACTTGGGGTTGGGTGGCGCTTGTGGGTGGTGGGCGACGGTGGTGGTGCGGCCCTATCCTAGCATGGATTTACGCCCGTTGCTTGAAGATGGACTCACGTAGATGGAGGTCGTCGGCTGACGTCGTGGTGGCATCAATGGCGGAGGACCTGTCAAGGCTCGCGTAGGTGGAGGTCATCGTTTGGCGTCGTGGTGACGTCGATGACGGAGGACCTGCCAAGGTTGTCACCTCAATCTGCTCTGAAGATGGACCAGTGGAAAATGGCGGCGACGGCACATGTGAGTGCGATGGACCGGTTTGAGCCCCGGGCCCGGCAAATGGCTCGGTCGGGTCCTCCGGCTTTAGATGTTAGGCTTAGGTGAGAGGTCTGGGTATGTGGCCCAACTTGCAACCCTTCATCATTTGGATAGAAGTAGCGGCAAATGTTACCGAGATGGCAAATTCAAGCATTTTTTTGTTCTACTTTGTAAGGTCCTCGAGAATAAGAATCAATAAAATGGCCGCATGCATCTCCCAAATGCAAGGTCGGGGGTCATCCGTCTTTTCTAAAAAAATGTGTATATGTTACATATGTACAGAACGGATGATGGTTAATTTAGAGGCTTAATTAACGATGATCTAATTAGCTAGTAAGCTATGGCTACACCTTTTTTTTTTGATCGAGCACATGGATAGCGAAAGGCTGCATGCATTCAGAATGGACGATCGGCAGGCATTCTTTCGTTCTTGTGTTGTGGGCTACAGCTCGTCTAATCAGACGTACACTAAGCTTTTTTTTCCCTCTTCCCTCCTGCAGACTTGTCGTACTGCATGAGTAGCTTCCACACATGCACTGACACATACGTGAAAGAATCGTACGGAAAATACCCAACGGGGACGTGGACTTGTCAAAATTTCCCCGTTTGCTTCCACACAAGACCCGGATGCGGGCACCGACCACGTGTAGCGCCCCCGACATAGTTCGGCCACCATGTTGGTTTATTTCTCTATAAGCACCCCCTAAGCGTCTTGCATTGTACTACGAGGTCTAAACAAGTTGCGACGTCACCCGGTGACAAGGTAGTAAATGACGCACGCGCGTCGCTGGGTGCAAAACGAGCACCGACTGAGCCAGTGCATGTGCCAGCGAGAGCTTTTCCCATGAACCCCTGCATATGTGCCTGGAAACGCAAATGCGCGGCTAAGGCGAGCGCACCGTGCTGCCGTTTTAATTCCTTGGATGCCCGTCGCTGCTCGACATGGATCACACCCGATCGATCCACTGTAGTAATCCGGGATGGCGTCGTGGGTTGACGAGTAGCCAGAGCAGCCGCCCCCCTGCGATCCACGGCAACACGCCTCGTGTTTGTGCCGTGCTTTCGAAGCGCACCAGGAGGTTGCAGAGGTCGACGAAGAGGGTAAAGCTTCGTGCAAACGAAAGACGACTCTGTTGCATGCCCATCTGTAACCATACAGTGTGCTGGAGATATTTACCTGCCCTGTCCTGATTAGGTGTGGCATCGGAAAGAAAACCGCCGCCGCTGGCCCCTGAAACGGGCGGCGGGCACGTCGCGCGATGCGATTCTCTCCGCCCAGCTGGCCTGCAGTGTCCGTATACGCGGGCGAACCTGCTGCACCTGCAGCGCCACCAGATTCCTTCCCCCTAGCCGCCCGTGCGGTGGCCCGTCCATGGCACGCGCCCCTCCCGTAGTCCCGCCCCGCCCTGCGGCCCATCGTCGTCGGCCCGGCACACGCGCATACGGCCGTGGAGTTCGAGTTGCCCGGAGCAAGACGCCGCCCAGGCCCAGCCGGCCGGCGGGTGTTGCCGGAGAGGCAGAGCGGTGCCAGGAAACGACGCCAACGCCTTGGTTGGATGCCAGTGTACATGCATGTTTGGGTTTGGAGGATGCATATAGCCTGGACCCTTCCCTTCTGTGCGCTGATCAGGCGTTTGTCTTGCACGCACAGCTAGCATGAATGACTCTGTGTTATCGTCACTTGCACCGTTGCACGTACGGTGGACACGCTGCATGCATGCGCCTGTATGTAATGGTGCTTTTGGGTGGCCGAGGGTAAAATTTGATGGTCGATAGTACTTTCATTCCGAAATATAATGCGCCCGCGCTTCCCAAGGTCCAACTTTGACCATAAATTTAACCCATAAGACCGACCGCGGCGGGAAAAAAAATACATGATTGAAAACTTCTTTTGAATACGAATTCATTGGTATAACTTTTGCTCCCGCCGCAGACGGTCTCGTTGGTTAAATTTACGGTCAAAGTTGAAGCACGATGATAGAGGAAGCACTACATTGTGGAATGGAGGGGTAGTACTCCTATCTTGTGGATTTATAAGAATATATCTTTTTAGAGCAACTTCAATGGGTCGACCCAAACGAACAACGATTTCGTACGCTTTTTATCCGTTGAGTCGGCCGTCCGTCCGACGTCCGTCCTCTTTTAGATTTAGGTCGGCAGCGCGCCAACGCACCGACTCATATCGGTCAGCGTGGCCGGTTGGCCGCCCAATATTACATTAATTTGCATTCAAACATATTATTAAAAAAATAGTAGTATCGAATAAAATAGTATAGTTTTACGAGCCAGACACAAATAAAAATGTTTCACATAGTTTTGCAAACGAATAAAAGAAGATACATCTATTGGTTGCCAACATGAGCCCATATATGCTTAACCAAATTATTTTGTAGCTGCACGTGAGTTTCTCAATCACGCATGTCTTCATGAAACTGGGTGAACTGTTCAAACGTTGCCGCTACTCCATGCTCAGGCACAACATTCTCACCTTGAAACTGAAAGCCTTGATCGTACAGACGTTCCGATCGCTCGTCTTCTACGATCATATTGTGCATGATCACACAAGCAGTCATCACCTTCCACAGTTTCTTCGTGCTCCAGCTATTAGCAGGATACCGAACGATGCCCCGTCGAGATTGCAAAACACCGAAGGCACGCTCGACATCCTTCCTAGCACTCTCTTTCTCTTGGGCAAATATTTTCCTCTTCTCTCCGACAGGGTTGGGTATTGTCTTGACAATAGTGGTCCATTGAGGATAGATACCGTCACCCAGGTAGTACCCTTTGTCGTAGTTGTGGCCGTTGATAGTAAAGTTCACCGGTGGGTTGTTTCCTTCGGCAAGCCTAGCAAACACCGGCGAGCGCTGAAGCACGTTGATATCACTGTGTGATCCAGCCATGCCAATGAAAGAGTGCCAGATCCAGAGATCTTGAGATGCCACGGCCTCTAGTACAGTGCAAGCCCTAACACGGTCCTTGTACTGCCCTTGCCATGCAGAAGGACAATTCTTCCACTCCCAGTGCATGCAGTCTATGCTGCCAAGCATCCCTGGGAAGCCCCTTCTGGCATTCATCACCAACAAATGGGCTGTATCTTCAGCTGTCGGCTCTCTCAAGTACTCAGAGCCAAACACAGCAATAACAGCCTTGCAGAACTTATACAGGGACTCTAGGCATGTAGACTCGCTCATACGGACATACTCGTCGATTAGATCACCGGGCACTCCGTATGCAAGCATTCGGATGGCGGCAGTGCATTTCTGATAAGAGGAGAAACCAATCTTGCCGACGACATCCTCTTTACACTCAAAATAGTTATCATAGCCGACTAACCCCTCTCTAATACGGTTGAAAACATGCATACTCATACGGAAACGGCGACGGGATTTTTGATGTTTGAACAACGGGTTTGTTATATCAAAGTAGTCTTTCCAGAGAAGGAAATGCCCGCTCTCTTGGTTGCGATTCAACGTCGGAAGGTGGCCCGGAATGGAGCCGCGAAACAACGGCCGCTGGCTGTCGAGGTGGTGCTGGACCAACACAGCAAGCAATCTCCTCCTCGTCGTCGGACGACGAATCGTCAGAGTCGCAAAGGAAATTGTGGAAAAAGAACTCGTCGACGGAGTCCATTTCGTACCTCGACAAACTGTCGAACAACTTGCGGGCGTCGAGGAAGGAGACAACCGGCGAGGGGAGTCGCGGCGCGCACGGACCAGCTAGCTGCCCTGCCGGCGTCCAACGAGTGATCCGGCGTCCGACGAGCTTGCCGGTCGGATGAGGCAGCTTCTTACGCGCGGGCGGCTGTGCCGATGGGAGGAGCGGCGGTGGGAAGCAGTTTGCTCCCCGGCAGCAAAACGGCGATGGCGGGTGACGAGGGAGGGGCCTTACTGGGCGGATGTGGGGGCGGCGGTAGCTGGTTGAGTCGCCGGTAAAAATGGGCGGCGGCGTCGGCGACGAAGGAGGCGGGCGAGAGTTGCTGTCGGCTGGGGGATGAGAGGGAGGGCAGTGTGCCACCGACCAGCGGGCCCGAGGAGAAGAGAAGGCAAGCACGCGCGTCCGTTGCGTGTCCGCGCCGATGCAAATCCGACGCAAAAATGGGTCGGGAATAAATTGTCCGCGGACGAAAAACGGACGCGCGTCAGTTTGGGTCGGCGCGTTGGGCCGCTTTTTTTGTCTGCGCCGACCCAAACGAACGGCGACGGACGAAATGGCTCGCCCGTTTGAAGTTGCTCTTAACTCATTAAGAAAGTTTAACTTTTTTTAGTTAAGAAAGTTTAAATTGTAGTAGGATGATGTTACACGTGCACAAGGTCCGTACTGCGTCAACATCAGTCAGGCTTGAATGAATGGATACAAGAGAAGAAAAGCAAGGAAAATCATTGCCAGTGGCGCCGACACATGCATAATGAGGAGTTCTCGGAACTTGCAAGCATCTACACCATACGTTGTCTATTCGAAGTCAGAAATGCAGCTAAGAGCATCTCCAACAGCCGCGCTACGCGCCGCGTCCAAAAAACGCATTTGCCGCGCGCGTTTCGGCTGGTTTGCCGCACCGCGCCGCGCTGGCTCCAGCGGCTGTTCTAAAATGCAACGCGCGCGCTCCGCTCCAGCAGCGCGCAAAAATGCAGCGCGCGCGCCGCTACATCAGCATCAAATATGGCATTTGGACACAAAATAATTTGAAACATTCAATCAAAATGCAATGAACAAGTTGATGAATACATAAAAAGTGAGGCCCACAAGTTCATCCAACCAAATCCAAATGCAAACCAAGTTCAAAATACAAGTTCAACCAACAAAGTTCAAGACATATATAAACACATCAACCATCTTCCTCGTCTTCTTCGTCTTCTTCGTCTTCTTCCTCTTCTTCCGCCGCCGATTCTTCCTCTTCTTCCGCCGATGAATCTTCCTCTTCATCACGCACCGCATCACTTGTAGCTCCGACGGTCTTGGCAAGTTCTTCAACGGCATTTGCATGGGTATGTGTGTGAGGCACATCGAAAGACATTCCACTCCTCATGGCCGGAGGTGCATCCATGCCTCCCATGGCGGCCGGAGATGCACCCATGCCTCTCATGAAAGAAGCAAAACTCATGCCACCCATGCCTCCCATAACGTTGGAGGGTGCTCCAAAGCCACCCATGGCTCCCATAGCATTGGAGGGTGCTCGAAAGCCACCCATGCCTCCCATGGCGGCCGGAGGTGCACCCATGCCTCCCATGGCGGCCGGAGGTGCACCCATGCCTCCGAAGCCACCGCCACCCATGCCGCCGAGGCCCATGCCTCCCATGCCGCCGAGGCCACCGCCACCCATGCCGCCGAGGCCACCGCCACCCATTGTGTTGATCATGGCTCCTTTTTGAATCAAGACTTCTTCACGGGCAAGGTTGACATATTCCATTTGCGCTTCATTGAACAAAGATGTGTCCAAGAAGAACAAGTTTTTTTCCCATTCCATCAACTTAGTTCGCTCCTCCATGCCAACCTTCCTCTCCTCCAATGCCACTTTCCTCTCCTCGGCGGCCACCCTCCTCTCCTCGGCCGCCAACCTCCTCTCCTCGGTCGCGGCATCTTGGTTCCTTGCCATTTTCCTCACCTCGTTCGCTTCTTTTCTTGCCTTCACAATAGCTTCCATAGCATTTGTGAGCTCATCATCTTCTTTCCTCTTCTTCTTTTCGGTTTTGTCCTTCTTGCACCCATCCGGTCGTTTTGGTTTCGAGTATGAAACCGAGTTAGGTGTGGGGCTTCTCTTGCCGTCCTCACTTGATGCATCATCCTCCTCCTCATCATCATTCAACTCAATTGTGCGCTTGCGTTTGTTGCTCAAATGCAAATCATCCAAATCTTCACGCTTCTTCCATTTCTCATCATCCTTCAACACTTCATAGCAATGAGGCAAGGTAAAGATCTTTCCTTTCTTGATCTTCCCCTTCTTGGTTGTCCTCGTCTCTTCTCTGAACAAGTTTTGTGCAATGTTGTACTACAAGAAAAACAAAACAAGTTAGCACTTCGGACACCAAAAAAAAGTATGATGAACATGTATGAGATGCCACTTACTCTATCATCCTCATTTGTCCCACTTGGGTTAAGCTTGTCAACTGCCTTTTGTGCGGCCGCCCACTTTTGACAATCCGAGTTGATTGTCGACCATCGGGACCGAAGTGATCTCTCGGAGCGGTCAATTCCACTCACGTTCTGAGCATCAAAGTGTTCTTTCATTCGCCCCCAATAAGCATCTCTACTTTGATCACCTCCAACGGATGGATCCCTCGACACTTGCAACCAAGTATTGCATAGTAATTTGTCATCATTGATGGTGTAATTGCCCGCTCTTCCTTTCGGCGCCTCGACAATGCCCTCACCCTCCTCGTCCACCTCAAACTCATGGTCGTCCAAATGGATTTCATTGGTTTGAGACCAATGCGAATTGTTGGACCCAACACCCATAGTTGACATGTATGCATCATCGTTGAGACTACAAATGCAAATATAAAGAAATCTATATGATGAGCATTGAACAAATAACAAGAAAATAAAAGTTGGAATTTTTTTCACCTTGGGGGCATTTCGTCGAGCACGTGGTGCGCGTCGGCCGCCGGCTCAACTATTGAGCTCGCCGGCGCTTCGGTAGACGCCGGAGCCGTCCGCCGCCCTGCAAGCTTCTTCTTCTTCGAGGCGCCGGAGCCGTCCGCCGCCTTCTTCTTCGCGGATATTTTTCTTTTCTTCGGCTCCGACGCATTGGGGAGCTTTGACGGTGCGGCGGTAGCACGGGACGGCGCCGGCGCAACGCCACTCGTCGGCGTGGTCATCCGCGGCGGCAAGAAGAGGCTGCGCGCGAGGCCGACCGATGGCGGTGGCGGCGCCAGCGCCAACGCTCGCCGCGCTAGGGTTTTCGGCGGCGGCGGGGGGGTCGCGGCTGTACAGCGGGGTGAGAGGGGTTCCGGTGTGCGCGTCCATGGCGGAAGGGGCGCGAGCGCCGGCGCGCGCGAGTGGGAAGAAGGAAGAAAGGAGAGTTCGCGCGCGCGCTCGGTCTGCCGCGCGCGGAAGTGGACGCCCCAAATCAACAGCGCGGGATGGGGCTTTCACCAGCGCGTCCAACTCGTTTTAGCGCGCGCGCGTTTTTTGCGCGCCCGCTGGAGCTGTCCGACGCGTTGCGCGCGCGCTAAAATGGCGTTTTTTGCGACGCGGCGCTAGTATAGCGCGGCTGTTGGAGATGCTCTAAGCAATTCAATTTGTTGCGTTTCCGTCTTTTCTCTTGTTTTTATTTATTTATTTATTCCTCTCACACCGAACACCTGCATTGGCTTTACATACCAGTGGCGATCCAAGCACATTTCTATAACCTTTTATTGAATGATGGTTTCCTAACTAAAAGTTCTGAATTTAATAATGAGAAAAATGTTTTCTACCGCATGCTCACCCTCCGGCCTATTGCCGTCCACCGGCCGCAATGGACGCCTTCCCCTGACTCCGCAGCAGGCATCGCGGTGGAGGCTCCACCACACCTCCTCTGGACCGGCCCCGCGTCTCCCGCTACTCCCGACGCCGTCGTCGCCACCATGCCACTTCCAAATCACCGTGCCGGATTCACGCCCCTCCCCCCATTTGGTGGCTGCTGCCGAAGAAGAAAGTTGTCGCGGCCAACCCATGTGGTGGCGGCATGTGAACCGGCCACGACGCGACCCCAACGCCCCCGGAATGGGTGAGCTGCAGAAGAAGAAGACGAAGCCAAGGGTGATCATCACGCCAATGTTCACAACATGCCAAGTGACAACGGAGAACATGAAGATTGAGAGGCCATGTTTATCTTTATGTTTATGTGCATTTTCTATTTGTTGGATATTGAACTATGCTTGCTATGATGCATTATGAGACCATAATTTTGCTATGTCGATGTTGGATTTGACATGTTATTTAAGTTTATGATGATTTTGATTCAAATATGTGCGGTTGTAGTGCGACTGTAGTGTTGCTGTAGCGCTACTGTCGCGCAACCAACCTATTTTTACATCATCAATTGGAGCGGCTATCCTATTTTACATCATATGTTGGAGTGGGTGTTTCTAATGATGAAAAAACACATTTAAATTATGCATATTTTACTCACACCATAATTTGATGATATAAAATACATTATCTATTGGAGATGCTCTAAAGAGGGTGATGCCTGCAGATGGAGGCGTCACGTGAGAGCAAAGTAAGGTAGGACTAGCTGCATCTAGCCACGCTAAATTAAATATAAGCCGCCGCTTCCTCCTCCTCTAAAACAAATCTAGGGTTATCTCTCTCGTCGGCGCCGCCATAGGTCAGCCTCGTCTCTAGTAGCCCTAGGGCCATGGGGACGCGGTGGATCTTGGCAAGGGCCGGCGGGAGGGCTTCGTTGTTAGTCGTTCCTTCGAATTTTGTTAGGGTTTGTGTCCTGTTCAGAAAGACGAGACGGCGAAGGCTCTCTGAAGATGGAATAAAGGTCTCTCCGCCTAGCCCCCGTTCCGGTGGTGCGTCTAGCATCATTGGTGGGCGTGTGGAGGTATGTCTCCGGCGGATCTATCCTCGGTGGATTTGCTCGGATCTGGTTGTTTTTCGCCTATATTTGTGTGTCTTCGGGTTGGATCCTTTCGATCTACATTATTCTTCATCGGCGGCGGTTGCTGTTCTGGAGCGCTGGTCCTATGAGGCCTTAGCGCGACGACTTCCCGACTGTCTACTACAACAACTTGTGCCCGACTCCGGCGAGGGAGGGGCGATGACGGCGGCGCGCCTTCGGCTCGC
This sequence comes from Secale cereale, assembly GCA_902687465.1. Lineage (NCBI taxonomy): Eukaryota > Viridiplantae > Streptophyta > Magnoliopsida > Poales > Poaceae > Secale > Secale cereale. The sequence continues at coordinate 202,297,343 of LR738715.1, read as the reverse complement.
TTCAGTGGTTGCAGTCGTCGCTAGGTGGTCTACGAATCTGGATGTAATTTTTATTATTTCTTGTGTTCGTTGTACTACCATGATTAAAGATGAATAGATTAAAAGTTTCTCGCAAATAAGAAAAAAGTAAGGTAGGACTAGGAGCGCCGGCAGTGTACCAAAGGAAGTGTTGCTCCATCACATCTGGCACGGTGATCACAACACCACGTTTCATCTTTGAATCTTCATTTCTTATATCATGGAATTGTATATATCAATATTTCAAAAGCACTTTAGAGATGCTTTGTTATATCAACACAATATAAAATTAGGCTTTGCTATATCAGTTCCTCCAATATCAATGTTCATTTACTTGTGAAAAATTTCAAACACGTTATAAACATGCATGGGCATTAATATGCACAATTTTTATTTACTTTTTCACAAAAGTGTGTGTGCGTGTGTGCAAGTCATAATTATTTTACATTTAAACTATTTTTTTTTGTGAATTTAGTAGTCATCTCCATAGCACATGCCCGTCGAAGCCATTTCACCCCTCTCATAATAGGTGGCGTAGTTGAATCTTGGCCTCGGCCTTTTTGATCCACAGGATTTATAAAATACAACAAGAAATATCTAGAAATATTGTGCCATGCGATCTGAAATACTGCAATATTGCATGAACGTTTGATTGTACTTCAAAAAACATAGGATTCATCATATGTGGTTAAAGTAGATGTAAATTTTACAATGAAATATATTGCTAATAATCACATGAAGAAATAAATCTTATGTATTGCAATCTTACCAATTAAATAATGCACCTAGGGAAAATTCCTAAGAATATAATCCTCCAAAAATTCCTTGGAAATAGTTCGAGTCCAAGAGGCCCTTAATTTGGACGAGAACTATTGGATGATCCAAAATAGTTGAATTGTTGAGAGCGGTGTTTTTGAAAATTTCATTGGATTAACAATACTATAAATTTTATTGCAAGAAAAAAACACTATATATTTGCAGTCCTTCAGAGTAGAGTTCCAACCAGGATTAACCATTTCAGATATAAAATGTTATTCTCAGAGTATCTTAGGGCATCTCCAACGCCGACCCTTAAACCACCTACATACATATGGACCATGAGGTCCAGACGTGTTTTGCCATCCAACTCAGGTCTGTATCGATCCACCGACTGGTCCAAACGCACTTTTTTGAAGCAAAGTTTAGAGGGGGGGGGGGGTGCGGGAGTCCGGACAGGAGCCACGTAGGACTCCGATACCCCCGGCCACTAAAACCCCCCCTCCCGGTCTCATTCGATTCCAATCCGCCCCTTCTCCCATTGCTTTGCATCCGCACCGTCCTTCTCCGACGTCGTCGCTGTACCTATCCGACCGCCGCACAGGCATTGCCGGACGTCCGCAACCAGCACCGACGCACCCGTTCACTTTTTACGAAGACGCTGCCCACCCAGGGCTCGTCCGCAGCCAAGCACATTACGGCCCCTGTCGATGACGTCCATGGCGAACACCACGCCCAACAGGTGTTCGGTCAAATGTCATTGAGCTTATTTCGAATGCCATGTTGTTTTTTTAGAGTATGAACGATGGCGGGGTACTCCACCATGAAGGATGAATTGTTGTGCGATGCGCGGTTGGCCGTATCCTTAGATTTTGAAGGCAGGAGCAGAAGGGGGCTCTTCTGGCAATGCCTATGATTCGTTTCACGCGCGAAAGCACATTGCGCCTTATGACATGCACATCATCCATGTTCACAATGTGAAATCGTTATCGTATCGATGATACGCCACCCGGACCACCATCACAAAAGTTTTGTGACACGGTTGCTTGGCTAGAGGCAAGGTGGCCATGGCGCGCGGCAGCAAAGGAGACTGTAAGCTTTGCTTCTTCTTACTCAACTTGTTGATTGAATCATTCATTCACTTAATGTTTTTCTACATATTGTGTAGTCCGTACACGCCATCGTGATGCACCACAAGATAGAGGGACAGCCTTTACGTACATACACTATTGGATGAAGCTGAAGAGACAGTATGTGTGAGACGACATGATTCGTTCATAACAAACTTGTTGAATATTTGGTTAATCTCGTTGAATTTGAACTATTTCTCGCTGAATTTGAAATATTGTTGTACTAGAGTTATTTGTATGCTATCTATGAATGATTTGTGCTATTTTCTATTTAGACTTTAATGAATCCGGTTGGGTTTGATGAATATTTCATCTAGTTTGTTGAAACCCGGCTTGAAAATGTACGCGCATAGCATTGGGCAAATTTTTATAAATAATACGATTTTTCCATTAATGAAAAAATAATACGTGGATTTAAATTTTTTCAAAAATAATACAGCGTCGCCTTCCCTGTAGCCGATTGGATTCAATCGACTTTTCGTAAGCCGATTAGGCCCATTCCACAGGGAAGCCGACGCTGTATTATTTTTTGAATTAATGGAAAAAATTGTATTATTTAATTTTTTTTAGCTAGCATTGGATGTTCGGCTCCCGCATCCGTGTCTGTGGACGGATGCGAAAGAAAATTTGCGTGTCAGCGTTGGATGTCTTAGTATTCTTACATGTGTAAACACATTATAAGATGAGAGATGCATAGCGTAGCCCTCATCTGTGTCTGTGGACGGGTGCGGGAGAAAATTTATGTGTCAGCGTTGGATGCCCTTAGTATTCTTACATCTGTAAACACATTATAAGATGAGAGATGCATAGCGTAGCCCACGGAAATAAATTACAAGGGAGATTCGGCTTGTAAGACAAAAGATTTCTAAAGGGTTGAACTCCCTCCGTTCAATGGCCTCTTTAAGTATTCTCTGGACAATATACGTGGGCAGTCTATTCCATTGCATGTCAACTTATGAATTATACGGGCAAAAAGAAAGAAAAAAAGGAACATGTTCCATTGAAACATGAAGTAGGAAATGCCCCCAAACTAAATGGAGGGACGGCATTTGCTCCTAGCTCTCTCCACAATGATGCCTTCAATTAAGTACACTTGACGCTTTTGTATGACAGTGCAAAGGGAATTGACATAGAGCTAAAAAGCAAGACAATCCGCGGTCTCTTTTGTTATCAGTGGCGATTCCATGTGTCCGGTTGCTTGCTAAAGGATGGACTTTTCGGTTGAAGAATAAAAGGGTGTCATGCACAAATAATTAAAATGGTTGGGCTATTTCTCATGGGGCCGTTTTCGAAATTGAGCCCGTTCACGCTTCATCGGAAATGAAGAGAAATGATCGAGTGAGCCATAGTCGTTTCAATTGGAGGAGTGATGGGATGCTATGAATATTGTCCCCGCCAAAAAAGAAGAAGATAATGTAGTAGTAGATGCTGAGGTACCTGCCTCTGTGGAACACCATAGATGAAATGAAAGATGCAAAGGAAGGAAGGAAACATGTTCATTGTGTGACATAGCAGTGTGCGTGTGGTTTTCCCGATTTTTCGCCAGTGGAGTGCGCATATGTCATGGAGGGGCCCTCCCACTGGCGGCAAAAGTATCTGTTCCCCCCATGCTAGTGGGATATGTGGTGAGCAGCGGCGGAGCCCGGAGCGCAGCCCATGAGCCGGCCAGCCAGCCACCCCGCCGCCTCCCTACAAATACCCCCCGCCCCTCCCTCCGGTTTCTTATCGTGTGCGCCCTCCACAGCCCCCCAGCCGAAGCGAGAGCGAGCGGAGCCCCTCTCCCTCCCTCCCTCTCGGCACAGCCAAAGGACGAGTCAGAAACCGAGACGCGCGTTAGAGTCTACCGAGCTTATCCCTCCGCCGTCCTCCTCCGCCTCTCGTCTCCTTCACAGTTCACATACACCCTGTCACCCAGTCAGTCGGCCGGTCAAGCCAAGCCGCCTGCCTCCACTTATATATCGCCGCCGCGTGCGCGCTCCCGGTTCTCCCCCCTGCTTCCTCTCACTCTCTCTGCTCGTGTGCCTGCTCTGCTCTCCCGAACCCCGGTCACCACCAGGTGAATTAACCCAGCGCCAGCCACTAAATATAAGCGCACCTACTCTCCACGCGAAAGCAGCAACTCCGACCGTAGAAGCTAGCTAGCGAGCGAGCGCCTTCACACACGCCACTGTACCCTAGTATCTCTGCCTGTGCGGCCGGCCTCCTTTTTGGTGTGACCTGTGACGCCACCTGCGACGCGTCGAGACATGGCACTCACGGCGTTTGAGACCGCGGAGCAGCGCCTGCCGTGCCACACCGAGCAGGCCGACGCCGGCGGCAAGCTGGTCGCTGCTGCTGCGGAGAAGGCCGTGCCGCTGCAGGAGGCGGACCGCGGCGGCCGTCTGGACAGGGACGACATATGGAACATGATCCAGTCGCAGAAGCCCGCGGCCCCGGCGCCGAAGCAGGCGCCGTACGTGCCGGCCCCCGTGCGCCGCTCCTCCAGCCTGCTCACCCAGAAGAGCCTGGAGATCTGCACCGAGAGCCTCGGCTCCGAGACTGGCTCCGACGGCTTCTCCGACGCCGATGGCGCCGCCGACCGCTCCTGCCCGGGCTCCGACGACGACGGCGAGGGCGGCGCCAACGGGGTGGCCGCGCGCGCGATGCCGCCCCGCGCGTTCCCGCCGCCGCTGCCGTCGCTCGCACGCCGCACTGTGGGGTCGCTGCAGATGAGGCAGCACCGCCGCGATGGCCGCCTGGTTGTAGAGGCCGTCCCCGTGCTGTCCAACACCCTGTTCCGCGCGCAGCGCCGTGGCGGGCGCCTGCTCCTCTCCTTCGCCGACACCGCCGCCCCCGCCGAGGACGAGGGAAAGAACCACGCCAAGGAAGCCGATCAGCAGCAGGCCGACGAGCAGACCCACGAGGAGGAGGAGGATGACGGCGAGGAGGAGGTCCAGGTCGTGGACAGAGGCACCGTCGTCGAGGTCAAGGTCAGCACGCAGCCCCAGGCGCACAACAGTGGAGCGCGGGTGCACCGCTCCTCGCTCGTCATCAACAAGTTCGTCGGCGCCGAGCCCGTCAACACCTCCGAGATCAATGACACCGCCGCTGCACCGCAGCAGCCACCCAAGCCCCCGAGCAGTTCGGCAGCAGCTTCGGCTCTAATCGAGACTGCGACACTGCCGGAAGATGACGGCACTGCTGCCACGCCCTGCGAGGGCAAGGTGCTCATGACGACGAGGAGGCGGCGGAGCAAGCAGGAGCTCCTCAACCACATGCGCCGGTGCGGCCAGCTGAGCGGGCAGCTCTTCATATGGGAGCCGCGCGTCGCCACCTCATCCTGAGCCGATCGTCGCAGACGGCGCGCCGCCGCCGCCGCCGCCTCCTCCTGATTCCGTCCGATTCCATGCCTCCACGAGTGCCCTGTTTATTTGTAGCCGTTGCTGCTGCCGGTGTAACGTAATAAGCGTGCGTAATATATGAATGTTTGTGTTAGTAGTAAGTGACAATCACGTGATTGGCTTAGCGAGTGAGAGTGAGAGAGGTGGTAGATTGCTTTGGTTTATCCCCGTGCCTCCGCGCACGTGCTGTATCTACTTGCGTGCTATCTAGTGGTCATAATTTAAGACAAACATGAATGTTTGTGGATTGTGTGATTTTATTTTTCTGATGAATAAACTTCATCCATTAAACACTGACAGCATAATCAATCAAAATTAAAGAAGACGATAAAAAAAAATTACCATTTTGTCCGGTACCTTCCAAACCGGCCCGGATCTGCTGTACCCAACAGAACAAAGACGAAAAGGGTGAATAAGACAAACATGTAGAGAGGGAACGCGAGTCATCGTTGAAATAGCTTGGGCCGAAAGTCGTCAAGCAGTCTTGGGCTCCATGAATTAGTGGGGAGGAAATCAAAGTCTCTTCATTCTTTCATAGAATGATAGGAAGCAGGGTTTAGGTATGAAATAAAGGTTGTTAGTGAGGTGAAAATAATAACAAGGCCATTGAGTTAACCATTTCAACAAGATGAACAACTCTCTCATTGATCACTTTTCTAAACAAGGCCATCTTCAATACCTTACAGGGTCATCTTTAACTTCGAGTCGGACTCGGTCATGTGGCTGTTCGAGTCTTGCAGAAACCTTGCAGGCCATATACTATCTCAGACGATGATGACTCCAAAAGCGAAGTTGACTGTTTCAACGATACACACAACTTCCGTGTAGAATGCTTTTTCATCCGAGGCAATCTAGATAATCTTTTCAACCCATGTTCAGCTTTTGGTCGGATTGGCCTTGAGTTTCCACTGTGATATTATATATTTTTCTTTCAAATTTGAGTCAAGTTTTGATACAATATTCTTACAGACAGGAAATTATCAATAATTAGCAACCAATATCGCAAACAGACTCTTTATTTGAACCGTGTGAGACCAACAATGTACGTGTCGTGCTTCGGTTAGGCAATAAAGCGGCATAATTAATCATCAAAAAGGAAAAAATCAATATAATACATGCCGCCACATGTCTCGTGTGCCGTAGGAGCATGCGTGAGTTGACGAGTGATAACCTACAAGTATAGGGGATCGCAACAGTTTTCGAGAATAGAGTATTCAACCCAAATTTATTGACACAAGGGGAGTCAAAAAATATTCTCAAGTATTAGCAGTTGAGTTGTCAATTCAACCACACCTGAAAAACTTAATATCTGCAGCAAAATATTTAGTAGCAAAGTAGTATGGAAGTAACGGTAACGGTGACGAAAGTAACAGTAGCAGTTTTTGTAGTAGTTGTAACAGTGGCAATGGAAAAATAACTAAGCAAAGATCAATATGTGAAAAGCTCGTAGACAATTGGTCAGTGATGGATAATTATGTCGGATGCGATTCCTAATGCAACGGCTATAACACAGGGTGACACAGAACTAGCTCCAGTTCATCAATGTAATGTAGGCATGTATTCCGAATATAGTCATACATGCTTATGGAAAAGAACTTGCATGACATCTTTTGTCCTACCCTCCCGTGGCAGCGGGGTCCTATTGGAAACTAAGGAATATTAAGACCTCCTTTTAATAGAGTACCGGACCAAAGCATTAACACTTAGTGAATACATGAACTCCTCAAACTACGGTCATCACCGGGAGTGGTCCCGATAATTGTCACTTCAGAGTTGCCGGATCATAACACATAGTAGGTGACTATTGACTTGCAAGATAGGATCAAGAACTCACATATGTTCATGAAAACATAATGGGTTCAGATCTAAAAGCATGGCACTCGGGCCCTAGTGACAAGCATTAAGCATAGCAAAGTCATAGCAACATCAATCTTAGAACATAATGGATACTAGGTATCAAACCCTAACAAAACTAACTCGATTACGTGGCAAATCTCATCCAACCCATCACCGTCCAGCAAGCCTACGATGGAATTACACACGCACAGTGGTGAGCATCATGAAATTGGTGATGGAGGAAGGTTGATGATGACGACGGCGACGGATTCCCCTCTCTGGAGCCTCGAACAGACTCCAGATCAGCCCTCCCGAAGAAGATTAGGGTTAGGCGGCGGCTCCGTGTCGTAAAACGCAATGAATCCTTCTCCATCATTTTTTTCTCCATGAACGTGAATATATGGAGTTGGAGTCGAGGTCGGTGGAGCTCCAGGGGGCCCACGAGGCACGGGGCGTGCCCCCACCCTCGTGGACAGGGTGTGGGCCCCCTGGTGTTGATTCTTTCGCCGGTATTTTTTATAAACTCCAAAAATATTCTCCATGGATTTTCATGTCATTCCGAGAACTTCTATTTCTGCACAAAAATAACACCATGGCAATTCTGTTGAAAACAGCGTCAGTCCGGGTTAGTTCCATTCAAATCATGCAAGTTAGAGTCCAAAACAAGGGCGAAAGTGTTTGGAAAAGTAGATACGTTGGAGACGTATCAGCTCCGCCAAGCTTAAACCTTTGCTTGTCCTCAAGCAATTCAGTTGAAAAACTGAAAGTGATAAAGAAAAACTTTTACAAACTTTGTTTGCTCTTGTTGTTGCAAATATGTGAAGCCAACATTCAAGTTTTCAGCGAAGATTATGAACTAACCACATTCACAATAACATTTAGGTCTCATGTTTACTCATGTCAATGGCATAATCAACTAGCGAGCAATAATAATAAATCTCGGATGACAACACTTTCTAAAAACATTCATAATATGATATAACAAGATGGTATCTCGCTAGCCCTTTCTGAGACCGCAAAACATAAATGCAGAGCACCTCTCAAGATCAAGGACTGACTAGACATTGTAATTCATGGTAAAAGAGATCCAATTACAGTCATACTCAATGTAAATTAATAGCAATGCATGCAAATGACAGTGGTGCTCTCCAACTGGTGCTTTTTAATAAGAGGTGATGACTCAACATAAAAGTAAACAGATAGGCCATTCGCAGAGGGAAGCAGGGATTTGCAGAGGTGCCAGAGCTCGAGTTTTGAAACAGAGATAAATAATATTTTGGGTGGCATACTTTCATTGTCAACATAACAACCAAGAGATCTCGATATCTTCCATGCTACAGACATTATAAGCGGTTCCCAAACAGAATGGTAAAGTTTATACTCCCCCACAACCAACAAGCACACTCCACGGCCGCATCGAAACAACGGGTGTCGTCGATACCAACAGTAGTCCCAGGGGAGTTTTGTTTAATTATTTTGATTTGATTTGAGCATGGGACTGTGCATCCCGGTTACCGGCCATTTTCTCATGAATGATGAGCGGAGTCCAGTCATCGTGGGAATAACACACTTAGCATGGAAGATATAGACAGCCCTAGTTGACACATGAGCTATTCGAGCATACAAAATAGAATTTCATTTGAAGGTTTGGAGTTTGGCACATACAAATTTACTTGGAATGGCAGGTAAATACCGCATATAGGAAGGTATGGTGGACTCATATGGAATAACTTTGGGGTTTATGGGAGTGGATGCACAAGTATTATTCCCGCTTAGTACAAGTGAAGGCTAGAAAGAGACTGTGAAGCGGCCAGCTAGAGAGCGACAACAGTCATGAACATGCATTAAGATTAATCAACGATGAGCAAGCATGAGTAGGATATAAATCACCATGAACATAAATATCGTGGAGGCTATGTTGATTTTGTTTCAACTACATGCGTGAACATGTGCCAAGTCAAACCACTTGAATCGTTCAAAGGAGGATACCACCCTATAATACCACATCACAACCATTTTAATAGCATGTTGGCACGCAAGGTAAACTATTATAAACTCCTAGCTAATTAAGCATGGCATGAGCAACTATAATCTCTAAATGTCATTGCAAACATGTTTCATTCATAATAGGCTGAATCAGGAACAATGAACTAATCATAGTTACAAAAAAAGATAGGTCGAGTTCGTACCAGCTTCCCTCATCTCAATCAGTCCATCATATATCGTCATTATTGCCTTTCACTCACACGACCGAACGGTGTGGATAATAATAATAGTGCACGTGCATTGGACTAAGCTGGAATCTGCAAGCATTTAATACAAGGGAGAGGACAATGTAATATGGCTCTTGGTTAAATCAACACTAATGCATATAAGAGCCACTCAAAATTTTCATCATGGTCTTCTCCTCTTGACCCCCAAAGAAAAGAAAAGAAATAACACTATTTACACGGGAAAGCTCCCAACAAGCAAAAGAAGAACGAGAAATCTTTTTGGGTTTTCTTTTAATTACTACTACTACAGACATGAAAAGTAAGCTAGCTAAAAAGCTACATATTTTTTTTGGTTTTTCTTAAGGTTTTTCAGACACACAAGAAAAAGACATAGAAAAGAAAATAAACTAGCATGGATAGTACAATGAAAAAGTATGAGCACCAACAACTAGAATGAGTGTGTGAACATGAATGTAATGTCGGTGAGAAATACGTACTCCCCCAAGCTTAGGCTTTTTGCCTAAGTTGGTTTATGGACACGGAACAAAGCTACTCTCTCCGGTGTACGGAGGAGTGTCCTATGGGTGCCACTGGCTGGCGATCTCCTCCGAATCCCACTGATAAACAGACTGCCAATAAGGGTCAAGTGGTGGCTCCGGCTCCGGCTCTGGAACTTGTGCCAGGCTCCAGTACACGTAAACGACATCTGGCAAGATGAGGTACGTGCTTGAAAGTATGTTAAACAAAGAGGGTGCAAGCAAGGTAATAATCTCACATTACTTCTTATCAAATATCAATTTGTACTTAAGCAACTTCTTCTTATCTTTAACAATAAAATCATGTGCTACCATACTTTTATAATCTAGAAAAACAGGGGGCAACAACTTCTCCTCCGTCTCATAATGCCTAATAGGTATCCTAAAGTGTTCAGCAAGGCGTGAAGCAAAGATGTCTCCGAAGATGGGGCCCTTTGTACGATTCAGACTTAATCGTTTAGCAATAATAGCGCCTAAGCTAAAAGTGGTATCACAAAACAAAGCATGGAGCAAAATGACAATATCAGGGGCACTAAGATTTCCACTGTTCCCGCGAGAAATTAAGCATCTACTAGCAAATATCGGAAAGTAACGTAAAACAGGAAAATGTATACTAGTAATTCTTGCATCTGAAACTTTCCTTGTTTCTCCTATAGAAATTGTATCGATAAACCCCTCCACATCATTACGATGTGGTTCCTCTATGCTGCCCGCGAAGGGTATCTTACAGACCTAACAAAAATCATATAGTGACATCTCCCTAACCTCATCATATAAGTGAAACTCCATTGAAGGTGGTGATTTCTTAGCATGGAAATAAAATTTTTGCACGAAAATATTAGTGAGTAGGAGATACTGTTCGAACGGGTCGTGGAGGAATTCGGTGAGGCCTGCATTCTCAGCCAAGTAATAAAAATCATCATAAATTCCGGCGGCTCTCAAGAACTCATCACAAGGCCATTCACACGGCCGAACTTCCGCAGTGCGAAGAAGATTGTATTTGGGCTTTTTATTCTCCTAATTATGCTTATCCTCCGAGCTTCGGCTCGAAGAGCCTCTCAACAACCTCCTTAACATTTTTCTTTCTCTTAAAAATTTCTGAATTTTTTAGTGACTCAAAATAAAAGTGAATGAATCTCTACAAAATTGATAGCAAGTACTCCCACAAGTGCCTAGAGGCTATATCATGCATTAGAACTACTTGGGACCATATAAATTTGACATGCAAGCTCAAGAATAGGGTCACCTAAGCAGAAAAATTTGCAATAAATAAAGTACTAGCACATAAACTAATTGGACCATTGGAGGAGTCACATACCGAAGAATAATCCCCCAAAACAGTTTTGTGAATGGAGCTTTGAGCAAGGAGATCGAAAATGGCAGCAAGATGAGCTAGAACATGGGTTTGAGCTATGGGAGGATTTTTTCTTGAGGAAGACAAAGTGAGTGGGTGCTGGAATAAGCGGAGGGGGCCACGCGGGGCCCACGAGGCAGGGGGCACGCCCCAAGGGTGTGGGCGCGCCCTGGACCCTCATGGCCAGGTGGTGTGGCCCCCTGGTTTGTTCTCAGAGCCAATAATTCTTAAATATTCTACAAAAAATCATATTTCAATTTCGGGACATTTGGAGAACTTTTATTTTCGGGGTATTTTTATTGCAAGGATAATTCAGAGAATAGACAGAAAATATTATTTTTGCTTTATTTAATCTAAATAACAGAAAGTAAAAAGAGAGTATAGAGAGTTGTGCTTTCTAACTTCATCCATCTCATGCTCATCAAAAGGAATCCACCAACAAGGTTGATCAAGTCTTGTTAACAAACTCTTTCCGAATAACATGAAACCGAAGAATTTTCGAATAACACTAGGTTACCTCAATGGGGATATGCATGTACCCAACAATAAGAATTTCTTCTTGACAGTAGGAAGAGGAAATTCAAAACATCCAATAATAATCGTTGAAATTTTATCAATAGAATTGATACTTTGGACTTGAGATTGTTTCCTCGGAAAGTGTACCATATGCTCATTACCATTAACATGAAAAGTGACATTGCCTTTGTGGCAATCAATAACAACCCCTACAGTATTCGAAAAGGGTCTACCAAGGATAATCAACATACTATCGTCCTCGGGAATATCAAGAGTAACAAAGTCCGTTAAAATAGTAACGTTTGCAATCACAACAGGCACATCCTCACAAATACAGACATGTATAGCAGTTGATTTATCGACCATTTGTAATGCTATTTCAGTAGGTGTCAACTTATTCAAATCAAGTCTATGGTATAAAGAGAGAGGCATAACACTAACACCGGATCCAAGATCAGATAAAACAGTTTTAACATTGTTTCTTTTAATGGAGCATGGTATAGTTGGTACTCCTGGATCTCCTAGTTTCTTTGGTATTCCACCTTTAAAAGTATAATTGGCAAGCATAGTGGAAATTTCAACTTCCGGTATCTTTCTTTTATTTGTCACAATATCTTTCATATACTTAGCATAAGGATTCGTTTTAAGCACATCAGTCAAACGCATATGCGAAAAGATAGGTCTAATCATTTCAGCAAAGCGCTCAAAATCCTCCTCATCCTCCTTCTTGGATGGTTAGGAGGAAAAGACATGGGTTTCTGAACCCATGGTTCTCATTCTTTACTGTGCTTCCTAGCAACGAAGTCTCTCTTATCATAACGTTGATTCTTTGATTATGGGTTATCAAGATCAACAGCAGGTTCAATCTCTACATCATCGTTATTGCTAGGTTGATCATCAACACGAACATCATCATTAATATTCTCACTAGGTTCATGTTCTTTACTAGATTGTGTTTCAGCATCAGAAATAGAAATATCAATGAGATTCTCAGGTGTGTCAACAACAGGTTCACTAGAAGCATGCAAAGTCCTATCATTTTTCTTTTTCTTCTTCTTAGAAGGACTAGGTTCATCAATATTAAATCTTTGAGAATCTTGCTCAACTCTCTTAGGGTGGCCCTCAGGATACAAAGGTTCCTGAGTCATTCTACCCCCTCTAGTCATAACTCTAACATCATTATAATTTTTCTTACTATTTAATTCATTGAGCAAATCATTTTGTGCTTTAAGCACTTGTTCTACCTGAGTGGTAACCATAGAAGCATGTTTACTAATGAGTTTAAGTTCACCTTTAACTCTAGACGTATAATCACTCAAGTGTTCAATCATATAAGCATTACGTTTCAATTGTTTACCAACATAAGCATTGAAGTTTTCTTGTTTAACAATAAAATTATCAAACTCGTCTAAGCAATGGCTAGCAGACTTATTACGAGGAGTATCACCTTCATCAAATCTATAGAGAGAATTTTCCTTTACTACCTGTGTCGGGTCATCAAGACAATGTATTTCTTCAATAGGTGGTAAATTCTTAACATTTTCAGCTTTAATACCTTTTTATTTCATAGATTTCTTTGCCTCTTGCATATCTTCACGACTAAGAAATAGAATACCCCTTTTCTTCGGAGTTGGCTTAGGAGTTGGTTCAGGAAGTGTCCAATTATTTTCAATGCTCAACATATTATTCAATATCAATTCAGCTTGATCAACAGTTCTTTCCCTGAAAACACAACCAGTACAACTATCTAGGTGGTCTCTGGAAGCATCGGTTAGTCCATTATAAAAGATATCAAGTATTTCATTTTTCTTGAGAGGATGATCAGGCAAAGCATTAAGTAATCGGAGAAGCCTCCCCCAAGCTTGTGGGAGACTCTCTTCTTCAATTTGCACTAAATTATATATTTCCCTTAAGACATCTTGTTTCTTATGAGTGGGGAAATATTTAGAAGAGAAGTAATAAATCATATCCTAGGGACTACGCACACAACCCGGATCAAGAGAATTAAACCATGTTTTAGCACCACCCTTTAGCGAGAACTAAGATAGCTTTAGGATATAACAGTAACAATTTTTTTCCTCATGAGTGAATAGGGTGGCTATACCATTCAGTTTAGTAAGATGTGCCACAACAGTGTCAGATTCATAGCCATGGAAAGGATCAGATTCAACCAAAGTAATTAACTCAGGATCGACAGAGAAATCATAATCCTTATCAGATATACATATAGGTGAAGTAGCAAGAGCAGGGTCATATTTCATTCTAGCATTCAAAGACTTTTCTTTTAGCTTGGTTAACAGTTTCTTAAGATCATATCTATCTTTGCAAGCTAAAAGATCTCTAGCAGTTTCTTCATCCATAACATAATCCTCAGGCACAACATGCAATTCATATCTAGGGGGAGAATCTTCATCATCACTTTCATCAATATTATCAGTTTCAATAATTCCGTTCTCTCTATCCCTAGCAAGTTGTTCATCAAGAAATTCACCTAATGGCACAGTATTATCAAACATAGAAGTAGTTTCATCATAAGTATCATGCATAGCAGAAGTGGCATCATCAATAGCATGCGACATATCATTAATAGTAGGAGTAGGTGTCGCAAGTTTACTCATAACAGAAGGTGAATCAAGTGCAGAGCTAGATGGCAGTTCCTTACCTCCCCTCGTAGTTGAGGGAAATCTTATTTTTTCATCTCTCAAGTTTTTCATAGTGATCAACAAATATAAATCCCAAGTGACTCAAAGAATATAGCTATGCTCCCCAGCAACGGCACCAGAAACTAGTCTTGATAACCCACAAGTATAGAGGATCGCAACAGTTTTTGAGGGTAGAGTATTCAACCCAAATCTATTGATTCGACACAAGGGGAGCCAAAGAATATTCTCAAGTATTAGTAGTTGAGTTGTCAATTCAACCACACATGAAAGACTTAATATCTGCAGCAAAGTATTTAGTAGCAAAGTAGTACGGAAGTAACGGTAATAGTGGCAAAAGTTATAGTAGCAGTTTTTGTCGCAATTGTAATAGTGGCAACGGAAAAGTAACTAAGCAAAGATCAATAGGTGAAAAGATCGTAGGAAATGGATCGGTGATGGATAATTATGTTAGATGCGATTCCTCATGCAACAACTATAACATAGGGTGACACAGAACTAGCTCCAGTTCATCAATGTAATGTAGGCATGTATTCCGAATATAGTCATACGTGCTTATGGAAAAGAACTTGCATGACATCTTTTGTCCTACCCTCCCGTGGCAGCGGGGTCCTATTGGAAACTAAGGGATATTAAGGCCTCCTTTTAATAGAGTACCGGACCAAAGCATTAACACTTAGTGAATACATGAACTCCTCAAACTACAGTCATCACCGGGAGTGGTCCCGATAATTGTCACTTCGGAGTTGCCGGATCATAACACATAGTAGGTGACTATTGACTTGCAAGATAGGATCAAGAACTCACATATGTTCATGAAAACATAATAGGTTCAGATCTAAAATCATGGCACTCGGGCCCTAGTGACAAGCATTAAGCATAGCAAAGTCATAGCAACATCAATCTCATAACATAGTGGATACTAGGGATCAAACTCTAACAAAACTAACTTGATTACATGATAGATCCCATCCAACCCATCACCGTCCATCAAGCCTACGATGGAATTACACACGCACGGTGGTGAGCATCATGAAATTGGTGATGGAGGAAGGTTGATGATGACGACGGCGACGGATTCCCCTCTCTGGAGCCTCGAACAGACTCCAGACCAGCCCTCCCGAAGAAGATTAGGGTTAGGCGGCGGCTCCGTGTCGTAAAACGCAATGAATCCTTCTCCCTCATTTTTTTCTCCCCGAACGTGAATATATGGAGTTGGAGTTGAGGTCGGTGGAGTTCCAGGGGGCCCACGAGGCAGGGGGCGCGCCCCCACCCTCGTGGACAAGGTGTGCCCCCTTGGTGTTGATTCTTTCGCTAGTATTTTTTATAAACTCCAAAATATTCTCCATGGATTTTCATGTCATTCCGAGAACTTCTATTTCTGCACAAAAATAACACCATGGCAATTCTGCTGAAAACAACGTCAGTCCGGGTTAGTTCCATTCAAATCATGCAAGTTAGAGTCCAAAACAAGGGCAAAAGTGTTTGGACAGGTAGATACGTTGGAGACGTATCAGCTCCCCAAGCTTAAACCTTTGCTTGTCCTCAAGCAATTCAGTTGACAAACTGAAAGTGATAAAGAAAAACTTTTACAAACTCTGTTTGCTCTTGTTGTTGCAAATATGTGAAGCCAACATTCAAGTTTTCAGCGAACATTATGAACTAACCACATTCACAATAACATTCAGGTCTCATGTTTACTCATATCAATGGCATAATCAACTAGCGAGCAATAATAATAAATCTTGGATGACAACACTTTCTAAAAACATTCATAATATGATATAGCAAGATGGTATCTCGCTAGCCCTTTCTGAGACCGCAAAACATAAATGTAGAGCACCTCTCAAGATCAAGGACTGACTAGACATTGTAATTCATGGTAAAAGATATCCAATCACAATCATACTCAATGTAAATTAATAGCAATGCATGCAAATGACAGTGGTGCTCTCCAACTGGTGCTTTTTAATAAGAGGTGATGACTCAACATAAAAGTAAACAGATAGGCTCTTCGCAGAGGGAAGCAGGGATTTGCAGAGGTGCCAGAGCTCGAGTTTTGAAACAGAGTTAAATATTATTTTGTGTGGCATACTTTCATTGTCAACATAACAACCAAGAGATCTCGATATCTTCCATGCTACACACATTATAGGCGGTTCCCAAACAGAATGGTAAAGTTTATACTCCCCCACCACCAACAAGCACACTCCACAGCTGCACCGAAACAACGGGTACCGTCGATACCAACAACAGTCCCAGGGGAGTTTTGTTTAATTATTTTGATTGGATTTGAGCACGGGACTCGGCATCCCGGTTACCGGCCATTTTCTCATGAATGATGACCGGAGTCCACTCATCGTGAGAATAACACACCTAGCATGGAAGATATAGACAACCCTAGTTGACACATGAGCTATTCGAGCATACAAAATAGAATTTCATTTGAAGGTTTAGAGTTTGGCACATACAAATTTACTTGGAACGACAGGTAAATACCGCATATAGGAAGGTATGGTGGACTCATATGGAATAACTTTGGGGTTTATGGAAGTGGATGCACAAGCAGTATTCCCGCTTAGTACAAGTGAAGGCTAGAAAGAGACTGTGAAGCGACCAGCTAGAGAGCGACAACAGTCATGAACATGCATTAATATTAATCAACGACGAGTGCAAGCATGAGTAGGATATAAATCACCATGAACATAAATATCGTGGAGGCTATGTTGATTTTGTTTCAACTACATGCGTGAACATGTGCCAAGTCAAACCACTTGAATCGTTCAAAGGAGGTTACCACCCTATAATACCACATCACGACCATTTTAATAGCATGTTGGCACGCAAGGTAAACTATTATAAACTCCTAGCTAATTAAGCATGGCATGAGCAACTATAATCTCTAATTGTCATTGCAAACATGTTTCATTCATAATAGGCCGAATCAGGAACAATGAACTAATCATAGTTACAAAAAAAGATAGGTCGAGTTCGTACCAGCTTCTTTCATCTCAATCAGTCTATCATATATCGTCATTATTGCCTTTCAATCAGACGACCGAATGGTGTGGATAATAATAATAGTGCACGTGCATTGGACTAAGCTGGAATCTGCAAGCATTTAATACAAGGGAGAAGACAATGTAATATGGCTCTTGGTTAAATCAACACCAATGCATATAAGAGCCACTCAAAATTTTCATCATGGTCTTCTCCTCTTGACCCCCAAAGAAAAGAAAAGAAATAAAACTATTTACACGGGAAAGCTCCCAACAAGCAAAACAAGAACGAGAAATCTTTTTGGGTTTTCTTTTAATTACTACTACTACAGACATGAAAAGTAAGCTAGCTAAAAAGCTACATCTATTTTTTTTGGTTTTTCTTAAGGTTTTTCAGACACACAAGAAAAAGACTTAAAAAAGAAAATAAACTAGCATGGATAGTACAATGAAAAAGTATGAGCATCGACAACTAGAATGAGTGTGTGAACATGAATGTAATGTCGGTGAGAAATACGTACCCCCCCCCCAAGCTTAGGCTTTTTGCCTAAGTTGGTTTATGGCCATAGATCAAAGCTACTCTCTCCGGTGTACGAAGGAGTTTTCTCTAGGTGCCACTGGCTGGCGATCTCCTCCGGATCCCACTGATAAACAGACTGCCGATAAGGGTCAAGTGGTGGCTCCGGCTCAGGCTCTGGAACTTGTGCCAGGCTCCAGTACACGTAAACGGCATCTGTCATGATGAGGTACGTGCTTGAAAGTATGTTAAACAATGAGGGTGCAGGCAAGGTAATAATCTCACATTACTTCTTATCAAATATCAATTTATATTTAAGAAACTTCTTCTTATCTTTAACAATAAAATCATGTGCTACCAAACTTTTATAATCTAGAAAAACAGGGGGCAACAACTTCTCCTCCGTTTCATAATGCCTAATAGGTATCCTAAAGTGTTCAGCAAGGCGTGAAGCAAAGATGTCTCCGAAGATGGGGCCCTTTGTACGATTCAGACTTAATCGTTTAGCAATAATAGCGCCTAAGCTAAAAGTGGTATCGCAAAACAAAGCATGGAGCAAAATAACAATATCAGGGGCACTAAGATTTCCACTGTTCCCGCGAGAAATTAAGCATCTACTAGCAAATATCGCAAAGTAACGTAGAACAGGAAAATGTATACTAGTAATTCTTGCATCTGAAACTTTCCTTGTTTGTCCTACAGAAATTGTATCGATAAACCCCTCCACATCATTAAGACGTGGTTCCTCTATGCTGCCCGCAAAGGGTATCTTACAGACCTAACAAAAATCATATAGTGACATCTCCCTAACCTCATCATATAAGTGAAACTCCATTGAAGGTGGTGATTTCTTAGCATGGAAATAAAAATTTTGCATGAAAATATTAGTGAGTAGGAGATACTGTTCGAACGGGTCGTGGAGGAAGTCGGCGAGGCCTGCATTCTTAGCCAAGTAATAAAAATCATCATAAATTCCGGCGGCTCTCAAGAAATCATCACAAGGCCATTCTCACGGCCGAACTTCCGCAATGCGAGGAAGATTGTATTTGGGCTTTTTATTCTCCTCATTCTGCTTATCCTCCGATCTTCGGCTCGAAGAGCCTCTCAAGAACCTCCTCAACATTTTTCTTTCTCTTAAAAGTTTCTAAAATTTTTATTTACTCAAAATAAAAGTGAATGAAACTCAACAAGATTGATAGCAACTACTCCCACAAGTACCTAGAAGAGATATCATGCATTAGAACTACTTGGGTATATAAATTTGACATGCAAGCTCAAGAACAGGGTCACCTAAGCAGTAAAAATTTGCAATATATAAAGTACTAGAACATAAACTAATTGGACCATTGGAGGAGTCACATACCGAAGAACAATCCCCCAAAACAGTTTTCTGAATGGAGTTTTGAGCAAGGAGATCGAAAATGGCAGCAAGATGAGCTAGAACATGGGTTTGAGTTATGGGAGGATTTTTTCTCGAGGAAGACGAAGTGAGTGGGTGCTGGAATAAGTGGAGGGGGCCACATGGGGCCCACAAGGCAGGGGGCGCGCCCCAGGGGTGTGGGCGCGCCCTGGACCCTCATGGCCAGGTGGTGTGGCCCCCTGGTGTGTTCTCAGTGCCAATAATTCTTAAATATTCTACAAAAAATCATATTTCAATTTCAGGACATTTGGAGAACTTTTATTTTTGGGGTATTTTTATTGCAAGGATAATTCAGAGAACAGACAGAAAATATTATTTTTGCTTTATTTAATCTAAATAACAGAAAGTAAAAAAGAGAGTACAGAGAGTTGTGCTTTCTAACTTCATCCATCTCATGCTCATCCAAAGGAATCCACCAACAAGGTTGCTCAAGTCTTGTTAACAAACTCTTTCCGAAAAACATGAAACCGAAGAATTTTCGAATAACACTAGGTTACCTCAATGGGGATATGCATGTACCCAACAATAAGAATTTCTTCTTGACAGTAGGAAGAGGAAATTCAAAACATCCAATAATAATCGTTGAAATTTTATCAATAGAATTGATACTTTGGACTTGAGATTGTTTCCTTGATAAGTGTACCATATGCTCATTACCATTAACATGAAAAGTGACATTGCCTTTGTGGCAATCAATAACAGCCCCTACAATATTCAAAAACGGTCTACCAAGGATAATCAACATACTATCATCCTCGGGAATATCAAGAGTAACAAAGTCCGTTAAAATAGTAACGTTTGCAATCACAACAGGCACATCCTCACAAATACCGACATGTATAGCAGTTGATTTATCGACCATTTGTAAAGCTATTTCAGTAGGTGTCAACTTATTCAAATCAAGTCTACGGTATAAAGAGAGAGGCATAACACTAACACCGGATCCAAGATCAGATAAAGCAGTTTTAACATTGTTTCTTTTAATGGAGCATGGTATAGTTGGTACTCCTGGATCTCCTAGTTTCTTTGGTATTCCATCTTTAAAAGTATAATTGGCAAGCATGGTGGAAATTTCAACTTCCGGTATCTTTCTTTTATTTGTCACAATATCTTTCATATACTTAGCATAAGGATTCGTTTTAAGCACATCAGTCAAACGCATATGCAAAAAGATAGGTCTAATCATTTCAGCAAAGCGCTCAAAATCCTCCTCATCCTCCTTCTTGGATGGTTAGGAGGAAAAGGCATGGGTTTCTGAACCCATGGTTCTCATTCTTTACTGTGCTTCCTAGCAACGAAGTCTCTCTTATCATAACGTTGATTCTTTGATTGTGGGTTATCAAGATCAACAGCAGGTTCAATCTCTACATCATCGTTATTGCTAGGTTGAGCATCAACACGAACATCATCATTAATATTCTCACTAGGTTCATGTTCTTTACCAGATTGTGTTTCAGCATCAGAAATAGAAATATCAATGAGATTCTCAGGTGTGTCAACAACAGGTTCACTAGAAGCATGCAAAGTCCTATCATTTTTCGTTTTCTTCTTCTTAGAAGGACTAGGTTCATCAATATTAAATCTCTGAGAATCTTGCTCAAATCTCTTAGGGTGGCCCTCAGGATACAAAGGTTCCTGAGTCATTCTACCCCCTCTAGTCATAACTCTAACATCATTATAATTTTTCTTACTATTTAAGAGCAAATCATTTTATGCTTTAAGCACTTGTTCTACCTGAGTGGTAACCATAGAAGCATGTTTACTAATGAGTTTAAGTTCACCTTTAACTCTAGACGTATAATCACTCAAGTGTTCAATCATATAAGCATTATGTTTCAATTGTTTACCAACATAAGCATTGAAGTTTTCTTGTTTAACAATAAAATTATCAAACTCGTCTAAGCATTGGCTAGCATACTTATTACGAGGAGTATCACCTTCATCTCTATAGAGAGAATTTACCTTTGCTACATGTGTCGGGTCATCAAGACAATGTATTTCTTCAATAGGTGGTAAATTCTTAACATCTTCAGCTTTAATACCTTTTTATTTCATAGATTTATTTGCCTCTTGCATATCTTCACGACTAAGAAATAGAATACCCCTTTTCTTCGGAGTTGGCTTAGGAGTTGGTTCAGGAAGTGTCCAATTATTTTCAATGCTCAACATGTTATTCAATATCAATTCAGCTTGATCAACAGTTCTTTCCCTGAAAACACAACCAGTACAACTATCCAGGTGGTCTCTGGAAGCATCGGTTAGTCCATTATAAAAGATATCAAGTATTTCATTTTTCTTGAGAGGATGATCAGGCAAAGCATTAAGTAATCGGAGAAGCCTCCCCCAAGCTTGTGGGAGACTCTCTTCTTCAATTTGCACTAAATTATATATTTCCCTTAAGGCAACTTGTTTCTTATGAGCGGGGAAATATTTAGCAGAGAAGTAATAAATCATATCCTGGGGACTACACACACAACCCGGATCAAGAGAATTAAACCATGTTTTAGCACCACCCTTTAGCGAGAACTAAGATAGCTTAAGGATATAACAGTAATGAATTTTTTCCTCATGAGTGAATAGGGTGGCTATACCATTCAGTTTAGTAAGATGTGCCACAACAGTTTCAGATTCATAGCCATGGAAAGGATCAGATTCAACCAAAGTAATTAACTCAGGATCGATAGAGAAATCATAATCCTTATCAGATATAAATATAGGTGAAGTAGCAAAAGCAGGGTCATATTTCATTCTATCATTCAAAGACTTTTCTTTTAGCTTGGTTAACAGTTTCTTAAGATCATATCTATATTTGCAAGCTAAAAGATCTCTAACAGTTTCTTCATCCATAACGTAATCCTCAGGCACAAAAGGCAATTCATATCTAGGGGGAGAATCTTCATCATCACTTTCATCAATATTATCAGTTTCAATAATTTCATTCTCTCTATCCCTAGCAAGTTGTTCATCAAGAAATTCACCTAATGGCACAGTATTATCAAACATAGAAGTAGTTTCATCATAAGTATCATGCATAGCAGAAGTGGCATCATCAATAACATGCGACATATCGGAATTAATAGCAGGAGTAGGTGTCGCAAGTTTACTCATAACAGAAGGTGAATCAAGTGCAGAGCTAGATGGCAGTTCCTTACCTCCCCTCGTAGTTGAGGGAAAAATCTTGTTTTTTTTCATCTCTCAAGTTCTTCATAGTGATCAACAAATATATATCCCAAGTGACTCAAAGAATATAGCTATGCTCCCCGGCAACGGCGCCAGAAACTAGTCTTGATAACCCACAAGTATAGAGGATCGCAACATTTTTTGAGGGTAGAGTATTCAACCCAAATTTATTGATTCGACACAAGGGGAGCCAAAGAATATTATCAAGTATTAGTAGTTGAGTTGTCAATTCAACCACACATTAAATACTTAATATCTGCATCAAAGTATTTAGTAGCAAAGTAGTATGGAAGTAACGGTAACCGTGGCAAAAGTTACAATAGCAGTTTTTGTCGCAATTGTAACAATGGCAACGGAAAAGTAACTAAGCAAAGACCAACATGTGAAAAGCTCGTAGGCAATGGATCAGTCATAGATAATTATGTCGGATGCGATTCCTCATGCAACAGCTATAACATAGGGTGACACAGAACTAGCTCCAGTTCATCAATGTAATGTAGGCATGTATTCCGAATATAGTCATACGTGCTTATGGAAAAGAACTTGCATGACATCTTTTGTCCTACCCTCCCGTGGTAGCGGGGTACTATTGGAAACTAAGGGATATTAAGGCCTCCTTTTAATAGAGTACCAGACCAAAGCATTAACACTTTGTGAATACATGAATTACTCAAACTACGGTCATCACCGGGAGTGGTCTCGATTATTGTCACTTCGGTGTTGCCGTCATAACACACAGTAGGTGACTATTGACTTGCAAGATAGGATCAAGAACTCACATATGTTCATGAAAACATAATAGGTTCAGATCTGAAATCATGGCAGTCGGGCCCTAGTGACAAGCATTTAGCATAGCAAAGTCATAGCAACATCAATCTTAGAACATAATGGAGACTAGGGATCAAACCCTAACAAAACTAACTCGATTACATGGCAAATATCATCCAACCCATCATAGTCCATGTGACGCCCCAAGACCGACGCTCCAGAAGACTTCCGGCTGTTCCGGGTTTCACCGTGTGTTTCATTTGTGCTTGCTCTATTTATTTTTGCATTGCATCATGTCATCTTGCCATCATGTCATTTAATTTTTATAACTCAACTAAATAAATTGTTCGGATCTTTGGACCATTTAAATCGAGGGAATTCACTGGTGACTTTTCTTTATAGCATATCCTCCCGATAGTAGGGAGCTATTATAAAAATATACCATTGCTTTGGAATCACCAAAAACATACTTGCATTTTAATCTCTCTCGTTTCCAACTATTCTAAATCCTCAATCTTTCTCCCTTTTGCTTCGATTCGAGTTGTGGTGCTTTGTAATTAGTCAAAGTAGCTCCATGCCAGTTTTCCATCTCAACTTGTATTTATTTGGCCTTATTTTTGCCTTACCAAATAAATATATATACTTCCCTTTCTTTTTTTGAAAAAGGAAAGAAACTTGTTTTTTCTTTCTTTTCTTTTAGAGCTAACCAGGCCGGCCGTCCATCCTCGTAGCCAGTCATCGCGGCCCGAGCCCCAGCTACTGGCCTCCTCGCCTTCCCCCTCTCCACCTGTAGCCAAGCCGGCCCAATTGCTCGAGGCCAAGCCACGGCCTCATCCAATCTCCTCCTAAACCCTAGCCCGAGTGCCCGGCCCCCTCCTCTCGTTCCTCCCTTGCGCCGCCATCTCCCTCTTCTCCTCGTCCCTGCAACCCTCCTTGCTCGATCCCGAGCACCCCAGCGCCGCACCTGCTGCTCCTGCTCCTCCGCCCCGCACCCCGACCTCTCCTCGACCATGGCCCGTCTTCCCCAGCGCCCCAGCCTCCTCCTTGCCTCGTCTCCCCAGGGCCCTGCTCCTCGCGTCGGCTGGCCACCAGAGCTGCCGCCGTCGGCCACCAGCAACAGAGCAGGTCGCGCCGCCCCAAGCCATCTCTCTCCTTCATCTCTCCCGTGCTCAATCTCTCTCTGATTTTGCTCACAGGAGCTCGCCGCCGCTCATGGCCTCGTCTCCGACTAGAACCATACGTCCCCGACGCCCTGGACGGATCCAGCCGTCTGCTACTTCTCGAGCTTGCGTTGTATTCCCTCGAAGAGGAAAGGGAGATGCAACACAGTAGCATAAGTATTTCCCTTAGTTTTTTAGAACCAAGGTATCAATCCAGTAGGAGACCACGCACGAGTCCCTCGCACCTGCACAAACAAATAAGAACTTCGCAGCCAACATGATAAGGGGTTGTCAATCCCTTTACGGTCACTTACGAAAGTGAGATCTGATAGAGTTGATAGTTTATTTTTTTTTGGTATCTTTGGTTTATAAGAACAGCAAATAAAAGCGATAAAAGTAATGTAGATGTAGATTGATATGTTGAGAATAGACCTGGGGGCCATAGTGTTCTCTAGTGACTTCCCTCATGATAGCGATATTCTACGGCGAGTAACAAAATATTGTCGAGCAATTGATAGAAAAGCGAATAATTATGAGACTATCTAGGCATGATCATTGTATATGGGCATCACGTCCGAGACAAGTAGACCGAAACGATTCTGCATCTACTACCATTACTCCACACATCAACCGCTATCCAGCATGCATCTAGTGTATTGAGTTTATAAGAACAGAGTAACGCTTTAAGCAAGATGACATGATGTAGAGGGATAAACTCAAGCAATATGATATAAACCCCATCTTTATATCCTCGATGGCAACAATACAATATGTGCCTTGCTGCCCCTACTATCACTGGGAAAAGACACTGCAAGATTGAACCCAAAGCCAAGCACTTCTCCCATTGCAAGAACTATAGATCTAGTAGGCCAAACCAAACCAATAATTCGAAGAGATTTGCAAGGATATTATGAGCACACATAAAAATTTCAGAGAAGAACCAAATATTTCTCATAGATAATCTTGATCATAAACCCACAATTCATCGGATCTCGACAAACACACCGCAAAAAGAGGTTACATCGAATAGATCTCCTCGAAGACCGAGGAGAACTTTGTATTGAGATCCAGAGAGAGAGAAGAAGCCATCTAGATACTAGCTATGGGCTCGAAGGTCTGTGGTAAACTACTCACAACTCATGGTGACGGCGATGATGATGATGATGCATAACTCCGTGATGGATCCCCCTCCGGAGGAGCTCCGGAACAGGCTCCAAGATGGGATCTCATGGGAACAGAAGGTTACGGTGGTGTAATTAGGGTTTTCTCTCTGTTTTCGAAGGTTTCGGGGTACATAGACTTATATAGGAGGAAGGAGGACACCGGGGGGTGCTCGAGGGGCCCACGAGGCAGGGGGGCGCGCCCTGGGAAGGGGGCGCGCCCCCACCCTCGTGAGCGCCTTGATGCTCCCCTGACGTGGTTCTCAAGTTCCCTGTGCGTGATTTTCTCCAAAAATATCTCTCGTGAAGGTTTCATTCCGTTTGGACTCCATTTGATATTCTTTTTCTGAAACAGGCAAAAAACAGCAATCTGGACTGGGCCTTTGGGTTAGTAGGTTAGTCCCAAAAATGATATAAAAGTGTAAGATAAAGCCCATTAAACATCCAAGACTTCATAAATAATAGCATGGACAATAAAAAATTATAGATACGTTGAAGACGTATCAAGCATCCCCAAGCTTAATTCCTGCTCGTCCTCGGGTAGGTAAATGATAAAGAAAGAATTTTTGATGTGGAATGCTAACCAATATAGTTTTTCAATGCAATTCTCTTAATTGAGGCATGAATGTTCAGATCTGAAAGATTCAAGATAAAAGTCTATATTGACATAAGAAATAACAATACTTCAAGCATACTAACAAAGAAATCATGTCTTCTCAAAATACTATGGCTAAAGAAAGTTATCCCTACAAAATCATATAGTCTAGCTATGTTCCCTCTTCACCACACAAAATATTCATATCATGCACAACCCCGATTTAGCCAAGCACTTGTTTTCATACTCTATTCTTTCAAACCTTTCAACTTTCACGCAATACATGAGCGTGAGCCATGGACATAGCACTATGGGTGGAATAGAGGTGGTTGTGGAGAAGACAAAAAGAAGGGAGATAGTCTCACATCGACTAGGCGTATCAACGGGCTATGGAGATGCCCATCAATAGATATCAATGTGAGTGAGTAGGGATTGCCATGCAACAGATGCACTAGAGCTAAATATGAATGAAAGCTCAACAAAAGAAACTAGTGGGTGTGCATCCAACTTGCTTGCTCGCGAAGACCTAGGGCATTTGAGGAAGCCCATCGTTGGAATATACAAGCCAAGTTCTATAACGAAAATTCCCACTAGTATATAAAGTGACTAAGCATGAGACTCCCTACAATGAAGAACATGGTGCTACTTTGAAGCACAAGTGTGGAAAAAAGATAGTAGCAATTTTCCCTTTTTAGGCCTTTTTTTGCGGAGGGGCTTTATAGATTTAGCCTTTCCACCCATGGGACAATGCTCTAATAATGATGATCGTGACACTTTTATTACAACTCGATATTACAACTCGATACTAAAACAAAGTATGACTCTATATGAATGCCTCCGGCGGTGTACCGGTATGTGCAATGAGACAAGAGTGACATGTATGAGAAGTTATGCATGGTGGCTTTGCCACAAATACGATGTCAACTACATGATCATGCATGGCAATATGACAATATGATGCGTGTCATATGAACGGAACGGTGGAAAGTTGCATGGCAATATATCTCGGAATGGCTATGGAAATGCCACGATAGGTAGGTATGGTGGCTGTTTTGAGGAATAATATGGTGGCTGTTTTGAGGAAGGATATATAGTGGGTTTATGCTACTGGCGAAAGTTGCGCGGTACAAGAGAGGCTAGCAATCGAGGAAGGGTGAGAGTGCGTATAATCCATGGACTCAACATTAGTCATAAGAACTCATATACTTATTGCAAAAATATACGAGTCATCAAGACAAAGCAATCAACGCATGCTCCTAGGGGGGAGGTTGGTAGGAGTTAACCATCGCGCGCCCCCGACCTCCATACAAAGGTTGGCAGTTTACAAATACCTCATGCTCTAACTTCGTCACATAGCGGTTCACCATACGTGCATGCTACGGGAATCACTAACCTTAACACAAGTATTTCTCAGTTTCATAATAAATCCACTAGCATGACTCTAATATCACTATTCTCATATCTCAAAACAATCATCAAGCATCCAACATCTCATTCTATTCAATGCACTTAGTGTGATTTTTTTTACTACATTGACATTGGATGTCTATCATGTGAAGACTAGTTTTTTTAGCCTAAACACATTACCATGATGTTTTAATAGACTCTCAAAAGGTTATAAGTGAAGCATGAGAGTTCAAAAATTTCTACAAAATATAACCACCACCATGCTCTAAAAGATATAAGTGAAGCACTAGAGCAAAAACTATTCAACTCAAAAGATATAAGTGAAGCACATAGAGTGTTCTAAAAATTCCTAGGCCATATTTAACTCTCTCAAATAGGTGTGTCCATAAAGGATGATTGTGACAAACTAAAAAGCAAAGACTCAAATTATACAAGATGCTCCAAGCAAAACACATATCATGTGGTGAATAAAAATATAGCTCCAAGTATAGTTACCGATGGATGAAGACGAAAGAGGGGATGCCTTCCCGGGGCATCCCCAAGCTTGGGATTTTGATTATCCTTGAATTTTACTTGGGGTGCCATGGGCATCCCCAATCTTAGGCCTTTTCTACTCTTTGTTCCATAGTCCATCAAAGCAATACTCAAAACTTGAAAACTTCACAACACAAAACTTAGACAAAAATTCTCTTGAGCTCCGTTAGTATAAGAAAGCAAACCACTACTCAAAGGTACTGCAATGAATTCATTATTTGTTTATATTGGTGTTAAACCTACTGTATTCCAACTTCTCTATGGTTCATACCTCCAAATATTACTCATAGATGCATTGAAATAAGCAAACAACACACGAAAAACAGAATCTGTCAAAAACAGAACAATCTGTAGTAATCTGCAGGTTTCGCATACTTCTGTAACTCCAAAAAATTCAAACTAAATTGTTAAATTTGAGGAATTTGTCTATTAATCATCTGCAAAAAGAATCAACTAAATAGCACACTCCAGTAAAATCTGACGACCACTTTAGCGAGCGCTAATGATTTTGTTTTTTCACAGCAAGATCACATAAACTTCACACACATCTTCCCAAAGGTTCTACTTGGCACAAACACTAAACAAAACATGAAACCACATCTAATCAGAGGCTATATGCAATATTTATTCCCTAACAGCAACAAAAACAAAAAATATAAAATTGGGTTGCCTCCCAACAAGCGCTATCGTTTTACGCCCCTAGCTAGGCACGATACATGATAGATCTAGGTATTGCCATCTTTGATCTTCACCCTTTTAATGGTGTCAAGCTTGAATCCGGGAGGTTCTTTATGTTTCCCTTCATATTCGGAAATCTTTAGTTCTAAAGCATACAACCGCTTACTACAAAGAGTAATCAACATATTCATGCGGTGGAGATTCCCACTAACCCTTTTAAGAGGTTCAAGAGACTTTTGTAATATTTTTGTTACTTCGCAAATTTTCTCAAAAACTTGCGTCCCTTCCGAGGTTGAATTTGACCCTTTTTGGGGAGGTAGTGTTCCCACTATTCCCTCTATAATTTCATGCGCGATACTAGGATCAACTTCGATAAAATTCCCTTTGGCAACGCAATCCAAGAGTTGTCTATGAGACATATTCAACCCAACATAAAAATTGCAAAGCAAGATTCTAAAATTCACCTCTAGGGCGCACTTACAGTAAGATTCCATCATCCTAAACCAAGCATCTTTAAAATTTTCTCCTTGCTTTTGCTTGAAGTGAAGCACTTCAAACTCGGGAGACAAAGGAGCGAATAAGGGACTAGCCATAATGACAAGCAAGCAATCCAACACACACAAGCAAACAAGAAGCAAGCGAACGATAAACACACGGCGGAAGAAGAGCAAATAAAACGGCAAGGGTGAAGTGGGGGAGAGGAAAACGAGAGGCAAATAAATGTAATGCAAAGGATAAGGGTTTGTGATAGGTACTTGGTATATGACTTTTGCGTAAGCCTCCCCGGCAACGGCGCCAGAAATTCTTCTTGCTACTTCTCGAGCTTGCGTTGTATTCCCTGGAAGAGGAAAGTGAGATGCACCACAGTAGTGTAAGTATTTCCCTCAGTTTTTGAGAACCAAGGTATCAATCCAGTAGGAGACCACGCGCGAGTCCCTCGCACCTGCACAAACAAATAAGAACTTCGCAGCCAACGCGATAAGGGGTTGCCAATCCCTTTACGGTCACTTATGAAAGTGAGATCTGATAGAGATGATAGTTTATATTTTTGGTATTTTTGGTTTATAAGAACATCAAATAAAAGCGATAAAAGTAAAGTAGATGTAGATTGATATGTTGAGAATAGACCCGGGGGCCATAGTGTTCTCTAGTGGCTTCTCTTATGATATCGATATTCTACGATGGGTAAACAAATTACTGTCGAGCAATTGATAGAAAAGCAAATAATTATGAGACTATCTAGGCATGATCATTGTATATAGGCATCATGTCCAAGACAAGTAGACAGAAACGATTCTGCATCTACTACTATTACTCCACACATCAACCGCTATACAGCATGCATCTAGTGTATTGAGTTCATAAGAACAGAGTAATGCTTTAAGCAAGATGACATGATGTAGAGGGATAAACTCAAGCAATATGATATAAACCCCATCTTTTTATCCTCGATGGCAACAATACAATACGTGCCTTGCTGCCCCTACTGTCACTGGGAAAGGACACCGCAAGATTGAACCCAAAGCCAAGCACTTCTCCCATTGCAAGAACTATATATCTAGTAGGCCAAACCAAACCAATAATTCAAAGAGACTTGCAAGGATATTATGAGCACACATAAAAAGTTCAGAGAAGAACCAAATATTTCTCATAGATAATCTTGATCATAAACCCACAATTCATCGGATCTCGACAAACACACCCCAAAAAGAGATTACATCGAATAGATCTCCTCGAAGACCGAGGAGAACTTTGTATTGAGATCCAGAGAGAGAGAACAAGCCATCTAGATACTAGCTATGGACCCGAAGGTCTGTGGTAAACTAATCACAACACATGGTTAGGGCGATGATGATGATGAAGAAGAACTCCGTGATGGACCCCCCTCCGGTGGAGCTCCGGAACAGGCTCCAAGATGGGATCTCAGGGGAACAGAAGGTGACGGCGGTGGAATTAGGGTTTTCTCTCTATTTTCGAAGGTTTCGAGGTACGTAGACTTATATAGGAGGAAGGAGGACACCGGGGGGGGGGTGCTCGAGGGGCCCACGAGGCAGGGGGCGCGCCCTGGGAAGGGGGGCGCGCCCCCCACCCTCGTGGGCCCCTCGATGCTCCCCTGACGTGGTTCTCAAGTTCCATGTGCGTGATTTTCTCCAAAAATATCTCTCGCGAAGGTTTCATTCCGTTTGGACTCCGTTTGATATTCTTTTTCTGCAAAACCCTGAAACAGGCAAAAAACAACAATCTGGACTGGGCCTTTGGGTTAGTAGGTTAGTCCCAAAAATGATATAAAAGTGTATCATAAAGCCGCAATAAACATCCAAGACTTCATACATAATAGCATGGAACAATCAAAAATTATAGATACGTTGGAGACGTATCAAGCATCCCCAAGCTTAATTCCCGCTCGTCCTTGAGTAGGTAAATGACAAACAAAGAATTTTTGATGTGTAATGCTAACCAATATAGTTTATCAATGTAATTCTCTTAATTGTGGCATGAATGTTCAGATATGAAAGATTCAAGATAAAAGTCTATATTGACATAAGAAACAATAATATCTCTGACGTGGTTCTCAAGTTCTTAATTGTGGCATAAGTCTTAATTGTGGCAGGGGCGCGCCCTGGGAAGGGGTGCGCGCCCCCACCCTCGTGAGCGCCTTGATGCTCCCCTGACGTGGTTCTCAAGTTCCCCGTGCGTGATTTTCTGCAAAAATATCTCTCGCGAAGGTTTCATTCCGTTTGGACTCCGTTTGATATTCTTTTTCTGCAAAACCCTGAAACAGGCAAAATACAACAATCTGGACTGGGCCTTTGGGTTAGTAGGTTAGTCCCAAAAATGATATAAAAGTGTAAGATAAAGCCCATTAAACATCCAAGACTTCATAAATAATAGCATGGAACAATCAAAAATTATAGATACGTTGGAGACGTATCACCGTCCCCGT
This sequence comes from Secale cereale, assembly GCA_902687465.1. NCBI lineage: Eukaryota > Viridiplantae > Streptophyta > Magnoliopsida > Poales > Poaceae > Secale > Secale cereale. The sequence continues at coordinate 202,265,582 of LR738715.1, read as the reverse complement.
CGCCAAGTGCTGCCGCCGGCATCCAACTCCTTTCGCCGCCCCAAGTCCGGACGCCAGTGAAGATGCCCGCGCCCCTGCCTCATGTCGTTTTCGTCCAGAGCCGAACGGTTCGCCAGCTGCGCCATGGCCTCTTCTTCCTCCTCGAGCAGGAGCTCCGCCTCACCTGCTTCGTGCCAAGGCCGACGCCGACCACTTGTCCTTCGCCTCCTCGCTGCTGCTGCCTCGGGTTTGGTGTTGCCATGAGCTGTTGCAATGCCAAGCTCCGTTGTCGGCACGCCACATCGCCCTGACAGGAGCTCCGCCTCCCCTGTGTTGTTGCCAAGACCGGCAAGATCGACTACATGGACGCAAGTACTAGGACACCCATGTCCCGCCAAGTTCGTCTACGGAATGTGTACCACTACGCCCGAACGTCTACACAAAACTGCCAAGTGCCTCCTAGCACGGATACGCCAAGACTGGACCGACAAGTACCTCGACCCGTGTACAACTACCGTCGTAAGTCCGAAGACCCCAAGTACCACGACACCGATGACATGAACATTTATGGAATTTGTACCACTACCGTCGCCGAAGACCCGTGCAACGGGAGCATCAAGTTCCACTATGTCCCGTGTACCACTACTTCCACTACCCTCGCGAGAACGACTACTTCCCTCGACGAGCTCGAACCACCCCGAATGCACGCTCCAAAGGTATAACCCCGAAACGATGCCCGTGAACAAATGTGTGTTGTATGAGATGCACCCCTTGTTTGTATCGTGCCCGTTTGTTTCGTCCACATTCCTATTTTGCCATGCCACCAACCGTGGGAACCCGGTAACGGGAGCACCCCATCATGTTGCATGACACGCTCTCCGTCCTTCTTTTGCACCGGTCTCTCAACAAGTTACCGGAACCGATATGTTGCCGTGGCATCATTTTCGGTTATCGCCGCCGTGGACCTTTTCCTTCCACCACGATGACGAGTTACTCCATATCTTGCTCATGTCAACTTTTAAGAAAATTGCATAAAAACTTGCAAATGTCATCCGCATCATGATAACAACATTTAATTGTTTAAAATTGTTGTTTGCATTAAAATTGCTAATTATGCACATGGGGATTTTTCAGAATTGTCGTTGTTATTTCCGGCCTCATTTAAAATGACTAGATAACTAGTTTACTTATGCTTCACCTCTTGCCATGTTAACAAACATTTAACCTTGTCTTGTAAATAAATGAGAGTCAACTAAATAATTAGATGTGGTGTTTCGTCAATATGCAACTCGTTGCATATTGAGCTCCGCTTAAATTGTAGTGTTGTTTGTTGCAATTTGCCATGCCATGCATAATTAAACCGGACATGCATCATACTTGGTTGTGCATCATATCATGCTTATGCTTGTGTGTTTTCCATGTTGTTTGCTTCTTTCCGGTTTGCTTCGGTTTCGTTCCGGAGTTGTGAGGATTTGTTCGGCTACTTCATGGACTCGTTCTTCTTCCTTGCGGAATCCCAGGCAAGATGACCGTTCCCCGATATCACCTCTATCTTTGCTTTACTAGTTGTCTCGCTCTATAGTTATGCCTCAATGCCTATTCTTGTCTTGTCAGCCTCCTATGTTGCCATGAAACACTCTAACCGCCTTCCTAGCAAACCGTTGACTGGCTAAGTACGCTTTTGCTCAGCCCCTCTTATAGCATTGTTAGTTGCGGGGGAAGTTTGAAGATTGCTCCATGTCCGAACTTCTTTATTGGGATAAAATAATATATATCTTAATTAAATTAATGCACATATATATTGGTAATGGGTGGAAGGCTTGGCCTTCTGCTTGGTGTTTTGTTCCACTCATGCCACCTTAGGACCCGATAAACCGGTGTTATGTTCCTTGATTTTGCGTTCCTAAAACGGTTGGGGTTTATGGGCCCCCCCTTGATAATTCGCTCTGCTTAAAGCTTATCCAGCAAGACCCAATGTTGGTACTACATTTGCCTAACAACTAAAACTTGCATAGGGAGTAATTAACCCGAGTTCTTAATCAACAACCCGGGCCAGTGCTCCTCACGAGTGTTGGTCCAAACTGGGCAGACAACGGGGCCGCCTTGGGGAAACCCAAGTTATTTGGTATATACCTATTGGATGTCCCATCCGGTCGTGGCCTGAGACGAGATACGCGCGGCTACTATCAAGGTGTCGCCACGCCGGGAGGTCTTGTTGGATTAGTTCTACCTTTGTCGAAATATCTTGAGCACGGGATTCCGAGAATACTCGGATCTTCCCAACATGGAGTTGCGACTCCGCAGATCGTGAGCTTGTGATGGGCTAAGTTGGGACACCCCTGCTGGGTTATGAACTTTCGAAAGCCGTGCCCGCGGTTATGTGGCAGATGGGAATTTGTTAATATCCGGTTGTAGATAACTTGACACCATATCCTTAAGAATACACTACCTGTGTGAGTAACCGTGACGGTCTCTTTTCGAAGGGGTTTTCGGAAAGTAAACACGATGGGGTTATGCATGAACGTGAGTAGCTAGGATCACTTATTGATTATCTTTGGCGACCGTTGGCACATATCCTCTTCTCGCTCTGAATTCATAAGCTAGTTGCTTAGTGATTGCTGCAGCCACTTTATTACCTCTCCACACCTATAAGGCTTTGTTAGTTTTGATACCCGGGAATGGGATTGCTGAGTCCTTGTGACTCACAGATTACAACACACACCAGATGCAGGTACAACTGAGGACAACGCATGAGATGGTCAAGAACTTCACTGGGAGTTCGATGAAGAGCGTGGCCGTATGTATGTGCCATATTTCGATGGTCAGTAGTGGTTCCTACTAGGGGCGATCAGGACTTGTGGATGCGGTATCTTCTCTCATTTGATTTCGTCCGTAGTCGGACCTTGTGTTATTTGGATGAATGTATGCTATTGTATTTATTGTGTGACGTGGCGAGTGTAAGCCAACTATTTTACTCTTTCATCCCTGTTCATTACATGAGTTGTGCAAAGATACCACGCTTGCGATCATTCCAGAATGCGCTTATGTCTCTAACCCATGCCTCGATACGTAGGAGATATAGTCGCATCCTGGGCATTACAGTCCAGCAATCCTACGATGGAATTACTCACGTACGGCGGTGAGCATCATGAAATTGGTGATGGAGGAAGGTTGATGATGACGACGGCGACGTATTGCCCTTTTCGGAGCCCCGAACGGACTCCAGATCTGCCCTCCCAAAGAAGATTAGGGTTAGGCGGCAGCTCCGTGTCGTAAAACGTGATGAATCCTTCTCCCTCATTTTTTTCTCCCCGAATGAAATATTTGGAGTTGGAGTCGAGGTCGGTGGAGCTCTAGGGGGCCCACGAGGCAGGGGCGCGCCCCCACCCTCATGGACAGGGTGTGGGCCCCCTGGTGTTGATTCTTTCGCCAGAATTTTTTATAAATCCCAAAAATATTCTCCGTGAATTTTCAGGTCATTCCGAGAACTTTTATTTTTGCACAAAAATAACACCATGGCAATTATGCTGAAAAAAGCGTCAGTCC